>CM030358.1:395839683-397039683 GCA_017893485.1 Hemerocallis citrina
GATCGGGAGCACGTTTGTTCAGTGCAAGCCACTGAATGCAGGAGGTGGTTCGGCTGCACGACACGTGTTCCTGTTGACCATTGACCAGTCAACGATTTTTGGTGTTTTTTCGATCAGGGGCACATTTGTTCGGCACAAGCCACCGAACGTTGGAGGTGGCTCGGCTGCGCAACATGTGTCCCCGTTGAATGTTGACCAGTCAACTATTTTTTGGTGATTTTTCGATCGGGGGCACGTTTGTTCTGCGCAAGCCACCGAACGCTGGAGGTGGTTCGGTTGCGCGACACGTGTCCCCGTTGACTAGTGACCTTTGACAGTTGACCGTTGACTAGTCGATGTTTTTTGGTGATTATTCGATCAGGGGCACGTTTGTTCGGCACAAGCCACCGAATGCTGGACGTAGTTCGACTGCGCGACATGTGTCCTCATTGACCGTTGACCAGTCGTGACTGTTGGACTTCTTTTGTCGTTTTGTCTTCATGATCGTTAGGCTTCCTTCGCTTTTGGGCAATCTCAACAGTTGGTGGCCCATGAGCTTGGGGAGCCCAAGCATCGCCTCACATTTGCTATAAAACCCCCACCCCCTCCTCTCCTCCCTTATTCTCTCTTTTCTTCTGAAAAATCTTTTCCTCTCCGGAGAACTTACCAGTAGTTGCGGCAGGTTTTTACTTTTTTCGGCGAGTTTTCCGACCATAGCTGTCACATCTAAGGTGTCTAAGGTATATATATATATATATATATATATATATATATATATATATATATATTATCAAAGATGTCTAGGGTATCTTCGGGAGATGAGACAACCCCTTCGAGCCATGGTGGAGATAGGCAGCTTGTTCCACCTTCAAAGGTAGATAAAGGGAAGAGAGTGGCAAAGTCGGTTGTGGTCGAGACAGTGGTGGAGAGAACGAGAGAAGTGGGGGAGTTGGGTAACTTCCTAGCCCTTTGTCGTGCCTCGGCGGTGTTCGAGACTACTCCGCTGATCTTTTGTCGAGCGAGGTGCACAGGATCACGCCTTTCTATAAGGAGAACGAGCCTCATGAGCACCCTGAGGTGGATGACATATCATCGATGCTTACGAAGGAGGATTTGAGAAGCATTCAGGAGTGTTTCATGATCCCGAGGGAGTTCGATCTTATATTGCCAGGCCCTGGCATTAGAGCATGTACGCCTACTTCTCCTGACACGTGCTTCTTTCCATTCGATGCTTTTCTAGCTGGCCTTCGCATCCCCCTACCCCCATTTGCGACCGAGGTTCTTCGATGGTATTCTTTGAGTACTATCCAGTATATGCCAAACATGTGGAGGCATGTGAATGTCTTTGTGCTGCACTACCAGGTGGCGGGGATTGAGCCTTGATTGAATGTTCTGAGGAGGCTCTACAAGATCCATCAAAAGAATAGGTTAGAGTTTAGATACTATCTTACTCCCCGTCGGGGGGTGAAGTTGATTGACAACCCCAACTCAATCAAACATTGGACGGACAAGTACTTCCTTTTTCGTAGTCGTGAGCCGTGGGTGATTCCCACAAGGTGGAGAGAGGAAGTGCTGAAGAGTGCAAAGGCCGACCCCTTAAGTCTAGAGGAGGACGAAATGGTTAAACTACTTTTAGATCGGCCCGCTATGAGTTGGAATAAAGTGACAAAGGAGTTTCTCTTCGGGGGGGGGGGGGGGGGGGGTCTCAGTCCGATCAACCCTAGTATGCATCTTTGATCCTTTGAACCTTACTTTTGTTTTCGTAGTTACTTCTTCTCTTCCTTTATTTGTTGTTTTATTCACTTTGTGTCTTGTTTCACAGGAGATGCTGACATGGACTTTGACGCGATTATATCTAATCATGCGGGGTTGAGCGGCAAAGCCCCCGAGGAAAAAAAGAGGAAGAGGATGGCTACAAAACCTTCAGTGGCGAAGGTTGCGAGGGGTCCCATGATCGCCTCCCCGGTGGTGAACTTAGAGTCTCCACCTTCTGCTTCACTAGCCCTATCCACTGGGGAATTCACTTTGGGTGCTGCTCTTGCACTCGAGGCTTCTCCCCTTACTGCGGCAGCGAAGGCAATTCTCACTAAGGAGCATAAGAAGCTATTCGTCCAAGAATAGCGAGTGATGAAGCACGATGAGTTCCTTGGGGACTCAGCTACTTGTATGTAGGAAGTCCATCACCTTGCGACCCCGAAGGATAGAGCGGCGATGGATGTGAGGTCTGTAAGCGACAGCGCCTTGGAGATAGCCAGGGCTAATATGGAGGTAAGCTTTCAATATTGTA
This sequence comes from Hemerocallis citrina, assembly GCA_017893485.1. NCBI lineage: Eukaryota > Viridiplantae > Streptophyta > Magnoliopsida > Asparagales > Asphodelaceae > Hemerocallis > Hemerocallis citrina. The sequence continues at coordinate 395,841,950 of CM030358.1, forward strand.
TTTTGGCACTTGACTCTTTACGAAGTAATAGAGTTGGTTTTCCCTTTGTAACTTCGAATCTTTTTCCTTTTTTCTTTTGTAGATTACTTGCCACATCAGCCACTTGTTGAAGCGAGTGGCGGAGCAGGAGAAGGAGTTGAAGGCGGCAAGTGACAGAGACCGAGTGGACCAGGCGAAGACCGCTAAGGAGTTGGAGGAAGCGAAGCGCCTCTAGGCAACACAGATCGGATTATTGGAGTCGACCTTGGAGAAGACGAATGATCAGACGGCTCGAGAGAAGGTTGTTGGTGGACCGAGAGAGGAATCTTGTAGCCAGGGAGAGGGAGAGTACTGCAAAGGAGAGAGTGGATGCGGTGAGGGTGGCGAAGGACCATGTCGAGGGGTACCTAGCCCTGAACATGGAGAAGGCATATGCCAGGGCTCTTCGGCACATTAGAGCGCGTGTTCTAGAGTTTGACCGTTTGGGGTACTCTCTGTATGATCCCGTTCCACACGATGAAAAGGAAGAGGATGAGGGAGAAGAAGAGGAGGAGGAGGAGGAGCAGGAGCAGAACGTTGTAGCGGATCCCATGTCCACTATGGTAGTGGCTTCGAGGGCGGTTGAGGGAAGCGGTGCAAGTCTACTCATCTCATGGATCAGTCGACCGAGGTGGACCCTTGACTTCTCTCTTAGCTAGTTGGTTTTATTTTTTTTTTTCTCTTGTATTGATGTCTAATAGCGGACTGTCCACCGCTTATTGTATGTTTACATTGCAATGAAATTTCTTTTAGTCATTCGTATCTTGTGTGGCATTTGAGCTTCTTGAGTTTTTGTGTATCCTGTGACTTTGGTTATTTCTATTAGATTGATCTATCACTCTTTTCGCTAGCAGGTGGTTGTGTACAACACACATGATCTTTATGACAACGAGGTTGCCCACCTCCGTTCATAGCTCTAGGTGTTAGAGTTGTGACATGCTTGTTCATGGGAAAGGCTTTCAAAAGCTGAAGCGGAGCTTGGCCATATGATAAGAGTGTTGTCCCAAAGGGATATAAAAGCAAGACGTAACAATGAGATCCTACGAGAGGTGCCTCAAGTCGGTGTTTAAGATCACTCTTCGGGAGAAGCGACCCCTGGAGAATCCTCATGGCTCAAAGTCCTTCGTCGCTCTTTGCTCGCGGTTACCACCGAAAGAGACGAGTTAAAAAACGTAGTGCTTGAGAGGAGTTTAGAAGTGGCTCATCTTAAGAGAACAATCCTTAAATTTTTTGCGGGTATTAGTCCAGGTGGTTTGAGTATGCTAGTGTGCCTCGTTTGAAATTTATAGTGAGGGATGATTCTCTTAAAGAGAGGATCGTTGAACAAGATGTGGAAATTTATCGGATGAAACGACTTCTTGAGGGTAGTAATGTTAGGAGCACTTCTGTTTCACATGAAGAGCACACTCGGGGAAGATCATTTCATGAAATAGCCCTACGTTTGCATGGAGTTCCATGAAATTTGGGAGACGCTCAAAGCGGAGTGGTCGGTTTGTCTAGTGGGGCGTCAGTTGGAGGGGCAACAAGAGCAGTGGGTCCAAAAGGTATGACCTGACTCGTGGGTCTGGATATCCCCTCAGATGATTCGAGAGAACGAAATAGTGCTCAGGTGTCTACTAGAAGCTGCAGATCGCGTGTGTCTCTCAAGTGGAGCATCCATTTACTAAGAAAGAGTTAAGATGGCGCTGAATGAGATTTTGTAACCTATAAAGGCTTGTCTCTCAATAAAACTTGTAAACAAGTTCTTCTTTTGAAATAAGATTCCCATAAGTGTTTTCAGCAAATGTAGCTGTGAGTTATGTTTTTTTTTGAGTTTGTGTTTGTTTATGGAGATTTTGAATGGTGAGCCGAACTTTGTGTACTTGCTCTAGGGCAAGTGTGTAAAGCGAGAGTATGAACCGTGAGTGGACTCCGAACAATATTGATAACGAGTTTCGGAGGTACTCGAATGGCAAACCGAACCTCGTACACTTGCTCTGGGGCATGAAGCTAGGGCTGTTCTGTCATGCTCCGCTTCCCAAAATATAGAAATACGAGTACGTAACGAAGGCCCAGCGAATGATGTAAACACCATCCATAAGCTATACCAGTCTAACTCAATAATATGAATAATAATCACAACCACGAAAATAATATTATCACATAAACAAAGACCAACTTCAATATAAAATGATTCAAAACATAATATCCAACATCTGTGATAAAATAAATTCCGGTTCATAAAAGCCCAAAACAAAGTACAATTTCAAGGGGAAAAAAATAGCATAAAATAATTCAAGCAATCTATTCTTGGACTAAATCTTCTAAAATCATTGCTCACCAATTCCTTCTGGTAAATCATCTTCGGAACCTGTAAACTCGTAATCTAAAAATAGAGAAAATAATGTCCTTAGAGCAAGTCATGGACAACAAGTAGTGGGAAACAAAGAACAATAAAAGGCGCGGTATATCAAGAATGAAGGACTGGATCAAAGTCAAGAACAAAATCAAGGAATGACAATAATGTCAAGGATCTATATTTAATCATGCAATAATTAATGATTACAATTCAAGTTAAATATCAAGGAAAGTGTACGATCAAGCAAGAAATGTCGAATGAGGGTTATTATGCATTTTATTAACCTAACTATTGCATGTACTACTGCGTCCCATTCCACAGGTTCGGTGCATGCAAATAGTGAACGTTTTAGATTGATGGTGAACTCAACAGATCGTGTACTCGGTAACAAGATAACAAGATATCATGATAACGTGATAACACAATAACAAGCATTTCTCCACCTTCCATGTAAATAATTCATGCAAGCAAGAAGGGCCCTACCGAGTACAGTTTCCGATTGTTCACTACCAAGTCAACCTATAATACCCCGACTTGTTAATATTTTATTTCATCCTATGTGAGCATGGAAGAAGATGTCAAGGTTGTGTAATGTTATGCGTGACTAATTCTACTCATTACCGACAAAGCAGGAAATATTTATATTAAATCAACACAATTCATACAATCTGGATAGCAGGACGTTATTGGAAAAAAAATAGATATTCCCGCTGCTACAGAAAAGAAAATCTGGATCCGTTACAAACTAGACTCTCTGCCAGTTCTAGCGAATATACACAGTATATATAAATATTAAAGAAACTAGGTTCATTTTCTTATTCTATATAGATTTTACGTTCAGCAGGTTATAGATTGTGTTCACATATATGATTCAGGGCAGAAAACTTATCAAATAATCCACAAAAATTCAGGGTAATTCCTAAGCATGTCTAGTCTCAGCCAAATTTATTTCACATTTTAATTTTACTGTTAATATGTTTTGTTTATTAACAAATCAGGGCGATACACATAAAATTTGTGAATCTGGAAATTCAGACCTAGCAGTACTAAAAGTCAGATATTTAGAAAGTTATAAATCAGAATTCAATTCCGTCGAATGTTCTGGAAAATAGACACATGGAACTACAATTCATATTTACAAAGTTTATTCAAATTTCCAAAGTAACAGATTCAAAAGTCTGATACAAAAAGAAATAGACAGCTGACCAGAAAATAATTAACTTGAATAGACAATAATTTCATTACATAGGCATGCAATATGATGGAAATTAATTAACAAAAGTTCTATTTGGTGATTAACATGCAATTCAAAGATTAATGATGCAATTTACAGTCAAGGCAATTAATTCATGAAAATAATATTCAATCGGCAACATTCTAGTCATACATGGATCGACTTGTTTTCATGTATAACGTGCATATACAATATGCAATAGGGATTTTGAGTCGAAGATATTGGCATGAAGTCGAGAATATCTTGGGTTAGCTCGTGTAAACCCTCAATATACTGAACGGAAGATGAATAGTATAACAATTCGAAAATAATTGGGAACTACTTGCGTACTTGTGGAGATCAAAAGAGTTCTTGAACAAGAAAAAAATAAACTAGTTGAAGAGAGACTTGTCTTTTAGATGGTAAAATTGAATATAATAGAATAACAAGATGAGAATCCCGATGGCGATGATGCACGTGCAATACACATACCCACAAAAGTATGTGTATACTACGTGCAACAAATCCACATCAAATGGCAAGAGGGCAGAACAGCAAACGGCGATTCAAGGCTAAAATAGCAAACAGCCGTCACACAGCAACTGCAAAACTCCCCAAAAACCGCAAGCACCGGATCGTCCAATCACACAGTAGCCAAAACAGCAAACAGCAGTTTCGGCCAATAGCAACCAACGATGGCAGCAAGGCTTGGCTCGACTGGCGACGGTACTAGCAGTGCTCGGGGACAGCTGGTAGAGTCTAGGGTGGTGATGGTTAACGGTGGACAGTGAGGTGGTGCACGGGGAGGAGGAGTTGACGGGAATAGGGGCTCGGCGGCGATGCTCTGTTTTGGGTGGAACAGAGGGACTATGGGTTCGGTTGGCAGTGGAGTTACGGGACGAAGGCGATGGAGGTTCTTGACGACGAGGGTGATGATGGAACTTCAGTGGTTGGATGGGAGGGAGATGGTTCAGGGGGGTTCGGGAGAAACAGAGGAAAGGGAGAGTGAGATGAGTGCGGCGGGAGGTAGGAGAGAGAGAGTGGAAATATTAATTAGGTTAATTAAAAAGATTAGTGTTAAACGATATTTATAGAGAAAAGAGATATTGGGTAATTGGGTAGTATCCAATAAGGGAAAATCATGGGTTTGGGTTTAAGATCCAATAGGTGACTAAAATAACCAATAGAAATATGGATTTAAAACTCAGATCAATTTGGGGACATTAACAAGCAAAATTTTTATGGAACGAACAACAGAATTTTGCAGGAAATTAGATTAAATAAATTAAGAGATGGAAAAATTGAGTTAGAAGCAAGAAAATGAATTTTATTAAATACTCCAAATTACAGGGGTTTAGAAAAGAAAAGAAAAGAAAAGAAAAAAGAATAATAAAAAAATACCAAGAAAAGAAAAATACAAAAAAAAATAAAAAGAGGGGTTACAAATCTTACCCACCTTACAAGAAGAATTTTGTCTTCGAAATTCATACAAGTAGTACATAGGGCAACCTCGAAAGAAAGCAAAAACAAAATAAAACTACTCAAACAGATAAGGGAACTTCACCCGGATCTCCTCCTCCAACTCCCAAGTTGACTCACCTGGCGAGTGAGGATTCCAAGAAACTCAAACCAGCTTGATGACTCTATTCTTCAATACCTTCTCTCGTCAGTCTAAGATAGCGTCTCGTTGAATCTCACAGGACAAGTCTGGACTCACAGACAACTCCGAGTAGTCAATCACATGACTATCGTCCCTGATGTACTTCCTGAGATGGGAAACATGGAATACATCATGGACTCCAGATAGAGCAGGGGGTGGAGCAAGCCTGTAGGCCACCTTGACCACACGCTCCAGAAAATCGAATGACCCAATAAAACGGGGACTCAGCCTGCCCCCCACCACCAAAGCGGATGACGCCTTTCCACGGTGAGACTTTGAGGAACACATGGTCCCCCGCTTCGAACTCCAAAGGCCTTCGATGAATATCTGCCCACTTCCTTTACCTATCCTGGGCAGCCTGCAAATGCTTTCTGATCTGAGCCACGACATCAACTATCTTCGTGATCTACTCAGGCCTCAAAAGTTTCCTCTCGCCGATGTCATCCCAACATATTGGCGATCTACACTTGCGATCATATAAAGCTTCAAATGGCGCTGCCTTGAGACTCGCCTAATAACTGTGTTGTACGAGAACTCGGCTAAGTGCAGATGATCTTCCCACGAACCTCCAAACTGAAGAACGCAGGATCTCAACATGTCTTCTAGGGTCTGAATAATCCCTTCCGACTGTCCATCTGTCTATGGATGGAACGGTGTACTATATCTCAACTTAGTACCCAACCTCTTCTATAGAATCTCCTACCTGAATCTCATATCTCTATCTGATACGATGCTGACAGGAACTCCATGCAGTGTGACAAACTCATGAATATAATTCTCAGCCAAATTCTCAGTGGACTGACCTACACATAAGGGAATGAAGTGGGCACACTTCGTCAACCGATCCACTATCACCCAGATAGCATTATGACCCTTGGGACTCCTTGGCAAAGCTGTCACAAAATCCATCATGACATTCTACCATTTCCATTTTGGGATTGGAAGAGGTTGTAACAGTCCCGCGGTCCTCTGATGCTCTGCCTTCACTTGTTGATAGATCAAACACTGAGAAACAAATCTTGCCACAACCCTCTTCATACCATGCCACCAAAGTGCTGCTTCAGATCCCAGTACATCTTAGTACCTCATGGATGAATAGAATAGTGATATCGATGAGCTTCTTCAAGTAGCTTCTGCCTGACTTCTCTTCTAGGTACACACAACCTACAGCCAAAACGATGTGACCATCTGAATGAATGATCAAATCAGTTCTCAGGCCTGCTACCACTTCACTTCGGAACTTCTGCAAATGCTGGTCGCCCACTTGGGCTTCCTTGATCTGCTCTACCAAAGAAGACTGCAACTGCAGCATCATAAACTGCTGTGCCGAACCAGGAAGAATCACATCCAACTCCAGCCTTCTCATATCCTCCACTATTTCCTTCTACTTAGTAAGAAACATAGCAGTAGGTCTTCTACTCAAAGCATCAAGTACCATGTTCACTTTGCCCGGGTGATACTGCAAATCGATATCATAATCTGCCATCAACTCCAACCATCTCCTTTGCCTCATGTTCAATTCCTTCTACGTGAACACGTACTTGAGGCTCTTGTGATCTGTGAAAATCTCCACTCTATCCTCAAGCAGATAGTGACTCCACAACTTCAAGGAAAAATCAGGACTGAAAGCTCCAGATCATGCATGGGATAGTTGTTTTCATGAGGCCTCAACTGTCTGGATGCATAGGCGACAACTCGGCCTCGCTGCACCAGTACTTCTCCTAGACCTCTACCCAAAGCATGACAGTGAATCACAAAACCGTCCGAACTGTCGGGTATAGTCAGTACAGGCGATGTCGTCAACCGATGCTTCAACTCCTCAAAAGCTTCATCACAAGCCTCATCCCAGATAAACTTCTGCTCCTTCTTCGTCAAATTGGTTAGAGGCCCAGCTATCTTTGAGAAATCCTAAACAAACTTCTGATAATATCCTGCCAAACAAAGAAAGCTTTGCACTTCAGATGCTGACTTCGAAGCCGACCAATCCTTGATTACAGAGATCTTCGACGGATCAACAGAAACACCATTACCAGAAATAATGTGCCCCCAGAAAAGCAACCCGATCTAGCCAAAACTCACACTTACTGAGCTCCCATACAGCTGGTTCCCCTTCAAAGTCTACAGAACAACCCTCAAATGTTAAGCATGGTCTTCCTGGTTCCGAGAATACACAAAGATGTCTTGAATGAAGACCACGACAAACTGATCCAAAAATGGCGAGAATACCATGTTCATCAGACTCATGAACACTGCTGGTGCATTGGTAACTCCGAACGGCATCACCAAGAACTCATAATGCCCGTACCTCGTTCGGAATGCCATTTTCTGAATATCTTTTGACTTCACCTTAATTTGATGATAACCGGAACAGAGATCCAACTTTGAGAAAACAGAAGCACCTCCCAATTGGTCAACCAAATCATCAATCCTCGGCAATGGGTACCGATTCTTCACAGTGACATTGTATAACTCTCGATAGTCAATGCAAAGATGGCGACTGCCATCCTTCTTGCCGACAAACAGAACTGGGGCTCCCCAAGACGAAACACTCAGTCTGATAAAACCCTTATCCAATAACTCCTGAACTTGCACATTCAGTTCCACCAATTCAACTGGTGCCATGCGATACGGACTCTTTGAGATAGGCACCGTACACGGCTGGACATTAATACAAAACTCCACTTCTAGGTTTGGCGATAATCTGGGCAATTCCTCCCGAAAGTCATCAAGGAAGTCCCGCACAACCAAGGGTGCAACATCCCCATCAGTTCACAATGACTCAAGTGCAGCAGCCTTAGGATTCATCGCGCTTTTGACACGCCCTGACGGTGTCTCACCTGCAAGAAACTTGAACTCTGGTTGCCCAGGAAGCCTGAAAGTCACCTTCTTCTTCCGGCAATCAATCACAGCATAAGAAACACCCAACCAGTCCATGCCCAGAATAACATCAAAGCCATAATTGGGAATCACAATCAGATCAGCCACGAAATCCACATCACCTATCAACAAAGGGCTTTGCATGCAAATCCTAGAACATACAATGACACCTCCACCTGTGGTGATTTCCCAAGCTGCAGGCATAGCATTACTTTCCAAACAATGCTGATCAACAAAGCGAGAGGAAATAAAGGAGTGGGTAGCACCAGAGTCAAACAAAACATGATCTGGGAGAGAGAAAACTAAAATAACACCTAAAGATGATCAAAGAAATGAGAATGAGATACAAGCAGGATATATGCACAAATAATTGTGCAAAAAGAAAAGGAATAACATGCAGGAATAAAAGAATGGATGATTCCAAAATCAAAAGAATATGTGTACAAAAGGGATGAAATTATACCCAAAAAAAGAATCAATGAATGGAAGGGACAAAAGACAATAAGAAATGAAGGAACTAAATTTGAAGGGACAAAAAATGATCAAAAAGATTAGTACCCAGATTATGTTGGTTATTACATATTCATGTGATCAACGTGGTGTGCACATTATTGAGTTAACCTGGCTAAGCCAGACTTGACTAATACATGACCAACACATTAGCCAAACTTGGGCTCTGATACCACTCAAAACCTGTCACGCCCCGCTTTCCAAAATACAGGAATACGAGTACATAATGAAAGCCTAGCAAATGATGTAAACACCATCCATAAGCTGTACCAGTCTAACTCAATAATATGAATAACAATCACAACCACACAAGAGAATATAATCAACAAACAAAGAACAACTTCAATATAAATGAAATGATTCAAAACATAATATCCAACATCTGGGATAAAACAAATTCCGGGTCATAAAAGCCCAAAACAAAGTACAATATTAATAACAATTTCAAAGGAAAAAAATAGCATAAAATAATTCAAGCAGTCTATTCTTGGACCCAATCTTCTATAATCATTGCTCACCAATTCCTTCTAGTATTGCTCCTTCAGTACCTGTAAACTCTTGATTTAAAACTAGAGAAAATAATGTCCTTAGAGCAAATCATGGACAGTAAGTAGTGGAAAACAGAGAACAATAAAAGGCGTGGTATATAAAGAATGAAGGACTGGATCAAAGTCAAGAACAAAATCAAGGAATGACAATAATGTCAAGGGTCTATGTTTAATCATTAATCATGCAATAATTAATGATTATAATTCAAGTGCAATATCAATGACAGTGTACGGAATCAAGCATGAAATGTCGAGTAGTGAGGGTTATTATGAATTTTATTAACCTAACTAATGTACGTACTACTGCGTCCCATTCCATTGGTTCGGTGCATGCAAACAGTGAACGTTTTAGATTGATGGAGAACTCAACAGATCGTGTCCTCAGTAATAAGATGTCAAGATATCATGATAACTTGATAACACAATGACAAACATTTCTCCATCTTCCATGTAAATAATTCATGCAAGCAAGAAGGGCCCTACCGAGTACAGTTTCCGATTGTTCACTACCAAGTCAACCCATAATATCCTGACTTGTTAATACTTTATTTCATCCTATGTGAGCATGCAAGAAGATGTCAAGGTTGTGTAATGCTATGTGTGACTAATTATACTCATTACTCACAAAGCAAGAAACTTTTATATTAAATCAACACAATTCATATAATCTGGACATTATTGTACAAAAATAGATATTCTCGCTGCTATAGAAAAGCAAATCTGGATTTGTCAGAATTTTTAGAAACTAGACTCTCTTCCGGTTCTAGTGAATATACACACTATATATAAAAATCAAAGAAACTAGGTTCAAATTCTTATTTTATACAGAGTTTATGTTCTGGCAGCAGGTTATAGATTGTGTTCACATATGTGTTTCAGGTCAGAAAACTTATCAAATAATCCACAAAAATTCAGGGTGATTCCTAAGAATGTCTTGTCTCAACCAAATTTATTTCACAATTTAATTTTACTGTTAATATGTTTTGTTTATTAACTAATCAGGGTGATATACATAAAATTTGTGAATCCATAAATTCAGACCTAGTAGTACTAAAAGTTAGATCAGCTACATCAGCCACTTGTTGAAGTGAGTGGCGGAGCAGGAGAAGGAGTTGAAGGCATCGAGTAACTGGGACCAAGCAGACCAGGTGAAGACCACTAAGGAGTTGGAGGAAGCGAAGTGCCTATCGGAGATCCAGGGAACACAGATCGGATTGCTGGAGTCAGCTTTAGAGAAGGCGAACGATCAGACGGCTCGAGAGAAGGTGCAGGCAGACCGAGAGAGGAATCTTGTAGCCAGGGAGAGGGAGTGTGCTGCGAAGGAGAGAGTGGATGCAGTGAGGGCGGCGAAGGACCATGCCGAGGGGTACCTAGCCCTGAACATGGAGAAGGCATATGCCAGGGCTCTTCGGCACGTTGGAGTGCAAGTTCTAGAGTTTGACCGTTCGGGGTACTCTCTATAAGATCCCATTCCACACGATGACAAGGAAGAGGTTGAGGGAGAAGAGGAGGAGGAGGAGGAGCAGGAGCAGGAGCAGAACGTTGTAGTGGATCCCATGTCCACTATGGTAGTGGGCTCCAGGGGTGATTGAGGGAAGTGGTCGCAGTCTAATCCTCTCGTGAATCAGTCGACCGAGGTGGACCCTTGATTTCTCTCTTAGCTAGTTGGCTTTATTTTGTTTCTTCTCTTGAATTGATGCCTAATAGCGGATTGGCCATCGCTTGTTGTATGTTTACATTGCAATGAAATTTCTTTTAGTCATTCATATCATGTGTGGCATTTGAGCTTCTTGAGTTTTTGTGTATCCTGTGACTTTGGTTATTTCCATTAGATTGATCTATCATTCCTTTCGCTAGCGGGTGGTTGTGTACAACGCACATGATCTTTATGACAACGAGGTTACCCACTTCCATTCCCAGCTCTAGGTGTTAGAGTTGGGACTTGCTTGTTCACGGAGAGGCTTTCAAAAGCTGAAGTGGAGCTTGGCCATATGATAAGAGTATTGTCCCAAAGGAATATAGAAGCAACACGTAACGATGAGATCCTACGAGAGGTGCCTCAAGTCAGTGTTGAAGATCACTCTTCGGGTGAAGCAACCCCTGGAGAATCCTCGAGGCTTAAAGTCCTTCGCCGCTCTTTGCTTGCGGCTACCATCGAAAGAGACGAGTTAAAGAACGTAGTTCTTGAGAGGAGTTTAGAAGTGGCTCATCTTCGGAGAACAATCCTCAAATTTTTTGCGGGTAATAGTGCAGGTGGTTTGAGTATGCTAGTGTACCTCGTTTGAAATTTATAGTGAGGGAGGATTCTCTTAAAGAGAGGCTCGTTGAACAAGATGTGGAAATTCATCGGATTAAACGACTTCTTGAGGGCAGTAATGTTAGGAGCACTTCTGGTTCGCGTGAAGAGCACACTCGGGGAAGATCATTTCATGAGCTAGCCCTACGTTTGCCTGGAGTTCCACGAAATTTAGGAGACGCTCAAAGCGGAGTGGCCAGTTTGTCTAGTGGGGCATCAGTTGGAGGGGCAACAAGAGCAGTGGGTCCAAAAGGTACGACCCGACTCGCGGGTCTGGATATCCCCTCAGATGATTCGAGAGAATGAAATAGTGCTTGGGTGTCTACTGGAAGCTGCAAACTGTGTGTGTCCCTCAAGTGGAGCATCCATTTACCAAGAAAGAGTTAAGATGATGCTGAATGAGATTTTGTAACCTGTACAGGCTTGTCTCTCAATAAAACTTGTAGCCAAGTTCTTCTTTTGAAATAAGATTCCCATAAGTGTTTTGAGCAAATGTAGCTGTGAGTTGTGTTTTTTTTTGAGTTTGTGTTTGTTTAAGGAGCATTTGAATGGAGAGCCGAACTTTGTGTACTTGCTCTAGGGAAAGTGTCTAAAGCAAGAGTATGAACTGTGAGTGGACTCCGAACAATAGTGACAATGAGTTTCGAGAGCACTCGAATGGCGAACCGAACCTCGTACACTTTCTCTGGGGCATGTGTCTAGGGCTAATCTGTCATGCCCCGCTTCCCAAAATATAGGAATACGAGTATGTAACGAAGGCCCAGCGAATGATGTAAACACCATCCATAAGCTGTACTAGTCTAACTCAACAATATGAATGATAATCACGACCACGCAAGAGAATATAATCACATAAACAGAGACCAACTTCAATATAAATAAAATGATTCAAAACATAATATCCAACACCTCGGATAAAGCAAATTCTGGGTCATAAAAGCCCAAAACAAAGTACAAGAGAATATAATCACATAACAATTTCAAAGGGAAAAAAATAGCATAAAATAATTCGAGCAATCTATTCTTGGACTAAATCTTCTAAAATCATTGCTCACCAATTCCTCTAGTATTGCACATTCGGAACCTGTAATCTCGTAATCTAATAATAGAGAAAATAATGCCCTCAGAGTAAGTCATGGACAGCAAGTAGTGGGAAACAGAGAACAATAAATGGTGCGGTATATCAAGAATGAAGGACTGGATCAAATTCAAGAACAAAATCAAGGAATGGCAATAATGTCAAGGGTCTATATTTAATCATGCAATAATTAATGATTACAATTCAAGTTCAATATCAATGACAGTATACAGATCAAGCAAGAAATTTCAAATGAGGGTTATTATGCATTTTATTAACCTAACTAATGCACGTACTACTGCATCCCATTCCACAGATTCGGTGCATGCAAATAGTGAACGTTTTAGATTGATGGTGAACTTAACAGATCGTGTACTCGGTAACAGATGACAAGATAATATGATAATGTGATAACACAATGACAAGCATTTCTCCACCTTTCATGTAAATAATTCATGCAAGCAAAAAGGGTCTTACCGAGTACAGTTTCCGATTGTTCACTACCAAGTCAACCCATAATACACTGGCTTGTTAATATTTTATTTCATCCTGTGTGAGCATGCAAGAAGAGGTCAAGCTTGTGTAATGCTATATGTGACTAATTCTACTCATTACCGATAAAGCAAGAAGCATTTATATTAAATCAAACACAATTCATACAATCTGGATAACAGGACATTATTGTACACAATAGATATTCCTACTGCTATAGGAAAGCAAATCTGGATTCGTTAGAAGTTTTAGAAACTAGACTCTCTGTCGGTTCCAGCGAATATACACACTATATATAAAAATCAAAGAAACTAGGTTCAAATTCTTATTCTATACAGATTTTATGTTCAAGCATCAGGCTATAGATTGTGATCACATATATGTTTCAGGTCAGAAAACTTATCAAATAATCCACAAAAATTCAGGATGATTCCTAAGCATGTCTAGTCTCAGCCAAATTTATTTCACATTTTAATTTTACTGTTAATATGTTTTGTTTATTAACAAATCATGGTCATACATATAAAATTTGTGAATCTGGAAATTCAGACCTAGCAGTACTAAAAGTCATATATTTAGCAGATTATAAATCGGAATTCAATTCCGTCGAATGTTCTGGAAAATAGACACATAGAGCTACAATTCATGTTTACAAATTTTATTCAAATTACCAGAGTAACAGATTCAAAAGTCTGATACAAAAAGAAATAGACAGCAGACCAGAAAATAATTAACTTGAATAGACAATAATTTCATCACACAAGCATGCAATATGATGGAAATTAATTAACAAAAGTTCTATTTGGTGATTAACATGCAATTCTAAGATTAATGATGCAATTTACAATCAAGGAAATTAATTCCTAAAAATAATATTCAATCGGCAACATTCTAGTCATCAAACAAAACCTATAACATGGATCTACTTGTTTTCATGTATAACGTGCATATGCAATGTGCAATAGGGATTAGGGTTTGAGTCGACGATATTGGCATGAAGTCGAGAATATCTCAATATACTCAACGGAAGATGAATAGTATAACAATTCGAAAATAATTGGAAACTACTTGCAGAGATCAAAAGAGTTCTTGAACAAGAAAAAAATAAACTAGTTGAAGAGAGACTTGTCTTTTAGATGGTAAAATTGAATATAATAGAATAGCAGGATGAGAATCCCGACGGCAACGATGCACGTGAAACACACGTTCCCACAAAAGTACGTGCACACTACATGCAATAAATCCACATTAAACAACAAGAGGGCAGAACAGCAAATGGTGATTCATGGCCAAAACAGCAAACAAACGTCACACAACAACCACAAAACTCCCCCAAAATAACACACACTGGATTGTCCAATCATACAGTAGCCAAAATAGCAAATGACAGTTTCGGCCAAATAGCAAATAGCGATGGTAGCAAGGCTTGGCTCGACTGGCGACGCTCGGGGACAGGCTGGTTGAGTCTAGGGTGGCGATGGTCGATGGTGGACAGCGAGGTGGTGCACGGGGGTGGAGTAGTTGATGGGAACAGGGGCTCGATGGCAATGCTCTGTTTTGGGTGAAAACAGAGGGGCGATGGGTTCGGTTGGCCGTGGAGTTGCGGGACGAAGGTGATGAAGGTTCTTGATGAAGAGGGTGATGATGGAACTTCAGTGGTTGGATGAGAGGGAGATGAGTTCAGGGGGGTTCGGGAGAAACAAAGGAAAGGGAGAGGGAGATAAGAGCGGCGGGAGGTAGGAGAGAGAGAGAGAGAGAGAGGAAATATTAATTAGGGTTAATTAAAAAGATTAGGGTTAAAGGGTATTTATAGGGAAAAAGAGATAGTGGGTAATTGGGTAGTATCCAATAAGGGAAAAACATGGGTTTGTGTTTAAGATCCAATAGGAGACTAAAATAAACCATACAAATATGGATTTAAAACTCAGATCAATTTGGGGACATTAACAAGCAAAATTTTTAATGGATCGAACAACAGAATTTTGTAGGAAATTAGATTAAATAAATTAGGAGATGGAAAAATTGAGTTAGAAGCAATAAAATGAATTTTACTAAATACTCCAAATTACAGCGGTTTAGAAAAGAATAAATAAATAAATAAATAAAAATATAAAGAAAAGAAAAATACAAAAAAAAATGAAAACAGGGGTTATAGGTTCTATGAACCACGAATGAACACCCCACATGTCCGGGTTGTTTCAAGAGCACTCGAACGGTGAACCGAACCCTACCTTCTTGCTCGGGGACAAGTGGTTAAAGTGGTCCTATGAAGCTCGAGTGGGCTTCGAATAGTAATGACGACGAGTTTTGGGAGCACTCGAACGGTGAACTGAACCTCGTACACTTACTCGGGGACATGTGGCTAGGGCGGTTCTATGAACCACGAATGAATTTAGCACCTATTCGTGTTGTTTCAGGAGCACTCGAACGGTGAACCGCACCCCGCCTTCTTGCTCGGGTGCAAGTGGCTAAAGTGGTCCTATGAACCGTGAGTGGGCTCCGAACAGTTATAACGACGTGTTTTAGGAACACTCGAATGGATAACTGAAACCCGCACACCTGCTCGGGGGCATGTGGCTAGGGCGGTTCTATGAACCACAAATGGACTCCTCACTCATCCAGGGTTGGAAACTCATACGACGAGATATACCCCACACACTTGCTCAGTGGCAAGCGTGCCCATTCAACTTTATGAATTCTGAAAGGATCCCGCAATTGTCCATTGGAGTGCTTGGCGAACTGATGGTGTTTGATTGGGCACATACCATGTGTCTATCTTATTGCTTCCTTAGGTTGAACTATTCAAGGAGTTGCTGATCTATATAAGGACTTTTGCAAAATAAAAGACTAATTTTATTGAAAAAATCAAACTTAAGCTGTTGCTTCAATGCAAGCTATTATTACATACTGTTACTATTATAATTATCGACCTTTATTACATGTTTGATGCTAACTACTAAGCGAGGGCGTTAAGAGCTCTCTTTATACTTCATGAGTTGCTCGGCGTTCCAATTTCTGGATATCCTCTTTCCCCCCAAGTCTTCAAATCAGTAGGCCCCTGGGTGGACTACCTGTGAGACTTTGTATGGTCCTTCCCAGTTAGGGGAGAGTTTCCCTTTCTTTCGGGGGTTTGATATCTCGAGCTTTCAGAGGACTAGGTCTCCATCTTGATTGTTGGTTAGGTGATATCTCTTGTTGTGAAATCTCTCTACCCTATGTTGGTAGATGTTTCTTTGGAGGGTAGACTTCTCTCGGACTTCCTCGAGGAGGTCAAGATTGGCTCGAATGTCATTCGCGTTTTGCTCTTCATTGATTGAAAAGAGGCGAGGAGAAGGTATTCCTACTTCTAGAGGAATGAGAGCTTCTGTGATGAAAGTTAGGTTAAAAGGGGATTCTCCCGTGGCAATTCTCTTCATGGTTCTATAGGACCAAATGATACTTGGGAGTTCTTCAACCCTTTGTCCCGTTGGGGCTTCACCAAGCCTCTTCATGAGGCCATCCAAGATTTGCCGATTGGTGTTATCGGCTTGACCATTGGTTTAGGGGTGTGATATTGAAGAGAATCACTGCTCAATACTTAGATCGGTGCAAAATTTATGGAACACCTTACCAGCGAATTGAGTTCCATTATCAGTGACCAGGATGCGGGGGATCCCGAATCCGCAAACCATGTTCTTCTAGGAGAACTGTTGGACTCTATGCTCAGTGATTGTTGCAAGTGGTGCCGCTTCTATCCACTTTGTACAGTAATCAATAGCAACCACTAAGAAGGTCTGCTATCCGGTTGCGGGGGGGAAGGGCTCGAGAAGATCCATTCCCCACATCATGAATGGAATGTGGCTTGACATGGAACTAAGGTTGGCTTGGGGGATCCTCTTGATCGATGAGTGTTTCTGACAGGGGATGTATTTGCAGAATAGGTTTGAGCGTCATCGAGGAGAGTAGGCCAGTGGTAATAATGATTGAGTATCTTCCGTGCAAGGGATCTTGCGCCAAGATGGTTGCCACCTATCCCTTCATGAACTTTTTTCAGAGCATAGTTGGCTTTTTCGGGGGAGAGGCACCGAAGGTATGGTCGATCATCAGCTTGAGTATATGAGCGCTTATAGAGGACCCCTTCTACAAGTGTGTACCTTTGAGCCCTTATCCGAATCTTTCTCGATTCTTTGTTATCCGCAGGGAGGATCCCTTTATCAAGGAAATCGACTAAGGGTTTCATCCAACAATCTTCGAGCACTTGAGGGGCTATAGGCATGAGCTCCAGTGTCTCTTCTTCAATGCTTGGTCTGAGTAGGACTTCAATCAGCATGGTGTGGTCAAGTCTGTCGAATGATGAGGAGGTGAGCTTGGAGAGGGCATCTGCTTGCCCATTTTCTTCTCACAAAATACGAGTGACTTCGACTTCATTGAAGGTAGACATGATCTTCTTTACATACGTCAAGTACTTGACCATACGATCATCCCTCCCCTCGTATTCTCCTCGGATCTGGTTCACCACTAATTGGGATTCACTAAATACTCCGACTCTTTGTGCCCCCGCCTTCTTTGCTAGAAGGAGTTCGACAATCAGGGCTTCATACTCGACTTCATTGTATGAAGCTGGAAAACTAAGGTGTAGCGAGTATTGTAGGATGAACTCATCAAGATCAATCAAGATAACCTCAGTTCCGCTCCCTTTGAGGCAAGATGACCCATCCACGTACACGCTCCACAGTGGGGGGTTGTCTCCTTCATGGGGAGGATCGGGGATTGTGCTCTCGACGATGAATTCTACTAAAGCTTGAGCCTTAATTGCGAATCTGGGGCTATTTTATGTTGTCTTAACTCAATAGACCACTTCATGAGTCTTCCAGAGCTTTCAGGTTTGTAGAGGACTTGCTTGAGTGGTTGATCGGTGATGACCCATATGGAATGTGCTTGAAAGTACGGTCTGAGCTTCCGGGCGGCCGTCACTAGAGCATAGACCATCTTCTCCATCTTCGAGTGCTGGAGTTCAGCATCATGGAGCACCTTGCTTAATAGGAGATCAACTTTTGAACCTGATCTTCTTCTCTCACCAACACAACACTAAGAGTTTGATCCGAGGCAGCCATGTAGAGGTAGAGGGTTTATCTGGGTGTAGGCTTTCTTAAGATGGGAAGATGGGCGGTGTTTTTTTAGGCTTTGAAAAGTTGCTTGCTGCTCTTCCTACCACTCAAAATTCTTTGCTCCCCGAAGGGCTTTAAGGAAAGTGAGGCATTTCTCCCTTGATTTGGATATGAAGCATTAGATGGTGGCAAGGTGGCCTGTAAGCTTTTGAATTTCTTTCATCGTGGTTGGAGGAGACATGTTGAGGATGACTTTGATCTTCTTAGGATTGGCTTTAATTCCTCTCTTACATACCATAAATCCCAAGAACTTTCCCGAGGCAACCCCAAAGGCACACTTCGAGGGGTTCAGCCTCATGTTTTTGATCTGAAGTACATAAAATGCTTCTTGGAGGTCGACTACATGGTCTTCTTTCCTAAGGCTCTTCACGAGCATATCATCCACGTACACCTCCATGTTTGACTGATATGTTCTCTAAAGACTTGGTTCACCAAATGTTGATATGTAGCTCCAGCTCTTTAGCCCGAATGACATAACTCGGTAGCAATAGAGCCCCTGGTTGGTGATGAAGGACATCTTCGAGATGTCTGGTGGGAACATTTGGATTTAATTATATCCCGAAAAGCATCCATAAAGCTTAATAACTCATGGTCTGAGATGGCATCTATCAAGGCATCTATGCTTGGCAGGGGGAAGGGATCTTTCGTCTTTTGGACATGTTTTGTTGAGGTTGATGAAGTCTATGCAGATTCTCCACTTGCCATTGGCCTTCTTAACCATTACAACATTTACTAACCACTTGGGGTAACTAACTTCCTGGATGAATCGGGCTGTGAGGAGCTTCTCAACCTCTTCTTTGATGTCTTGCTGCCTTCTAGGTGAAAATTTGTGGCGCTTCTGCTGTACAGGCTTGGCTTTCGGGTTCACACTTTAGCAGTGCATAATTAGGTATTTGGTAATGCCTGACATATCTTCGGCTGTCCAAGCGAACATGTCCTGATTCTCTCTGATGCAGGCGATGAGTTGCTCCTTGACTTGGCGAGGGAGTGCCTTGCTCACCCAAAAATACTTAGCTTTATTATCTTCGAGGAAAGGGATTTCTGTCATTTCATCCATGAGTTTGGAGCTGGCTTGTCCCATATCGAGGGGGAGTTCCATGGCATCGAGGGGGAGGACCGAGCCCCCCATCGTAGCAGTGTAGCATGCAAGAGTGGCTTCTTGACTCCCCTTGGCTTCCCCTACTCCCACAGGCGTAGGAAACTTCATTTTCAGGTGATATGCTGAGGCGATCGCTTAGAGGGCAGCTAGCCCTGGGCAGCCAAATATAGCATTGTAGGCGGACTTCATATCGACCACCATGTAGTCTAATTCTTCTGTGCGAATCACTGTAGCCTTCCCTAAAGTTACGTCAAGGGTTAAATTCCCTTGATCATCACGAGAGGGCCTAGAGAATCCATGACGGGTGTACCTAGCAGGCTTGAGGCAATCCCGCTTAAGCTCGCGGCCTTCAAACACATTCAGGAAAAGGATGTTGACTGAACTGTTGTTATCGAATAGAACTCGGCACATTCATGGTTTACCAAACACATGCTGATCACGAGTGCATCGGAGTGAGGTGTTTAGACACCTTCCATATCTTGATCTATGAAGGTGATGCTAGCTCCTAGGCTCTTCAGAGGCAGGATGTTGTGCACCGAATTTACCTCTCGAACAAAAACTTTTCTCGATGAGCTGGAGGCTCCCCCCATAGGTCCTCTGTGGATAGCGTGTGTAACGCCCCAAATCTCAAATACAACTAAATTCGAGAGTTCTACAGGATCTTTCCACTTCATTTAGTACAATTTTACAAGGAAATTAAAACTTTTCACTTTACATCAGAGTTTATACAAAACTTTACACTTTTACACTGCACAGTGGAAGTAAAATTACAACATTTAAATGAATGTACAACAACATTGAATAATATTTAAGCATCTGTTCCTCTTTAACCTTTATCATGTCATTACCCTGCATATAAAACTGTGGGTACGTCAGTTTATTCAACCGACGAACATTATACACGGCCATCCTCTCTATGCCGGAAATAGTATAACTTATTTTTCATATTTAACAAACACAAACTTGTCACATATCAAACTAAAGGGACTACCCTATTGATGTCGTGTTGTGATTTGTGCACTTAGTCTTTAATGCAATTATTTATATTATATGACACTAATGCGCACTTGTTCGGATTCTATGCATCCCATACTACATAGGTCCGAGGGCAAGCCCTTAATCGTTCTTCATCTTGTAGGGTTCAATCCCTCGTCATGACTTAATCTACTACTGTAACTACGGTAAGTATCCTAAATATTTTCTGACATACGAACTCATGTCTAGGCGCCCTGGAGGGAATCCCAAAGCACTGACACATGACTCATCATGCAGGTATCCTGTGGTAATTCAGCTCCTACCATAGACATGACACCACCCGCAGTCGTCCAACACCCCACGAGCGTCGCCACCGGGACGGTACTCTGGAGCAGTATCCACGCCCTATCATGACTCATCATGGGACATCCTGGGATACGCTCTCGCTGACAATCCAATGGCCCTCATACTCAATGTTTTTCTCTTACTTTCATCACATCTTCACTATGTAACTAATCCTTAATTCTAATGGAATCATGACCAAAATCAAAGCTCTAGAGTTAGCCCTCTCACTACTACCGGTCTTATTTCTTTCATTTCATAATGACCTAAACCTGGTCTTTTCAATGTCAATAATCACAATTCATCATTTTTCACTTGCCGGTGTGAGTTTTGGCTACACTCTAATTTTCAATTTCAATTCATAAATTCACATGTTGAGTTGTCATACTCAAAAAATATTTCTCTTTTCCAATCATGATTTCTAAATTATTCAATAGTCCATAATTATACATGAAATTCAACTATTCATCATGTAACTCATGAAATGTTATTTTCACATTAAAGAAACCACATCACTAGTTATTCAATTAAAGATGGACATTTACACTTCATAATTTGTCGCACTATTCTCCAATGAGAATAATTCACATCACTTCACATAATTCCTTTCTTATTCGTACTTCTTTTCTAACATTCCATTTTAAGTCTTTGCAAAGTACAACTTTTATAAAAAAATGCAAGTATAGAACTTATAGTTCTAAATTATACTTTTATTCTCTAAACATACTCCACGTCATGCAAATAATTCTCAAACTATTTTTCACAAGTCCCACATAATTTTAGGATAATAATCATATTTTTTCCATATTTTTTTAATCATTAAAACACCCAAAAAAAATATTTTTCCCACAACATAATCAACAGCCGAGACCAAGAGTCGAACCAGCGACCACAGGGAAACCAACTGAAGGCACAGGCCACTAGGCCGAGTGCTGCACGCGTTAGAAGAGAGGCTGAGAGCATTAAGTGCTCTTGGCCGAAACTAATTATTTTAAAAGTTCGAAACAAAATATATGGTGTCAACGGGATTCGATCCCTCAACCTCGGAGGAACCCCCGCATATACTGTAGCAATTAAGAGCGATCCGACCACTCGAGCTATAGGCTCGGGTTGTCATAGTATAATTCGAATTTTAAAATAAAACGTCCCTCTCTGTTTAGTAAAATATTTCGATGTTCATCAAATTTTCATTTCAAATTGCTCTTACTAACATACTGTAAAAATTTCAGATTAATTATTCCCATCATGAATTATAATTCAGTACATAAAAATGATTTTTTTTCAATAATTAAATATGTATTTCTCAATAATTAACACATTTCTACCATACAATTAGGTTAGATTTGTATACTACTACGAACACATTTCTTTTTCTTTTTGACATTTTAATTTTACTAATCTCTACACCAATTTCCTGCTTTTATTCATTTCACAAACATAACAATTACATTCTAATTCATTCATTACAACGTCATAACGAAAAATCTATTTAAGCACATAAAGCGACATTGTCAATTTATTAATTCATGCATATAATTTTTAATGCTAATAACGAAGTTTTCTTTACACACTCCATAGCCATAATCATTTCGCACACAACTTGAATTTTAATAATAGAACCACATATATTTGCACATCAACATTTCAATCAATTCATAGATCATTTTTCCAATTAAATGTGTACTCTTATTAATCTTTTTCATGCATCATTCATTCCATTCAAATCTAGCATGCATTCCTACTTAGAAATATGGAAAATTTACCCACCTTAGTTTGGAGAGAAAACAACTAGCAACTCCTAAATGAATGTCCTTGCAAACGAGAGTGATCCTCCTCTTAGAAGCGCGCACACGAGCCTCCAAGCACACCAAAACCGAGAGCTCCTATGGATTAAAGCCGGCCTCCCCTCTTTTTGTTGATGTAAGCACAATTCTCCCCACACAACTCAATCTTTTACTCACTTAATAAACTAATAGATAATGTAATTGAACTATAGGTTTGGAGGAATTAATTAGCACAAGAATACTAGCCAGGGGGGGGGGGTATTTATACTAAAAAAATTGGAGAATGGATGGCCAAGATTGAAGTAGGAGTTAGAAGCAAATGGCTAAGATTTAAGGAGGAGTTACACTAACCACCCATGATCAAGTAACCACCACCACCATGACTCCACTTGAAAATTTTGATTTCCCTCCAAAGCTCCAAAACCGGCCATGCTCAAATGGTGCAATTTGCATGTGTACATGCAATGCACGTGCATGCATTTGTCCCCATTTAAAAATTTGTACATTATATTTTACATAAAAATAATCTTTAGAATGTGTTCTACATTACAAGTTGTATTAAAAATAAGAATAGCTCATGGGATTTAGTTTATGGGCCAAAATAATAATTATAAAAAAGATAACAAATAAATTAGATTTGGGCTTTTAAAAGAAAGGCTTTTTGTCTATTTGAAAAAGGGCTTTATATAAAAATAATTAAACAGCACATATATAAATATCTATACTCATCATAATGAAAATAATTATAAGATTTAATTCTACTAAAAATATTGCACATGCACACTACGTGCAAAATAAAAGAATTTTCATTAAATGAAAAATCGGGGCATTACAGTGTGAAATATCTCCATCTGCCCCGATCCCTAGGACTCAGTTGGCCTATCTGCTCACTTGTTGGCTCCCTTGGAGGAGGGGGTTCGGTGTCATTTACTTAGGCAAATTTGGCGAGGTATCCTCGTCGAAGAAATGCTTCATCCTCATCCTTAAGGGCTCGACAATCATCTGTAAGGTGACCATGATGTTTGTGGAAGGTACACCACTTGGTATTATCCTATCTCTTGCTCAGGGCATTCATCTTGGGGGGAGGTCGAAGGATCTAGTCTTTATCAACCTCCATGAGGATGATGGATATGCTTGCATTTAGTGGGGTGTACTTCTCAAAAAGAGGCATGGGAGGTGGGCGGAGCTGACCCATGACATTCTTCTGGGATTTTCGGGGTTCATCTTTGTTAGTGCCTTTCCATTTGTTCCCGGATGAAGGCACCTTCTGCTCCAGGGGCGGATCACATCTTCGACTCGGATATACTTCTTGAATCTTTGAAGGAGGTCAGAGAAGTCCCGAGGAGGTCTTTTGATGAGGACAACTTTGAGGTCATCATGTTTGATATTATATTTGAGCGCAGCCATTGCCACCATGGAATCGAGTGAGGGGATGGATATGGACTCAGCTGTGAAGGGTTGGACATAGCTCTTGAGGGACTCCCTGTCCCTTTGTTTTAGATCTAACAAGGTAGCACTGGTCTTCTTCAACTTGCGGCTGGTGATGAAGTGTGTGAGGAAGAGCTCCTTAAGCTGGTCGAAGAAAAATATGGAGCTTGGAGAAAGGTGAGAGAACCACTCTCGTGCAGAGCTCTTCTAGGTTGCCGAGAAAGTTTTGCACAGGAGGGATTCAGACACTTGGTGGATCATCATGAGAGTTTTGAAACTCTCAATGTGGTCTACTGGATCAGTTTTCCTATTGTACGGCTCAAATGTCGAGACCTTGAAGTTAATAGGGACATGAGCCTCAATAATCTTCTTGGAGAAGGGAGGTCTGCCGGGACGGTATCTTCCTTCTTGTTTTACTTCTTCCTTCGTCAGTGATGCCAGGCAGTCTTCAATCTTTCAGAGACGTTGGAGGACGACGTCCTTTTGCCGATCAGATCTAGTGGACCAGTGCGAATTTTCACATCGCGGAGGAGTGGAGTGGTGAGGACTGGGTTGCCGGGTCTTGTGAGGAATTATACTGAGGGCCCGAAGGATTTCATCCTTGAACTCTCGGAGCCCAGCTCTCGTGACGGGCACTTCCTCGTCCCTTCTCGTCCTAGGGGCTATCTTGCTAGTTGAAGTTGGATGCTTCATCTCTTGAAGGGGAGTTCTTCCGTGTTCCCTTGGGGAACGACGATCCCTTCGCCCCTAGGAGAGGGGGATCTCCTTCATTTTCTGGGGTACGGAGTTCTTTCACACCCCCTTGGAGAGGGAGCTCTCCTGGATCTTGGTCTCCGAGGAAAAGGGTTTCTCCTGCTTCCCCGTTGCTTCGGATGTGAGACTTCTTCATGAGCTCTCCTCTCATTGAGATGGGTTCGGAGGTCAGACCTCTACTGGCGACTGACGATGACCTGACGAAGGTCGTGTTGTGGTTGAGGGAGTGAGGAAGGGGTAGAGGTATAAACTGATACTCTGTTTTCAACAAAGGGCTATGCAGATGGTTCGAGATGACTCCGACGAAAGCCCCCCGGCGCAGCTTCTCCAGGTGGAGGCTGGACTTGTTGAAGGAGGGGCTCTTCTTGCAGAAGTTGCGTTTGTTGATGAGTGGGAGGAAGGTCCTCGAGAGGAGGAGGTGGAGGAAGATGGTTGGCTCATTGGCTTGAAGCCGCCGCCTTCCCTTTTCCCTTATGAGGCATGCTGGAAACTTGTTTTCATGGGTGAAGTTTTATTGGATTTTCTTTGTTGTTCCCGCAGACGGTGCCAATCTATTGCTTTTTTTTGGTATGGGAGCAACCAGGTGATGTGGATTCTTTGGAGCAACAATCAAGAACTTGGCCTTTTGACATTCAACGGTGTTGACTGCCTTTGACAGTAATTGACTTGGTGATCTGACTTGTTTTGTAAAACCCCAAATTTTTAAATAATGTTTTTAAGATTAATAAATGAATTAAACTGTTTTTGGTGATTTAGAAAATATTTTTTCTGAAAATTTACCTTTTTACACGTGCAAAATACGTGCAAATATTTTCTTGGAAAGTTCAAAATTAAGAATTATTTTTGAGAAACTCATTATTTATTATTAGTTATTATTTGTGAATTTTCTGGATTTTTCTGATAATTATTGGACTTATTTGCAAATATTACAAAAAGAGAGACTTTTGTGCAAAATTACCACTTGGAGTGAAAACTCCAGATTTTTGAATTTTTGGCCTGGGTATGATGCCTAGTCAATTCAGAGGTAAAGATTTTACCTTTTATTTTAACAAATTTGGTTTATTTTACAAGTTTTGATGAAAAAGGGTCTTTTTGCAAAATCGCCGCTTAGAGGGGCAAAAGTACAAATTCGTTTTTCTGGGTTTTCAAAACAGTACCAAATGGTTATAGAATGGTTTTTGTTGTTTTTAAAACCCAATTAAGTTAGTTTTATTTGATTACCAAGTATAAAGATTTATATACAGAAAGATATATTTAAAAAGATGTATTTTTGCAAATCTATTTACAAAACCCTAAAACCTATATTTCCGGCCTATTTAAGAGTGGGTGCAGCCGTCTCTTGTTGTTCTACACAAGGATTTTTATTATTGCTATTTTCTTGGAGTTTTCAAGCGAGGATTCTTGGTTTTCGTGCGAAGGAGGATTTCTCTTATTCTTTATTTCTCTTCGGTTGATTCTTCATAGAGGTGAGTGACATGTTTTTGTTTTTCTTTTGTTCTATGCATGTTGTATATGATGATTTGTCTATTAGAAAACATATTAGGGTTTGGATGAAGATATAATGCATTTTTGATGAGTAGATGAAATAAAAATTGAATCTTTTCATGAAACCTATGCTTTGATGATTTAAATTACATATAGATGGCTTGAGATTTGTTAAGAACCTAATAGAAATCATGAGTAGTTCATTTTCCTTCATATACTTTCCGTTTGATTGTTATAATGGGATTGTATGTGGAATGTTGCAAAAAGTGAACGAAACTTCATCTTTACTGTGTATGTGTGCATACATGATCTGTTGGAATATTTTGATGAATGAAATATGATTAGTACATGTTAATTTGCTTTTATTCTTGAGTAAACTGATGTAAGTATTTGGGTTTGTATATAACAAGTTATGAGGGGATTATTGAATAAAGATTTGAGTTTGAAGTAGAGGAGAAGGGTTCTTGTTTGGGTCTGTTTAGGTGCAGGTCGAAAAATGGGTTATGGCACTTGATGTTTGATTTTTTTTTCTTGAGTTCTATATGATTTTGAAATGAAACACAACACTATCCCACTCCTTAACATTTTTTTATTAATCTATACATATATATATATATATATATATATATATATATATACACACACACACACACACACACATATACCCTTCCTGTTTACATACACACTGATTTTGGAGTTTTGTGAATTTTGATGGAGTTTTGTTGGATTTTCGACTGCTTTTGTCCTGAGATGGTTTAAATAACCTATCAGTTTTATTTGGTGAATTTCTGATGCTAAATTGGATGCTTAAACTCTATTTGAACATATATGTATATGCATTAACTGTTTTGAGAGATTTTTGTGAAATTTATATTTTGAGATCTTGGTGTATTTTGAAGTGTCTTGATGACTCCTACATGTCATACTAGACATATTCAAACATCTCAGGAATTTAGTACTAGACAAGTTTGTGTTTTTATGAAATAAAACGATGTATCGGTTAAACATGCACAGAACCTTTAATTGCAGTCTGTAGGTTCAACAGTCGATCGACCAATATCGACAGTCGACTGTCGATGTCCTTGCTGAAGCATTTTTCTTGAGTTTCGTATTTTCTGCAGGACAGTTGATTGACTATCTTATGCAGTCGACTGTAACTGCTCTGATTGATGTTTTCTTTGAGTTTTGGATTTTACGCAGGACAGTCGACCGACTACCTTATACAGTCAACTGTCACTGCTCCGATTGATGTTTTCTTGAGTTTTGGATTTTACACAGGACAGTCAACCGATTACCTCATGAAGTCGACTGCTACTGCTCTAATTGATGTTTTCTTGAGTTTTCAGATGCTTCTTCTGAACAATTGTTCCTTCAATATTATATTGTTTTAAAAGATGTTTTGCTATAGATTAAAAATGTTTTACAGAGATTTATAATGGAGCTTTAAATGTATTCTTTTGGACCTAATTTGAGTTATACGTGTTTTCAAAGGAATTGATGTTTTGTGATATTCTACAACTTAAAAATATGATTTTGAGTTATTTAATAGATTTAATATTTATTTGGATTCTGGAATTTGATATACGATTTGGGTGTTTGTTGATTTAAGAAGTTTCTTCGTATAATCGTTTTGATGATGGATTTGTGAGTTTTATTGGAGGTTTCGTGTTGATACTCGTTTTGTGAATCTCTAGAAGTTGAGTGGGAGTCCTGTGAACCGGCAGATGAGATTTGTTGATTTAGACCAGTTGGGTCTTGGGGTGGTTGTTGTGAAATTTAAGTTCGGCAAGATACACTAACTTTAGAGATGAGGATTTTTGTGTTTTAATAATAAACAACTTAAGGACAAACACTAGTGGAGATGTGATGGAACTTGGAAAACGTAAGTATATGCTCTTGGTCTGTTAGTCCAACGGATGCATTCCAGGACTGTTTGTTGTTCTGTCTCGAGAGGACATTTGTATGTTCGCGTGTCGAGGGTCTACAGGCCTATTCACGGAGCATGCAGGGTGCATTCGCGTGTCGAGGGTCGGCGGGCCTATTCACGGGATGTACCCGGTGTATCTGCACGTCGAGGGCCTCGCAAGCCTATTCGTGGGGTACACAGTTGGGAGGTGATTCTCTGGTTTTAGAGCTATTCTTATATGATGCTTGTGCATCGAGGGCTGTGATGCCTATTTGCAGAGTATTCTGGATCTTGTTTCCATCAGCATAGTAGGATTAGTTGCATAACGAGGGATTTAACCCTATAAAGTGGAGATCGTTAAGGGTTTACACTGGACCTATGTATTATGGAATGCATAGAATCTGACAAGTATGCATTAGGAAGTCAGCATATAGCATTGATGTTTTCTTAACTTGGTTTTATGCATGTTGTTTTTGTTTTCTACACTTGACACTTAGTCTAGGTTCACTTGATGTTTTCATATTTTATTTATTGTCAATTCTTATTTCTTTTATTCTTAATACATGTTGTTTATAATTCTATGCCTAATGATTATTTGTTGTTGTTTCATATTCCTTTCATTTTTATGGTTGACATATGTTGTTTATGACTTTATCCTTCATGTTTTATTTACGTTGTTTTCTTTTTATGTCACTCACACCGTTATGGCTGATCCCTGTAGTTTTGGGGGTTAGGGTTATCTTTAGCCACATGTTTTACAGGTTGTTGCTTATAGCTTGGGATTTGGATGCTTGAGATAGAATGATGTTATGGCTTATGTAAATTGTAAAAGAAAATGTTGTAAAAGAAAGATTGTAATTCAAGGTGTTTTTGTATTCCGTTGTGTTTTGTAAACAAGTGATGTAATAAAAGTTGAAATAAAAATTTATCTTTATTTTTGGCTATGTTTACTATTGCAATTGAAGTTGGTGCAGGGAATTGTGCGACGTATTCTGAGATATCATATTGAAAATTCGGGGCTCTACATGTTTGCACCGTAGGATTCGATTCGTGTGGTGACGATCGCCTCTGCTAACCTGCAAAAAGTCTGAGAGCTTTAAGATTCCAACGCTCAAGTCACAAAGTGAATAAAACATGAAGATTTTGAAAGAGCTTTTGTGGAGAAAATAATGATTACCTGTTTCTGGTGGAGGTAAGGGGGTATTTATAGTCGCTTTGGTTAGTTTCAAGATAATGGTTTATCTCTTCATCCCGGCATTTTTGGATTGAATCAGTTATTTCTTCTTCATGAAAAGATATGAGTGGTTGAGGAGAGTTTAAACTTCCTTCAAGATGAGAGATATTGTTTTTGAACCACCGCTTATGGATAATAATGTGTTTAAATAATATTTAAACAACCTGGACCCATTCTCATTGGGCTGGTAGGACAACACAGTTAAACAAATTCGTTTTGGGCTGTCGGGTTTGGAACAGACCCAATTCCTATTCACAGACCCGTTTTAGTAGAATTACCATTTTACCCCTGAGATCTTTAAGATTCGTGCCCGATTTGAACAGTCCCGACTTGGTTCCATTTTTACCCATATCATTGAATTTAAAGCATTTCTCTAATATCGAGTCAGAGAATACCTTGTGCTTCGATGCACACGATCATAAAAGCACGAGCACGATTTTTTTTAACAAATCAACGACTTGCTGAATAGGCCATTCCCTCAAATGGATGTGTAAGAATCTACCAACTTCAAGATCACCATGATTCAATACTAGATAAACATCTTGCTAGTCGGCTTCTGGAGCTGATCAGACATTGCTTAACTTGCACATGGCTGATTACTTGGCTGACTTGACTGCGTGATTTATATGAACAAGCTGGACAAATGAGTTTGTATAGCCCATATTTGCATGGGTTATTTAGACGGATCAAATTTGGACATCCACAATAACCTGTAAATTTCTTGTGCTAAGCCTAGGAATCCCTAAGCTAGCTTACCTCACGAAGATTACACTGTGGAGCATGAAAGCTGTTAGAGCAAAATGTTGGGTTTATATCTTGCATACTATGTTGGATACGAAGATGATGAGACGATGGAGGAATCGATACAATTGGAGACGGCGTGGAAGCAAGAGAGAACAAAAACAACAACAGCAATAAGAGGAGTTGCGGTCAACCCATCTTTGGACGGTCGACCGCTCGACTGTACAGGCATTCCTGAGAGGGGGACAGTCGACCACAAGTCGGGTGCGGTCGACTGCGCACGACTGATGCAGACTTTGGGTGCGGGT
Organism: Hemerocallis citrina; assembly: GCA_017893485.1. NCBI lineage: Eukaryota > Viridiplantae > Streptophyta > Magnoliopsida > Asparagales > Asphodelaceae > Hemerocallis > Hemerocallis citrina. Next base: position 395,872,182 of record CM030358.1, read on the forward strand.
CTTGGTGACTTTGCTGAAACCCGAACTTTCTCCTTAAGTTAGATCGTGTGACTCTTAACGTAGGGTTATCTCTTCTGTAATATCCAATGACTATTGTATAAAGATATCAAACTAGAGTTTCTCTAGATCTCTATATATTGTTGTTATTGGCCTCCATTGAGAGCCGAGAGAGAGAGAGAGAGAGAGAGAGAGAGAGAGAGAGAGAGAGAGAGAGAGAGAGAGAGAGAGAGTACTTCATTGAAGATAGTTTGAGAATTCTCCAATTGTAAACAACTAGTACTTCCTGGTGAGGCTTGAGAGAGGGTCGTGGTGAGAATTGTAATATTCTTGTATCTTTTCTAGTTGAATTACATCTCGGTTTCTTCTCCCTCGGATTAAGGTGAAATCCCTAACCAGGATAAATTTGTGTGCTTTGGTGTGCTTGGTGTGATCTGCTATGTGCTTAGTGGTTTATATTGATTGCATCACATAACTCAAAAAGATCCTCGAAAGGGAAGAGTTCCACTAATTCCCTAACAAGTTGTGTCGTTGTATCTTTTGTTTCCTAACACAAAAGCTCTTCGATAGCTAATTATTTGCTTCTAAAATGTGAACAGGATGAATAGCAAACAATGAGCTACATAAAGGGGAAATGGTTGAGAGTTGTGTTTCAAGCTCACTACCTAATCAACATGAGCAAGTAAACCAGCTACCATTCTGGAGTACGCTTAAATATTGAAGCCGATTAATTGGAATAGTAAGCAAATTAACCGCCCTTGGCATCACAAGCCCTAATGTCTTGGTCATGTCCAAAACCGAAGTCACATTTTCCGAGGGAGTTCCCAATCAAAGCAGTGCACCTGTTGGGCCAACACCAGTGGCAAGGACAGTAGCCCAAAACTCATTCCATCACAACTCCTACGACCTGACTCGAAAGGAATGAGCTGAAAGTCATGACTAGTAAGACTACTCGAACCTCTCAGGCATGAACATCTTAGGTTTGTTTCACAACTCCTGGTCTCGGCCCATGGCGTATGCACACCCCATCACGTTGGACACTTTGGGTATGTTATATCCATCAAGAGTGAAGACTTTCTTGGATTTTTGCAAGAGGAATGTGCCGGCATGATAGAGTTTGAATGATTCTTTCACGACAATTTCTAAGGGAGCGTTTGGTACGCGGAATGTAGAATTTCTTTGAATGGGCAGATCCCCGGGAATGTAAGGGTAGGAATCATGATTCTCAGGACTGTTGTAATAATGTGTTTGCTACAAGACATTGCATTCTAGCAAATATTTTGTTATTATGTTTGATATAGACCAATTCATTCCCATCAATCCTTCACTCTAGTAGACATTACCGAAAATACCCTTGTTGGCTTTATTTATAAAAAAAACCAATATAAGTGTAATCTACGTTAGTAATTGATGCATATGAGTGACACGTGCAAAACCAATATTTATATATATCTTATAAAACCCGAGTACAGTAAGAAATAGATGACTCAAAAAGTTACATTATGATTCTAATATATTTCAACCAGGTAGATAAAGAACATAACAAAAGGAAAAATGAAATGCATGAAGTGCAAACACATAATTTTAGGCATACATGAATTATAATTATCAATGAAATACAATATTTATGACTTAGTAGACATATGGTCTCCCCTTCCAACTTTTTATTAATAATGATGGGTACTATTGTAAAATTTGATACATTATACTGAAACATATATCATCCTTATTTAATTCTGTTTAGTCTCTAATTGAATGTTCATCTTTATATATAAACATGCACAAATTCCAACATGATAAGGCAGAGTAACAAATTTGTTCAAGAGAACTTAGAGCGACAATATGATAAGACAAAAAAGATTGTCAAAAATCTGGAGGATGATTTGGTAACGTGATCATTTCAATTATTTTTTATGTGGAGGAATCCACAAACTAAACCATTTTAAAGAGGAATTTAGATTATTCCCAACAAAGGATATTTATTCCCATGAGAATTTAAAATCCTTCCAAAACTATACTCATATCTTACCAAACCGTGTAATCCAGAGGGTAATCCTAGATTCCTTGTATATTACTGCATACCCAACGCACCCTAAGTGAGTTTTGGGAGGTCAAATTTGTCAGCCATGCGGTGGTTGCCTACAATGTTGTTAAGCACTTCTTGGGCCCTCTTCATTGCATTTGGATTTCTTAAGAGCATTGTAAGGGCTCATTCGATCGATACAGGAGATGTGTGCATTGTACATCCGAAGATTTCCCAAGAGAAGTATAATTCCAAGTAGTATACATTAAATCCCTTTCACGTAAGAGGAATCAATTTAAAAATTGACCGGACATCAAAGGCTCTGTTCTTTCCATCGAGTTCCTCACTTACCATGTGAACTGTTTTGATGTTTTCCAGATCAATCTTCAGCTTGAAATCTTCATCTTCCATCGAATCCAACATTGCATGAATAAAATCCTTTTCCTTCCTCGTCTTCCCTTCCTTTTTATACTCTTCATGCTTGTCAATGATCTTGTCATAAAACCTATCAAGTGGCTTCTGCATGGCCTTCACTTGTTTCCTTTTTTTTTTTGACTGGCAAAAGGTAGAGTAAATCCCTACCTCACGTTAGTAATATATTAGCTAAAAGTTAGAGTCTATTACAAGCTACTAATGGAGGGAATCTAGGGGACAACTAGCCTCAGTGATGCTCAAGAATGAGATGACATAACTTTCAATCGTAGAGAGGGCAATGGACTCCTGTCGTACTCCTCTACTAGACTCAAGACAATGATCTCATCCCCCTCGCATCCCCCATAAGGCTAGACTTTATAACAAAATGAACTCCTCCAGAATACAATCATACAACATAATGAGTTTACAAAACATAGTTACAAAACAACCACATAACCTGGACAGAGTACTGATGTCACGTCCCGCTTCCCAAAAAGAATACGGAATACGGATACGCGAGAAAAGCCCAGCGAATGATTTTCATCATCATAAGCTGTTCAAGAATCTTTACAACATCTCACGAAATAATCAGAGTCGGAAGCAAAAGAGTCAACCAATCATGCACATATGAACCAAAATACCAACAAGAATACTTGAAACCAAAATGTATTAATCTCAAATAATCATGATCTGAATAAGTCAATATCCTGGGTCATACTTTCCAAACACAAAGAATCCAATTAACAAATACATTATTCAAATGAGCAATAGGAAATAAATGAAGATAGCAAAGCTCCAGCCAACTAGAACTTCAGATCACCTACTCCATCGGACAGCTGATCACCAAATCAGCAATTAATAATTGTAGGATGAGGAAAGAGAAAACAAGTACTCGTCAATTGCAAGTTACGGGCCACTTATAATGTAGGATACAAGCACATGAGAAAACTAACAAGTAGGATGGAATAATGCATCAACAGTAATACCTAGCATGAATCAGTAAAACAAGGTCAACTAGCATGGTATACTAACAGTACAAATGTTTATGTCAAATGCAGTGTCATATGGCAACTAACCGTGTCCAGTAACAGTAAGCTCAGTATACCAGTGAATCAGGATAACAGTATAACAGTATCAATCTAACAGTATCAGTCTTATATTCTTACAGTCTTGTGTGTATTACTAACTAGGTAGCACTTCATGCAGCCCACCTTACATGGTTGCTACATTCAAACAGTTTCGCTTTAGATTTCATAGGGGATCATATAGGGTAGTGTACTTAGGTATCAGTAACAGTACCAGTAGCAGTAACAGTCAGAACCTAGTGGTCCTCCTGCGATTACACCTTTCTATAGGGAAGTGTGCAGTCAGGTAATCAGTAACAGAAATCAGACACTCAGAACCTATTGGTCCTCCTCCTAGTACACCTTTCTATAGGAAAGTGTGTAGTCAGGTAATCAGTATAACAGTATAATAGATGCTCAGTATGGAAAACACGGGCCCCCTTCCAAGTACACATTTTTATAATTTCCCACTACTAGATCTTTCCCTTAAACCCCAGCTTGGTTACTTTTATTATACTTATCAAACAGACATGATGGTGCATGAAATAGTGTCAAAATAACATGGTATAATCAGTATTAGGTTTAGGGAAACAAATAAACATGCATAGATAATATACAGTCTCATAAACGAGCAAAACAGTGTATGTTCATATTCAGGGCAGCAAGACAGTACAGTACTAAAACAGTGAATTTCGTCGCTACGAAAATGCAAATTTGGATCCGTCAAAGAAATCTGGAAAATAGACTCCCAACCGAATCTAGCGAATATAAATAAGTCACATAGTGATTCACAAAATCATAACTCAAAACTGATTGGAATCCAGAAAACATGTTCAGTCAGAAATCAGTAAAACGAATTCTCAGTCCGAAAAATAGCATGAAAACCTCTCAAATAAATCCAGGAAAAATCTGGGGTATTCCCCTATATGTCTAGAATCAAAATACAAAGGTTCATAATATTCCAGTAAAATTAGTTCTGTCATCAAAAATAAGGAAATATCAAGAAACGATAGTTTGGCAAATCTGGAATTCCCAACACTGTTGTACGAAAACAGAAATATCTCGCAAGACGTGAAACGAAATCCAAATCCTCCAAAAGGAGATGAAAATAGACAAAATATATTAAATTTCATATTTCAAGAATATTTTTCATACAGTAAAAGGAATCAGAGTGAAAATACGATTCTTTACAGAACAACGAGTAAAATACAGCAAGTACAGTCTTTATAAATAAGCATAAAACGGCATATAAAACTCATCAATAAAATCCATAAAAATTCTGGGTAATCCCTGAATAGATATAGAAGTACTGACCAAAGTTTCAGATCAAAATAATATGTGTAGCACAAGTATCAAAATAATTTAATCATCAAAATGATCAAGAAACAAAATCTGGAATTGATCTACACCTCTGTAATAAAACAGTCCTAACTCACACATACGAAAATGAAATCGAGCAAGGTCAGAGGGGTATGGAAAGAAGACGAATTTCTCTAAAACTAATGTTTTATACTGAAATTAACATTCTGACCTTAAAATGGTCTAAATTACTGATCAAGACAGAATATCGGCAAAATACAGAATTTCCTCGAAAACCAAAATCAACATAGATCCAACGAAACTGGATCCAAACACAACCAAACATGAAATCCAGTATACCAAGTTTCCAAACATCATGAAATAGGGTATACAACATGTCCATAACCAGTATCTCACATGGATCTCACAAGCACACGAGTTCTCATAATCGATTCACATAAACATCATATCAAGAATGGGCAAAACCTAGGTTGTTTCATATCAAATTTTTATGCCGTGAGGCAACTATGGTCAAAACACTGTAGAGACAAAACCCATCAAGAATAACACACACACACGAGTTGTCTCTTGAACCCAACTACATTATAGGTGGTATTTTTAACTTGTATCGTACAAAGGAATTAGAGTACAAGTTACTTGCCTGAGTGACGACGACAGAACGAAGTAAAAGCAAGAATAACAGAAATGGATTCCTGGGCACGAACACAACGAACAGATCACGAACCAATCACGAACACACGAACTCTGACGAACGAATCACAAAGAAGATCAAGATCAAGATGATCAAACAACGATCGGGCGGATCGGCACGGATGAGATAAAGATCAAGATCAACAAGATTGGACGGTCCAGATCAAGGTGATGATGAAGTTGATGATGATCATGATCGAACGACCAAGATTACCCCGATGGTAACGATCAGGATGATGATGATCAAAGTAGATCCGACGGATGGCCAGAAGCAAAACAAAGGGGACATGATGATCATGATCACGATGATGATCAAGTGGATCACGACGATCGGATGGCTCACAATGCACTTGACCAAAACCCCAAAACAACAACTTAACAAAGTGGTGAGCACTAGCTTCGATGACAGTCGACGGTACGGCAGAGGAGTACCGGAAGAGGTAGGGCCAGGCGGGGGATCACCGCCAAGGGCTGATGCTGCGGTTGCTGAGGAGAGCCGGGAGGGCTGAGCGACGTCGCTGAAGGCATTGCGACAGAGGGGGGCACACAGCGGAGGACAACTGCACTGGGCTGAGGTGACTGCTGATGCGGCGCGGTGCAGGGGAGGCGCTGCAGTCTCGGCTGTCGTCAAGGGTGCAGGGCGAGGGTGCTGTTGATGCGCGACTGGTGAGGAGGGTAGGGCGACAGGGGGTCGCGTACAGGGGATGTAGGGGCGTCGCCTGGTGCGGCAGCAGAGGAAAGGAGATGGTCGGGAGAGAGAGACGGGGTAGGGGAGATGATGGGTTGAAGATGAACAGTCCGGAGAGAAAAGGAGACGAAGCGGCATGGTGGGTTTGCATGGGTTTTTATAGGCACAGGCAGTTAGGGTTAGGGAGAGAGTGGGTATCGGGTTTGGTTTAATTAAAATGGGTTGTTGGGTAGTTAGTGGGTAGTGGGTCTGGTTATAAACGGGTTGGGGAATGTTTTGTTGGATATAACCAGGCTAATTGGGTATTAAATGGCTAATGAATAATGGGTTTGGTGTAATTGGGATTTGGGTTTAAATGGGTATTTGGGTATGGATTTGGGAAAATAAATAAATAAATAAAACAACAATTAAAAATAATTTTTTTTGATTTGATAGAAATAATAATAAAAACAATAACAATACCAATATTAATAATAACAGTAGTAATAATAATAGAGGTCAAAGTAAAAATATTAAAAATAAGATTTGTATTAAAATGTAAAATTCATATAAAATAGTTACAATAAAATTATTAATCAAAAACAAATTTTAATAGGAAATCCAATAATACATTTTAACAAAAGAATTTGAAAACCGAAAAAAATAATTTGCAAAAATTTTAAATACAGAAAATACATAAAAATACATTTTTGAAAAAACAGGGGTTACAAATCCTACCCACCTTACAACAAAGTTTCATCCTCGAAATCTGCTTAGGTGGTACATAGGACAAGGCAAAAGCAAACTTAGGGGAAGGGTAACAAAGCAGAGGGCTAAGGAAAAGGAACAAAGCAGGGACAACACCAGAAAAAGAAAGAAGGTAGTGGATAATAATGAGGTCAAATAGAAGTGGAAGAAAAAAAACAAACAGTATCAAAGGAGAGAAACAACTCAAGATAACAATGCAAAATAGGGAGTAGGTAGAACTGGAATCAAAGAGAGAATGAAAATGGAAGAATTGAATCAAACAATGAATTGGGTGCACGATGGCAAAATGGAATGCAAGAAAGAAGGAACCGGTATCAAAAATGAAGAAGGAACAACACAAGACTTGCAAGATAACAAAGCAAAGAGATGATGACATAGATAGAGCTGGAATCGAAGAAATGATGGACAAGGAAGAGATGAACCAAGAAACGAGTCAACGGATGAGAACAAATGCAAGAGATAGAGAAAGCAAACAATGCAAGGAAGGAGAAGCAACAATAGGATCCTGGGACCTGTGGCTATGGGCCCACCACTCTTCCGCTGCGCACTCCGATCGGGAAGACTCTGCCAATAGCATCCAGTGATGCCGACCGAAGAACCAAGCAGGAAGAAAAGAAGGGATGGCACCAGAATTAAGGAGTATGGGTACGAAAAGAATGAATTCATACCCAACAAGAAATCAATCAAAAGGACGACTGAAAAGGACGGAAGAATCAAGAAATCAAGGGATTGAATAAGAAGGGATAAAAAAGAATGGAATAAGACTATATCCAGATCAATGTTGATTATGATTCATTTATGCATGCATGGTTGGTGAAATGTTGAGCCGATCCCGATTCGAGTCAAGCTTGTCTAATATATTAGGCAACTAAAATATTAGCCAAACCTGGTGCTCTGATACCACTAAAAACTCTGTCACGACCCGCTTTCCAAATAGAATACGGAATACGGATACGCGACAAAAGCCCAACGAATGATTTTTATCATCCATAAGCTGTTCAAGAATCTTTACAACATCTCACGAAATAATCAGAATAGGAAGCAAAAGAGTCAACCAATCATGCACATATGAACCCAAATACCAACAAGAATACTTGAAACCAAAATGTATTAATCTCAAATAATCATGATCTGAATAAGTCAACATCCTGGGTCATACTGCCCAAACACAAAGAATCCAATTAACAAATACATTATTCAAATGAGCAACAGGAAATAAATGAAGATAGCAAAGCTCCAGCCAACTAGAACTTCAGATCACCTACTCCATCGGGCAGCTGATCAACAAATCTGCAATTAATAATTGCAGGAGAAGGAAAGAGAAAACAAGTACTCGTCAATTGCAAGTTACGGACCACTTATAATGTAGGATACAAGCTCATGGAAAAACTAACAAATAGCATGGAATAATGCATCAACAGTAATAACTAGCACGAATCAGTAAAACAAGGTCAACTAGAATGGTATACTAACAGTATAAATGTTTATGTCAAATGCAGTGTCATATGGTAACTAACAGTGTCCAGTAACAGTAAGCTCAGTATACCAGTGAATCAGGATAACAGTATAACAGTATCAGTCCAACATTATCAGTCCAATAGTATCAGTCTTATGTTCTTACAGTCTTGTGTGTATTACTAACTCGGTAGCACTTCATGCAGCCCAACTTACATGGTTGCTACATTTAAATAGTTTCGCCATAGATTTCGTAGGGGATCATATAGGGCAGTGTACTTAGGTATCAACAACAGTAGTAGTAGCAGTAACAGTCAGAACCTAGTGATCCTCCTCCGATTACACCTTCCTATAGGGAAGTGTGCAGTCAGGCAATCAGTAATAGAAATCAGACAGTCAGAACCTATTGGTCCTCCTCCGAGTACACCTTCCTATAGGGAAGTGTGCAGTCAGGTACTCAGTATAACGGTATAACAAATGCTCAGTATGGAAAACATGGGCCCCCTTCCAATTACACATTTCTATAATTTCCCACTACTAGATCTTTCCCTTAAACCCCGGCTTGGTTACTTTTATTATACTTATAAAAAAGACATGATGGTGCATGAAATAGTGTCAAACTAACATGGTATAATCAGTATCAGGTTCAGGGAAACAAATAAACATGCATAGATGATATACAGTCACATAAACGAGCAAAACAGTGTATGTTCATATTCAGGACAGCAAGACAGTACAGTACTAAAATAGTGAATTTCGTTGCTACAGAAATGCAAATATGGATCCGTCAAAGAATCTAGAAAATAGACCCCCAAAAGAATCCAGCGAATATAAATAAGTCACATAGTAATTCACAAAATCATAACTCAAAACTGATTGGAATCTAGAAAACATGTTCAGTCAGAAATCAGTAAAACAAATTCTGAGTTCGAAAAACAGCATGAAAACCTCTCAAATAAATCCAGGAAAAATCTGGGGTATTCCCCTATATGTCTAAAATCAATATGTAAAGGTTCATAATATTCCAGTAAAATTAGTTCAGTCATCAAAAATAAGGAAACATCAAGAAACAATAGTTTGGCAAATCTGGAATTCCCAACACTGCTGTACGAAATCTGAAATATCTCGCAATCCGTGAAACGAAATCCAAATCCGCCAAAGGGATATGAAAATAGACAAAATATATTAACTTTCATATTTCACGAATATTTTTTATACAGTAAAAAGAATCAGGGTGAAAATAAGATTCTTTACAAAACAGCGAGTAAAATACAGCAAGTATAGTCTTTATAAACAAGCATGAAACGGCATATAAAACTCATCAATAAAATTCACCAAAATTCTGGGTAATCCCTAAATAGATATAGAAGTACTGACCAAAGTTTCAGATCAAACTAATATGTGTAGCACAAGTATCAAAATTATTAATCATCAAAATCATCAAGAAACGAAATCTGGAATTGATCTACACCTCTGTAGTAAAACTGTCATAACTCACACATACGAAAACAAAATTCACCAAGGTAAGAGGGGTTGGAAAGAAGATGAATTTCTCTAAAACTCATGTTTTATAATGAAATTATGATTTGGACCTTAATATGGTCTAAATTACTGATCAAGACAAAATATCGGCAAAACACAGAATTTCCTCAAAAACCAAAATCAACATAGATCCAACGAAACTTGATCCAAACACAACCAAACACAAAATCGAGTCTACCAAGTGTCCAAACGTCATGAAATAGGGTATACAACATGTCCATAACCAGTATCTCACATGGATCTCACAAGCACACGAGTTCTCATAATTGATTCACATAAACATCATATCAAGAACGGGCAGAACCTAGGTTGTTTCCTGTTAAATTTTTATGTCGTGAGGCAACTATGTTCAAAACACTATAGAGACAAAACCCATCAAGAATAATACACACGAGTTGTCTCTAGAACCCAACTACATTATAGGTGGTATTTTTGACTTGTATCATACAAAGAAATTGGAGTACAAGTTACTTTCCTGAGAAACGACGACAGAACGAAGCAAAAGCAAGAATAACGGGAACGGATTCCCGAGCACGAACACAACGAACAAATCATGAACCAATCACGAACACACGAACTCCAACGAACGGATCACAATGATGATCAAGATCAAAATGATCAAACAACGATCGGCCAGATCGGCATGGATGAGATCAAGATCAAGATCAACAAGATCGGTTAGTCCAGATCAAGGTGATGATGAAGTTGATGATGATCACGATCGAATAGCTAAGATCACCCCGATGGTGACGATCAGGATGATGATGATCAAAGTAGATCCGACGGACGGCCAGAAGCAAAACCAAGGGGACATGATGATCATGATTGCGATGATGATCAAGAGGATCACGGTGATCGGATGGCTCACAATGCACTTGACCAAAACCCCAAAACAATAACAACTCAGCAAAGTGGTGAGCACTGGCTTCGACGGCAGCTGCGGCACGACAGAGGAGTACCGGAGGAGGCAGGGCTAGGCGAGGGATCACCGGCAAGGGCTGGTACTGCGGTTGTTGAGGAGAGCTAGGAGGGCTGAGCGACATCGCTGAAGGCATCACGACGGGGGGGGGCACACAACGGAGGATGGCTGCACTGGGCTGAGGTGATTGCTGATGCAGTGCGGCGCAGGGGAGGCACTGCAGTCGCGGCTGTCGTCAAGGGTGCAGGGTGAGGGCATTGTTGATGCACGGCTGGCGAGGAGGGTAGGGCGACAGGGGGTCGCGCACAGGGGATGCAGGGGCGTCGCCTGGTGCGGCAGCGGAGGAAAGGAGATGGTCGGGAGAGAGAGACGGGGTAGGGGAGACGATGGGTTGAAGATGAACAGTCCGGAGAGAAAAGGAGACGAAGCGGCATGGTGGATTTGCATGGGTTTTTATAGGCACAGGCAGTTAGGGTTAGGGAGAGAGTGGGTATCGGGTTTGGTTTAATTAAAATGGGTTGTTGGGTAGTTAGTGGGTAGTGGGTCTGGTTATAAACAGGTTGGGGAATGTTTTGATGGGTATAACCAAGGTAAATGGGTATTAAATGGCTAAGGATAATGGGTTTGGTGTAATTGGGTTTTAGGTTTAAGGGGTTTTAACGGGTTTAAATGGGTATTTGGGTATGGATTTGGAAAAATAAATAAATAAATAAAATAACAATTAAAAATATAAAATTTGGATTTTATCGAAATAATAATAAAAACAATAACAATAACAATATTAATAATAACAGTAGTAATAATAATAGAGGTCAAAGTAAAAATATCAAAAATAAGATTTGTATTAAAATGTAAAATTCGTATAAAATAATTACAATAAAATTATTAATCAAAAACAAATTTTAATAGGAGATCCAATAATACATTTTAACAAAAGAATTTGAAAACTGAAAAAAATAATTTGCGAAAATTTTAAATACAGAAAATACACAAAAATAATTTTTTAGGAAAACAGGGGTTACTACTGATCCCACAAAATATTAACAACAACCTCCAGTCACTCTGAACTGCTGTCCTCATTACTTGGAATAGCAGCTGTTACACCCCTGAGTAGATCACCAGCATGTGCCTCTTCCACCTTCTGCAAGATCCTCCTTCTCTTCTTGGAGCTTTCACAACCATCTAACCAATGAGAGAACCAAAATTTTCATTGGCAACTAGTGTATCCTTTGTTTGATTCTTATTGCTAAAATATCTAGCAATTCTATCAGGACATAAACTCCAACAGACAGCAATAGTGAGAAAGAGTGTGCATATATGTGATTGTGTGGGGGCAAAATACCAGTATGTGAAGCACTCATAGATGGAGGCAGACAACTATGGAATGTTAAAGATGGAGGTGAAGTAAGACCAAGTACTGGTGGCCACAGGATGTAGCGCCCCGAATTTCAAGAATAGAAATAAGAGACACAACTCCAACATCTTTCATTCAATGTAATCCAAACACAATATAAAACACATAAAAAAATATAAATTTTCTTTACAATAGTTCTTTATTACAATGCACAAAGGAAAATTTAACACATTTATTATAATACATCTCAACATTTAAACTCAAGTCATCTCAAGGACCAAGCTTTAACCTTACTCAAGCCACTTACTCGCAAATCCTGTATAACTGGCCAGAAAAGTGGGCACGTTAATTGAATACAACCAACGCAACACTATAATAATAGTAACTCTCCAAAGTCTCACAATCACAAACCTGTCACACAACATAAAATAAAACAACGATAAAAGATTCATAAAACCAACAAGTGAAACTACACTAAATGAATAAGTGTGGGTCGAGAAAATAAAGGAAAAATGCATAAAACAATATCTAAGAAAACACAATGCACACAATGCACACAAATGCATACTTGTTCGGATTCTATGCATCCCATACTACATAGGTCCGAGGGCAAGCCCTTAGCATTCACCACATTTTAGGGTTCAATCCCACCCCATGAGAACTACATCGGTGATAAATACAAGATTAGACACTTTGTGAATAGACCCCAGTCCTGGTACGCATCCCACTGAGCTATACAAGTGTAAACCCACAAGCATCGCTTTAACTTCGGAGAATCATCTCCCTGTCGTACATTCCGCAAAAAGGCATGCCGACTCTCAATGCGCAAACATACTAGAGAGACACAACAAACACAGTCTTGGAATACATCCGTCCAACTGAAAACAGAGCCCATACTTATGGTGCCCAAGTTTCGTCACAACTCCCAATCTGGTGACTGTCCTTAGGTTTGCAATAATGACAACCTGAGACACCTATAACTAGCTCTACCCTACCGGACTTCACTTGCCAAATCAGGAACGCTAGCCCCGCAGGCTAATTTCCCTACAATCAAAATATCCACTGCCGGTACTCTTGGGTTCGCTTAGTATTTAGTGCTCCCAACTCAATGCCTCAAATGTCCATCCAGGGTTCACACAATAACCCTAATCGCAATAAAAAAACCCACTTGGTTCAGTCATTCAAAATACTATCTATATACTCTTTTCTGAAAAACAATACTTTTCCCACAACACCATGGCTGTGAACCAAATCTCAAACATGAAACACTTTATTCCAAAAAAAATAACACTTGTACATCCATAAATCCATTCATTATTCATATTTCTTTTAATAAACTGTTACTACCATAAAATCTCTCTTATATGGAAACCAAATTTTAATCCACGAAATTCTTTAAATTTCACTTTTAAATCTCACTTTCCATACATACATAAAACCCAATAAATTTCTCTTTAATCCAATCAACTTAAACTGAAATAAGTCTCTTTATTATCTGGGATCTCATCCTTAAATTTGAAATTCTTTAATTTTTAAAATCTGAAATGCCACCTCTTTACTGGAAAATGCCCTTTAGAAATCAAATTTTTGTCTTTCAAAACTGAAAATTATATCCCCTCAAAACTGAGAATTTTATCTACAAAAATATAGATTTGCACCCTCAAAATTATTACTTGAATATATTAAAAATTGAAGTTAGATTTCTACAAATTTTGAAATTTGAGCATTCAAAACTTGATCAAATGAACCAATTAAACTTCATACAAATACTAGATTTAAACATATACATATACTCATCTATATGCACACTTGGGTCCCCAACCTTAACACCCAAAACCCTTCGCAAAATCCATCAAAACTCGAGCCACAAGCCCACACCGAAAGCCAACACAGTACAACCAGGGACACAGTGCTCAAGTTTGCACTGTGCAAACCCGGGTTACTATGCAACCCTCCAAACTGAAATCCTTAACCGCTAGGATTAGCAGCGAAACCCGAACCCTTGGTGGTCGAAACTTTAACCCCCAGTATTTGATTTTTTTCTTGCAATATATGTATCTTAGCATACTCAAACAAGAAAGATTCATCATATAAAAATTATTTTGTATTAAAACAATGAATAAACCCTAAAATTCTCATCTTTTAATCATCAACATGAATTTTAAGAATATATGACAAGTTCTAATCATCTACAACAATTTATGGGTTCATTAAATCACTTTTTATAAATAAAAACTTGATCTTTCATGCAAAGAAACTTCATTACTTCAAGAACAACTTATTTTAGATCAACACATAATCAAGATTCAATTTTTATGTCATATAATCAACAATCTCATATCAACCATACATCTTTACAAGTATCTCATACCATATACCGCAATCATGCTAACATACATCCATGGATCACCAAAATTTTCATCTCTAGCATGATACATGAGATAAAAACTTAACAAGAGAGATAGAGTGTTACCCACCACTTGAAGAAAATTGATACAAAAGAACAGCTTTCTCCTCCAAGAAATAGATCAACTCTCCAATATCTCCAAATCACAAAAAAATACAAAAGTAAAGAGGGAGGCCGAAGCTTCTGCCCTCTAAATATGCCGAGATTAATTTCTAGGGTTTCTTGGAATAATTTACAAATAAAACCCCCTAGAAAGTCCCTAATTACAAAATCCAATATTTTAAGAGAGCAATTCTTTTTACATTCTATATTTGGCCAAATCAATTAGGATTTGATTTTCCCTCAAATCCTCCTCAATTGGCTGGCCTAATGCAGCAAAAAAATTTAGAATTTCAAATTTTGCCTCCAAACGACTTTTTTACACTAAAGTCCCATTCTTTTGAATAATTTATAAAAGTAGTTTCACATTTTTAGAAAAATCCCAAAACTTAAAATATATCCAATTATAAATAAGAGAATTTATTTATCTACTCAAAAGTTCAAAACTTGTAATTCAAAATATTTGCACGTGTTTTGCACGTGCAACGAAAATTTTACAAAAATTCAAGATAATTAAATAAATAAATTTAAAAATTATTTATCAATTCAAAATATTACCTTGAAATTTCTGGGGCGTTACATCACTCCCTCCTTAAAGGAGTTCTGTCCTCAGAACTACTGCTAGCAGGGAAAAAAATTAAAATACAACATGGAATTTACATAAACAATTCCGAAAAATACAACTTCATCCGGTTCTCAGGCTCCAATATAGCCTCCTCGAATAGCTAGTTCCTCCATAGCACCTTGACCGTCGGTATGACCTTATTCCGCAGAACCTTCTCTCGGTGATCCAAGATCACCACAGGTTGCTCTTTGTAGCTCAAATTCAACTGCAATCCTTCGGGTACCTCGAAAAATTGGCGATTCTGGTTCGGAATGTACTTCCTCAACATGGACACATGTGTTGATTCTTGATTTTGATGATCACAACACAGTGCAACATGTGTTTATATTATACAGCTAACAATGCAGTGTTCATATCAAAAGACAATTCTAGCTGAACAAATGCACAAGCTTTCAAGGATACAGCTCAAGACAAGGATCAAGACTTTACTCAAAACAAGGATCAAAGATTCAACTCAAGACCCAAAGCTCAAATGTGTTATATTGTTGTGTCTTGTAAACATTGTAATGTACTTCCCTGTTGAGTCTTTAGTCTGATGTAAAGCCTTGTCAACACACACACACACACACTTAACAATTTCATATTGTGTGTCTCTAAAAAAAAAAAAAAAAAAAAACCCCTCAAAATAAGTCAAAACAGTTTGAAGAATTTTAGCTTTTAAGTACCAGTCGACTTAAGCCTATGCCAGTCGACTGATAAGTACGAAACTGTTTAAAATTATTCAAACTCTGATCAGTCGACTCATATGGCAACCCAGTCGACTGATCGAGAGCTTTTTGACCGTTTTCTGATTTTCAAAAACGAACTTTTTCAAATTCAAACGGTTTGATCCGTTGGTTGACAGTTATGTAACTGCTTTCCAACGTTCAGAAGTACAAAACTCTTTATATAGAGTTTCTTCTCAAACAGAAACACTAACTGGACTTACTTGATTTTCTGACATAAACACCCGAGTACTCTTGAGAAAAATTTAAGTGATTTTCTGTGAAGAACAAAGCTTTCAAGTTCACATACTTTGGTTCTCTACACTCAGTCCAGTATAGCATTGAATTCGCTTTGGACTGAGTATAGAAGTCAACCTAATTCTTTAGCCACGTGCATCAACACATACAACAAGGCTATAGGTTGATTGTAAAATTCCTCTTGTACTCTTGCTCTCGGTTGGAGAGTGTTTTTGACTCTTGGTTGTAGAGTCGGTGTCTTTTCACTCTTGGTTGAAGAGTGGGTCTGCTTTCTCTGGTTGAGAGAAAGGACTACGGGTTAGACAAGGTTGTTGTCTTGAACGCCGTAGGGTATTCTTGTATTTATTTTTCAAGAATAGTGGAAATCTCAAGTGGGTTGCTTGGGGACTGGATGTAGGTCGGGAGGACCGAACCAGGATATATCTTGTGTACTCTGTGATTGGTTGTCTTGTTTTTGCACTTACTTTTATTTATTGAAGTTCTGCAAATCTAGTCTGTACAGTCGACTCAGCTTCGTATTAGTCGACTGATCAGTCTTGTATCTGTTACTCTTTGTTTCTTCAGTCGCCTGGCTTATCTATTAGTCGACTGAACCGAGTTATTATATTTTCTTTGTTTGATATTATCAGTCGACTGTCTCTCAGATAAGTCGACTGCATCGAGAGATTAAGTTTCTTTTAATTTGGCTATATCAGTCGACTGGTTCCCAACTAGGTCGACTGTGCCGAGAAAAATAATTTTATTCCGCAATTTATTTTCATTAACACTATTCACCCCCCCTCTAGTGTTTGTGCTTAGCCTACAGGATCCAACACTTGGTATCAGAGCAAGGTTACAGGCAATGGCAACTACATCAAATACTAATCAGTACCATGAAGGACAATCTACACAACGACCACCACTATTTGATGGAACAAACTATAACTATTGGAAGTGCCGAATGCGAATCTATCTCCAATCAATCAACTACGAGATATGGCAAATGACAGAGACGGAACATACTGCTCCTACCATTCCATATGCACAATGGAATGATGATCAAAAGAGTCAGACTATGAACAATGCCAAAGCAATGAATGCTTTATTCTGTGCACTGACGAAGGAAGAATTCAACCGTGTATCCAATGCTACAACCGCATATCAAATTTGGCATACACTCGAGGTAACACATGAAGGAACGAATAAAGTAAAAGAATCTAAAATTTCTGTTCTTGTCCACAGGTTTGAAATGTTCAGAATGAAGGACAATGAGACTGTGTCTGAGATGATTACAAGATTCACAGACATTACCAACTCTCTTGTGGCGCTTGGAAAGACTTATACTCAAGCAGAGATGGTCAGAAAAGTTCTACGAGCACTCACTCCAGAGTGGGAAAAGAAAACCACAGCAATAGAAGAGGCAAATGACTTGTCAACACTTACTCTCGAGAATCTTGTTGGTAATCTCATGGCATATGAGGTTCAACTTGAAGATCGAAAGAAAGATACTGAATCACACCAAGCAAAGAAGAAATCATTGGCTTTTAAAGCCATGACTGACTCAGAAGATGAGGAAGAAGATGAAGAAGAAATAGCAATGTTCACTCGGAGATTCAAGAAGTTCTTAAAGAAGGGTAAGTTTCATTCTAAGAGTAAAGATTCTAATGACCCTCCTACATGTTTCAGGTGCAATAAAATAGGTCACATGAAGCAGGACTGTCCCTTAGAAAATGCAAAGAACAAGGGAAAAACATCCAACTTCAAGAAAGACAAATATTCAAAGAATAAATTTGCTAAGAACAAAAAGGCGTATCAAGCCACATGGGATGATAGCGATTCATCTTCCGAAGAAGAAACGGATGAAAATAACGAAGTGGCAAATATATGCTTTATGGCTGCACAAGAACATGTAAGTAATGATTATGATTCTGAAGATCTTCTTGATGCATTTAATGAAATATTCCAAGAATTAAAGAAAGAAAAGATTAGAGTTAAGAATCTTGAGAAAGTGAATCAAACACTTAATCAAGAAAATCTTAACCTTGATAAGGAAGTAAAATCCTTAAATTCTCGTTTTGCAAGTCTAGATACTGATCTTGAAACTCTCAAAAAGAATTATGAAGAGATTTCAAAGAATGTATCTAAGTTTAACAAAGGCAAAGAGAATTTAAATGATATGCTTCATCATCAAGTTGCATCTAGTCATAAATTTGGACTTGGTTTCAAGAAATCTTCTATAAAAGAATCTCCTGTTTTAAACACTAGTAAGACTAAGTCAGCATCTATTTCTAGTGTTACACACAAGTTATATGATTTCTTTGCAAAACCACAGGTTGTTAAATTCAGTGATAAAAGTGATACTAACGTTCGGTTAAGTCGACTGAACCATAGCACCAGTCGTCTGTCCAGAGAAAGTGGATCTCATTCCACGGGATCAAAACCTCTTATAAGTCGACCTAGTGCATCTACCAGTCGACTGATACATACCAACAGTCGACTGATAAACACTGGTAAGTCGACTGGACAGAACAAACTAGTATGGGTTCCAGTCAATATTAATCAGAATGATAGAATTGCTTATATCAATTCTTATATGCTGAATGTATGTACTTCTACTAATTATATTCCTGCTTATGGAGGAAGATCAAACTCTTCATGGGTTTGGTTTCCCCCAAACTAATATGTTTTGGACCCAATAAAAAGGGTACCATATTTACCTCAAATGTTTTATAGGTACCCAAGAAAGAACGCTGGATATTAGACAGCGGATGTTCAAAACACATGACAGGACATGCCAACTTACTATCCACCATTCAGAATATAGATGGAGGAACCGTCACCTTTGGAGATAACAACAAAGGCAAAGTCATCGGTATTGGCATGGTCGGTAAAATATCTAACCCTATTATAGAAAATGTACTTTTAGTTAATGGTTTAAAGCATAATCTCTTAAGTATTAGTCAATTGTGTGATAAAGGTTATAAAATAGTTTTTGAAAAAGATGCATGCTTAATTTATGATTCTACTATGGAAAAAGTTATTTTTCAAGGTTGTCGCAAAAACAATATTTATGAATTATGTTTGAATGCAATTGATTTTTCAAATAATTTTTGTTTGATAGCCTCTAACAATGAATCTTGGTTATGGCATAGAAGATTTGGACATGTGAACATGAAAAATCTCTCAAAATTATCTAAATATAACCTAGTTAAAGGACTGCCAAAATTATCCTTTAAAAAGGATAAGTTATGTGATGCATGTCAACTAGGAAAACAAATCAAATCCACTTTTAAAACAAAAGATGTAATCTCTACAAGTAGGCCACTTGAATTAATTCATATGGATTTATTTGGTCCTACTAGAGTTGCTTCTTTAAATAAAAGTAGATATGTGTTTGTTTTAGTAGATGATTTTTCAAGATTTACTTGGACATTCTTTTTAAAACATAAAAATGATGCTTTTGAAGAATTTGCACATTTTTGTAAACGTGTTCAAAATCAAAGATCTCTAACCATAGTCACTATTAGAAGTGATCATGGTGGAGAATTTGAAAATGAAACATTTACAGAATATTGCAACAAGAATGGTATAACACATTCATTTGTATTTCCTAGAGCTTCACCACAAAATGGTGTGGTTGAAAGAAAGAATAGGACTTTGCAAGAATGCGCACGTACTATGCTTGTTGAAAGCAATCTACCAAAGCATTTTTGGGCTGAAGCTGTTGCTACAGCTTGTTATGTTTTGAATAGAATTCTTCTAAGACCTAAACTAAAGAAGACTTGTTACGAGTTATTTTTTAATAAAATTCCTAAAGTCTCTTACTTTAAAACATTTGGTTGTAAGTGTTTTATTCTAAACACAAAAGATAATATAGACAAATTTGATCCTAGATCTAATGAGGGTATCTTTTTAGGATACTCAGATAGGAGTAAAGCATATAGAATTTTCAATAAGTCTACTATGACCATTGAAGAATCAATGCATGTTACATTCGATGAATCCTTACCTTCATCAACATTAAATAAGGATGATGAAACTGATTTATCACCTTTAGATAATGTGATTACATCCTTAGAGCAAACTAATCTATCTGATAAGTCGACTGATAAAGTCTCCAAGTCGACTGACTTAAACCAGTCGACTGAAGAACAAGTCAAGTCGACTGATCCGATTGTGATATCTTCAACTTTACCAAAGTCATTCGTTGAAGTTAAAGATCATCCTCATGACTTAATAATTGGTGACATCTCCCATGGTATTCAGACACGTTCGCATATTAATATGATCTCTCATACAGCATTCTTGTCAGATTTTGAACCAAAGAATATACAAGAAGCTTGTGAGAATGAATATTGGGTGAATGCCATGCAAGATGAACTAAACCAATTTGTAAGAAATGATGTATGGGATTTAGTTCCTAGACCTCCTGATCAGACTATCATTGGTACCAAATGGGTATTCAAGAATAAGTTAGATGAATCAGGACAAGTTGTAAGGAACAAGGCTAGATTAGTTGCCCAAGGATATAATCAAGAAGAAGGTATAGATTTTGATGAAACATATGCTCCTGTTGCTAGACTAGAATCTATTCGTATTTTATTATCTTTTGCTTGTTTTATGAATTTTATACTTTATCAAATGGATGTGAAAAGTGCCTTTCTTAATGGGTTCATTAAGGAAAATGTTTATGTTAAACAACCACCAGGTTTTGAACATGAACAATTTCCAGATCATGTTTATAAATTGAAAAAGGCTTTATACGGTCTTAAACAAGCACCTCGTGCTTGGTATGATCGTCTGAAAACTTTTCTTTTAGAAACAGGATTTGAAATAGGTAAAGTAGACACTACTTTGTTTATCAAAAGAGTTAAGAATGATATCTTAATCATACAAATATATGTTGATGATATAATTTTTGGTTCTACTAATAATAATCTATGTCAAGAATTTGCTAATACCATGAAAAATGAATTTGAGATGAGTCACATGGGTGAACTCAATTATTTCCTTGGATTGCAAATTAAACAATCTTCAAATGGCATATTTATCAATCAAGGCAAATATGCAAAGGAATTACTCAAACGTTTTCACATGGATAGTACTAGTAGTAAATCCACACCTATGGCTACTACTACTACTCTTGACAAAGATTTATTAGGTAAGAGTGTTGATCAAAAACTCTATCGAGGTATGATTGGTTCACTCTTATATATTACTGCAAGTAGACCAGATATTATGTTCAGCGTATGTTTATGTGCTAGATATCAATCTAGTCCTAAAGAATCTCATTTAAAAGCAGTGAAACGAATTTTAAGATATATTAAAGGCACATCTGAATATGGTTTATTTTATCTACGCACCGATATTTTTCAACTTTTGTCTTATAGCGATGCCGATTTTGCTGGAAGCAAAACTGATCGCAAGAGTACTAGTGGTACATGTCACTTTTTGGGACATTCCCTAGTATCTTGGTGCAGTAAAAAGCAAAATTCTGTATCCCTATCAACCACAGAAGCTGAATATATTGCTGCAAGTTTAGCATGCGCTCAAATTTTATGGATGAAACAAACTTTGTTAGATTATGGTATTTCATTTGAGAAACCCTCAATTATGTGTGATAATACCAGTGCAATTAATCTATCTAAAAATCCGATTCAACATTCACGTACAAAACATATTGATATTCGACATCATTTTCTACGTGATCATGTTTTAAAAGGAGATATATCTTTAGACTTTATCTCTACTGATCAACAAGTAGCAGATATATTTACCAAGCCCCTTAAAGAAGAAACTTTTATCAAGTTAAGAAGAGAACTTGGAATTTGTGATTTTATTGATATTTGTTGAAAATCACTCTGTTAAGTCGACTGTGTTTTGAATCAGTCGACTGCACTGAATTGTTATATATACGTATTTTGTTCTCGACTAAGTCGACTGATTATCAATCCAGTCGACTGGTCAGCAGATATAAGATGTTATTTTCTTCTCGACTCAGTCGACTGATATATCATACCAGTCGACTATCGCAAGATCAATCTGTCTTCAGCGACTATTCATCACAAATTTTGAGATAAAAACTTTTCACTATCTCACCCGTGACAACCCTATCTGACCGTTGATTTCCTTTTCCTTTAATCTGAGCCGTCTATCCACTGTTAAAAACTCCTTTTCCTGCCCCTCTTTCTTACCGATCTCCTATTTTGCCCCAATTTCAAAACCCTAGTTTTTTGAAGAAGGAGCAAGTCGACTCAAATTTGCTGCTGGTGCTCGCCTCTGTTCTGATCTTTCGTTTTTCTTTGGTATAATCTCTATCCCTGTCTCTCTCTCTCTAATGGCACCCAAAAGATCTAAGCGGACTCATGAGGGTAGCTCTTCTTCTCAAGACTACACTCAATATTTATTGAGTTCAGATCTTATTGACCAATGGTACCTCATTTGTACCATTTCCATCTTCCCTGGAAGATTTGTCAACTTTAATAATCTTGCCCCTTTCAATCTCATTCCTTTATTTCAAAATAGCAGTCTTTATGATTTTCTCTCTTTAGAAAACCAACCCAACTATTATCCTCAACTAATCTATTTGTTTTACACAAATATGATAGTTGTACAAAAACCCAATGGGAATGTTCTTATCCGTTCGTCTGTGAAGAATGTCAAAATGACACTCACACCGTCTAGGATAAATGAAATTTTAGGAATTGATGATGGAGGTATATTTCTTGATGACATTGTTTTAGATAATGCCTCAATTTTGTCTAAAATCTTTTTACCTCATCATGGTCCTCCAATGACAAGTAAAAATATTCAACCAATTGCAAAGCTTGTAGCTAGAATATTAACGTATAACATCCTTCCCAAAAAGGGTAGTTATGACCACTATTCTCTAGAACTACAAAAAGCTGTGTATGCAATTTTTGGTAAAATTGATATCAATTGGGGTCATGTCATTTTTTCTCAACTTCAGCATCACACTCACTTTCTACCTTTTGGTGGCTTTCTCACTAGAGTCTTTCTTGCTTTTAGCGTTGATCTCGATTCCGAGACCAATGTTGTTTCTCATTATGATTGCTTCGATCGTGCTAGCCTCGCACGTATGAAGCTTGTTGATAACCCTCCTAGCTCTCCACCTCCTTCTCAAGCACCTTTAGGTTCGTCTGCTAGACCTTCTGCCTCGTCTAGTTCATCTCTTCCCAACGCCAACTATGATGATCCACGTACCATGTATGAATGTGTCAACTACCTTATGAAACATTCACAGACTGTGGATACACATCTTCACACCCTTGATTCCAGACTTGATTCTTTTGATTCCCAACTCCACCACATTGATACCAAGATTGACAACCTCACCAATCTCTTCACCTCTCAATTTCATCCTTCTTCTCATGGTGACGATGAAGACTCGGATGAAGACGATTGAAGATTTTATTTTATTTTTTTTCTTATGTACTTTTTAATGGACTTATTTCTGTATGCAACTTTCTATTAGTCTCCTTTCTATGAAAAAGATGGTTATTTTGTGTTTTTTGATGATTACAAAGGGGGAGAGATATCTGAGTTATATCTGAGTTATATTTATGCTTGCTTATAACTGCTTGCTTATATTATCTGTGTTTTTATCATTATTATGTGTGTTATTTTTGGCTGTTGAAAATCTGCTACTAATGCTACTATATATGTACTTACCATTTTTTTACTGATCAGTCGCTTGCCAGTTGACACAGTCGCCTGAATGCATTCTGTGTTTTTAATAGGGGGAGCATATCCTTACTGTGCCTATATACATATTATCTGTTATTATCAGCTATTGTGTTGTCATCATCAAAAAGGGGGAGAATGTTGATTCTTGATTTTGATGATCACAACACAGTGCAACATGTGTTTATATTATACAGCTAACAATGCAGTGTTCATATCAAAAGACAATTCTAGCTGAACAAATGCACAAGCTTTCAAGGATACAGCTCAAGACAAGGATCAAGACTTTACTCAAAACAAGGATCAAAGATTCAACTCAAGACCCAAAGCTCAAATGTGTTATATTGTTGTGTCTTGTAAACATTGTAATGTACTTCCCTGTTGAGTCTTTAGTCTGATGTAAAGCCTTGTCAACACACACACACACACACTTAACAATTTCATATTGTGTGTCTCTAAAAAAAAAAAAAAAAAAAACCCCTCAAAATAAGTCAAAACAGTTTGAAGAATTTTAGCTTTTAAGTACCAGTCGACTTAAGCCTATGCCAGTCGACTGATAAGTACGAAACTGTTTAAAATTATTCAAACTCTGATCAGTCGACTCATATGGCAACCCAGTCGACTGATCGAGAGCTTTTTGACCGTTTTCTGATTTTCAAAAACGAACTTTTTCAAATTCAAACGGTTTGATCCGTTGGTTGACAGTTATGTAACTGCTTTCCAACGTTCAGAAGTACAAAACTCTTTATATAGAGTTTCTTCTCAAACAGAAACACTAACTGGACTTACTTGATTTTCTGACATAAACACCCGAGTACTCTTGAGAAAAATTTAAGTGATTTTCTGTGAAGAACAAAGCTTTCAAGTTCACATACTTTGGTTCTCTACACTCAGTCCAGTATAGCATTGAATTCGCTTTGGACTGAGTATAGAAGTCAACCTAATTCTTTAGCCACGTGCATCAACACATACAACAAGGCTATAGGTTGATTGTAAAATTCCTCTTGTACTCTTGCTCTCGGTTGGAGAGTGTTTTTGACTCTTGGTTGTAGAGTCGGTGTCTTTTCACTCTTGGTTGAAGAGTGGGTCTGCTTTCTCTGGTTGAGAGAAAGGACTACGGGTTAGACAAGGTTGTTGTCTTGAACGCCGTAGGGTATTCTTGTATTTATTTTTCAAGAATAGTGGAAATCTCAAGTGGGTTGCTTGGGGACTGGATGTAGGTCGGGAGGACCGAACCAGGATATATCTTGTGTACTCTGTGATTGGTTGTCTTGTTTTTGCACTTACTTTTATTTATTGAAGTTCTGCAAATCTAGTCTGTACGGTCGACTCAGCTTCGTATTAGTCGACTGATCAGTCTTGTATCTGTTACTCTTTGTTTCTTCAGTCGCCTGGCTTATCTATTAGTCGACTGAACCGAGTTATTATATTTTCTTTGTTTGATATTATCAGTCGACTGTCTCTCAGATAAGTCGACTGCATCGAGAGATTAAGTTTCTTTTAATTTGGCTATATCAGTCGACTGGTTCCCAACTAGGTCGACTGTGCCGAGAAAAATAATTTTATTCCGCAATTTATTTTCATTAACACTATTCACCCCCCCTCTAGTGTTTGTTGCTTAGCCTACAGGATCCAACAACATGGAATATGTTGTGCACCTGTGCCAACTCTTCCGGTAGTTCCAAGCTGTAAACAACTTTAGCAATCCGTTTTAGGATCTTAAAGGGTCCAGTATACCTTGGTGCCAACTTGCATCCTCTTCCGAATCTGATCACTCCCTTCGTCTTCAGGAAAACTATATCCCCAACCTCAAATTCCAAGTCTCTGCATCGAATATCTGCATAACTCTTCTGCTTGCTCTGCACTTCGACTAATCTCTTCCGAATGAGCACAATCTTCTCTGAAGTCTGCTGCACAATCTCTGGCCCGAACATCTGTCACTCACCAACTTCATACCAACAAATGGGTGTTCTGCTGTAACACCTCGCAAAATTGAGTTATGACAATTTTGTCCATGGGTGTTATGCACATGTATTTTGTACTATTACGAGTAATATCCGTAACGTATTTTAATACAAATGTCCTACGTATTTCTGCATTTCAATTATTTATACATTTTTTGTCTTCTCAAAATTCATTTTTATCCTATTTTGAGCCAACTCATAATTTTCAATCTTTGTGATTTTACATGTACTGCACGTACTTTCAATGCAAGTGTCAATTACGTATGTTTTACTATTACGTGAAATATCCGTAACATTATTAATATACATGTTCTACATATTTTGTATTTTGACTATTTTTCATTTCCTTAAATTTATTTTTGTATTGATACGTGTAACGCATGTGTTTGCAGTGCATGCGTTGGTTCCTAAAATTTTCTTGAGTCATGGACATTTTTTCTCTCATTTTTCTAGTCACAATTGTGTGATTTGTTTTAATTAAAATCCACTAGGCCTAAATTTATTTTTGCAGCCCACTAAATGTCACGCCCCGCTTCTCAAAAACATGGAATACGAGCACGTGACGAAGCCCAATGAATGATTTTAATATCATCCATAAGCTGTAGGATCGACTCAGCATCATAACAAGAATATAACAAGGTTTATATATAACCAAGCACGCATGAATAATTCATTAAGCAACAGAAAACAATTGAAAACAAATAATAATATCCAATAGTTTTCAAGTCTAGATCAAAAGTAAAACTCGGGAACATAGGCCCGTTACAAGTCTTAAGTAGCAAGAATAAATAATTCAAGAAAAATAATTAATCTAAACAAGTCTTGCCTCCACTTGAAAACTAAAATTTTTGCTCACCAATCCCAGCAGGTAGCTCGTCTCCAAAGTCTGCTTAATAAATAAAAAAGAAAAAACAGGGAAAAAACAAGAGAAAATGCCCTTAGTGCAAGCTAGGGCCACAAATAGTAAAAATGAGTACAAGTTATGGGAAACAAGAATTGGAATCAAGAATATAACAGGGATACAACAAGTAGTGGAAATCTAAGAACTAGCTAGCAAGAAGGACACCTCAAGTAGACAGGCTGGATAACAAATACTAATGGTGAAGAAAGTGACAAGTGAACATGTAGGGGTATCTAATCTCAAGTGACAGGCATCAAGTACAAGTGTCAGGTAACATGTCTCAAGTCTAGTATCAAGTTGTCAGGTCACAAGTATCCAGTTATAAATATCAAGTGTTATTATTCAAGTATCAAGTCTCATGTAACAAGTCATCAAGTTTCAAGTAAACATGTATCAAGTTCGAGTTTCATGTATCAGGTTTCATGTATCAAGTTTCATGTATCAAGTAATCAAGTATCGAATAAGCAGGTATCATGTTCAAGTCTTGTAGTTATTACTATCTAGGTAGCACTTCATGCATCCATACTTTTACTACATGGTTGCTACAGTCAAAACAATTTCGTTTAGGCCTAGTGATGGAGTCCATAGGACGGTGTACTCAGGTATCAAGTATCAAGCAAGTCATCAAACCAAGGACTCTAGAGGTGGCCCCCGTAGGCTCTAGAGGTGGCCCCCGTCACCATGACGTGGCACGTAGTTGTACATGACACTTAGTTCCATGTGATCTCAAATATATATCATGTAATCATATAATGGGCTCTAGAGGTGGCCCCCATCACCATGACGTGACACTTAGTTCTACGTGGCACTTAGTTCCATTTAACATAACATTATGGGAAACACGGGCCCCCTTCCAAGTACACTTACCTATGTTGTCCACTACTATGGTCTTTTCCTTAAACCCCGGCTTATTACGTTTATTAATTCTTATCAAGCAAGCATGAAAATATGTAAAACAAGTCAAGAAATCATAAACATGGACATGGGACAAGTTTAAGATATTTATATAGCATATTAGAGGGTCAACATGAACAAGAATAACACGAACAACGAAAGTCCCAAATCTGGACTGCACGACACAGCTGCAGTAAAATTGCGATAACTCCTAGCCCGCAACTTGGTATTCGAGAATTTTAGAGGCTATCGACATCTAGACATCTAGAGCTACATTTTCTGTTCAGGGCTCGGATTCAGATTCTAATGTTAAATGAGTCAAAACATCATAACAAGATTTAGGACAGCAACATATGGGGACATCTTACTAGTATAGGTTACATGAAATTTTGTTATTAGGCGTCTAGGTTAATGTGTGATATAAATACAGGGTAATGGTTATCAAAACAGCAAGTAATAATTATTTTTCAAGCCAAATGGTTGCAAGATCATCAAATACAAGATATGGCATATGTCTACAAGTCTAGGGCTCCTTAATTTCATGTGTTCATATGTTCAGGGAATAAGATGAGTCCAAGTAGTTGTAATATAATACAATAAAATTATTGTAACTCTTAAGATTATGAAGTTGTGGAGGTTTAATATTTGATCAACGACGATAGTCAAGGAGGAGTCACAATTTCTAACTATTTGTAGTATTTTCAAGGAATGCATGTCCTAAAACAAAAATATGTACAAGAGGAATACTTGCCTTTAGGGGAGAAGACGATGAATCCGACAGATGACGGGAACGGATCCCGACGACACGGCGACGAGCAAATGATCACGATAATCACGATCGGGCACAGATCTCGATGATGATTAAGGTCAAGATGAAGATCCAGCGAAAACGGTTGAGATAGAACATACACAGAGGACTCGACACAGCAGCGGGATGCAGGGTCAGGAGTGGGTGCAGTCGCTGTAGGAGAGTCGGCTGATGCTGTTGCGATGATGCGACACAAGAGGGCCGCGGGGCAGCACAGTCGGAGGCACAGGGGGGTCGCGACTATGCTCATGGGCACGTCGCCTGTGTTGCGTCGGGAGGAGAACAACGTGACTGTGTCGCGGCTGCTGGTTGCATTCGCGCTGGTTGAGTGGTACAAGAGGGGCGACAAGTGCTGTAGGGAGCGATGGGGCTGCTGTGTCGCGGCGCGACGAAGGGAGGAGGAGTGTGCACGGGGGTAGCGAGGGCGGCACAGGGGAGGACGAAGGAGAGGAGACGCTGGTGGTGGAGGGGAGCAGCGGGGGAGTCGTGGCGTCGTGGGGGCTATTGTCGCGGTGTCGGAGGGCAATGCGTGATAGAGGGGAAGGGTCGTTGGCTGAGGTGGAGTTCGTCTGATGTCGAGGTGAGGGAGAGAGGAAGACAACGATGGGAGGTAGAAGGTGAACATGGTAAAAGGGGTTGGCAGCTGATGTGTACAGTAGGTAGGAGGTAGGGTCATTAGGTCAGGTTTTAGAGGTTAATTAGGTTTATATAGAATGGGTTATTGGGTTTGGGTTATCGGGTATTAAAATAGATCCAATAGGAGATTGGGTAGAGTTTTGGGTTCATAGGGTATTAGGGTATCCTGTTTGAGGGGATCCAACTAGGAACTTGGTCAAAAAAATGAGGAATAAAGAGATGAATGACATATAACGGCTCACTCTTCATGAAGAACGACAAGAGAGCACATACAATTGAATTAGATAAAAGGACCAAAAAATTGAGTCGAAACAAATTAGTGATTTTATTCGAACGGAAATAAGATACAGGATCTCAAATCGATAAAAGAGTACAATGGAGCAAAATACAGTATAAAAATACAAATACGGAAAATAGGAGTTACACTAAAACTAATTACAAATTTAAAGCCCATGATTAATTTTTGTGTGCACTTAAATGTAAATTTAAAATCTAGTTAGATCGGTACACTTTGTCATGTGTAACACACACATCTAACTTAATAAAAACTAATAATAAAATTTGTATGAAAAAGTGTGCACACATATTGACTACCTTGGGCACACTTGAGTGAAGAGAGTGGGAGAGAGTATGGAGAAGTTGGGAGTTATTTTGGAAAGTGGGAGTCATTTTGACCACACATTCTTCCTATAAATAGATCACCCCTTTGTCATGAATAGAATGTAAATCAAAACAAAGAAAGAAAAAAAAAAGCAAAAAAGCGGGAGCTTGTAAGTTGGTGCTAGGAGGAGGCCAGGAGTTCTTGCTTGGAGCTTTGGAGCATTTTGAGGGGTTCTACTACTAGGAATTCAACATTTGAGGTGGGTGTTTCTCCAACTTTCTAATATAATTTTATTAGTAGAATACTAGATATGTGTGAATTGTAGATGCATGGTAACTTACATTGATTGAGTATTCATGTTAGATTATTTGTTGTTGATTGAATGTGTGAAATTATGATATGATTGATTGGGGGCATTTTCACAAGGTTCTGTTTTAAGTTTTAGTTGCACTTCAAAAAAATCATATCTATTAAACTAGATGAAATCTAGAGCTACAATTTTTATAGAAGCATCACGTATATGTCAAGAACATCTCCCTAAAAGTTCATAATATTTGGATATCGTTTACTATTTTAATAAAATCCAAACTTAGGACTGGTTGGCAGTTGGCTAGCTGCTAAAAATTCGTATACATTTCGGATTTTGATCATTTCAGCATCTTAGATGAAGTATTTTGAAAAAAGTAAAAACTAAGAAGTTGATGTAGACTCGTTAACTGTTCTTTAGAGGCTAAGAAATCAATTTTTAATGAAGAATAGAATTTATAATGAATTTTACAAAATTGAACAGTGACAGTCTGTATAATATTTCGACCCTACTGTAGATTTCGAAGAATTCAGGGTTATAGACACAATATTTTCGGGAAACTTATAAATACAAAATTATAGTAGACTTTTATACCTTTAATTTGATCTAAAGAACACAGAGTTTCATGAAGTATAAAATTTTCTATGATTTTTACAAGTAGCATGAGCTGCAGTTTTCGGATTTTGAACCTACTATTTTGCAAATGAATTTAGACGAAGTAATTGAGGATGGTTTTAGATGATCTTAACTAAAAAGTTGTAGTAGACTCATTTATGATTCCTATGAAACTAATAAATCTATTTTTTGAGTAGTATTGGAATTTATATGATCTTTTAATAGCATTGGGTTGATATCCGTTATCTAGTTGTCCCAAAACTTTTACAATGTATAAAATTGAATTTAAAATTGGAATGTTAGTAAGATATACCTTATGAGAAATTTAGAGGTATTTAATTATCTTGTCAAGGGTTGTATTATGAGGTTTAATATGTGAATTAAGGAGAAAATGTGGGGATTGAGTTGAATATAAAAATGGAGTCTGAAACTAAATAAATACTAATTTACTTTTTGATTAAGAAGCAAACTTTGATTATTTTGACTAGAAGTATTTTAAGGGTTTTATCATTTGGGTTAAACTCGGTCTAGAGTTAATTTGAGTTTGTTAAAGAATAAAATTGGAAGTGAATATCATATTGTTTAGAAAAAGATTCTATTGAATGTAGTTACAACTTCATTGAGAATCCTATTAGAAGGGGGTGAATAAACCATCTATTTTTACATAGAGAATGTTGATTTGAAATGTGGGATAAGACTATGAAACTAGTTATACCAATAATTGAGTTGTGTGAACAAGAGAATAATTGGATACGTGAATGAATGAAATTTCAAAACGTGAATAAAGAAGGTATGAATAAACCATGGTGTTGTAAACATGAATTATGTTGATTCTAGAGGCTAAGTGAGATCCAAAGTACCGGCAAAGTGATGAAAATGATTATTGAAATTTGAGAAGTGGACAATACGGGCTATCGTTCTCGGTATATTGTTTAAGACCGATAGGAGGGTAAGCTAGCTCTAGGTGGTATTATTATTCATGTTTGAAACATAAGGGTAGGCACTAGAAGAAGATGTGATAAAAACTGGGCAAATGTAAGTGGGGGCATTTCTATATAGTCGGGCGGTGTACTCCAGGTTTATAGATTCATTCGGGTAGTGTACTCCGGGACTGTAATTGCCTTGCATCCAGTCGGGCAGTGTACTCCAGGACTGTAATTGCCCTGCATCCAGTCGGGCGGTGTACTCCGGGACTGTGATGCGGAACGAGACGAATCTCAATTAAATCCGAAATTATCAATAGTCGAGCGGTGTAATCCGGGATCATGAATAGTCGGGCAGATGGGAGGCAGATCTCTAATATTCCGTGGCTAGAGAGACACTTGCAGGATGTCTGCATGAGGTGGATTCTATATAGTCGAGTACACCGGGGCTGGAATCCATACTTGTGGGATGTCTGAACCTTGTTTTGTTATCGAGTAGGATTTCATGGCGAGGGATTGAACCCTATAATGTGGAGTACGTAAGGGCTTGCCCTCAGACCTATGTAGTATGAGATGCATTGAATCCGAACAAGTATGCATTAGTGTCATCGTAGTGTAATGTCTGCATTAGGCATTAAGTCATATCATACACTGACATGATTAGGATAGTCTTATTTCCTATTTGCATTCATGTTTGTGTTTGATAAAGTAGAAGAATTGCTGTATTATAGCATTGTGTTAGTTGTATGCAACTGATGTGCCCACAGTTTCCTAGTTGCATGATTGAACTTGGCATGACTTGAAGTCACTATGATGAGTTGTTACAAGATTGAAGAATTTTTATAATTGTAGATTATATTGTAATCATTTAATTCTACTGTGCTGTTGTAAAGAACATGTTGTAAATAAAAAGTTTTGAATTCCTTGTAAATTTGTATAAATTTGAAGTTAAGATCCCGTATTTTCTACGAATTACCTGTGTTTGGAATTTGGGGCGTTACATCTGCACTTCATCTCATACAAAGCCTCATATGGTGCCATGCCGATACTCGCATGATAGCTTTTTTTGTAGGCAAACTCCACCAGTGCTAAATACTTCTCTCAACCTCTGCTGAAATCCATAACACACGCCCTCAACATATCCTCCAGTACTCGATTCACCCTTTCGGTTTGTCCATTAGTTTGCGGGTGAAAGCTGTACTTGTAGAACCCCGTATTTTCAAATATTATTTTTACATTTGAAAATGAATTTAAATTGATTTTTGGAGATTTAATTAATATTTTCTAAAATATCTATCTTTTTACACGTGCAAAACACGTGCAAATACTTTTTGAGAAGTTTGAAAATTTTAGTTTCCCTTATGAAAAATCATTATTTAATATTTGGGATTTATTTAGTATTTTTCCAGATTTTTCTGAAATTAATTGGACTATTCGAAATTTTTGAGAAAAGAATGACCTTTTTGCAAATTTGACATTTTTAAGGGTTAAAATGTAAAATGTAATTTCTAGACGTTTTGAACAGTACCAATTGAGATTTAGAACTATATTTTCTTTTAAATCCTAATTTAAATGAATTTTGATTGAATTTCCAAGACTATACCTATATATGTGAAATTGTATTTTGGAAAGGATTGTTTTGCAAAAGTATGGGTGAAAACCCTAAACCTATTCCCGGATATTTAAGGGATTTTTCCCAGCCGTCATTGTTAAAATATACAGATTTTGGTGATTGGTTTGGAAGAGCAAAAAGGAGAATTTTGGATCTAGCAAAGAGGAAAGCTTTTTCGTGAATCTTCTCAATTTAAGGTGAGTGACTGTGTTTTGTGTTGTTTGCTTTGTGAGTAATATAAAATTATTTTGTTGATTTGATCTATGTATGAGAGTGACATTGTGTGTTTCGTTTTGTTTGTGAATGATATAGATCTTGAAATTGTGGTATGATTCATGTGAATAATAATTGTTGTTTATAACATGTTGTGAGATCTAAGAACGATTAGTAGACCTTTGTTTATAAAACCTTATTATCAAGATTCGAGTATGTTATGATCGGATGATGAACACCTGGATCTTATATGTTGTAATCAGATTTTGATTTAGAGTTGTGAAAGATAACTAGTCTTGAGAAACCCTAATAAAAGAATTAGTGATCTAGAACATGAGAATTAGAGTTTTGATATATTTGATGTTTTGAGTAATATACCCATAATGAAGAATCTTTGAGATTTGTCACTTTTCCTGAATACAAACTATTTTTTCATAAACAATGAATCTTCTGAAAACCCCAGTTTGATTTTTGTATTCAGACCTAAATTATGAAAACTGTAGGCCGACAGCTGACTGGTCCACCTATCAGTCGACTGGTACGACCATACTGTTGTATCATGAGCCTTTGAAATTCCGTTCTGGACAGCCGACTGATACCCTTGTCAGTCGACTGGTATACTTAGAACTTCTTTTCTAAAATCATGTTAGTTTCTTGTCTGGACAGTCGGCTAGACTCTTAGGCAGTCGACTGGTGTCCTGAGATCTTTATTTTGTGAAATTATCTCAGTCCTTCTGGACAGTCGACCTATACCTCCTTCAAGTCGACTTATATACTTAGAATATTTTTTGTGAAAATTATTGGAATTTATCTCGGGCAAGTCGACTGAAGCCTTTTTAAGTCGACTGCTATGACTTAGTTTATTTTTGTTAAATTTTGGATATTTGTCCTTCTGGACAGTCGACTTACTACAGTATAAGTCGACTGGTACTGATGGACTTTTGTAACTTGAGTGTTCCTTGAGTGTTTGGTTCTCAGACAATTCAGTCTATTGTAAGATATTCAGTTAAGTATTTGATTTAAGACTTTCAGTTGAGCCACTTTGTTTAGTGGGACTTTGGTTTAGACATTTGAGTCGAGTCTCTAGAGGTGTGTGACCCTAGTATACCGGTGTTAAGTTATTTTGTTGAGGCCCATTGAGGCATTTCAGTTATTCAGTTTTGATTTTAGGCCGGTAGGGTACACCACTCTAGGAGATTCGTTGAGTAATTAAATAACCCAAAAGATGATAAGGACAGGCACTAGTGGTGATATAATGAACGGGAACATGAGTTATGCACCTCAGTATGGCTTTAGATGTGGGATTTGATCTCCGGAATTATCCAAGTAACTTTCTTGAGATGTGGGATGATCTCCGAAATTATCCAGGTAAATTACCTGAGATGTGGGATCTATCTCCGGAATTATCCAAGTGGTTTGCTTGAGATGTGGGATTGATCTCCGAAATTATCAAAGTCGAGGCGACGCACATGGGGTATTCATGTGATGATGTGTCTATGTCTAGATGTGGGATGATCTCCGGAATTATCTAGGTAAAATACCTGAGATGTGGGATCCATTTCCGGAGTTATCAGGCATGGGCTAATTCTCACAGTTTATCTTTATCTCGTAGTAGTCATCGTGATAGGATTAGTTGCATAGCGGGGGATTGAACCCTATGAAGTGAAGACGTTAAGGGCTTGCACCGAACCTATGTAGAATGTGATGCATAGACTTCGACAAGGACGCATTAGAGAGTCCACATATGGCATTTGTGTTTTCTTGACTTAGTTGTATGCATGTGGTTTTCCTGTTTTCTACACTTAACACTTGGTTGGTATCACTTGTTGTTACATTTCGTGCTATCTCATATTTTAAGTATTTTGATTCACTATATGTTACTTATGAATCCATGCTTAAGTTTTATTTATGTTGTTTGTTGTTGTCACTCACACCATTTATGGATGACCCCTTTAGTTTGGGGGTTAGGGATCATCTCTAGCCTCATATGTTGCAGGTTGTTGCTTAGAGTTGGAGATGGGATGCTTGAGTTGGTTTTTGAGAAAAGTGTTTTGATAAGAGTTTTGTGTAAAATTGTAATAGCAGTTTTGAGTTAAATTTGTGTTGTAAATAAAAGAAATTTATGAGTTGAGTTTGTTTGAATTCCGCCGTGTTTTGTAAAAGTTTGTTGTAATAAAAGTTGAAAATTTTAGTGGTGTTGGTTGTGTTTAATATTATATTGAAGTGGATCGCTGGGAATGTGCCACATATTTTCTAAGATATCTTATTAGAAATTCGGGGCGCTACAGTACTAAAGTCAGTCATGGTCCCTAAAGCAGTTTTCAAACTCCTCCAAAACCTTGATGTGAACCTTACATCTCTATCAGAGACGATAGTCATAGGAACTCCATGAAGTCTCACGACCTCCTCAATATACACCTCGGCCAACTTCTCCAATGACCATGAAATTTTCATTGACAAGAAATGTGAAAACTTGGTCAACCTTTCCACAATGACCCAGATCGAGTCATTGCCCTTCTGACTCCTCAGTAAACCAGTTACAAAGTCCATAATGATATTCTCCCACTTCCACTTCAGAATGGGCAATGGCTGCAATAATCCTCCAGGATTCTGATTCTCCATCTTGATCTGTTGACACATCAAGCACCTTGCCACAAAATATGCAATATCTCTCATCTTGCCAGGCCACAAAAAACACTGCTTAATGTCCTTGTACATCTTCGTGCTTCCAGGATGTACGGACAATAAGGTTGTACGTGCCTCCTTCAATATGCTTTCCTTCAAATCATCTCTTTCCGTCACTCATAACATCTCTCCCATCCATAGAACATCATCTTGAATCCGAAATTCTAACAATTTGCAGATGGAAATCTGCTCTAACATCTTTTAAATCTACGCGTCCGACTTCTGGCCCTCAATGAAATGCTTGATCTAGCTCCTCAACCAACTCCTTCTACATTGTAATCTGACGAGACAGCCCGATCTTCCGACTGAGTGCATCGGCCACCACATTCGCTTTTCCTGGGTGGTACTAGATCTAAGGAAGGATGTCCTCCAAAACATCCAACCACCATCTCTGACATAGATTCAGACCCATCTGCTGATAGATGTACTTCAAACTCTTGTGATCTGTGTACATGTTGACCTTCTCACCATATACATAATGCCTCCATTGCTTCAAGGCAAAAAGATAGCTGCAAGCTCCAAATCATGCGTCGGATAGTTCTTCTCATGAGGTCGCAGCTGCATCGGCCCATACGCAACGACCTTCCTTTCCTGCATCATAATGCATCCCAAACCTTTGAAAGATGCATCACTTAGATATCATAATCCACACCTGCTCGAGGCAACACGAGAATATGTGCTGTCATCAATTTCTCCTTCAATTCCTGAAAACAGGCTTCACACTTATCCGTCCATTTGAAATTCACATTCTTCTTTGTCAATCCCGCCAACGAAATTGCTATCTGTGCGTAACCTTGAATGAAACGCCGATAGTATCCTGTCAACCCCAAGAAACTCCGAACATCCTTCACAGTCGTTGGTCTAGGTTAAATCTGCACCGCCTCAATCTTCTGAGGATCAGTAGCCACTCCTTCCTTAGAAAGGATGTGACCCAGAAATGCTACCTTCGACTTCCAAAGTCCACACTTCGACAACTTGGCATACAGATGCTGCTCCTGCAACTTCTTCAAAACTTCTGCCAAATTCTCAGCATGTTCCTCCTCCGACTTCGAGTCACTAGGATATTTTCAATAAATACCACGATGAAAAAGTCGATGAACGGCCACAGATCCCTGTTCATCAAATCCATGAATATCGCTGACGCATTCGTCACCCCGAACGGCATTACCAGAAACTCATAATGCCCATGCCGTATCCGAAAAGCTATCTTGTGCACATTTTCCTCCTTAACTTGGACCTGATGGTATGCAGACCGTAGATCAATCTTTGAGAACATAACTGCACCCTTGGAATCAGATACTTATTCTGAATCGTCACCATGTTCAGTTATCGATAGTCAATGCACATCCTCATTGACCCATCCTTCTTCTTCACGAGCAATACCGACGCACTCCATGGTGAAGCACTCGGCCTGATGAATCTCTTGTGCAATAAGTCCTCAATCTGCTTCTTCACTTCATCTTGTTCAACTGGCACCATCCTGTAAGAAGCTTTAGATATCGGAGCACTACCCGGCAGAATGTTGATGCAAAACTCAACATCACGCTGCGGCGGTAACCTTGGTAGCTCATCTAAGAACACTGTTAGAAAATCTCGAACTACAGGAATCGCCCCAACTTCCTTCGAAAATCTCTTCTTTGCTAGTGCTGCAACCACCTTCGTGCTCCTTCTCTTCCCTTGAAAAGTCACCGCAGGTCCTCCCAGTGCCTTTACCACCGCCTCCTTACTCTTGCACTCTATAGTGGCATCATAGATTGCCATCCAGTCGATGCCGACAATCACATCGACACCCAAGACGTCCAGCTCGATGAGGTCAATCCCAAAAAGTCTTCCTCTAATTTTTCGTTATCACACCCTGCGTAATATCGGTCAGTAATCAACTCCTCTCCTAACGGCGTTACCACCGATAGAACATGACCAGAGAAAACCTTAGGCTCAACTCCTAACACCTCAGCAAATTTGGGTGACACAAAAGTATGCGAAGACCCAGTATCAAACAAAATTTTAGCTTTTATTCCATTCAACTAAACATGTCCTCTTACAAGAGAAATCATAATATTCAATACTGAATATTTTCTCTTCTAAAATTTTTATTCAATACACTTCAGCCATAAATATAAAACTCTTGCATACTCGTAATTACGTCTTCAGAGTTGTCAAGATTTAATTTTTATATCATATAATCAACAATCTCATATCAGCCATACATCTCTACAAGTATCTCATACCAACTGCCACAATCATGCTAACGTACATCCATGGATCACTAAAATTTTCATCCCTAGCATGATATTGCACATCCATGAGATAAAACATAATAAGAGAGATAGAGTGTTAAACACCTCTTGAAGAAAATTGATACAAAAGAGCAGCCTTCTCCTCCAAGCAATAGATCAACTCTCCAATATCTCCAAATCACCCAAAATACAAAAGAAAAGAGAGAGGCTGAAGCTTGCTGCACTCTAAATAGGTCGGGATTGATTTCTAGGGTTTCATGGAACAATTTACAAATAAAACCACCTAGACAGTCCCTAATTACAAAATTCAATATTTTAGGAGATCAATTCTTGTTACATTCTATATTTGTCCCAATCAATTAGTATTTGATTTTCCCTAAAATGCTCCTCAATTGGCCAGCCTAAGAGCATCTGTAGTCGTTGAATGTAAAAATATGGATATATGGATAAATAGAAATAGAAATCACAGTTTTGCTGCAGTCGTTTAAAGCTATATTTTAGCTATCTATATTAAAATAATAAAGTGACGGCACATAAAGTGCCGTCTGAGAAAAAAAAAATTAAAAAAAAATCAAAAATTTTGTGGGACGGCACTTGAAGTGCCGTCAGAGAGCGAAAATAAAAAATAATTTATTTTAAAGGAGGGACGGCACATGAAGTGCCATCGGAGGAGAAAAAAAAAAAAAAAATTCAAGCCGAGCTTGACGGGCACATGAAGTGCCGTCCAAGGCTTTTTTGACTTTTTTTTGGCATTTTCTACTTTTTCCGAAATTACAAAAATATTTCATTAATTACAAAAAAATTTCAAAAAATTACAAAAACAATTCAGAAATTGCAAAAAAAATTAAAAATTGCAAAAACATTCTCACAAATTGCAAAAAAAAATTTTAAAAATGCAAAAACCTCCGGACGGCACTTCAAGTGCCGTCCGAGGATTTCGGTTGAAAAAAAAATAAAAAATTCAAAGGACGGCACATGAAGTGCAGTCCGAGGGATTTAAGGGATTTTTTAATTGAAAAAAATTATAAAAAATCAAGCGACGGCACTTGAAGTGCCGTCACTCATATATGGATAAAAGTTATACGGATTCTCAAATATAGCAATCTACTGTAGCGATTTATCGATAATATGGATATATAGCAAACGACTGCAGCGGGTTTTTTAGCCAAATATCCATATTATCGATATATAGCAAACGACTACAGATGCTTTAATGTAGCCAAAAAATTTAGAATTTCATATTTTGCCACCAAACCACATTTTTACATAAAGGTCCTGTAATATCCCAGTTGGATATTATATTTGTATTATTATTATTTTTGAAATTAAAATATTTCTTATGGAAATAACTTAGTTTTTATTAATAATCGTTATCTATATATATACTAGTATGTATATATATGTATCGTATGGATTTTGTGCACTTGTACAAAATCATGAAATTTCCGTTTTTGAGAAAATATCTGTAACATCCCGGTCTGATATTAAAAATTATTATTTTATTATTATCTCGGAATTAAAATATTTTTTGTGGGGATTACTCATTTTAACTAATAAAAATTATCTGTATATATATATATGTATGTCGTATATGTACTGTATCGATTTCGTACATTTGTAAATAATTATGTAGTATGTGATTTTGGGAAATCATTTATTATTTTTGAGTAATTATGAAAATTATGTAGTATGTGATTTATCATTTATTATTTTGGGAAATCCCTCTCTTTCTACCACATCTCTGTCTCTCCCTTTCCTACATATTGGTCGGCCACTTCCAAAGGGCAAAGCCCCATTTCTTTCTCCCATCTCATTTTTCATCTCACACCCTCTTCTTCTCTTATATTTTCTTCTTCTTCTTTTGCTTGTTTCAAGTGAGAAAAAAATTGAGAAAAAAAGAAAAGAAAGAGAGATCAAACACTACAAAAGATACTCGATTTACCGGCGAATATTCCCCGGCATTTTACTAGTAGCGCCGGGGTAGGGAGCGAATAGGAATGGGGCGCCAGATGGGGAGGTTATACACCGGCGGTCGCTTTAAACCGCCGGGCAATATTCGTATTCACCGGCGTTTTATTTAAAAACGCCGGTGAAGTGTATTAGTCACCGCCATTTTAATAATAAACGCCGGTGAATATACAGACACATTCACCGGCGTGTCTAATTGAAACGCCGGTGAATAAGCTGCGATAAATCTCGCCAACCCTAATCTTTCGCTCGCCATTTCCCAAACCCAAAAAAAGGGGGGGGGGGGGGCTTCGTTTTCCCTCCTTCCTCGCTCTACTTTCCGTGCGTTTGCCTCCGCCGCTTCGTCCTCTTCGACAGCCTTCGACCTTTCGTCATCATCCCTTCTTCCCTTCGTCATTTTCGATTTCCCTCCTCCCTCTCTCTATTTGGAGGTGAATCGGCGATCGGAAACCACCATGTCGCCCCGCTCTCTCTCTATCTCCTACGCCCCCGCGCTCGTCGCCCCGCTCTCTCTCTCTCTCTCTCTCTTCGGTATCATCTCTTGATTTCCCTT
This sequence comes from Hemerocallis citrina, assembly GCA_017893485.1. NCBI lineage: Eukaryota > Viridiplantae > Streptophyta > Magnoliopsida > Asparagales > Asphodelaceae > Hemerocallis > Hemerocallis citrina. Next base: position 395,913,088 of record CM030358.1, read on the forward strand.
ATTTTTCAAAAAAGCATGTTTTTTCAGATTATGCATCTTGATTTCCTTAACATGAATGGTTTAGTTGGGATGAAGAATGAATAGAAAAATATATGCTTAGATACTGGAAATTTTCATCTTCTTTTACTGTTAATGAAGCTTATTTCATGCATCTGATTGTCATCTTGGCATGTTTTTTTGACCAAAATGGGTTCACTGTGAACTGAGGATGGTATAGCTGTATGCCAAAATCCTCCGGATATGTACAACAATTGGGTTTTAGATTTAGTTGGGCTAAAGAATTAGTAGAGCAACATATATGCTCAGATAATGGGTGTTTTCATTTTCAGATACTGTTAGAGAAGCTGATTGCCATCTTTGGCATGATTCTTTAACATAAAATGGGTACACTTCCAAACTAAGTATGCTGCTAGCATCCTCATTTTCTTTTACTGTTAATGAAGCTTATCTCATGCATCTGATTGTCATCTTGGCATGTTTTTTTGACCAAAATGGATTCACTGTGAACTGAGGATGCTATAGGTACGTATGCCAAAATCCTCCGGATATGTACAACAATTGGGTTTTAGATTTAGTTGGGCTAAAGAATCAGTAGAGCAACATATATGCTCAGATAATGGATATTTTCATTTTCAGATACTGTTAGAGAAGCTGATTGCCATCTTAGGCATGATTTTTTAACATAAAATGGGTTCACTTCCATACTAAGTATGCTGCTAGCATCCTCTTCTTCTTTTACTGGTAATGAAGCTTATTTCATGCATCTGATTGTCAACTTGGCATGTTTTTTGACCAAAATGGGTTCACTGTGAACTGAGGATGGTATAGCTGTATGCCAAAATCCTTCGGATATGCACAACAATTGGGTTTTAGATTTAGTTGAGCAGTCGAATTAGTAGAGCAACATATATGCTCAGATAATGGATATTTTCATTTTCAGATACTATTAGAGAAGCTGATTGCCATCTTAGGCATGATTTTTTAACATAAAATGGGTTCACTTCCAAACTAAGTATGCTGCTAGCATCCTCATCTTCTTTTACTGTTAATGAAGCTTATTTTCATGCATCTGATTGTCATCTTGGTATGTTTTTTTGACCAAAATGGGTTCACTGTGAACTGAGGATGGTACAGCTGTATGCCAAAATCCTCCGGATATGCACAACAATTGGGTTTTAGATTTAGTTGGGCTAAAGAGTTAGTAGAGCAACATATATGCTCAGATAATGGATATTTTCATTTTCAGATACTGTAAATGAAGCTGATTGCCATCTTAGGCATGATTTTTTAACATAAAATGGGTTCAATTCCAAACTAAGTATGCTGCTAGCATCCTCTTCTTCTTTTACTGTTAATGAAGCTTATTTCATGCATCTGATTGTCAGCTTGGCATGTTTTTTTGACCAAAATGGGTTCACTGTGAACTGAGGATGGTATAGCTGTATGCCAAAATCCTCCGGATATGTACAACAATTGGGTTTTAGATTTAGTTGGGCTAAAGAATTAGTAGAGCAACATATATGCTCAGATAATGGATGTTTTCATTTTCAGATACTGTTAGAGAACCTGATTGCCATCTTTGGCATGATTTTTTAACATAAAATGGGTTCACTTCCAAACTAAGTATGCTGCTAGCATCCTCATCTTCTTTTACTGTTAATGAAGCTTATTTCATGCATCTGATTGTCAGTTTGGCTTGTTTTTTTGACCAAAATGGGTTCACTGTGAACTGAGGCTGGTATAGCTGTATGCCAAAATCCTCCGGATATGTACAACAATTGGGTTTTAGATTTAGTTGGGCTAAAGAATTAGTAGAGCAACATATATGCTCAGATAATGGATGTTTTCATTTTCAGATACTGTTAGAGAACCTGATTGCCATCTTTGGCATGATTTTTTAACATAAAATGGGTTCACTTCCAAACTAAGTATGCTGCTAGCATCCTCATCTTCTTTAAGTGTTAGTGAAGCTTATTTCATGCATCTGATTGACATCTTGGCATGTTTTTTTGACCAAAATGGGTTCACTGTGAACTGAGGATGGTATAGCTGTATGCCAAAATCCTCCGGATATGTACAACAATTGGGTTTTAGATTTAGTTGGGCTAAAGAATTAGTAGAGCAACATATATGCTCAGATAATGGATGTTTTCATTTTCAGATACTGTTAGAGAAGCTGATTGCCATCTTAGGCATGCTTTTTTAACATAAAATGGGTTCACTTCCAAACTAAGTATGCTGCTAGCATTCTCATCTTCTTTTACTGTTAGTGAAGCTTATTTCATGCATCTGATTGACATCTTGGCATGTTTTTTTGACCAAAATGTGTTCACTGTGAACTGAGGATGGTATAGCTGTACGCCAAAATCCTCTGGATATGTACAACAATTGGGTTTTAGATTTAGTTCGAATTAATAGAGCAACATATATGCTCAGATAATGGAAATTTTCATTTTCAGATACTGTTAATGAAGCTGATTGCCATCTTTGGCATGATTTTTTAACAAAAAATGGGTTCACTTCCAAACTAAGTATGCTGCTAGCATCCTCATCTTCTTTTATTGTTAATGAAGCTTATTTCATGCATCTGATTGTCATCTTGGCATGTTTTTTTGACCAAAATGGGTTCATTGTGAACTGAGGATGCTATAGGTACGTATGCCAAAATCCTCCGGATATGTACAACAATTGGGTTTTAGATTTAGTTGGGCTAAAGAATTAGTAGAGCAACATATATGCTCAGATAATGGATATTTTCATTTTCAGATACTGTTAGAGAACCTGACTGCCATCCTTGGCATGATTTTTTAACATTAAATGGGTTCACTTCCAAACTAAGTATGCTGCTAGCATCCTCATCTTCTTTTACTGTTAGTGAAGCTTATTTCATGCATCTGATTGTCATCTTGGCATGTTTTTTTGACCAAAATGGGTTCACTGTGAACTGAGGATGCTATAGGTACGTATGCCAAAATCCTCCGGATATGTACAACAATTGGGTTTTAGATTTAGTTGGGCTAAAGAATTAGTAGAGCAACATATATGCTCAGATAATGGATATTTTCATTTTCAGATACTGTTAGAGAAGCTGATTGCCTTCTTAGGCATGATTTTTTAACATAAAATGGGTTCACTTCCAAACTAAGTATGCTGCTAGCATCCTCATCTTCTTTTACTGTTAATGAAGCTTATTTTCATGCATCTGATTGTCATCTTGGCATGTTTTTTTGACCAAAATGGGTTCACCGTGAACTGAGGATGGTATAGTTGTATGCCAAAATCCTCCGGATATGCACAACAATTGGATGTTAGATTTAGTTGGGCTAAAGAATTAGTAGAGCAACATATATGCTCAGATAATGGATATTTTCATTTTCAGATACTGTTAATGAAGCTGATTGCCATCTTTGGCAAATTTTGATTGGGCTGTGATTGGATTGTTTAGTGGTTGTTGTCTATGTTCTTAATTGGGCTGTGATTAGAAAGAGAGGGCTCGAGTGGAGATCTGGAAACCCATATAGAGACATCTTGTTCATAATAATTTATTATTATTATTGTTCTTGTCGCTCTTACTGTTGTTGCTGATGTCTCTTTGTGTTCGTGTGCTGAAGGGAAACAAGGGATGAGAGAGAGGTGAGGAAAATGCCGCTATGTTAGCCTGGTGTATCCAAAGTCTCTACCATTCTTCTTTCTGTTTCCATTTCTGGCTTCTATATTTGGTTTCCTTCCACAATGACAGTTCCCTAAAAATACACTTGATATGAGCCCTATCTTATTTTTCTTATTTTTCTTATATTTGGTTTCCTTCCACAATGTACAGTTTCATGGATTGTCTGAACAATCCATGAAAGACATGCTTAGATACTGAATTTTCATTTGTTTTACTGTTTTAGATAGTGGATATTCCCAATCAGAGGAGAATATTAAGGTTTCAAGTTAGATACTGAATTTTCATTTGTTTTGTTGTTTTAGATATATTTAAAAACAAAATTAAGTACTAGATTTTTAGCATTGCAATGTAATTATTTTACCTCTGTATATATCATTAACAATTCCATTTGCAATTGGCACTTTGATCTTATAATTTAAGATACAGGTAGATCTTTTTGCAAGTTCAAAAAATATGTATATTCTGTATTGTGGTCTACTGTTGAATTAAACTATTGTTTTTTTTCACAGAGCGGTCGCCCAGATGAAGGAAATTCTGATGATCAGAACTGAAGCTACTCGAGGGGTATGAATCTGCGGTCCTCCTTGCTGTTCTTATGTCCTCCTTGCTGTATGGTTGTTGTTCTTATGTCCTCCTTACTGTTGTTATGTCAGACTGGTTTTTTTTTATGAGAGTTATGTCAGACTTTTAATTTGGGATATTTGGGATATTTGTCAGACTGGTTTGTTTGGATATTTGGGATGTTAGTCACTATATTAAGTTGTTAATTATGACACTGTTAATTAATCAATGAATTTGGACGTTGATATGACACGTGTGAAACTTTATTATCTTTAATTATTCTTGTGTTTGGTTGTGATTTGCGCAGTAATATGCAACGAAATTGGTTGAATTAGTTGTGAATTAGTTTACAGGTTTTGTAAATGAAACTGTGAATTGAAATCGAACGGAAAACCGGAGCATAAAAACAAATGGGCATAGCTAGACCGGCATTTTAAAAAACGCCGGTCTATCTAATGAATTTGTTGCAGTGTGCGATATACCGGCATTCCCACACATGCCGGTGTATGCCGCTAGCTGTAACGGCACCAAGAAACACCGGCGTTTTATAAAACGCCGGTGAACCTAACTACACCGGCATTTTTTGGTCACGCCGGTGCTTGTAAGTAGGGAAAACCGGGCACTCATAAATGCACATACACCGGCAGTCAACGACCGCCGGTATACTTTCATTCTACACCGGCATTTACAGAAACGCCGGTGAATTGATAAATACCGGCGGTTTATGGCTGCCGGTGAATGTATATTGGGGGTAAAAGAACGGCACTCAGAGACCCCCATACACCGGCATTTTTCTGGCCGCCGGTGTAGTTATAATATTTACCGGCGTCCAGTAGAACCGCCGGTGTAGACCCCTTCCTTTCCGCGATGCTCGCTTCTGCGGCATTTGGACCGGCGCTATTATAAACGCCGGTGAAAGTTTCACCGGCGTAAAAGAACGCCGGCAAAGACGTAAAAAAACGCCGGGAAATCGAGACTGTTTTGTAGTGAAATAAAAAAATAAAAAATAGAGTGGGTTAATTTTGATGGGTTGTTCTTAAAGAGGAGCAAGAACAAGGAGGAGAAGGAGCAAGCAAGTCCTTCCTACAATTTTAGGTGGAGGTTTCTCATCCATGACTTGTTATTTTTGTTTATTATTGTTATATGTAAATAAGTGAAGAAATTAGACTAATTTCATGTGCATATTGATGATTGTGTACTAGAATAAATTGCCTACAAAGATTGAAGTGATAGAACTCAAATAAAACCCTTAAGATCCAATCTTTAATAACTAGCATGTAGTATTGATGGTTAGGAATTAATTACTTGTGCTAAAGTTGGAATTTTGACTCCAAATTAATATGAGAGGCTCTCATATATGTTCATGACTTCTTACCATGCTCTAATTTTTGTAGAATTTTCTGGGTTAGTTTGACAGGTTAAATAAATTGTTTCCCTAAAACAGCGAGCATCAAAAAAGCTGCTGGTTTTGGTTGATTTTGGCATATGTTTGAAATCAGTAAACATGAGTTCTATAAGGAATTTTAAAAAGTAGTCAACTAGAAAGTTGTAGTAGATATTCTTAGTTTTCCAAAAAGCCCAATTTTGTTAGATTCCGATAAGTATAGCACCGGTTATGATCTTTACAAAATTACAGCAGCAACTTTTTCTTGCTGAGTTTTTGTTTGGAAAGATTAGGAGTTTTCGACCTCTTGTTGAATGAAATTGAAAAAGTTGTCAACTAGAGAGTTGTAGTAGATATTCTTAGCTTTTCAAAAAGCCCAATTTTGTTAGATTCCGATAATTATAGCACTGGTTATGATCTTTACAAAATTTTAGTAGCAACCTTCCTTGCTGAGTTTCTGCTTGGAGAGATTAGATGTTTTCGACCTCTTGTTGACTTAACTTAAAGATGTTGTCAACTAGAGAGTTGTAGTAGATGTTCTTAGCTTTCCAAAAAGCCAAATTTTGTTAGAATCTGATAGGTGTAGCATCTATTATGATTTTTACAAAATTACAGTAGCTGGTCTTTTGGCTGAAGCTCACCATTTATAGTGTTCGAAGTTTTTCTTCCTCTTGTTGACTGAATTTGAGAAGGTTGTCAACTAGAGAGTTTTATTAGATGTTCCCACCTTTCTAAAATGTCTTATTTTGTTGAATTCTGATGAGCGTAGCATGAGTTATGACTTTTACAAGTCGACAGCAGCTGGCCTTTTGGCTAAATCTCCCTGTTTAGAGTGTTTGAAGTTTTTCTACCTCTTCTTGACTGAATCTGAGAAGGTTGTCAACTAGGGAGTTGTATTATATTTTTCCACCTTTCTAAAATTTCTTATTTTGTTGAATTTCGATGAGCGTAGCATGAGTTATGACTTTTACAAGTCGACAGCAGCTGGCCTTTTTGTTGAAGCTCACTGTTTAAAGTGTTCGAAGTTTTTCTACCTCTTGTTGACTGAGTCTGAGAATCTTGTCAACTATAGAGTTGTATTAGATGTTCCCAACTTTCTAAATGTTGTATTTTGTTAGATTCCGATAAGTGTAGCATCGGTTATAAGTTTTGCAAGTTGAACAGCAGCTACCTTTTTGAGCTGAGTTCACTATTTGAGAGTTTGAAGTTTTTCTCGCCATTTGTTGGCTGAATTTGAGGAGGTTGTCAACTAGAGAATTGTAGTAGAGGATTCTACCTTTCCATAAAGTGTAAATTTTTTAGATTCCGGTTAGCGTAGCAATTGTTGTGAATTTTGCAATATTTCAGCAGCGGCTTGACCTTTGAGCCGATTCGCTGTTTGAAATGTTTGGTTGATTTTCCCTATTCAAGCACGTATTTAGGATTTCTATGTATTTCCACGTGCTTATAATTCATGTTAGCTAGAGTTATCGGGAATTGTTAGTGGTTTGAATCAAGCACTTGAGTATGAGTAATAAGTGTTCCTTGTGCTCATAAGTCATGTAATAGCATGTTTACGTTGGGGAAATAGTTCACGCTAATTATTAGCAGTTTGTTGTCGCATACGTAGCTAGTTGGTTTGTATGTAATTCGTTTGTCTCATATGTAGCTAGTCGGCTCGTATGTAATTCGTTTGGCTCATACATAGCTAGTTGGCTCGTATGTAAGTTATTTTGTTCATACGTAGCTTGTCGGGCTCGTATGTAGTTGTTGGTCTCATACGTAGCTTATTTGGCTCTTATGTATGTTGTTGTCTCATACGTAGCTCACCTGGCTCGTATGTAGGTCGTTGTTTCATACATAGCTCATTTAGCTCGTATGTGATTTGTTTGCCCGTATATAGCTTATTAGATAGTACACAGTTTGTTGTGCTCATTTAGGGTGATGTCATTGCCCTAGGGGCCACCGACCATCAAGGCATGTATTTATTTTACCCCTCAGGGACTGTGGACGAGTCACCCCTCGTGCACTGTCAGATCTTAACCGGTGTAGGTTGATCGCGGGTCGGGAGCTTAGACGGAATCTAAGTTCAGGGTAGTAGCATGCGAAAAAATTTGCATTGCCGGAGTCTTGGATCAATAGGTTGTGAACAGGATCCTTGGTGATCCTGGTAAGTCTAGGTTGAGCACCTAGCAAAGTTATCTTGCAAAGTCTAAATTAAGACCTAGCATGTTGTGCTGTTGTCATCCCTCGGATTGTTTTGGGTTAGTAACATCATTAGGGTAGTAACTGGTAACTATTATTACATAACCTTTTTATCTATTACTTCGCCGAAGGGAAAGAGTTGGCATTAGGGGTGATACCTTATGATCCGACCTATCCTATAGGCTAGCATTAGGTGGTTTTATTGGTTGTACCCTTTCTGTCAAAGGGATACGGTATGTGCCTTCTCACAAGTTGGGAGCACGGGATCTGTATCTCGTCTGTTAATTTTTGAAGTGCCATGATAAGAATGGGAGGTTTTCCTATCGGAACTAGGGGATGGACCTCCGGAATTCCGTCATGTTCTTTGTCAGGGAAAGCGAACAAGCCTTAGACTACGGTCCATGAGCTAAGGGGCCACAAGGGATGCTTCGAGATAACCTGTGTTGTAGTAAACTTTGGGTGTTCATCTGATTTTGAGTGAGGTCCGGTATGACGGGAAATAGTGGCAAAAAGAAACACCACTATATGACTGTGAATGGCAGGATTAGATCGTTTCAGAGCAACCTCATCAGTCACGCTATATCTTCAGGAATAGGTTGAGTACAAGAGTAGAAGTCATGATGCGGGTTCAAATCCCTATATATGAACAAACGGCTTGATATAGGCGTATGTATTTATGGGCTGCATACTGTCCAGAGTCTCGCTTGCATTAGAATAAGTGCATCGTCGCATTAGTTAATCTTGCATTAGAGTCTAAGTCATAACATACACTGACACATCAATTATATATATACATTTCTCTTTTCATCAATCTGTTTGTTTAAGATGAGTTTCAGCTGCTTGTAATCAGCATTAGCATCAGTATATGTACTGACGTCCCATTCAAATAGGTACTGGATTGCAAAATCATAGGTGCAGGATTTAGGAGGACTCAAGGCAAGAGAAGCAAAGTGTTGATTTTTATTTCAATTGTAACATCTGTTGTAATTTATTTTATGATGAGAATCATCCAAGTGAAGTACCAAGTGTTATTAATTATTCATTGTACTCTGATGTAAATTTATTGAAGGGTTGTAACACTTGGGATTGTAAGACATTATTGCAACACTGATATAATGTATTGCTGTTTTATAACATTCAGACTTGTAATACATTTGTGTTGAATAAAAAGTTTTAAATTTTCCTGTTTTTCTCTGTATTGTGGATAATTGAAGAAAAATATCCTGGCTTATGTCACGGTTTCCCGGTATAGGAAATCGGGGCGTTACAAGTCCTATTCTTTCGAATAATTTATAAAAGTAGTTTCTCTTATTCAGAACAATCCCAAAAATTAAAATATATCCAATTATAAACTTGTATTTCAAAAATATTTGCACGTGCAAAATGATAATTTTACAAAAGTTCCAGATAATTAAATAAATAAATTTAAAAATTATTTATCAATTCAAAATATTACCTTTAAATTTCTGGGGCGTTACAAAAATATGTGGAAGGTGGTTTCAAGCTGTGCATGTCAGGTTAACATCCCATCCCTTTGCATGAAGTTTAGCCTTAGAGTTGAACTTCTCCCAACTCAATAACGAGATGAAGATCTTGCATTTGAGGTGTGTGATGTTCTTCCAACATGCTTTGAAGAAAGGGGACTGCAGACCAAGTATGCTGAAGTAATAATATACTGATTTGACACTGTAAATATTTTGCGGAAGAGTATCTCCACTTGAGGATGTCTGCTGTGTTGGTTGGGTGTATGTTGATTATGAGCTGCATAAGCTGATCCTTCTCAGCATTCAGAAGTGTTGAAGAGCTGCTGTGCAGTCTGGGTTGCCAAATCCATCTCTCCTCAACCCTACCTCGCTGAGAATGTATATTTGCCTCTTTAATCCATGCGGCTGAGAAAAAAGCTGGGCATAAGGTGGAGATACTTTTTCCCCTATCCAGTTATTGATCCAAAACTTGATAAACTTCTCATCCCCTAGTTGCCTATTTAGGCTTGGCAGAAATTGCTCTCTTAACTTATATACTCCTTTCCATAAGTGAGATGACTGAGTTGGGCATGTGAGGTCATTAGTAACTCTATTGAAATAGAGGGACACCAGAGTTTGGCTACCTAGGATATTGGCTGAGACATGCTTCCACCACCATTTCATAAGTAATGCGTTGTTGAATTGTCTTAGGTTCAGAACCCCCAGTCCTCCCTGTTGTTTGGGTTGATAAATTATCTCACAATTCGTACAAGCAACCCCACTTGAATTGAAGCCTATAATACCCTGAATTTTTTATTTAATGAGAAATGTTGATTTTCACGGGTTGTGCACGTGCAAAATTTTGCATGCACATTTTCCTATAAAATTATCTTTTATAACATGGACAATTATTTCTTTCTTTCTCTTTATCTTTCTAAAAAGGCTATTTTATAAAGCCTAAACTTTTTTTCTTACTTTTAAGCCCACTCTAATAATTAAATGTTTTATTAAATAGCCCATGAGCATAAGCCCACTATTTTGAGGCCCACAAACTTAATTAATCTTTTAATTGTCACAACTTGTCATGTAGACACAATTAGTGGACAATTGATTAATTAAATTTGTACAACTTTTAATAGGGGACACTAGTTGGGACACGTGCATGCACTTGTGTGTGCATTGCACACCCAAAGGGAGGCCGGTTGTGGCCAAGAGAGAGAGGGAGAGTGGGATTGAGTTGAGGGGTAGTTATTAAGTTCATGAAAGTTGCTACAACTTCCCAACTCATCTTAGTCCTTAATTTCTAACTCCTTGATTAATCCTATCCATTCAATCTCATCCTAAAAGTGTATAAATACCCCTAGTTTCTTCTCATTTATGCACAACAAATTACTAAGAGAATAAAGGCTAGTGAAAAAAAAAGATTGAGAAGTTTAAGTGAGTAAAAGATTGAGTGTGCATATTGTGTGTGTGTGTTCATTCCAAGAGGAGGCCGGCTACTTCATCACCAACGGCAAGGAGAGGCTCGGGTTCCACACAATCAAGGAGGAGAAGGCAACGCGCAACACAATCTAGAAGGAGAAGGCTACTTTCTTGCATTCTAGGAGACTCGAGGAGCTTTTCATTTCGTTTTCTCCAAATAGGTGGGCGTTTCTCATGCTTCTAAATATAGATGCCATGCTAGGAATGTTTTGATGAAATTATTAAAGGATAACTAGTTGAAATTGAACTCCTGTTTGCTTAATTGGAGATGAGATGATAATTTAGAAGAGAATTGTTAAAATGATTGTTAGTTGATTTCTTGTGAATTAAAATGCTAGAAAATATCATTATTGCTATGCCAGATGTTTAAGAATCTTGTTGTGTGAAGAAATTTATGTTCATGAGACAAATTGAATGCTTGCATGCGAAATTAATTCGGTTAATTTAAATTAAGTCTATTGTAGCAATATGGAAAATTTTTGTGTCCTAAACTAATGGGATTGGTTGATAAAGGAAAGCATGAAGAAATAAAATATTTTAATGGAATTTCTATTTCAAATTGTGTGCAAATGTGACTTTTTCTAAATATTGGAATTATGGACATTAGAACATTATATGAGATCAAAAATGCATGTTTATGGGTAATTAATGATTTTAAAAATACTGTTTTACTGTACTTGTATATATATTAAGATCTGGAAATTTTTAGTTCAAAAAGAAAAGAAAAAGGAATAAAAATTGTTTTGAAAGTTTGGAAAATAGAAAAGAACCGAGAGTTGAGTTATAAATAACTCAACCCAAACTAAGACAACTTGGTCTCTTAGATCAGTTGGTTAGTGGGGCTTGGGCGCCACTGTAGCGTGCGGGTGACCCATCAAGTCGCGGGTTCGAGTACTAGTCTTGGACTTTTAATTTTCGCTGTTAATAAAACCTAAACCCGAGAACAAAATACTTACCCACTTGATCCCCTACATATATCGCCTGTGCACTCTAGCCTAGTGACTTGCGGTTGTGGTTTGTTTCTCTCAGGTTGCGGGTTCGATTCTGGGCTTCGGCCTATATATATGTTTTTATTTTGGAGTTTTTAAAATCTATTTTTGGCTTCTAAAAATCCGGAAAAAATGTCTTAATTATTCTAAAATCATGCAGAGTTTATGAAAAATATTTGAGTATTAATTGACTAAAATCAAATTGAGTTAGAAGTAAAATTGTGTTGCAAATTATTGAATTCTAACTTTAGAGAAATTTTAAAAGTGATTAATTTGATGAGAATTATACTAAGTGACAAAGAAGTATTTTTGAATGAAAGAAAAATCTAATTGTGTTTCGATGGACTATTATTGTTTTTTTTTTGAGGTAAAAGGTGGAATAAGGCCACTCTGTTTGATTAATAAGAAGTTAATAAAACAACCCCGGCGAACCGGGAGAACACAAAAGTACAATGCAAGAGATAATAAAAACAAACATACTCCCCCAACAAACCCTGGGGGGTGGGTCTAACTACCCAATCATCAAGCTACCAAAGAGTACAGAAGGTTGGTACAAAACACAAAATGGCAGAAACTCGGACTTGACTGGTGAAGCTAGCCCTTCAGTCCAGCGTCGGCCCGAACTCTACCTCTCATCATCAAACTCCTCTACCTGGAAAACACTGGCTATCCTTCCTCTTGCCCCCATTGCCGCAGCTGTGGCCCAAAAAGAGATAAGATGCATGATGTGAGTAAGGTTACCAGAAGCACGAAAATAAAAATTATTTCTGTCTAGTCATGACACCCATGTTGTTGCCGCAATTGTGATGTACCATGCCTCCTTCATTTCTTGGCGAATGGAAGCAAATTTGGGGCCAATACACAAATCCTCATATTCGCAGGGGTAGTCACCTGTTCCTAGGGCTCGGAGTACCTCCACCATAGTTGCCTTACTTCTAGGGCAGTGAATAAAAAGGTGATTTATATCTTCCGCATGCATGTTGCAGAAGCCACAGTTGGTCGCAATCTGTGGTTGTCTTTTGGCAAGGTTCTGTCTAGTGAGGATAGCATCATTGAGCGCTAGCCATAAGAAAACTCTGACTTTAAGGGGGGTTTTCGCCTTCCACAGCACCGGTGTCCAGCTGGGTCTGCATCTTCAATAGTGGATTCGATGATACAGAGATCTGACCGAGAAAGCTCCCTTGCTCTCAAGTTCCCAACGCATCTGATCTGGGCCTTGGGCGCACCTTGCGCCTGCCCGTGTGATGTGAGCTTGCATGTCAAGCAATTGCTAACGTAGTTTTGGAGTTAGCGTTCCTCGGAACGACGGCCTCCAACTGCCCCTTTTCCAACCCTCGGCTACGGACATATTCGGTCGACTCGACTTCTCATACAGCTCTGGGAATGTATCCTTCAAGGTATGGGCACCACACCACCTGTCCCACCAAAATCTGGTGGACCGTCCATTGCCGATAGTCGACGTAACTGCTGAATTGAAGGGGCCACTAGCCTTGGTAATTCCTTTCCAGAGACGCAAAACTTTAGCCCCTACTCGGAAGCCTAGGCTTCTCATGCCTTTTCCCCTTAGGTAAAGTTGAATGAAGTCCTGCCATCCTTCCCCACTGTTGTGGAATACCTTCCACCACCACTTTCCCAGAAGGGCAAGGTTCATATCTCTAAGGTCGATGATGCCTAGTCATCCGTGCTTCTTCTTCATGCAAGCGATACTCCATTTAATCATGTGATAACCTCCCTTGTTACAGTCTGCCCCCTTCCAAGTCAATCCTCTGGATCACCCATTTTGGAAGCTCGAAAAACGACATGTAGTAGATTGGCAGATTAGATAACACTGAGTTGATGAGTACCACTCTACCCCCGAGTGATAGTGATTCACCTTTCCAACCAGACAGTCTGTTCTCTACCCTGTCTATGATAGGCAGCCAGTCCGATTTAGTCAATTTCCCTGGTCTGAGTTGGAGCCCTAGGTATTTGATCGGGAACCCATCCGTCATACAGTTCAAAATAGTAGCATGTTCCCATGTTTCGTCATCGGATAGGGAAATTGGAATCAGCGCACTCTTGTGAAAATTTATCCTGAGGCCTGAACAGGCCTCAAAATAGTATAGGACCCCTTTAAAGCAGACTATTTCTTGTCTGGATTCATTACCAAAAAGTAGGGTGTCATCTGCGTATTGAAGGATCGTGTACCCTTGAGTAGACGCGCTACTGGCCACCGGCGTGATCCAATATTTTCCCTGACAATTCTCCAGCATACCCCTCAGTACATCCGCTACGATAGTAAAAAGGAGTGGTGATAGCGGATCCCCTTGTCTGAGCCCCTTCCTGCAAGGGAACGGCTGCCCAGGCCATCCATTCACTGATATTGCCATTTTGCTAGTCTGCAAGCACGCCTGATCCAGCTTATCCATTTATTCCCGAAGCCCCTTCCCCTGAGAGCTTCCAGCAAGCACTCCCAATCGACCGAGTCATAAGCTTTCTCAAAATCCAGCTTAAGGAGGAAGTTCTTAGAGTTAGTCGTATGGCAGCGGTGGATAACTTGCTCAGCCGTGGCCACGCAATCTAGGATATTCCTGCCCTTAATGAAACCCGATTGAGATTTGTTGATTAGGCTGTCCATAATACTCCCCAGGCGGATGGCTAGGATTTTTGTGATAATCTTAGTCGAAAAATTTATGAGGCTGATCGGCCTAAAATCGCTCACCCTCGTCGACTCCTCCCATTTGGGTATCAGGACGACTTCCGAAAAATTAAACATGCCCAATATGAGATTGTTGTTAAAAAAGTCATCCAGCAGCGCCATGTAGTCCCCTTTAATTTCTTCCCAGAAAACTTAGAAGAACATCACTGGGAATCCGTCTGGCCCTGGCGACTTGTCCGCTCCCATGTGACTGATGGATTTTTTTACTTCCTCCTCCGAGAAAGGAGATTCCAGGGTGGAAAAAGATGGCGATGACTCGATCTGGTATGCCTGCCAGAACTCATTCCTGAGTGGGACCCTGAAGTCATTCTTCTTCCCCAAGAGATCCTTGAAGTATCTTTGGAAGGTTGTGGAAATCACTTGATCGTCTTGCACTGTCCCTGAGCTTGTCTCTAAGGATAGAATAAGGTTGGACCTGCGTCTTGCACTTGCCACTCGGTGGAAGTAAGCCGTGTTCGTGTCTCCCTCTTTGAGCCACGAAATCCTTGACCTTTGTTGCCATTTGATTTCTTCCAGCTTATAGAGATTGGCGATGTTCTCTCGGAGCTCGAGAAGTCTGTTTCTTTCTTCCTGTGATAGGACTCTAGTTTCTTCCACTCTTTCTAGTTGATCAATTCCTTCCAAAAAGGAATCTTTAGCGCGCTAGATGGTCGAGAACCTAGATCGATTCCATCTACGCAGGCGCTTTCTTAATCTGCATATTTTTTCACACCATCGGCCTGCTGCATCCGTGCCAGTCACTGGGAGCGCCCAGTTTTCCATCACCATGTGGTTAAACCCCTGAATCTCTAGCCAGACCTTCTCAAATCTGAATTTTCTATGCCTTTGGGCTCCCTGTATCCCAGTGTCCAGAAGGATTGGAGTATGATCTGATGTGGGTCTAAGGATCGATCTAGCGGTTGCTAGAGGGAACTTAGCCTCCTAATCCATCGATACTAAAATCCTGTCCAGTTTCACCATTATCGGAGCAGACTGCATGTTAGACCATGTAAATAGTCTATCATTAATAGGGATATCTATCAGCTCTAGGTCTGTGATCACCCTATTGAATTCCACTCTGTGTCTGTCGCTGGAGCCTCTACCCTTGTGCTCAAAAGCAAATCGGGTAATATTGAAGTCCCCCCCGACAATCCAGGCCCCCGGCCAACGGAGTCGGATATTGACCAGCTCTTGCCTAAAAGGCGTCACGCTCTGTTGCCACGTTCGGCCCATAAACTACAGCGATAGTGTGCATATACTTATCTAATCGTTGTTCCAGCCGAGCCGTCAGGGAGAATGTACCATTGTAAACCTCGGAATAGGATAGTAGGTCCGGGTTGAAACCAATGGCAATTCCCCCCGAAGCTCCCGCGGATGGGCGCAAAACCCATTGCTTGATCCTGTTCCCCCCTATTCTCTTGAGTTTGGCCTCGTGCATAAGTTTGGTCTCCTGTAGCCCAACCACTTCCGCCTTGGACTTAGTGATAACGTTCCTCACCATATCTCTTTTACCCTTATCCCCCAGCCCCCGAACATTCCAGAATAGTGTATTCATTGGGTAACCATGTCCGAGATGACCGTCTGTGTGGGACTCGGGCGGGTATCGCCCTCAGAGACCACTATCCCCCTAGATTTGGCTCCAAGTTCCTTATGATCACTAGATTTAACCCTCTCAGTTTCTCAACCCCTAATTTTATTAAGAAGTAACGCGTTGCGTTCTATATCACAAACTTCCAAACCACAGGTTTTAGCTAATAGAAAAACTTCAGAGTCTGACATGAAATTTAAAATATTAGCTAAAAAAAATTTTGTACCTCCATCATCGTGTTTAGCCGCTTTGGCGGCCGCTGCAATCTCCAAAAAGTCATCCAAGGACTCCGCATGAGCCCTCTTAGGCGACTGCTGCACCTTGAAACCAACCGTCCTGTGAGACGATCCAGTACTGTATCCTGGAGCCGACTCTGGCAATGTGGACAGTACCATCTCTGGCAAAATCTCCCTTTGTGTATCAGCAATACATTCTAAATCCTCCGATTCCTCGTCTGTAAAAGAGAAGTCGACGTCCAGGTTCAGGCGCCCTTCTGGGTCCTCCTCACTATCTGCATGCTGACTTTGTAATTGTAGAGTGGACTCTCTTATTGTGGACTCCTCATTGAGCCCACAAAACGTCAAAGGCACCTTTTGCTCTCCAATAATAGCGAGGTTTCCTGTGGTGGATCCCTCGATGGGCCCATGATTCTTCTGATTGTGCAAAATTATAGTATCACTTGTGGTGGACCCCTCTATAGGCCCATGAACACCTATAGTATTCACTCCCCCCACTCCCCCCGCATAGTAATAAATGCCCTCGATAAGCTTCGATCCCCCGCAGCGCAACACACCGTTACCCTCGGGATTCGAAGCGTTGTCGTATGCGGTATCCTCACCCCCTCCCACACGTGGCGCTTGCGGATAGGTGGACTCAGCGGCAATCGCAGCTTTGAGCGCGTGACTCGATGCAAGAGGCAGAGAGAACGAGGCTTTGAGCGCCAAAGAGCAGCTCATTTCCTCCCTAAGCCTCAGAGCCTTCTGGGTTTCTTCTTCTTCGTTGGCATCTTCCCCATTTTTGGGCGCTCTCAAATCTTGAGCGCCAGAAGCTTCATTCTTCTCACTTCTCTTTGAGCTTTCCTCTCTGAGCAAGCTCGTCTCTTTCCCCAAACGAGCCTCTGAGATCTGACTCCCTGGCTCCGAAGAAGCACCTTTTTGCCCTTCTGGTGCTTTCCACACCTTCTATACCCACTCTCTGGTGGACTGAGTTTTCTCTGATGGATTTTTTCCCAAGCTGGGTATGTCTCTCACCAACTCTCTTTCCGAAGCACGCCTGTCGGAGCGGAGTTGGTGAGTGCCTTTTTGGGGGCCTGCATGCCCTGTCCCCCTACCCAGATCCACAGCCTGACCCTCTTTGGCTTCATGTAAAGTTTGACCACTCTGCCGCACTCTGTTACTGTGTTTGGAAATCTGCTCCTTGCCCTTTTTCTGAAAAGCCATTGAAGCCGGCAGGTTTACCACATCTGGGTTAGGGGCCTCTTGGCCGTTGGATCCCTTTGGCTGGCTCCGGAGTCGACCATCGGCGTCCCTCCCTACCCCAAACCTCTCTGATCCCTCCACTGTGGCCTCTTGGAGCGCTTCCATCTCTCTCGCTGCCTTTATCACCTGTTGATGGGCCCTCTCCACCGCGTGAGTGCCATCTATGGTGAGCTCCCATGTTGGCGAAGCCACTTGCTTGTAGCTTCTACCGTCCCTGAGAGGGGATGATGCAGTTGGGGATGTGATGGGGGTGGGATCTACCTCCCTGTCTATGCATTTGTCCAGGACTAAGCGAAGTAGATAGGAGTCCTCGTATGAGAACACTTTTGCAAACCTCGGCATTAAGGCGATGTCCCTACTTCTTATCAATACCCTTGCCGATACAATTTCCGTTCGGCGAACAGTCTTCTCATCGATTTCCTCCACTGTGCCGAAGTCGGAAACCATCTCTTGCAAGGCTTCCTTCTTCCAAAAATGAAGTGGTATGTTATGAATCCACACCCAGTATCTATTCCCTTGTGGCCTCTCCGCGCCGAAGCTTGGTGACCAAGCTTCAAAATCCAGTTTTAAATGCCCAAAATCCACTGCATCACCTCCGGTGATCTCAATCATCTTTTGCGGAGAGGGGAAGGAGACTAAAAACTGAAGGGGACTGATGTAAAACCAACCCTAAAATAGAGAATTTCCAAGAATTTTAATGGGTTAATTTTACCAACATGAAAGTGCGGATCTAAGTTAGAAATTTTTAACAGTTAACAAGTTTGATGGATTTTCAAGAACTGAATTATGCTAACAATTCCAATTAATAATTCAATCTCAATCAATAATTAAATTCCTATATGTTAGCAAGTAATAAGTCCAATATTGATTTGTACTCTATTCTAGCATGTGGATCACTCAATCTCAGTATTTTGTGGTCGACAGTCAAATCAGATAATATACTAGATGATAAGGCAGTAAAACATAAATACGGAAGAGATGGAAAGAGTATACCGAATGCGAAGAAATCCCACGTAGATCTCGGAGTTGGGCAGCAACTAAGATCTCAGCAACACGTCACGAGTACGGCAGCAATCAGCTTCAAGGGGAAGAGCAGCACTCGACAGTGGCGGGTACCACGGGAACTGGTCAACGGTGGCGCGGCGTCAGGTGGAGGACGGCGCGGCGGTGAACAGGGCGTCGACGCAAGGCGTGGTGGTCGGCGTCGGGATGGCGCCGGTTGCAAGGAGGGGGAAACAACAGCGGTCATCGGGGTCCGGTGGGATTAGGGTTTGGATTAGGTGGGTTAGGGAAGGATTCGGGATGGCTATGGATGGGGGGATCTTGATCGGGAGGAAGAAGAAGAGAGGAGCGGGAGTGGAGGAGGTTGGGGTCGTCGTTGATGGTGGTGAACGATGATGGTGAAGGCAGCGGTAGTGGAGTTGGGTGGTGACAGGGGTTGGGGATTTTGTGAAGGGAGGTTGATGGGTTCGGTGGGAGTTGTGAAGGGGATTTGAACGGGATGGGGATATGAAGAAGAAGGAGAAGGAAGAGGCGGCGGGTTATGGGTAGGGGAAAGAGGATTAGGGTTTGATTAGGGGATTAGGTTTTGGATTAGGGGATTATGATTTGTATTGGGGATTTTTAAGTGGGGATAAATTTTAGAATTAATCACTAATTCTAAAACTAGATTAGGATTTATCACAAACCCTAATTTGATCTCAATTGTATCACACAAAGGAGATAAAATGAAGAGCAAAACTCAACACAGATTTTTTTGATCAATAATGGCATGCTTTCTCATTAATCACAGGGCCTTTAAATAGGCTCAATTACATCTTGAAACACATCTCCAAAATATTCTCAAAATCTAAAAATTACAAAAAGATTACATATGGCTATAATTGCCAGAAACAAAAAATGGAAATAAAATAAAAATCCTAAACTGGAAAGATGTCCTCATCATTCTCTCCGGGTGGGAGAGAGCTCGACCCAGTCGAGTCAAAACCAGTGATCATGTCATCGTGCTCCAAAAGATCTGGATCCAGCTGCGGGAGCCCCTCACGATCACTGCAATTGTCATCCGACTTCGGCTTATCTTTCCACCTTACCAAATACTTGTGCATACCACCATCTCTAGTAGAGATTATCTGATCATCTAAAATATTATCCAATTCTTCTGTCGATGGGTAAGTAATATCTGGTAGTGGAGGTAATGGGGGAATCTCACCATTAGGCTGCAGGGTGGGCTCATCTATAAGAAAATTTCTAGGGTTGAATTCTGAGCCTTCATAAAGTACTTGATCCTCAATATTGAAAATCTTACTTATGCCAAAACCTTCAGGAAGGTCAACGATATAGGTATTATCATTGATTGTATGTAGAATTTTAAATGGGCCTGCAGCACGTATGTTCAATTTCTTAACGGGTCCAACAGGAAACCGTTCCGGATGAATCCGAACCATCACTTCGTCACCAATATCAAAAGTTATAAATTTCCTTCTAGTATCTGCTATTAACTTGTAGTTAAAATTATTCTCATTAAGTTCCTTGGAAATTTCTCTATGCAAGTCATGAATGTCATATGCAAATGTGGGTGCAGACTCTGTGACTTTGTGATGTTCTAATACATGAGTAAAATCTATGGGTTGCCAAGTGACTTGGGAAGGAATGGGTGTCTCAGGCATACTCAATGGAGGTGACTGGATAGGCTGAATACAATTGAGAGACTGGTCATCCTCTTTTTCATCAAAGTCATCATTTATATTAGGTTCATAGGTAAACTCATTGTCGGGCTCATCAGCGATGACTGCGGTACCCTCTACTATATTGATCCTACTTGGACTAGGACAGTTGCCAGCAACATGACCGTATCCCTTACATTTATAGCACTTAGTGAGAGGGTCAATCTTACTGTAATCTCTTTCGGTGTTCTTACCCTTATGTTCATCTCTATGTGAATTAAAATTTGAATTAGATTTGCTGGGGTAAGATTTGTTGGGGTGCTGAGAGGGAGGCTGAGGTCTAGGTGGGTCAGTAGAGGTCATTCTAGAGGAATGATCTCTCGAGTTGCTGGACCTAGAATCAGGACTAGCTTTAAGGGAATCCATGTCGAGGACTAGGGCGTAGGCTGCCGCTATTGAGTCCACGTTTCTATAGATTAGCTCGTTCCTAAGGTCAGCTCGTAGTCCAGCTCTGAACCTAGAGAGAGTTTGTTCTTCACTCTCTTTACCTAACGCATTGCACCGAATAAGGAAGTCATCGAATTTATCAACATATTCTTGTGTGGATTTACTTCCTTGATACAATTGGTTCCACGAATCTAGCAATCGGGTGTGGAACGATAACGGTACATACCTCTCAGTGAGCTTCTCTTTCATGGCCTCCCAAGTGGCTATGGGTGCCAGGCCTCGGCCTCTGCGGGCATGTTCAAGATTGGTCCAATGTTGTTGAGCTTTACCTGTTAATTTCATAGTTGCAAATTTAACTTTAAGGGCTTCGCTCATGTCGAACCACACAAAATAGTGGTCCATGGCACGGACCCAATCGAGATAAACTTGGGGTTCCATGTGGTCTTCAAATTGGGGAACGTCAGCCTTAACGTTCTTTTTATATTGTTCGTCAGGGTCACGTTCTTGACGTCGATCGTCATGAACATTCCCTTGAGGGATCTGACGATGGCCATGAAGCTCAGGGACAATTATTTGATTTAGCTCAACTTTCTCAAGCCTCTGATTGATATTGGCAAGAGTTGCTTGGATGGCAGCTAGGGTAGCGGAGATATCAGGGTTGTCCATTTCAGGTTTGGGAAGTCTAGGATTCCTAATTGGGTGATTGGGAAGGGCTAGGAAAGGCTCTTCAGGGTCTGTGATGGTGCTGCGAAGACGCATTCACCAAAAGTGGAAACTATGGGGTATGTGTCCTTTTTTTTAAAAATGATTCTGAACTAAACTAAAATAAAATAAAAATAAAATAAAATAAAATAAAAGACTACACGATACTAAATGAAAGCAAAAATGATGCCTACGATGCAAGAACTAAGGTTTTAAGAACCTTCGCTCTGATACCAAAATGATGTAAAACCAACCCTAAAATAGAGAATTTCCAAGAATTTTAATGGGTTAATTTTACCAACATGAAAGTGCGGATCTAAGTTAGAAATTTTTAACAGTTAACAAGTTTGATGGATTTTCAAGAACTGAATTATGCTAACAATTCCAATTAATAATTCAATCTCAATCAATAATTAAATTCCTATATGTTAGCAAGTAATAAGTCCAATATCGATTTGTACTCTATTCTAGCATGTGGATCACTCAATCTCAGTATTTTGTGGTCGACAGTCAAATCAGATAATATACTAGATGATAAGGCAGTAAAACATAAATACGGAAGAGATGGAAAGAGTATACCGAATGCGAAGAAATCCCACGTAGATCTCGGAGTTGGGCAGCAACTAAGATCTCAGCAACACGTCACGAGTACGGCAGCAATCAGCTTCAAGGGGAAGAGTAGAACTCGATAGTGGCGCGTACCACGGAAACTGGTCAACGGCGGCGCGGCGTCAGGTGGAGGACGGCACGGCGGTGAACAGGGCGTCGACGCAAGGCGTGGTGGTCGGCGTCGGGATGGCGCCGGTTGCAAGGAGGGGGAAACAACAGCGGTCGTCGGGGTCCGGTGGGATTAGGGTTTGGATTAGGTGGGTTAGGGAAGGATTCGGGATGGCTGTGGATGGGGGGATCTTGATCGGGAGGAAGAAGAAGAGAGGAGCGGGAGTGGAGGAGGTTGGGGTCGTCGTTGATGGTGGTGAACGATGATGGTGAAGGCAGCGGTAGTGGAGTTGGGTGGTGACAGGGGTTGGGGATTTTGTGAAGGGAGGTTGATGGGTTCGGTGGGAGTTGTGAAGGGGATTTGAACGGGATGGGGATATGAAGAAGAAGGAGAAGGAAGAGGCGGCGGGTTACGGGTAGGGGAAAGAGGATTAGGGTTTGATTAGGGGATTAGGTTTTGGATTAGGGGATTATGATTTGTATTGGGGATTTTTAAGTGGGGATAAATTTTAGAATTAATCACTAATTCTAAAACTAGATTAGGATTTATCACAAACCCTAATTTGATCTCAATTGTATCACACAAAGGAGATAAAATGAAGAGCAAAACTCAACACAGATTTTTTTGATCAATAATGGCATGCTTTCTCATTAATCCCAAGGCCTTTAAATAGGCTCAATTACATCTTGAAACATATCTCCAAAATATTCTCAAAATCTAAAAATTACAAAAAGATTACATATGGCTATAATTGCCAGAAACAAAAAATGGAAATAAAATAAAAATCCTAAACTGGAAAGATGTCCTCATCAGGGACACATTCTTTTGACAACCCAGTCACGATGTGCCTTCATCGGCCATCTCGCGCTCAAAGCTTTGAGAACATGGGTCTTCGATGGTCTCCACGCAGTCACACGTGCCACTGCGCACCACTGCTTAAGCCAGCTCTCCTCCGCTTTTATAGTAGATAGATTGTTAGCAAGCTTTATGGTCGCTAGGTTGTCCGGAGATCTACCCCTATAAAATCTCCTCTCTTTGTCATCGTTGGAGGCAATGACGTTAGTGCAATTGTAGGACAAATGCCCCCACTTCAAGCACCTTAGACAACGAACATCTTTGGTGCAGTCCGTCCGGCAGTGTCCCAGCTTTCCGTAATTGAAACACGGCACCGGTCTGCGCTTTCCCCTTCTCTGTTGCCTTTTGAGTTCCTTTGGTGCTGGCAGAGGGGATTTTGATTTTCTTTTTCTTTTGGGAATCACTTCTTGCCAACTCTCCTCCTCTACCCCAATCGGAGGTAGACTCTCAACCTCCACAGTTCCATCGTTTGGACCCCTTTTTTGGGCCCATACAACGATGGACCTTGGATGGTTTGGGGTCGGCTTCCTTGGCAGTAGCTGGTGGGGGTTGTTGGAGGGGGGAGCAAGAATTTGGGGTTGGAGATGCTCGGTGGGTTCCTTGTGTGGATTGGTAGTTTTTGGGGGTTGTCGCATAGTTGGTTTGGGTATGGTGATAAAGCGATCTTGCTCACAGTAGTTGTGGTGATGTTGGTAGGGGTCATTGTGAAGTTTACTTGGTGCTCTGTGATTAGGGGGGTAGAGTGTTGTATCATGGTGGCTTCTAATTCTTTCTCTTGCAAAATTGTCCCTGTGAATCACTTCGGAGTTGTAAGGTTGATATTGAGAGTGACGCCGGCCCAGCCGGGGGGGGGGGGGTTCTCTTGCGCCGATAATGGCCTGGAGGAGGACCTACTCTTTGGGCCCGTCCTCTCGATAGTACCTCAGCCAAAGGGCGATGATGAATTGAGCCTCTCCCCTCACACCGAGGTTGTGCATTTCAATGTGCCCTCTGTGGGGAGATGGCATTTCTGAGCCCCGAGGGTTCACCCTCTTCGCGGCAAGGCTGTCGGTTAGCAGTTGAGTTTGGGATCAGAGTAGCCTTAGATGCTGTCGTAGTGTCAAGTTTGTGAAGAGTAGGTTGAGGTGAAACGGCTGTAGGAGGAGGGGGTGTTGGGGCTGTCGTGGAGTGGCGGACCCTCTCGCAGGGTCCACACCCACTGAGTTCCAATTCTGAAAGCATTCTGGAATGAAGTCATTGGTCTGAAGTAAGTAACTCCGTAGCCGTAGTCGGCGAGCACAAACACTAGGAAGGGTTAACGGTTAAGGGTTAAGAAGAAGATGGTGGTGGTCAAAAGTTCAGTACAGGTGTAGAAGAAGAAGAAAGTTAAGAAATAGAAGGTGGGGCTCATACAGGAGAGGAAAGGGAGAGGAAGCAAGTTAGGAAGGAGGAGGGAAGTGGCCGGGAGAGCAGTCAGAAAAGCTGGCTGGAGGTGAGGAAGGGGGGAGGAGAGGAAGGGAGTAGGTAGGAGCTTCCATTTGACCATTCATTGGTTGACTTGCCTAAAATCAATCTTAGTTACCAGCATGGAAGAACTATTATTGTTAAAATTGAATTGGTGTGTGTACGAAAATACGACTTTGTGATTTTTTTTGAATCAAAGAAAGGAAATGAATTATATTATGAGAATTGAATAATTTGTAGAGACAAATTGATTATGAGATGCATGATTTGCAATTGAATTAATTGTAAGATTTTTGATTCATAGAAAAGATTGATAATCATGTTAATTGAGAAAGAGATTTATGAGTATGAAAAACTCAATTGTTGTAATTATGAATTGAAATTGAGAACTAGGGTGTAGCTAAGTCTCATACCAGCAAATAAAAGAATTGTTGAAATGATATTTGAAATGAAAAAGACCAAGATTTGGGTCATGTGAAATGAATGAATAAGACCGGTATAGTGGGAGTGCTAACCCTAAGAGATTAATTTTGTTCATGATTCAATTAAATTAAGGACTAGTTACATAGTGAAGATGTGATGAAAGTAAGAAAAAAACATTGAGTATGAGGGCCATTGGATTGGCGGTGTGAGAGTATTCACAGGATGTCCCATGATGAGTCATGAGTAGGACATGGATACTATTCTAGAGTACCGTCCCGGAGACGACGCTTGTGGGGTGTTTGGTGATTGCGTGTGGTGTCATGTCTATGGTAGGAGCTGAATTACCACAGGATTCCTGCATGATGAGTCATGTGTCAGTGCGTCGGGATTCTCTCCAGGGTGCCTAGACATGATTTCATAGGTCATAGAACATCTAGGATACTTACCGTAGTTACAGTAGTAGATTAAGGCATGGCGAAAGATTGAACCCTACAAGATGAAGAACGGTTAAGGCCTTGCCCTCGGACCTATATAGTATGGGCTGCATAAACTCTGAACAAATGCGCATTAGTGTCATATAATAATAAATAATTGCATTAAGGACTAAGTGCACATTCACAACACGACATCAATAGGATAGTCCCTTTAGCTTTGTTTGTGAACAAGTTTGTGGTTTGTTAAGTATTGAGAATCGTTATACTGTTTTCGGCATAGAGAGGATGGCCATGTATAATATTTCGTCAGTTGAATGAACTGACATGCCCACAATTTCTATACAGGGTAAAGCACATGAAAAAGACTAAAGAATACTTGATGCTTAAAGATTATTCAACTGTTGTTGTATCTCATTTCATTGATGTAAAATTTGCTTCCGCTGTACAAATGTTAATGTAAATGTAACTCTGATGTAAAATAAAGTTTTATTTCCTTGTAAGATTGTACGAAGAAAAGTGAAAAGATCCTGTGGAACTCGAATTCAGTTGTATTTTGGAATTTGGGGTGTTACAGGGTGGTATCAGAGCCATGCTTCCAAGTAGTACAAATTTATAAGGAATGACACCCTAGAAGTGGACATTAGAGCGTGTGTTGAGTCTAGAGATTTAAATGTAAGTCACTTACATTTGTGTTGCTCTATGATTTATTCTTCTTCTCCTCTTTTCTCTAAGATGGGGGACCACTTCGACCAGCTGGAGATGACAATTAGCACATCGTTGAGGAGGATTACTACCCTGGACAAGTTGATTCAGACAGAGAGGATCCTGAAGAATTTGAAGAGGAATGGCCTGAGTCCCGAGAGATCACTCCACCTCCGGATTCATCTGATGACTCCTCTAATAAGGAAGAACTAGTTCCAAGTAGTCTCATTGTGTCTCTTCAGAGACAGGTAGAGACAAAACGAGAGAAAGTCGGGTTACTGGAGACTCAGTTGGCAAAGCGCAAGGATGATATTGCAATTCTCAGTCATCGTGTTTGGGAACTCGAGAAGAGGAAAAACTTGTATGATGTACTGAAGGAGGAATTGGCGGAACTATGGGGAGAGCTTTGAGAAGCCAAGAGGAACTATAGGAGCTAGACTGTTGTACCTTCTTACTGCTTTCATTTGGTGTCAGAAGTGTTTTAAATTCGAATGTATAAAGTTTGAAATTTAATGAAATGAAAGGTTGACTTAAAAGTTCATGTTTTATACTTCAAATTTAATGGATGTTTTGCATCAGAACATGGCTAGAAGTCGAGCTCGAAACGGTGAAGGTCTAGACTTGGAAACGGAGCTAGCAATGGTCTATCAGACACTCAATGCCGTTGCCATGAATCAGAATCAAGGAAGGGTGCCTGCGAATCCAGTACCCGAAGCAATCAAACTCGTGGAATCATTCAAGCGGATGAAACTACCGGTGTTTGAGGGGAAGTCAGACCCTGACACGTATGACAATTGGATCCAACAGGTAGAGACTATCTTTGAAGTCTTGGAGACTCCGGAGGGCAGCAAGGTGAAGCTGGATGCACTGCAGTTTGAGAAGGATGCGGCTGTGTGGTGGCAGTCGATGAAGCAGACGATGGGAGATGTTGTTCTTGGCTTGGAGGAATTCCGCAGTCATTATTTTCCATCAGACGTCCAGGAGAATAAGGCCATGGAGTTTCGGCGCTGCAGAAGGGCGGCATGTCTGTTAGGGAGTATGAGACAAGATTCATTCAGCTCTCAAGATATGCATCCGAACTGGTGATGGACAAGGCGAAGAAGGCTTGAAAATTCGAGCATGGGTTGAGGCCAAGTCTGAGATCCAGGATGATACCCTTCGGTATCAGGAGGTTTGACAAGCTGGTCAAACGAGCGGCAGCCACGGAGGCAGACATGGAGCAGTTCCATGCTGTTCAGAATCGGGGAAACAACTGGAATGTAGGGAAGAGGCCCGTAGTTGCCGGAAGTGTCAGGGGACAGCCACCGGCACAAAGGTTCAAGCCTAAGGGTGCGAATGCTGTTCAGGTGGCAGGAAGACCCGGGAATACTTGGGTGAGACCTTCTGTGACTTGTTTCAATAGTAGAGAGATAGACCACTACAAGTCTCATTGCCCTAAGCTGCAGGATGTCGTCCGTAATGGACCAACTCAGTAGGCCGGAAGAAGCCGTACCAGCAGGGGTGAGTATTTGCCTTGACTGAAGCTGACGCTGATGAGGTGGATCACGTCATCACTGGTATGAGTGAGGGTGTTTAGGAGTGTTTTCTGTCATTTATTTTCCCGCTTATTTAGTAAACTGTTATGTGACGAGTGTGTGTTATGTAACAGGAGAACTTTATTTGAATGGAAAGAAAGCTGTTGTTTTGTTCGATGCTGGATCCTCTCATACTTTTGTATCATCTAAATTTGCTAAAGTTCTGGGAGTCGAACCGAAAATCTTTCTAGGCAAGATTTTAGCAGTAGCTACTCTGCTAGGAGAGACTTTAACCACTGATCAGTACTATGCGGACTGCAAGATCGTGATTGGGGATAAAATTTTTGGGATTGATCTGATCGAGCTGAATGTCTTGGGAGTCGATGTTATCATTGGCATTGATTGGATGTCGGTGTACAGTGCAAACATCGAGTGCAAGACAAAAGAAGTAACAGTGAAGGCTCCAGGTGGACCTGAAGTCACTTTCCAAGAGAAGAGGAGATCTTCTGGTCTGGTGGCAGCTATTTGCAAGAGGGATGTTCTTGTAGAGGTGCAACAAATTTTGGTGGTTCGGGATTATCCGACTGTGTTCTTGGAAGATTTACTTGGGTTACCCCTGCATCGTGATATAGAGTTCAGCATCACTATTCAGCCAGAGAGTGCACCTATTTCCAAGGTACCGTACAAGATGGCACCTGTGGAGCAGGATGAGATCAAACGACATATTGAAGAACCGTTGGAGAAAGGCTTTATTCAACTGAGTGCGTCACCTTGGGGAGCGCCGGTGCTTTTGGTAAAGAAGAAGGATGGATCGATGAGAATGTGCATCGATTACCGAGAGTTGAATAAGGTCACTGTTCAGAATAAGTATCCTATTTCACGAATTAATGACTTGTTCGATCGTCTACAAGGAGCAGCTATTTTCTCGAAAATAAATCTTCGATCAGGATATCATCAAGTTCGAGTGAAAGCTGAAGACGTGCATAAGACTGCATTCAGAACTCGATACGGGCATTAAGAATTCTTAGTTATGCCATTTGGAGTGACGAATACACCTGCAATCTTCATGGATATGATGAACAAAGTTCTGAGGCCATTTATTGATTCTTTCGTCGTGGTATTTATCGACGATATCCTTGTGTACTCCAAGTCGGAGAAGGAGCACATAGAGCATCTGGCAGCAGTTTTGAAGAAGCTTCAGGAGTATGGGTTGTATGCCAAGTTATCCAAGTGTGATTTCTGGAAATCTGAAGTGGCATTCCTGGGTTACATTCTTTCTAAGGAGGGAGTGGCAACTGATCCTCAGAAGATAGAGGCAGTAAGAGATTGGGCAAGGCCTACTACAGTGAAGGAAATCATGAGTTTTCTTGGACTAACTGGATACTACAGGAGATTCATTCAGGATTATGCTCAGTTAGCCGTACCGCTCACTAGTTTGACCAAGAAGAATGTGAACTTCAAGTGGACCGAGCAGTGCGAGGCAAGCTTTTAGGAGTTGAAAGAGAAGCTGACTACCGCACCTATTTTGGCGATGCCTAGAGCAGGTGTTGAGTATGATGTCTACAGCTATGCTTCACATCGTGGGCTTGGTTGTGTCTTAATGCAAGAAGGGAAAGTAATCGCTTATGGGTCTAGGCAACTAAGACCGCATGAGAAGAATTATCTAACTCACTATCTGGAGTTGGCTGTGATTATCTTCGCCTTAAAGCAAGGGAGACACTATGTGTATGGTAAGAAGCTGAATAGGTACACAGACCACAAGAGCTTGAAGTACATCTATCAGCAAAAGGATCTGAATCTGAGGCAGCGGAGTGTGGCTGAATTTGTGTCGAGGTGTGAGTTTGTCAGCAAGTCAAAGCTGAGAATCAAAAACCAGGAGGTCTATTGCAACCGTTACCTATTCCGGAACGGAAGTGGGATAACATCAGTATGGATTTCATCACGAGTTTGCCTAAGAGTCCAAAGGGCAATGATGCGATTTGGGTTATAGTCGATCGACTAACCAAGTCCGCTCACTTATTGGTAATGAAACTCACTGCTTTGATGGACAAGTTGGCTGAGATATATGTTGGTGAGATCGTCAGGCTTCATGGTGTTCCGTTGACCATTGTTTCTGATCGAGATGCGCGGTTTACTTCGCATTTTTGGAGGAGTCTTCAGACAGCTTTGGGTACCAAGATGGATTTCAGCACTGCCTTTCATCCTCAGACCGATGGGCAAACCGAGAGGTTCAACCGTATTCTTGAGGATATGCTTCGGTGCTGTGTATTAGACTTTGGAGGTAGTTGGGAAAGGCATTTAGCTCTGGTGGAGTTTGCCTAAAACAACATTTTTCAGACTAGAATTGGGATGGCGCCGTACGAAGCTCTGTATGGCAGGAAGTGCAGAACGCCAGTTTGTTGGTTCGAAGTTGGGGAGCATCAGATGTTTGGGCCTGAGATTGTGCAGCAGACCTCTGAAAAGATTGATCTGATCAGGAAGAGGTTGGTGGATGCTCAGAGCAGGCAGAAGAGCTATGCAGACAACCGAAGCAGGGACCTTGAGTTTGAGGTTGGTGGCTTTGTCTTTCTGAAGGTATTGCCCAGCAAAGGCGTGATCCGATTTGGCAAGGGTGGAAAGTTAGACTCGAGGTTCATAGGCCCGTATAAGATATTGAAAAGGATCGGGAAAACTGCTTACTGGCTTGAGTTACTGGAAGAGTTGTCTCAGGTGCACAATGTCTTTCATGTGCCTATGCTGAGAGGTTACATTCCAGATCTGAGTCATCATTTGCCTGAAGTGCCGGACGGTTTGCAATTGGATCTGAGTTACAATGAGCTTCCAGTTGACATTGTTGATCGTCGGGAGAAAGTCTTGAGAAATAAGACGATACCGATGGTCAAGGTAGTCTGGAGAAACCGGTTGGTTGAAGAGGCTACTTGGGAATCTGAGGAGAGGATGATGAAGGATCATCCCGAGCTCTTTGTTTGATTTGTATTTTCTTTCCTTCTTCATATTGTGTTTTGTTTTCTCACTCTTTAATTTTAGTTCCGGGGACGGAACTATTCTAAGGAGGAAGTGTTGTAATACCCTAAATTTTTTATTTAATGAGAAATGTTGATTTTCACGTGTTGTGCACGTGCAAAATTTTGCATGCACATTTTCCTATAAAATTATATTTTATAACATGGACAATTATTTCCTTCTTTCTTTTTATCTTTCTAAAAAGCCTATTTTATAAAGCCTAAACTTGTTTTCTTACTTTTAAGCCCACTCAAATAATTAAATATTTTATTAAATAGCCCATGAGCCTAAAGCCAACTATTTTAAGGCCCACAAACTTAATTAATCTTTTAATTGTCACAACTTGTCATGTAGACACAATTAGTGGACAATTGATTAATTAAATTTGTACAACTTTTAATAGGGGACAGTAGTTGGGACACGTGCATGCACTTGTGTGTGCATTGCACACCCAAAGGGAGGCCGGTTGTCGCCAAGAGAGAGAAGGAGAGTGGGATTGAGTTGAGGGGTAGTTATTGAGTTCATGGAAGTTGCTACAACTTCTCAACTCATCTTAGTCCTTAATTTCTAACTCCTTAATTAATCCTATCCATTCAATCTCATCCTAAAAGTGTATAAATACCCATAGTTTCTTCTCATTTATGCACAACAAATTACTAAGAGAAGAAAGGCTAGTGAGAAAAAAAGATTGAGAAGTTTAAGTGAGTAAAAGATTGAGTGTGCATATTGTGTGTGTGTTCATTCCAAGAGGAGTCCGGCTACTTTATCACCAATGGCAAGAAGAGGCTCGGGTTCCACACAATCAAGGAGGAGAAGGCAACGCACAGCACAATCTAGGAGGAGAAGGCTACTTTCTTGCATTCTAGGAGACTCTAGGAGCTTTTCATTTCCTTTTCTCCAAATAGGTGGGTGTTTCTCATGCTTCTAAATATAGATGCCATGCTAGGAATGTTTTGATGAAATTATTAAAGGATAACTAGTTGAAATTGAACTCATGTTTGCTTAATTGGAGATGAGATGATAATTTAGAGGAGAATTGTTAAAATGATTGTTAGTTGATTTCTTGTGAATTAAAATGCTAGAAAATATCATTATTGCTATGCTAGATGTTTAAGAATCTTGTTGTGTGAAGAAATCTATGTTCATGAGACAAATTGAATGCTTGCATGCGAAATTAATTCGGTTAATTTAAAGTAACTCTATTGTAGCAATATGGAAAATTTTTGTGACCTAAACTAATGGGAATGGTTGAGAAAGGAAAGCATGAAGAAATAAAATATTTTATAGAAATCTCTATTTCAAATTGTGTGCAAATGTGACTTTTTCTAATTGTTGGAATTATTGACATTAGAACATTATATGAGATCAAAAATGCATGTTTATGGGTAATTAATGATTTTAAAAATACTATTTTACTGTACTTCTATATATATTAAGATCTGAAAATTTTTAGTTCAAAAAGAAAAGAAAAATGAATAAAAATTGTTTTGAAAGTTTGGAAAATAGAAAAGAACCGAGAGTTGAGTTATAAATAACTCAACCCAAACTAAAACAACTTGGTCTCTTAGACCAGTTGGTTAGTGGGGCTTGGGCGCCACTGTACCGTGCGGGTGTCCCATCAGGTCGCGGGTTCGAGTACTAGTCTTGGACTTTTAATTTTCGCTGTTAATAAAACCCAAACCCGAGAACAAAATACTTACCCACTTGATCCCCTGCATATATCGCCTGTGCACTCTAGCCTAGAGGCTTGCAGTTGTGGTTGGTTTCCCTCAGGTTGCGGGTTCGATTCTGGGCTTCAGCCTATATATATATATATTTATTTTGGAGTTTTTAAAATCTATTTTTGGCTTCTAAAAATCCGGAAAAAATGTGTTAATAATTCTAAAATCATGCAGAGTTTATGAAAAATATTTGAGTATTAATTGACTAAAATCAAATTGAGTTAGAAGTAAAATTGTGTTGCAAATTATTGAATTCTAACTTTAGAGAAATTTTAAAAGTGATTATTTTGATGAATTATAGTAAGTGCACTACAAATTAATTACCCTACAGGGGCGTTTTTACCCCGGCGCTTTCATTAAACGCCGGGGTAGAATTAATAATAAAAAAAAACCTTTATTCACCGGCGCTTTATACTAAACGCCGGGAATAGCTTATATTCCCCGGCGTTGTATAAGAAGCGCCGGGGGTAGTATATAATTATCTTTTAATCGAAGACTGTGGATTCCCATTATTACTAATTTCCTTAACCGCAGAATTTATTCTACTAATTTCCTCCTTCTCCAATTTCGTCCAAAACCCTAGATGCGCGAAACCAAAATCCCTCGCGCGACTCCACCGAATATCCAAATCCCCTCCAATTCTCCTCGCCTCCTCCTCCAATTCTCCTCCAATTCTCCTCGCCTCCAATTCTCCTCGCGCGCGACTCCTCCTCCAATTCTCCTCGCCTCCAAATTTCCAAATCCAAATCCGTCGTCTCCAAATCTCCTCTCCAAATTCCCTCGCTCCGCTACCCAAATCCCTCATCTCCAAATCTGTGGCGCCGCTACCCAAATCCCTCGTCTTTAAATCCCCTCGCCGCAATCCCAAACCCTATCGCTCTTCTCCTCCGCCGTGCGCCCCCCGATCGTCTCCTCTGCCGTGTTCGCCCAATCGTCTCTCTCTAGCTCTCAAACCTTCTCTTATCTCCGGTATGATTATTTTCGACTTGTAATAAATTTTTTATTTTTTAATGAAATTGTTTGGGATTTTGTGCTGAATAAACTGTGATTTAGGGGTATTTTGTGATTTGAGAATGGATTGGGATTTGATAATGTGGACTAATTAGGGTTTTTCCTAATGCACTACCAAAAAAAACTTCATACATTCAATTGAAGCATGAAGAGTTTTATAAACCCTAGTTTTGGAAATTAGATTAGATAAGATTAGATGATTAAATCTTCTCTAATTATTGGGAATCTTATTAGTAATAAATTTGATAAGATTAGATGATTAATTTTTTTTATTAGTAATAAATCAAAAGCTACACCTTTCTATGTATAGTAATTAGTGTTCCTGTGTGCATTAAAATTGATATGAGGATGTTAAGGTGGATGAGTGGAAACACCCTAAATAAGAAATGAATGCATGCGGAAGAAAGAAAAGGTTGCCCCGATTGAAGATAAAATGCGGGGGAACCGATTGAGGTGGTTTGGATACATACAATGGTGTCAATGAGGATTGGTAATTGCCTAATTAGGAAAATTGATAGGATGGAAGTTAGGGGACCAAAAAGGACTACGGGTAAGGATTTGAAAAGTGTTAATTTGATGAAGGAGATGATCGTCAATAGAGTAGAGTTGAGTGAGTGGAAGAGAAGGATTGACGTAGGAGACCCAAAATACTTGGGACAAGGGCTTTGTTGTTCTTTGTAGAACATCTCATTTTTTACTAACAATAGAACATCTCTGTAAGTTGGTTTAATCCTTGTAGAAAATGACTAGTTGATTGCTACGAACTTGGTCCTTTACTTAATGTTGTTAATTATTTTGATTTTTTGTAAAATGAACATTATTTGGTTATAGGCTTTCTGCTTATGCTAATGTAACGTTAACAGCTCCTTGGAGTGCTTATACCAATTGTTGGCCTCGGTGTTTTGTTCTGGTGTGCTGGAAGAGATTTAATTCAGAGCAGTGTAAGCATTTTCTTGACTTTCTCTTTTAAAAATATAATTATTTGACTTTAGCATTAGATAAGGTGAACTACATCGTGTTTTATTTATAAATATAATACTGTACAGTTCATAGTTTATCTAAATGGTAAGGGATTTATCAATAATTTCTTATATTTAAGTATTTCTTATGAACTAGTTTCTGCTAAATGCCTTTTTTTTTCTTTAATAAATTGGATTAATCATTTTGAGAAGGGTCTAAATCTGTAAATTCATAATTAACATTTTTTAATCTGTCATCATTGTAATGTTTTATGGTTGCAGCATTCTGCACATAGATATTGTTTACCTTTGCTTTTTCATATGATCAACCTTTGCACTCTGTTGAACTAAAATTGTTAGCAGTTAGAACTTATAAGTCACAATCCAAAGCTTGATCATTTAACTTACTAAACTCTCTCCGCTGTTGCATTTGCAGTGCCCTAATTGTGGAAATGAGTGCCAAGTACTTAAGTAAGCTCACAAATTATAAACTCCATTTGTTTATTTTTAATAAAAATATGTCGTTTCTATTTACAAAGAGACTATTATTGATACTTACATAAAACTATTATTTACAACATACTATTATACATAAAAACAAAATATATATACAG
This sequence comes from Hemerocallis citrina, assembly GCA_017893485.1. Lineage (NCBI taxonomy): Eukaryota > Viridiplantae > Streptophyta > Magnoliopsida > Asparagales > Asphodelaceae > Hemerocallis > Hemerocallis citrina. Next base: position 395,947,773 of record CM030358.1, read on the forward strand.
ACTTATAGCTATATCAATAGCATGCAAATGTATGTCTGTTGGTAGTGCATTAGGAAGGGTGAAGACTGATATAAATTATACAGCTATTTAGACACTAGTAAAGAATGGCCCAGCTGACCAACCATCCTAACTTAGCATGACAAAGAAAATGCCTTACAATTGCTTCTCTGTAGAATTATAAGTATTTGCAATGACTTGGTTTTACATAGGAATGTATTTTAAATAAAACTTACTGATTGAATGGTAAATTGGTAATGCAAGTGAAACTGATGACTACACATTATTATTGAACATGCTATTCAAAGTTGTTTTTCTATCAAGTTCCATAATTGGAGAAGTGCTAATTTACTCACTATGTATATCAATACAATTACATATTTACACAAGTAGATATATATATTATCTACTTCTCACAGAAGATTATTCAAAATTCAGCTTCCAAAGCATTTCCTATTTCACAAGACCCCCTACTTTGGGATTTGACAAGCATTTCCTATTTCACATGACCCCCTCATTTTTCAATAATTATTTCACACTATTCATGACCAATCAACATAGTAAGGTAGATATTATTAATATTTAAATATATGAAATTTTAATTTCAGATTTAGTGATATTGTTGAAATGGATAAAAGCTGGATGAGCAAATCACGATTATCAAAGGAGTATCGGGATGGCGTTAAAGATTTTATTATTTTTGCCAAGAAAAATTCTTGTGATCCAAATTTGATTCTTTGTCCATGCCGGCGGTGTACTAACTGTCATCTGAAGACATGCATCGAAGTTGAAACACATTTGGTGATCAATGGTTTTCTCCAAGGGTACACACAATGGTTTTGCCATGGAGAGCATGCCCAGGCAATTCCGGTTGAACCGGGTGTGTTAGAAGATGAAGACGAGCTCATATCAAATGACGACTTAAATGTGGCCAATGAGATGCAAGATTTATTGCGGGATGCATTTGGAATTCGTAACAATCCAACACACTACAATAGTCCAACAACACAAGTCCATAACGAGCCAATAGTAACTGTAGACATTAGTGGAGGATTAGAAGAGGAAAGACAAGATTCTGAAGTAAATAAAGAATATGAAGCCTTTACTAAGTTAATGGAAGATGCTAGTACACCTTTGTACCGTGATTGCTCAAAATTTACGAAATTTGCATTCATTGTTAGATTATTTCAGATCAAAACTTTAAACGGGTGGTCCGCTAAGTCCTTCAACATGCTACTTCAGTTGTTGAATGAAGCATTTCCCGAAATTTGTATTCCAGAATCATCCCATGCTACCAAAAAATTTCTGAAGTCTTTTGATTTAGGGTATGAGAAGATTTTAGCTTGTCCATTTGATAGTATGCTGTTCAGGGGGGATAAGGTAAGACTACAGAATTGTGAAATATTCGGAACGTCAAAATGGAAAGGAAAACCAAATGAAGACCAAGAAGCTGATGACTCAGTTAAAATAAGTAGGAAAAAGAGGCCTGCAAAAATTTTGCGATATTTTTCTCTTATTACTAGGGTGCAAAGAATGTTTATGTCATCTAAAACTTCTTCGGATATGAGATGGCATGCAGAATGTCGCAAGGATGATGGGATTCTCAGACACCCGGCTGATTCTCAATCTTGGAAAAAATTTGATGAAAGATATCCTGATTTTGCTGAAGATCCTCGAAGTGTGAGACTTGGATTAGCCAGTGATGGTTTTAACCCATTCAGGCAAATGAGCAATACATATAGCATATGGCCCGTTGTGTTAATTCCGTACAATTTGCCCCCTTGGAAATGTATGAAACCTTCATCGTTTATGTTGTCAATGATAATTCCTGGACCAAAAAGTCCAGGAAATGATATAGACGTGTACCTTCAACCATTAATAGATGAACTTCAAAAATTATGGGAGGGTGTTCCAACCTATGATGCAACAGCTAAAGAAACTTTTCGTCTCAGGGTTGCGTTGACTTGGACAATCAATGATTTTCCTGCATATGCAAATTTATCCGGTTATAGTACCAAAGGGCGTTATGCATGTCCTTGTTGTGCTGATCAAACTGTTTCGAAATGGTTGTATAATGGTAGAAAATTTTGTTACATGGGTCATCGAAGATGGTTGCATGACACACACATATTCAGGTCAGAAACTTCAACATTTGATGGGTTGCAGGAGTGGGGGCATGCGCCTGAAATTTTGACAGGGTCAGATGTGTCTAGGCGATTACAAGGTCATAATTTCAATTACGGCAAAGAACCAGAAGTCATCAAGAAAGGCAAGAGAAAAACAAGGGATGAGGACACTGACTTATGCGATGCAGATGAATGTGACAACATGGTTGATTTAGGGTCATGGAAGAAGAAGAGCATTTTTTTTGAGTTGCCGTATTGGGAATTCAACTCATTACGTCATAATTTAGATGTGATGCACGTTGGTAAAAATATCAGCGAAAATTGAATAGGAACTGTCATGGGGGATGATCGGAAGACCAAAGATAATCTCAAGTGTCGCCTTGATTTAGTTTCGCTGAACATACGACATGAGTTGCACCCAGAGCATTTACCCAATGGTAGAGTCCATCTCCCTCCAGCAATTTATTCAATGTCCAAAAAAGAATTGGGATTATTTTGCAAGGTGTTACAGGAGATTAAAGTCCCTGATGGCTATTCATCTAACATAGCACGGTGCGTCAACTCTAAGGAGAAGAAGCTTCAGGGTCCAAAGTCACATGACTACCACATATTGATGCAAGATCTCCTTCCCGTGGCTCTAAGGTTTTCGATCTGTGAGCAAGTCACTGCCATCATCAAGGATCTTTGTAGTATTTATAAAGGACTTTGTTCGAGAGTTCTACGTATTGAAGATCTTGACCAATTGGAGCAACGTGCTGCAGTGGTACTTTGTCAAATGGAGAGGATATTTCCTCCATCATTTTTTACTATAATGATTCACTTGATAATCCACCTGGCCAGTGAAGCTAGACTCGGAGGACCCGTACATTATCGGTGGATGTATCCCATTGAGAGGTAATATTCATCCCTCATTGAACATCTATCTGGTTTATCTACTTTATGTGATGTATTTATTTATTTTTTATGACCAAAATATTTAACTATATAGGTACCTTTATCATCTTAAGGGATATGTTAAAAATAGAGCATATCCAGAAGGCTCGATAGCTGAAGGCTATCTGTCGGAAGAGTGCTCTAATTTTTGTTCAAGATATCTTATGGGTGTAGAGACAAGTCTGAATAGGCCAAGGAGAAACCCAGACACGTCAAACCTTGGCGGGGCTAAGTATCTCTTTCAGACTGCTGGCACTACTATTGGTAAAGTTGACGCATTTGAATTAGATAACTTAACATGAGAACAAGCACACTGATATGTACTAGATCACCATGCAGAAGTTGAGCCATTTCGAGCGTAAGTCAATTTTGTAGTCGTTTATATTGCATTAAAATCGAGACATAATTTTAACTATCATTTCTATCATTTTATAATTTATAGTGAATTTATCCGTGAGATTAAAAGAACAGCTAGACCGAGAAGATTAAGACCACGTGATCAAAGTAAGATAATGAATGAAAAATTTCATACTTGGTTTCAATCTCATGTAAGTGAAATATCAACTTATTAGCAAATATTTTACTTAAACGATTAACCGTCACATATGTAGGTCTCTAAATTGCATGATGAGGATCTATCACCTGAAATAAAGATTCTGGCGAGAGGTCCCCATAAAATGGTTAGAAGATTCAAGGGATATATACACAATGGCTTCAGATTTCATACTAAAGATCGTGAACGCTATTTGAAGTCCCAGAACAGTGGAATTGTAGTCACGTCAAAGACTAGAAGTTATGCTACTAGGAAAGACGCGAATCCTATAGATGTAGATATTGACTATTATGGGGTGCTCACGGATATCATCGAGTTGGATTATTACGATCAATTCCGGGTAGTCTTATTTCGCTGGGGAATGGGCTGGTTTGGATAAGAATTATCCAAATAACAAGGATAAATTAGGTTTTACAATTGTAAACTTCTCAAATTTGATTCACACAGGTATACACATTAGTCATGAGCCATTTGTGTTTCCATCCCAAGTCCTTCAAGTGTTCTATGTTGAAGATCCAGTTTGCCCCAAAACTCACATTGCACTTATTATGCAACCAAGAGATGTATTTCAGTTGGGCGAGGCTGCAGATGATGAGAATGATGTACCTATGGACAATTATATTGCTAATGAGTTTCCAATATTAGATGTAAACATAACAGATGACAACAGTAGTCCTAATTGGCTCCGTACGGATGGAGAGCCAGGAGATGTATTGGATGATATTGGATTATAATAAACATTCTCTGTTCTGTTCTTAGATTCAAAGATGTAGTGATTTACATGTGTATTTGGTTTTTCTTTTTCTTTTTTGTTACAAGCTTTATGAACAAGTTTTTCTTTTCCTTTTTCTTTTTTGTTACATGCTTTGGTAGTACACTTAAGGAAATAAGGAGATAGTTCTCTTTGTTGGTGTTAATGTGTTTTTTGGAACATTTAATGTTGATTTTAGTGATGAAGATTAATATTTACTGTTTGTTTGAGGAGTTTTGATCAAACCCATATGACCAATTTTGCAAAAATTAGTATTTTTTGTGTGGCTAATCATAGTTTATTTAGTGTACTTGCTGGACTTAGTTAGCTGACTCAGCATTACAGATTGTTGGCATTTGGTTGTGTTCTTTTGTTTAAGTCACTTTGACCTCCCTATGATGGAACACTGTTATATTCAGGGTTTATCAAAGATTTTACTGTATTTATTAAGATTATCATCACACATTAGGATCCCCCCCCCAGCCAAAACACACACACACACACACAACTAGATGATGGTAGATGTTAGATCTGTTTTCCTTCTGAACCAAATGCTGCATCCTAACTTCATATTCTTAACCTGAACTATATATATATATATATATATATATATATATATATATATATATATATATATATTATATTTTATGTTTTTATTGGTTAAGGAGTGTATCCACTGTTTGATGTGTTTTTGTCTAAAGTAATACCATTTTATGTTAGCATCGATGTTCAGGTTGAAGTACTTTGGCTACCATACTCAATTATCCTCATCAAACATTTGCCTCAATAGTGAATATTTAACTTGGTAGTGAAAACTGAAAATGCTATGATTCATGTCTTCAACAATAAAATGGAAATTTGTCTTTAGTTAGCTTTTGTCTGTCTTTTTTCCCTTTACCTTTTCCCTTCTGAAAATTAACAATATGGTATGTTGGAAGGCTGGGACTTTATTATGTCATTGTTAATATTTTAAAGATTTGCTTATCGACAAGAGTGCAATATAAACTCATAGTTCCTTATTCATGTTTGTTTAAATTTGGCTAATGCACCTTGTACTGACTGAGAGTTGTTTTCTGATCTTGCAGTGCTCACACCTCGTCATTAGTGACCTTGTGCTTTAAATTATTTTTAGAGACCGACATTCTTCTGAAGGTAACTATTTACCTTTCTGTTGAGATTTAATATATTAAACTTTTCAAGCCAAACCTGTGCACCCCCATGAAATTGTGTGATCATTCAACGCAAATAATTTACTTCATAGCTTTTGAAACTACTAGCCTTTTTTGGATAGCTATTGATTCATTTGTCAGCATTTCAAGTATTTGACTTTGGGAAAAGTTTTAAGAGACATTATTGTTCACATTTTAGTGGTACTTTGTGGTGTGTTGCTGACTGTTTGCTGGATATTATCTCAACAAGGAAAGTTCTTTTTTAGATGTTGATTTTCACTCTTTGCTTTCCTTACACAAAAGAAAACTGCCCTATAAGTATTTAAGTAGATTTTGACTGCTGCACGTAAATTGAAAATGGTGGTTCTTGTGTTAGGATTATAAGAAATAAGGATTCTGTTCAATTAAGTTTGAGGAAGAATCTTTTATTTGAAATGATTTTTTGACTTGATATCTATTACAGTACTAGCTATAGGTTCTGGAAGTGATTTGAAGAACTTGTGTATAGCAGCTGTGTACATGCCTTATTTATTTCCACAGGAAGTGATTTGAAGAACGTGGAGCGTCATATTATGTCTCATTTATTTGCACAGGTAGTTTGAATTGAATGCACATGCAGTTAATATGATGTTTTTTGTTGTTAGTGAAAAATGCCTCGACGACCTACAAAAAGGGCTCCCTCGCCAACACCAAGCACGGGGGATGTGCAGGGACAGTCTCCAGAAGAGATGGAGATTGACACTCAGTTTGAGATCGGTGAGGGGAGTGCACCACCAATAAAATAAAACAGGGGACCGACGAGGATGGCAGATGTCTGGAAGCGTCAGCCGAACGACAAAATTGTGGTGACTGTCAACCCTGCAAACCAACCTGTGGGCAAGGAAGCATCTACATTTGCTAATTTCATAGGGGTAATTGCAAGAAATGGTCAAATACTACCATTGTCTTACGACAGATGGTCAAAAATTCCGGCGACGTCCAAGACAATTGCCATCAATACAATCAAGGTATTATGCTTTAAGTTTCTAAGTTTCTTGTTCTTTGTCCTTGTTGGGTAGCATCTGCATCAGTATATACTACTTGCCAATTTAACACACTTTGCTACCACTGATGAATAAAAAATTGAAATAGGCCATAGGCTGTAATGCATAGTTACATCTTGTGTCAAGATCATACTTCGCAGTCAATATCATTTATACTTTTATATAAATCAAATCTAAACCCAGATTGTTCCTATTCAAAAATTCATGCCAACCAATCAATCAGGCATACTTCCATCAGATTCTGTAATAGCCTGTTAAAGTGAAAGTAATGCTTTTAAGTAAGGTATATTACACTTTAATTGAAAAAGAAAAGTATATTACACTTAGAATTATTGATATTACGAGTTATACTCTAATGACCACATATACAATTGTCCATACAATAAGCTATTGTGAATAAATGGAATGATGAACAAACGTTTATGTTTATTGCTTCCTTATTATGTGGATGAACAGTACTAGGTATGTAAATTTTCACTCCATAAACTAAAGTAACACAATCTCTATTATAACACATGATTTTCTAAAAATGCATGACTAAATAAATTTTATACTACATCAGTTTATAGAGTAAAGTTTGTTCATAGTATAAAAAGTTTGTATACTATTGCACATTTAGTTACTCTTCGGGAGACACAAATAATGTTTTTAAATATACATTCGAACAAAATATAAATGAAAAATGTTATCAATTAGGTAAGAAGCAAATCTTTATTGAAAAGTTATAGAAGATAGAAAAATCAAAGGAGTATCAGAAAAATCAAAGGAGTCACCTGAATCAGAATGAGACGATGAAGTATTGCTTGCAATAAAAAAAGACATTAGTATGTAAGTGCAAAACCCAGGACAATAATGATTTATGATGGCTGGTGTTAGTCTATACATGAAAGAGGAACTTATGTTATTTGTGTTACTTGTTAAGATTAACATCTATATGTTTTGCTATATTACTTGTTCCTACCTATATATTTGCTAATCAATCATATTATACAGCAAAAATTTCAATACCCCGACAATCTTGATAAGAAATGGTTGAATAAGTCTATGGGAAAGAAGTGGAGAGACTGGAAATGTGAATTGAAAGCGGCATTTTTCGATGAAAATAAGTCCGCAGCCGAGAATGCAAGGGTTGTCCCCCCCAATGTTAATCCTTCCGATTGGCACTACCTTGTTCATTTTTGGAGTTCTCTAGAGGGAAAGGTATTCAAACTATTTATATTTCTCTCTCTGTGCCTTTTTTTGTATTCAAACTATTCTGCCAGTCTCTTTAAAGTGCCTCTCTGCTTTCTCTTTAACCTTATTGCATTTGATTATTTAAACTATTATTGCATTTGATTATTTAAACTAATTTTGATTGAGTTGAAATTATCTAAAATGTGCAGAAAAGGTCTGAAATTGGTTCGGCAAGTCGAGGAAAATAGGATGTATTGCACACTGCTGGAACTAGTAGCTTTGCTATAGTTCGTGAGAGATTGGTATGTGTTAAGTGTTTTTTTTCACTAATGTTCCAACAAAGATTATAAACTTTCTTATAGCTGTGATTTATTAATATAAAGGTTGAGGAACACGATGCAGACAAGTTTGGCGATCTAGATTTTTCGACGCGACCCACAAGAAATCAGATGGCCAATTTGTTTCCACAACAGCTGCGATGATATCGGTAATTTTTCTTCATGAAGTATGTGTTCTTTGATTTGTTAAGTTGCTTATAGAAGTAAATAACTTATATAATTTTATGCCAATTTGTAATTTAACAGAGCACTGCCAGAGTCAAGTATGCTGAACTGTCTTCCACAATGGCCCCCTACTCTACCACAACTGACTTTGACGCATTATCACTTCAGCGTCATGCTTTGATCGAAACAAGAGGCCCAGAGTGCCCTGGCCGTGTGCGTGGAATGGGTTTAGGCCCAACGCCTACTGAAGTCTTCAAAGCTCGTGCGTCTAGTGCTGAGGATCCGAGAGACGAGGAGTTACGCTCTCTAAGGTCAGATGTGTCACAGCTTAAAGAGCTAGTTGCAGCTTTGGTGAGGCAACAAAATCCCAAACCAGCCATTCCGACACAGGTTAGAAATTGTAACTTAGAATATACATTCAGCAGAATATATTACAATGTCTACTACTAGTTCACATGATCTTATGAATTAGTTGAATTTATATCGACTTGGTTTATATCGAGTATAACCTGATATTATCTGATAAGTGTTAACTTTAACACTATCAAACTTATTTTAAAACCCAATAAGTTTCATAAATACTAGAAGACCCAACTTCACATAAATTATAATTTTTAAACCCATTTCTCCTTTTTAATTAAATTATTTACTGATTTCTTTTTTGTTCTTATGTTCTTATGTTTTAATTTGACTCTGTTCTTTTGATGACTGCTACTGTATGTGTGGTTTGCGCCCAATAAATGCATATTAATACATACTCATTTAGTATCATGGTGAAATCCCTATATTTTAGCAGATGGGTATCTCAGTTTAAGGTGAGGTAGTTAGAAGGTTATGATAGTTGTTAATTTGAGAGAGGAGTTGTCCTCAACAGTGGCAATTTACTGACTAATACCGAACAATTTGGGTTAAAGGTTCTGTAAAGGTTCTGTTGTTGACATTGTTTTTAGTAGTAGTAATCTGCACTGGTTGAATTATGTGAGCTCTTAGTAGATTTGATTATATCAGCTTATTGATCAAGTATGTAAGGGTTATGGCTTTTGCAAGCAAATGAAAGATTGTTTAGGCTAAAAAATGACAGCCCATAAATCCTGTTTACCAGGTAAGGGTGATAAATAGAATAAAAATTGATAATGAATTGCAACTTGATTGTTCAGGCTCATGGATGGTCCCCATTCAGTCATATTTACATGCATGTGCATTGAAGAAAAAAATCAGTCTTTTGTGGGAAACTAGAACCACAGTCCTTCGACAAGAGAGCCATCTGTTATTGCCAAAAAGAAAAAAAATGAATGAAATTAATTAATCCACTTCTGACATGATATAAAAAAACTATATATCAATCAAGAAGCACCGGCAATTCTGGCTCTCAAATCCTTCCGTAGTATCTTTCCTGAAGGGGACTTGGGAATGGCAAGGACGAAGTAGACCTTGTGCAACCTCTTGTAAAATACCTGTAAGATACATTATATAGATAAGAGATTATTTTTTCATTAAGGATAGAAGTTGAATTGAAAAAGAAAAAAGAAGCAAAATCTAAGTATTTGTAAGAAGAAGATTTTGGCTGTAATAATTTTGTACAACTGTGCGAAGGCAACAGTCTTTAAATCACAGTACCTGCTTAGATATGAACTCTTTTATGGCTTCCTCTGTGATATCAGAATCTTGAGAAGGAACGATGAAAGCTACTGGGACTTCGCCAGCAACTTCATCCTTTTGCCTTCAATCCCCAAAAATGATATACATGCATATAAATTGATATGATTAATTATATATTCTTTAATATTCAATTAATGCTGTAACTAGATACAACATGGAGTTGTGCTTACGGGATCACAGTTGTAACTAGATACAATGCCAATGGTTCTCATTTTGGGTAAAGCTTATTACCTGGAAGCCTTTGAATTTGATAAGCTCATACTATGGCCCTATACTCATTACCTGGAAGCCTTTGAATTTGATAAGCTTATTACCTGGAAGCCTTTGAATTGATATGGCCCTATACTCATCTTCTAGAGCAGATAACACCTACATAAATACATTTGTATCGATACATTAGGATACAGAATGTATGGAAAAAAAACTTTATCACCATTTATATCAATGCACACTTACCAAATCTACTACAGATTGGTGTTCATGTTGAGCATCTCCCACACCTTTGCCCTAAGTAAGAGCACGTTTACCAGTGATAAGCTCCATTAACACGACACCGTATCCATATACATCAGCCTTTGGTGTCACACATCCATCTCGCACATATCTATTCCAAGATTTGTATATTCAAAAGAATCAATCTAGGTCTAATTTGTATATAACTGATTTGAACTGATATATTGCATTTGATTTGTAGTTGGTCTTCACTTTGTTTTGAACTGATTTATTAGAATTAGCTAGTTGCTTTATTAGACTTATCTAGTTGCTCTTTATCCCTGCAAATTATAACCTAATTTTTTTTACAATGTGATTTACACAGTTTCAGAATAGAGTTCCAACTAATTCAAGTTGGGCAAATCCAGAGAACCAAAGCGAGCATGATGGAAGCAACGACTTAAGGAGGCGTACCAATTAAAAAAAATCTACTAATTGCAAGTCACTTTTGGTCTTTTTTTGTGGTGCAATCTGTTTGTATGATCAAACTTGTTAGAACTTTATTCATGTAAACAGGGTATATGTATAACTTGATACTTGTGTTATTGCTGTCGACGATTATGAATTTTACAGAACTTTAAACTTCTGAAGTTGTGTATGTTGATCAGTATGAAATATAATGAATTTTGTCAGCTAAATTTTTTATTGTTCATTTCCATGGGTGTGCGTGTAAAATTTTGAATATAAATTTGGGTTTACTAGCAACATTTGCTTATATTAAAAAATCTGCATATATATACAGATTTCGAATTGTTTTTTTTTTAAAATTCAAAACAACCCCGACGTTTTACACAACGCAGGTGAACATTTATAAAAATTATATTATTTATATATATATACCCCGGCGTTTCCCAACCGCCGGGGTAGGTTTAATTTCTTTTTTTTAAAAAATAATAAAACTATACCCCGGCGTTTCCAAACCGCCGGGGTAGGTTTAATTTCTTTTTTTTTTAAAATAAAAAAATAATTTCACTGGCGCTTTTAGAAGCGCCGGCCAATGTATTATAGATACTGGCGGCTATGGAAGCGCCGGGGAAGGTTGGCCAACAAAGCCCGGCACGCGCACCACCGGCGGTTGGTGCGGCGCTGCTCAAATCGCCGGTAGGGTATTCACCGGCGTTTATAAACGCCGGTGTAGCCTTTAAAAACCGCCGGTGAAGCCTTCTCCGGTTGTAGTGGTGACAAAGAAGTATTTTTGAATGAAAGAAAAATCTAAATGTGTTTCGATGGACTATTATTGTTAAAATTGAATTGGCGTGTGTACGAAAATACGACTTCGTGATTTTTTTTGAATCAAAGAAAGGAAATGAATTGTATTATGAGAACTGAATAATTTGTAGAGACAAATTGATTATGAGATGCATGATTTGCAATTGAATTAATTGTAAGAGTTTTGATTCATAGAAAAGATTGATAATCATGTTAATTGAGAAAGAGATTTATGAGTATGAAAACTCAATTGTTGTAATTATGAATTGAAATTGAGAGCTAGGGTGTAGCTAAGTCTCATACCGACAAATGAAAGAATTGTTGAAATGATATTTGAAATGAAAAAGACCAAGATTTGGGTCATGTGAAATGAATGAATAAGACCGGTATAGTGGGAGTGCTAACCCTAAGAGATTAATTTTGTTCATGATTCAATTAAATTAAGGACTAGTTATATAGTGAAGATGTGATGAAAGTAAGAGAAAAACATTGAGTATGAGGGCCATTGGATTGGCGGCGTGAGAGTATTCACAGGATGTCCCATGATGAGTCATGAGTAGGACGTGGATACTACTCCAGAGTACCGTCCCGGTGGCGATGCTCGTGGGGTGTTTGGTGACTGCGGGTGGTGTCATGTCTATGGTAGGAGCTGAATTACCACAGGATGCCTGCATAATGAGTCATGTGTCAGTGCGTTGGGATTCTCTCCAGGGTGCCTAGACATGAGTTCGTAGGTCATAGAACATCTAGGATACTTACCATAGTTACAGTAGTAGATTAAGGCATGGAGAGGGATTGAACCCTACAAGATGAAGAACGGTTAAGGGCTTGCCCTTGGACCTATGTACTATGGGCTGCATAAACTCTGAATAAGTGCGCATTAGTATCATATAAATGTAAATAATTGCATTAAGGACTAAGTGCACATTCACAACACGACATTAATAGGATAGTCCCTTTAGCTTTGTTTGTGAACAAGTTTGTGGTTTGTTAAGTATTGAGAATCGTTATACTGTTTTCGGCATAGAGAGAATGACCATGTATAATATTTCGTCAGTTGAATGAACTGACATGCCCACAATTTCTATACAGGGTAAAGCACATGAAAAAGACTAAAGAATACTTGATGCTTAAAGATTATTCAACTGTTGTTGTATCTCATTTCATTGATGTAAAATTTGCTTCCGCTGTACAAATGTTAATGTTAATGTAACTCTGATGTAAAATAAAGTTTTATTTCCTTGTAAGATTGTACGAAGAGAAAGTGAAAAGATCCTGTGGAACTCGAATTCAGTTGTATTTTGGAATTCGGGGTGTTCCAAAGCCAGCTCCAAGCCAAAAGAAACCGCTTGGTATCTAATCTATTCTTGTTATGACCCAATTAGGCAGTTTAAAGAAAGCTGCATAGTAGGTTGGAAGGACACTAAGAACTGAGTTAAATGTTGGATCCTGTATGCAAGGCAAATAACACTGCCCGGGGGGGGAGGTGAATAGTGTTGTATAAAATAAATCAATAAATTAAACTTTTTGCACTGTTAAGTCAACTAAAAATAGAAGGCAGTCGACTGAAGCGTCAGATTAGAAGAGTAATTTGCTTGAAGAGTTACAAGTCTGTTAAGTCGACTTAGAGAGTAACGCAGTCGACTGACCAGACTCGATTTATACAAGAAACTCAGAGAAATTGAAAATGCAAGTTTAGAGAATACAACCACAGAGAGTCAACACTACAAACACCACGATATATCCTGGTTCGGTCCTCCCGACCTACATCCAATCCCCAAGCAACCCACTTGAGATTTTCCATTATTCTTGAAAAAAGTACAAGAATACTCTACAGCCTTTGACAACAACTATGTCGAATCTGTAGACATCTCTCACTACTAGATAGAGCAAAACCCACTCTACACCCTAGAGTGAAACTGACTCTAAACCAAGAATCCTACTCTCCAACTGTAACGCCCCGAATCCCAAATACACTGAATTCGAGATGTTCTACAGGATCTTTTCACTTTCTTTAGTACAATTTTACAGGGAAATTAAAATTTTTCAACATACATCAGAGATTACATCAATGTTACACTTTTTCTTTTGCACAGCGGAAGTAAAATTTACAACAATTGAATAAAAGTACAACAGTATGATATAATCTTTAAGCATCCATTCTTCTTTAATCTTTAACAAGTCATTCACCTGCATATAAGACTGTGGGTACGTCAGTTTATTCAACCGACGAACATTATACACGGCCATCCTCTCTATGCCGGAAATAGTATAACTTAACTTTCCATATTTAGCAAACACAAACTTGTCACAATTCAAACTAAAGGGACTACCCTATTGATGTCGTGTTGTGATTGTGCACTTAATCCTTAATGCATTTATTTATGTTACATGACACTAATGCGCACTTGTTCGGATTCTATGCATCCCATACTACATAGGTCCGAGGGCAAGCCCTTATTCGTTCTTCATCTTTCTAGGGTTCAATCCCCCATTATGACTTAGTCTACTACTGTAATTACGGTAGTGTCTTAGATGTCCTATGATCTACGAGCCCATGTCCAGGCAGCCTGGAGGGGAATCCCACGCACTGACACGACGCATCGAGCAGGCAACCTATGGACAATTCAGCCTCCGCCATGGAACAATGGCACCACCCATAGCCACTCGAACATCCCACGAGCATCGCCACCGGGACGGTACTCGGGAGCAGTATCCACGCCATGTCACGACGCATCGTGAAGGACCTGTGAATACCCTCTCGCCGCAAATCCGTTGGCCCCCATACCCGTGTTTTTCTTCTACTTTCATCACATCTTCACTATGTACTAATCCTTAGTTTTATTAAAAATCATGAACAAAATAATCTCTAGAGTTAGCCTCTCCATCAACCGGACTTATTCATTTATTTCATCATGACCAACCTTGGTCTAATTTCATTTCATTTCATTTCATTTTCTTTCTCAATGCCGGGGAGACTTAGCTACTCTATTTCAAATTTCATTTCACAATCTTCAACTTATAAAATTACCATATTGAGTTCACATACTCACATGTATATCATCTTTTCAATCCATGATTTCAACTTTGTTCACAAGTCCATCATTGCACATAAATTTGCATATACTTATCAATTATCGCATCATAATAATTCTTTATTACTAAACAATGTACACACTTCATATTGTTCCACAATTGTGAAAATAATAGCATCATATCATAAAATCACATTTCTTTTTGGCCAAATCAACTCTTAATATTCCAATTCACTTATTCTTTCGAGTTATAGTTCCATACCAATAATTCATTTAGAACCATATGTCTATATATGCTTTTTGACTCTAAACCATAGTAAAATTTATTCAAATAATATCCAAACCATTCTCATAAAATTCCTTACATTTTTCTGAGAATTTCCATTTTTTTTAATAATTTTTGGACATCAAAAACTCCCAAAAAATATTTTTTTCCCATCTTGCCGTTAGCAAGAATCGAACCCAAGCACACCACCGACACAGCCTAGAGCACAGACCGCTAGGCCAGTTGCCGAACACAGTATAAAAGCAACTGAGAGCTATAAATACTCTCAGTTCGCTGATTACTAGTTTTGAAAGAATTAAACAAAAAAAAGTGTTGATCCAGGGATTCGAACCGTTCAAACCAGAGAAGCCAACCGCAGTCAGTGACCGCCTGAGCTAGTAGCTCGGGTTGTCACAATACCCAATAAAAACCCATATGTTTCATATTCGTACTGTTTAAAAGAACAACTCGATGTTCAAATTAATCTAGGTTCATATTGCCTTTGTAAAACTACTGAAAAATTCCAGATTAAATCCTCTTCACATGAATTTCATAACAGTAAGTATAAAATAATTTTTTGTACTAAAAACATGGTTTTTTCCACACAAATTAATAAATTGTTCATTAAGACTACCATACTTTTTATTTTCGATATTGAATAATCAAATAGTCCTCTAATCCCTTTTTATTCACAATTTTTCTTATGATAATTCACTGTTATTAATTTTTTATTCACAACACATACATTTTTGGATTTATCCATACCCATATCAACAAAAGGTTTTATTTAGCACATGAATAGGTAAAACTCAAAACTACTAACTTTTGAGTAGTTCTACTTTGATGATAACAAAGTAATTCCATTGGTTCATCTATGTCACAAGTATACTACTACTCATTAATTAGCATAATTACAACTCAATCCTTCAAGAAAATCATTCTTTTCAATTTAAAGTGTACCCTCTTCTTAATCGATTTCATGTTTCAACCATACAATTAACAAGCGTTCTAATTGGAAATTTTCATGCATCATGCTAGCAATATTCCACCATCATTCATTCAAACTAATAATCATGGAGAATTCTACACACAATTTACTTTCATGCTAGAATTTCACACAAGTTAATCACATCATTTCAATCCATTCATACACTAACTTTTCAATTTAAGTGTGTTCTTATTAGTATTTTTCATGCATAGTGTTGATAATTAAAACTAGCATAGATTCCTACATTAGAAATATGAAAGTTTTACCCACCTTGAATGGAGAGAACTAAACAATTTAGCAACACAAGCCTTGCAAATGAAAGCACCACCTCCTAGCCAAAAGCGTGCACAAGCTCCAAGCCTCCAAGCCACACCGAATGCTTCTTCTCCTTGTAGTAGCCCGCCACCAAGCAACAAAGCACTCAACTCTCACTCTTTTATAACTCACACTAATATTAAATAAGACTATAGTTTGGAAATATGAAATTGCATATGAAAATAGCCATGAGAGGGGGGTATTTATACTAGGAAATGAGTGAAATGGAGGGCCAAGATTGATTGGGTGGTTGTAGAATGGAGGGTCTAGATTAAAGTAGGAGTTATGAAAACTACCAACATCCATAAAACTACTTCCATGATCACCATGTCTAATTCAAAAATCCCTCCAAAAAGCATGCATGCCGGCCTAGGAAGAAAGTGTGCAATGCACGTGTACGTGTAGTGCACGTGCATGCAACTAGGCCAAATTTGTACCTTTTAATTTTGTACAAAAATAAAATAATGATAATTTAGTCTTCTACATAACAAGTTTTAATTAAAAATAGATTCATTCATGGGCTTTGTTTTTGGGCCAAAATAGTTTATTAAAATAAATAAAATAAAAATACATTTGGGCTTTAAGAAAAAGGGCCTTTTTAATTAAATCAAAATAAGGCTTTAAAGAAAGGCTTTTTGTACAAAATAATTTGAGAACACATAATTAAATATTTCTACACATCATTATAATAATAATTCAACCCAAAATATTGCACGTGCACACTACGTGCAAAATAATAATTTTTCATTAATTGAAAAAAATCAGGGTATTACAGCACTCCCTCCTTAGAATAGTTCCGTCCCCGGAACTACAATCAAGAGCGAGAAAATAAACAAAATACAACACACACAACAATAACAAATGATACAAAAATACAATCAAGCAAAAAGCTCAAGATAGTCCTTCAACATCCTCTCCTCAGATTCCCAAGTAGCCTCTTCAACCAAGTGGTTTCTCCAGACTACCTTGACCATCGGTATCGTCTTATTCCTCAAGACTTTCTCTCGACGATCAACAATCTCAACAGGAGACTCGATGTAATTCAGGTCTAACTACAAACCTTCCGGCACTTCAGGCAAATGATGAATCGGGTCTGGAATATAACCTCTCAGCATAGACACATGAAAGACATTGTGCACCTGAGACAACTCTTCCGGTAATTCAAGCCGGTAAGCAGTTTTCCTGATCCTTTTCAATATCTTGTACGGGCCTATAAACCTCGAGGCTAACTTCCCGCCTTTGCCAAATCGAACCACACCTTTACTGGGCGATACCTTCAGGAAGACGAAGTCACCAACCTCAAACTCAAGGTCCCTTCTCCGGTTGTCTGCATAGCTTTTCTGCCTGCTCTGAGCTTCCACCAACCTTTTCCTGATCAGATCAATCTTCTCAGAAGTTAGCTACACAAGCTCAGGACCAAACAACTGACGCTCCCCTACTTCATACCAACAAACAGGATTCCTGCACTTCCTGCCATACAGAGCTTCGTACGGTGCCATCCCGATGCTAGCTTGAAAACTGTTGTTGTAGGCAAATTCTACCAAAGGTAAATGCCTTTCCCAACTGCCTCCGAAGTCTAGTATACAACACCGAAGCATATCCTTAAGAATACGGTTGACTCTCTCGGTCTGCCCATCGGTTTGCGGATGAAAAGCAGTGCTGAAATCTGTCTTGGTCCCCAAAGCTGCTTGAAGACTCCTCCAGAAATGCGAAGCAAACCGCGCATCTCGATCAGACACAATAGTTGAGGGAACACCATGAAGTCGGACATTCTCACCAACATACATCTCAGCCAACTTGTCCATCGAAGTAGTGAGTTTCATCGCCAAAAAGTGAGCGGACTTGGTAAGTCGATCGACTATAACCCAAATAGCATCATTGCCTTTAGAACTCTTAGGCAATCCCGTGATGAAATCCATACTGATGTTATCCCACTTCCACTCCGGAATAGGTAACGGCTGTAATAGACCTCTGGGTCTCTGATTTTCGGCTTTGACTTGCTGACAAACCTCACACTTCGCGACAAATTCAGCCACATCCTGCTTCAATCCTGACCACCAGAAATGCTGTTTGATGTCTTTGTACATCTTAGTACTCCCAGGATGTACCGACAAAAAAGTAGCGTGCACCTCCTGAAGAATACTCTCTTTCAGGTCCGCCTGATTTGGAACACACAGCTTATCTCCGAACCACAGCACTCCATCCCTGATCTGAAAACCGGGCAACCTGCCATCACCGACCTGCTCCTTCATCTCCAAGATATCAGCATCAACCTCCTGACTTGCAATGATCCTTGTATTCAGAGTAGGTTGAAGCCTCAACTGAGCCAAAGATGCTCCCAATCCTTGCAAGACAACCTCAATACCTGCTCGATCCAGCTCCTCAATCAGATGCCTCTGAGTTGTAATCAAACTGGCCAAACTGCTCTTGCGACTAAGTGCATCAGCAACAACATTAGCCTTTCCAGGATGATACTTGACTCAGGTCGCATGTCCTCGAGCACTTCCAACCATCTCCGCTGCCTCAGATTGAGATCCCTCTGCTGATATATATACTTCAAGCTCTTGTGATCCGTGTACATATTCAACTTCTCACCGTACACGTAGTGCCTCCATTGCTTCAAAGCAAAGATAATCGCAGCCAACTCCAGATCATGAGTCGGGTAATTCTTCTCATGCGGTCGTAGTTGCCTAGACCCATAAGCGATTACTCTTCCTTCTTGCATTAAGACACAACCAAGCCTACGATGTGAAGCATCGCTATAAACATCATACTCAACACCTGCTCTAGGCAAAGCCAAAATCGGTGCAGTAGTCAGTCTATCTTTCAACTCCTGAAAGCTCGCCTCACATTGCTCAGTCCACTTGAAGCTCACATTCTTCTTGGTCAGTCCAGTAAGCGGTACAGCTATCTGAGCATAACCTTGAATGAATCTCCTGTAGTATCCAGTCATCCCAAGGAAACTTCTGACTTCCTTCACTGTAGTAGGCCTAGCCCAATCTCTCACTGCCTCTATCTTCTGAGGGTCAGTTGCCACTCCCTCCTTAGAAAGGATGTGACCTAGGAATGCCACTTCAGATTTCCAGAAATCACACTTGGATAACTTGGCATACAACTGCTGCTCTTCCAACTTCTGCAAAACTGCTGCCAGATGCTCGGTGTGCTCCTCCTCAGACTTGGAGTACACGAGAATATCGTCGATAAACACCACGACGAAAGAATCAATAAACGGCCTCAGAACTCTGTTCATCAAGTCCATGAAGATTGCGGGTGCATTCGTCACTCCGAATGGCATAACTAAGAATTCGTAATGCCCATGCCGAGTTCTAAATGCAGTTTTGTGCACATCTTCAGCTTTCACTCGAACTTGGTGGTAACCTGATCGAAGATCTATTTTGGAGAATACAGCTGCTCCTTGTAGACGATCGAACAAGTCATCAATTCGAGGAATCGGGTACATATTCTGAACAGTGACCTTATTCAGCTCCCGGTAATCGATACACATCCTCATCGATCCATCCTTCTTCTTTACCAAAAGCACTGGTGCTCCCCAAGGTGATGCACTAGGTTGAATAAAGCCTTTCCCCAACAGTTCCTCAATCTGCCGTTTCACTTCATCCTGTTCCACCGGAGCCATCCTATACGGTGCCTTAGAAATGGGTGCACTTCCCGGTTGAACAGTGATGCTGAACTCTACATCACGATGCAGAGGTAACCCAGGAAAATCTTCCAAGAACACTGTCGGATAGTCCCGAACCACAGGAATCCCTTGCACTTCCACAGGAGTCTCTTCCTTGTGGATAGTAGCCACCAGCTTAGAACACTTCTTCTTCCCTTGGAACGTGACTTCAGGTCCACCTGGAGCCTTCACTGTTACCGTCTTGGTCTTACACTCGATGCTTGCACTGTACACCGACATCCAATCAATGCCAATGATAACATCGACTCCCAAGATAGTCAGCTCGATCAGATCAATGCCAAAGATTCGATCTCCAATCACAATCTCGCAATCAGCATAATACCGATCAGTGGTTAAAGTTTCCCCTGATGGAGTAGCTACTGCTAAGATTTTGCCTGGAAAAATCTTCGGCTCAACTCCCAACACTTTAGCAAGTTTAGGAGACACAAAAGTATGAGAGGATCCAGTATCGAACAATACAACAGCTTTCATTCCATTAAGATATAGTTCGCCTGTTACATAATACACACCATTACATAACAGTCTCACTAAACAACGGGAAAAGAAATGACAAAAACCTCTAAACACCAGCCCTCGTACCAGAGATGACCTGATCTGCCTCCTCAGCATCAGCTTCTGTCAAGGCAAATACTCGCCCTGATTGGTACGGCCACTTCCCAGCCTGCTGCGTTGGTGCGCTGCTATTACCATTCCGTAGTTTGGGACATTGAGATCGGTAATGCCCCGCTTCACCACAGTTAAAGCAAGTCACCGCAGGAGGTCTCACCACATTGTTCCCTGGTCCTCCAGCTACACTAACAGCGTTCGCCCCTGTCGGTTTGAACCTTTGTGCAGATGGTTGCCCCTTGAAACTCCCAGAATGTGCAGGCCTCTTTCCAGACTGCCAGTTGTTCCTCCGGTTCTGAACAACTTGGAACTGCTCCATATCCGCCTCCGTCGCTGTCGCCCTCTTGACCAGCTTATCGAATCGCCTGATACCAAGGGGTATCATACGAGACCTCAAGCTTAGCCTCAGTCCATGCTCGAACTTGCGAGCCTTCTTAGCTTCGTCCATCACCAGCTCTGGAGCATACCTGGAGAGCTGAGTGAACTTGGTCTCATATGCTCTCACCGACATGCTGCCTTACTGAAGCGACAGGAACTCCATCGCCTTCTTCTCCTGGACGTCGGAGGGGAAATAGTGACTGCGGAATTCTTCCAGAAATTCCTCCCAGCCAAGCAACAAGCCTCCCATGGTCCTCTTCATGGATTGCCACCAAACCGCCGCATCCTTCTCCAGCTGCAAAGTCGCCAACTTGACCTTGCTACCCTCAGGGGTCTCCAACACCTCAAAGATCGTCTCCACTTGCCGTATCCAGTTGTCAGCCGCATCTGGGTCTGACTTTCCCTCGAATACAGGTGGTTTCATTCTCTTGAACGATTCCACTAGCTTAATCGCCTCGGGCACTGGATTCGCCGGCCCCCGACCTTGGTTCTGAGCCACTGCATTAAGCGTCTGGTAGACCCTTGCAAGTTCAGTCTCCAGATCCAACCCTTCCCCATTCCTAGCTCCTCTTCTCGACATGTTCTGATGCAAAAGATCCATTAAATTCGAAGTATAAGACAAGAATTTAAACCAACTTGCATTTCATTGAATTCCAAAGTTTATACATTCGAATTTTAAAAACATTTTTGACATCAGAATGAAAATAGAAGCTACAACAATCTAACTCCTACGGGTCCTCTTCGCTGCTCGAAGTTCTTCCCGCGGTTTATCCACTTCATCCTTCAGCACATCAGTTAGGTTCTTTTTCTTCTCAAGTTCCCAAATCCGATGACTAAGAATAGAATAGTCAGCCTTCCATTTCTCCAGCTGAGCCTCCAACAATCCAACTCTCTCCTTCAGGGTTTCCACCTGCCTCTGAAGAGAAGTCACAAGACCACTTGGAACTGGTACTTCTTCGTCGGAAGAAGAATCATCAGATGAATCCGGAGGTGGGGTGATCTCTCGGGATTCAGGCCATTCTTCACCGTCAGAATCAGCTTGCCCAGGGTAATACTCGTCATCAGAATCAGCCTGTCCAGGATGGTACTCTTCCTCAATGTATGCCAGTCGTCGCCTCCAGCAGGGTCGAAGTGATCAACCATCTTAGAAATAGAGAGGAAGAAGCATAAATCTTAGAGCAACACAAATGTAAGTCACTTACATTTAAATCTCTAGACTCAAACACACACTTTAATGTCCACTTCTAGGGTGTCGTTCCCTATAAATTTGTACAAGTGTGAAAGTGTAGAAAGCGTGGCTCTGATACCACTCTGTAATGCCCCGAATCCCAAATACACTGAATTCGAGATATTCTACAGGATCTTTCCACTTTCTTTAGTACAATTTTACAGGGAAATTAAAATTTTTCATCATACATCAGAGATTACATCAATGTTACACTTTTTCTTTTGCACAGCGGAAGTAAAATTTACAACAATTGAATAAAAGTACAACAGTATGATATAATCTTTAAGCATCCATTCTTCTTTAATCTTTAACAAGTCATTCACCTGCATATAAGACTGTGGGTATGTCAGTTTATTCAACCGACGAACATTATACATGGCCATCCTCTCTATGCCGGAAATAGTATAACTTAACTTTCCATATTTAGCAAACACAAACTTGTCACAATTCAAACTAAAGGGACTACCCTATTGATGTCGTGTTGTGATTGTGCACTTAATCCTTAATGCATTTATTTATGTTACATGACACTAATGCGCACTTGTTCGGATTCTATGCATCCCATACTACATAGGTCCGAGGGCAAGCCCTTATTCGTTCTTCATCTTTCTAGGGTTCAATCCCCCATTATGACTTAGTCTACTACTGTAATTACGGTAGTGTCTTAGATGTCCTATGATCTACGAGCCCATGTCCAGGCAGCCTGGAGGGGAATCCCACGCACTGACACGACGCATCGAGCAGGCAACCTATGGACAATTCAGCCTCCGCCATGGAACAATGGTACCACCCATAGCCACTCGAACATCCCACGAGCGTCGTCACCGGGACGGTACTCGGGAGCAGTATCCACACCATGTCACGACGCATCGTGAAGGACCTATGAATACCCTCTCGCCGCAAATCCATTGGCCCCCATACCCGTGTTTTTCTTCTACTTTCATCACATCTTCACTATGTACTAATCCTTAGTTTTATTAAAAATCATGAACAAAATAATCTCTAGAGTTAGCCTCTCCATCAACCGGACTTATTCATTTATTTCATCATGACCAACCTTGGTCTAATTTCATTTCATTTCATTTCATTTTCTTTCTCAATGCCGGGGAGACTTAGCTACTCTATTTCAAATTTCATTTCACAATCTTCAACTTATAAAATTACCATATTGAGTTCACATACTCACATGTATATCATCTTTTCAATCCATGATTTCAACTTTGTTCACAAGTCCATCATTGCACATAAATTTGCATATACTTATCAATTATCGCATCATAATAATTCTTTATTACTAAACAATGTACACACTTCATATTGTTCCACAATTGAGAAAATAATAGCATCATATCATAAAATCACATTTCTTTTTGGCCAAATCAACTCTTAATATTCCAATTCACTTATTCTTTCGAGTTATAGTTCCATACCAATAATTCATTTAGAACCATATGTCTATATATGCTTTTTGACTCTAAACCATAGTAAAATTTATTCAAATAATATCCAAACCATTCTCATAAAATTCCTTACATTTTTCTGAGAATTTCCATTTTTTAAATAATTTTTGGACATCAAAAACTCCCAAAAAATATTTTTTTCCCATCTTGCCGTTAGCAAGAATCGAACCCAAGCACACCACCGACACAGCCTAGAGCACAGACCGCTAGGCCAGTTGCCGAACACAGTATAAAAGCAACTGAGAGCTATAAATACTCTCAGTTCGCTGATTACTAGTTTTGAAAGAATTAAACAAAAAAAAGTGTTGATCCAGGGATTCGAACCGTTCAAACCAGAGAAGCCAACCGCAGTCAGTGACCGCCTGAGCTAGTAGCTCGGGTTGTCACAATACCCAATAAAAACCCATATGTTTCATATTCGTACTGTTTAAAAGAACAACTCGATGTTCAAATTAATCTAGGTTCATATTGCCTTTGTAAAACTACTGAAAAATTCCAGATTAAATCCTCTTCACATGAATTTCATAACAGTAAGTATAAAATAATTTTTTGTACTAAAAACATGGTTTTTTCCACACAAATTAATAAATTGTTCATTAAGACTACCATACTTTTTATTTTCGATATTGAATAATCAAATAGTCCTCTAATCCCTTTTTATTCACAATTTTTCTTATGATAATTCACTGTTATTAATTTTTTATTCACAACACATACATTTTTGGATTTATCCATACCCATATCAACAAAAGGTTTTATTTAGCACATGAATAGGTAAAACTCAAAACTACTAACTTTTGAGTAGTTCTACTTTGATGATAACAAAGTAATTCCATTGGTTCATCTATGTCACAAGTATACTACTACTCATTAATTAGCATAATTACAACTCAATCCTTCAAGAAAATCATTCTTTTCAATTTAAAGTGTACCCTCTTCTTAATCGATTTCATGTTTCAACCATACAATTAACAAGCGTTCTAATTGGAAATTTTCATGCATCATGCTAGCAATATTCCACCATCATTCATTCAAACTAATAATCATGGAGAATTCTACACACAATTTACTTTCATGCTAGAATTTCACACAAGTTAATCACATCATTTCAATCCATTCATACACTAACTTTTCAATTTAAGTGTGTTCTTATTAGTATTTTTCATGCATAGTGTTGATAATTAAAACTAGCATAGATTCCTACATTAGAAATATGAAAGTTTTACCCACCTTGAATGGAGAGAACTAAACAATTTAGCAACACAAGCCTTGCAAATGAAAGCACCACCTCCTAGCCAAAAGCGTGCACAAGCTCCAAGCCTCCAAGCCACACCGAATGCTTCTTCTCCTTATAGTTGCCGGCCACCAAGCAACAAAGCACTCAACTCTCACTCTTTTATAACTCACACTAATATTAAATAAGACTATAGTTTGGAAATATGAAATTGCATATGAAAATAGCCATGAGAGGGGGGTATTTATACTAGGAAATGAGTGATATGGAGGGCCAAGATTGATTGGGTGGTTGTAGAATGGAGGGTCTAGATTAAAGTAGGAGTTATGAAAACTACCAACATCCATAAAACTACTTCCATGATCACCATGTCTAATTCAAAAATCCCTCCAAAAAGCATGCATGCCGGCCTAGGAAGAAAGTGTGCAATGCACGTGTACGTGTAGTGCACGTGCATGCAACTAGGCCAAATTTGTACCTTTTAATTTTGTACAAAAATAAAATAATGATAATTTAGTCTTCTACATAACAAGTTTTAATTAAAAATAGATTCATTCATGGGCTTTGTTTTTGGGCCAAAATAGTTTATTAAAATAAATAAAATAAAAATACATTTGGGCTTTAAGAAAAATGGCCTTTTTAATTAAATCAAAATAAGGCTTTAAAGAAAGGCTTTTTGTACAAAATAATTTGAGAACACATAATTAAATATTTCTACACATCATTATAAAAATAATTCAACCCAAAATATTGCACGTGCACACTACGTGCAAAATAATAATTTTTCATTAATTGAAAAAAATCAGGGTATTACACCAACCGAGAGAACCACTCTCACAACCCGAGAGTGAAACAACAACAAAAAGAGATTTACAACAACCTAAAGCCTTGTATGTGGAAGTGCTTTTTATATATTGGCTATAGGTCGACTTCTGACTTCAGTCTAGAATGAATTCAATGTTATACTAGACTGAAAATCAGATAACCAAGTCTTAAAGAAAGTATATGCTTCTTCTTCTTCTCAAAAGCAAAAAACTTGAGAATGAAAGTTAAGGAGTTAGGGAACCTCTCCCAATTGAAAACTATACTTTATTTATAGAGTTAGAAACTCTTGAACGTTGAGAAATCATATCTCAACTGCCATACAACAGCAGTTGACAAGTTTGAATTTAAAAAACAAGTTTTAAATTCAGAAAACTATCAAAAATAGCTTGAACAGTCGACTGGGTTGCCATAAGAGTCGACTGGTCAGAGCTTGAGTGAGTTCAGTCAGTTTCGTATTCTAACAGTCGACTACCGCCAAGTGTAAGTCGACTGGTACTAAATCAGCTGAACTTATACAAGCTTTGTTTTGACATTTTGATTTTGTAAAACATTTTCTTTATTTAGGGAATGTGTGAGTGTGTGTGTGACAATGCTTTTACAAGATTTTAAGACTCACAAATAATACAAACAATATTACAAGACATTTGTTCAAATGTAGCTTAATCACTTGAAGTTCTTGAAAGTCTTGAACTTGAAACTTGAAAGCTCTTGAAAGTCTTGAACTAGAACTTGAGTCTTTGTGAGTTGATCTTGCCTTTGTGGTTTAAGCAAATACTTTTGAAAGCTTCATCACATTGTATTGGCCTTGAACACTTTTGATACACACTGCAAAAAATATGTAATATAGAACAATTGTGTATTGTGTTGTAGTCATCAAAATCAAGAATCTACATTCTCCTTCTTTTTGATGGTGACAACACAATAACTTAAGATAATATAGACATTAAGTTTACATATCATGATACTCACACAAAATTTGAAAAGATATACAATTGTTACAAGCTCCCCCTAAATAAAGTACAATATGCACACAAAAGATGTTAAAACAAAACAACATAACATAACATGTATAACAGAGCATGCATATCACAACACCATATTTCTCTCCCTTTGTCATCAACAAAAAAACAGAAGGAGGAAAGACAAACCATAGATATAAAAAAACAGTTCATAAAGATAAAACATAAGTCAATTACATAAATCAAAGATAGAACAATATGAGAACATGAAACATAATTGCAAAATGACAAAAAAAAAAGAAGCTACTGTCAGTCGACTGAGGTTGGAAGACAGTCGACTGGGTAGAACACAAAAGTCAGTCAGAATTATAGACAAAGAAAATATTGTATAAGTCAACTGGAAATCAATTATAAGTCGACTTAAACATAAAAAATTTCAAGAAATGTCATGAAATAAGCAAATGCCTATTTCTCTTCTAAAGTTGATAAAAGTGTCTTTTTAAAGAGGTTCGGTAAATATATCTGCTACTTGTTTATCAGTAGAAATAAAATCCAATATGATATCTCCCTTTAATACATGATCGCGTAGAAAATATATCGAATATCAATATGTTTTGTACGTGAATGTTGAATCGGATTTTTAGATAGATTAATAGCACTGGTATTATCACACATTATAGAGGGTTTTGAAAAAGAAATACCATAATCTAATAGAGTTTGTTTTATCCACAGAATTTGAGCACAAGCCAAACTTGCAACAATATATTCATCCTCTGTAGTAGATAGATATACCGAATTTGGCTTTTTAGTGCACCAAGATACTAGAGAATGTCCCAAAAAGTGACATGTCCCACTAGTACTTTTACAGTCAGTTTTACTTCTAGCAAAATCAGCATCACTATACGACAATAGCTGAAAATTATTGGTGCGTAGATAAAATAAACCATATTCAGATGTGCCTTTAATATTTAAAATTCGTTTCAGTGCTTTTAAATGAGATTCTTTTGGATCAGACTGATATCTAGCACACAAACATACGCTAAACATAATATCCGGTCTACTAGCAGTTATATAAGAGTGAGCCAATCATACCTCGATAGAGCTTTTGATCGACACTCTTACCTAATTCATCTTTGTCAAGTGTAGTAGTAGTAGCCATAGGTGTGGTCTTACTACTAGTGCTATCCATGCCAAATCGTTTGAGTAATTCCTTAGCATATTTTCCGTGATTAATAAATATGCCATTTTGAGACTGTTTTATTTGTAGTCCAAGAAAATAATTGAGTTCACCCATGTGACTTATCTCAAACTCATTTTTCATGGTATTAGCAAACTCTTGACATAGATTACTATTAGTAGATCCAAAAATTATGTCATTTACATATATTTGTATGATTAAAATATCGGTTTTTATTTTCTAAATAAACAATGTAGTATCTACTTTACCAATTTCAAAACCAGTTTCTAAGAGAAAAGTTTTTAAGCGATCATACCAAGCACGAGGTGCTTGTTTAAGACCATATAAAGCCCTTTTCAATTTAAAAATATGGTTTGGGAATTGTTCATGTTCGAAACCGAGTGGTTGCTTAACAGAAACATCTTCCTTAATAAAACCATTCAAAAAAGCACTTTTAACATTCATTTGGAAGAGTGTGAAATTCATAAAACACGCAAAAGATAATAAAATCCTAATTGATTCTAGTCTAGCAACAGGAGCATATATTTCATCAAAATCGATTTCTTCTTCTTGATTATATCCTTGAGCAACTAATCTAGCCTTGTTCCTAACAACTTGTCCTGATTCATCTAACTTATTTTTAAATACTAATTTGGTACCAATTATAGTATGATCAGGAGGTCGTGGAACTAAATCCCATATATCATTTCTTATAAATTGGTTAAGTTCATCTTGCATGGCATTCAACCAAAATTTATTCTCACATGCTTCTTGAATATTTTTCGGTTCAAAATCCGATAAGAAGGCATTATGAGAAATCATATTGAAGTGTGATCTTGTTTGAATGCCGTGTGAGATGTCACCAATAATTAAGTCAGGAGGATGATCTCGAACTTCAACAAATGACTTTGGTAAAGTTGGAGTTATCTCTACAGGATCAGTCGACTTAATACCCCCATCAGCCGACTGATTCAACACATCAGTCAACTTATGAAGTCCATCAGTTGACTTATCTAAGGTAGTTTGCTCAAGTGATTTAACAATGTTATCTAGTGGTGATGAGTCAATTTCATCATCTTCAATAACATTAGATGAAGGTAAAGATTCATCAAATGAAACATACATAGATTCTTCAATAGTCAAAGATGGTTTATTAAAAATTCTATATTCCTTACTCCTATTTGAGTATCCAATGAAAATACCTTCATTAGATCTAGCATCAAATTTATCGAAATTATGTTTTGTGTTTAATATGAAACACTTACAACCAAATACTTTAAAATAAGATACTTTAGGAATTCGTTCATAGAATAATTCAAAACAAGTCTTCTTAAGCTTTGGCCTGATTAATATTCGATTTAAAATATAGCATGCAGTAGAAACAGCTTCAGCCCAAAAGTATTTAGGCAAATTACTTTCAACAAGCGTGGTACGTGCACATTCTTGCAGTATCCTATTCTTTCTTTCAACCACTCCATTTTGTGGTGAAACTCTAGGAAACGCAAAAGTATGTGTTATACCATTCTTGTTGCAATATTCTGAAAACGTTTTATTTGCAAATTCTCTACCATGATCACTTCTAATAGTGACTATGGTTAGAGATTTTTGATTTTGAATACGTTTGCAGAAATTTGCAAATTCTTTAAAAACTTCATTTTTATGTTTTAAAAAGAATACCCATGTAAATCTTGAAAAATCATCTACTAAAACAAATACATATCTACTTTTATTTAAAGAAGCGACTCTAGTAGGACCAAATAAATCCATATGGATTAATTCGAGAGGCCTACTAGTAGAATTCATTTTTTTTGTTTGAAAAGTAGATTTTACTTGTTTTCCTAGTTGACATGCATCACACATCTTATCTTTCTTAAAAGATAATTTTGGCAATCCTTTAACTAGGTTATTCTTAAATAATTTAGCAATGTTTTTCATATTTACATGGCCAAATCTCTTATGCCAAAGCCAAGAATCATTGTTAGAAGCAACTAAGAAAAAATCATTTGAAAACTCATTTGATATTAAACATAATTCATATATATTATTTTTCCTAAAACCTTGAAAGATCACATTTTGCATAGATGAATCATAGATTAAGCATGCATCCTTTTCAAAGACAATTTTATAACCCTTATCACAAAGTTGACTAATACTTAACAGATTATGCTTTAAACCACTAACTAGAAATACCTCTTCAATCGTAGGGTTAGTGTTCTTACCGACCATGCCTATTCCAATGACCTTTCCTTTGTTATTGTCACCGAACGTAACAGTTCCTCCATCTGTCTCTTGTATGGAAGAAAGTAGGTTTGCATGCCCAGTCATGTGCTTAGAGCATTCGCTGTCAAGTATCCAACGTTCCCTTTTAGATACCTATAAAATAAGAATTGTGAATATGGTACCCTTTTCATTGGGTCCGAAAGAGATTAGTGTTTGAGAAACCAAACCTAAAATGAGTTTGATTTATCACCAAAAGCAGGTATATAATCTACAGAATTACACACATAATAAATAAAAGAATTTACATAAGTAATCCTATTATTTAGACTCAGGTTGACTGGAACCCAAATGTTTTTAGTCTGTTCAGTCAACTTTATTGTACCCTTCAGTCGACTGTACTGTGAAGTCAGTCGACTGGGAGGTGAAACAAGTCGACCTATATGAGGATGTCGTCTTTTTGAATGAAACTCCAAACCTCTGGGCAGACGACTAAATTTTTGGGTCAGTTGACTAGTCTGAACAGAAGGATTACTCTTTTCATGATCAAAAATAATTTTTAGTTTTTCAAAATAATCATATAACTTCTTTTTCATACTAGAAACAGAATCAATCTTATTACTACTAGTATTATTAGAGGAATGATGTTTTTCAAGAGTTTTGTGAAAACCTAGTTCAAACTTTTTATTAGATTGAACTTGGTTTTGGAGAACTTCCTTTAAATTATCTTTTCCTTTGTTGAACTTAGATACATTCTTGGATATCTCTTCATAATTTTTCTTAAGAGATACAAGATCTATAATCAAGTTTGAAAGATGAGAATTTAAAGACTTGACTTCAACATTTAAGTCAAGATATTCTTAAGAAAGTGTTTGATTAACTTTCTCTAGATTTTTAATTCTTATCTTCTCCTTTTTTAGTTCATGAAAAACCTCATTAAATACTTCTAATAAATCATTTGAATCAAAATTTTCCCTTACATCATTTTGAGTAGCCATGAAGCACACATTTGCGACTTCATTTAATTCTTCATTCTCTTCTTCGGGTGATGAGTCGCTATCATCCCAAGTTGCTTGATATGCCTTTTTGTTCTTCATGTACTTGTTCTTTGTGCACTTGTCCTTCTTTAAGTTAGGAAATTTTCCTTTTGATTTTGCATTTTCTAACGGACAGTCCTTCTTCATGTGACATGTCTTGTTATACTTGAAACAAGTGGGATGATCATTAGTATCTTTAAACTTAGAATTGAGTTTACCATTTTGAAGAAATTTCTTGAATTTTCTATTGAACATGGCTATTTCTTCTTCAACTTCTTCTTCATCTTCTGAATCGGACATGGCCTTGAAAGCAAGAGTCTTCTTCTTGGCTTGTTGAGGTTCTAGATCCGTCTTGCGTTCTTCTAGTTGTACTTTGTATGCCATTAGATTTCCCACAAGATTCTCAAGAGTGAGTTGTGTTAAATTGTTGGCTTCTTCTATAGCGGTGGTCTTCTTCTCCCATTCGGGGGTTAGAGCACGTAGGACCTTCCTCACCATCTTTGCTTGCGAATATATCTTTCCAAGAGCCACAAGAGAGTTTGTGATGTCCGTGAACCTTGTTATCATGTCCGACACATTTTCGTTCTCCTTCATACGGAACAGCTCGAACCTGTGAACAAGAACAGCAATTCTTTGACCTTATTTTTACCTTCATGTGTTACCTCAAGAGTGTGCCATATTTGATGAGCCGTTGTTGCGTTTGACACACGATTGAAATCTTCTTTGGTAAGTGCACAAAAGAGAGCATTCATCGCCTTTGCATTGTTCATGGTGTTGTTCTTCATGTCATCATTCCATTGTGCATAGGGAATTGTAGGTATGGTATATTCTGTCTCGGTCATGTTCCAAATCTCATAGTTGATCGACTGTAGGTAGATCTTCATTCTACACTTCCAATAGTTGTAGTTTGTTCCATCAAAGAGAGGTGGCCTTTGTGTGGATTGGCCTTCATGGTATTGACTTGCATTTGAAGTAGATGCCATTTCACTCAACCAAGCTCTGATACCAAGTGTTTAATTTTGTATGTAAGGCAAATAACGCTAGAGGGGGGAGGGGTGAATAGTGTTGTATAAAATTAATCAATAAATTAAATTTTTCGCACTGTTAAGTCGACTGAAAATAGAAGGCAGTCGAACGAAGCATCAGATTAGAAGAGTAATTTGACTGAAGAGTTACAAGTCTGTTAAGTCGACTTAGAGAGGAACGTAGTTGACTGACCAGACTCGATTTACACAAGAAACTCAGAGAAATTGAAAATGCAAGTTTAGAGAATACAACCGCAGAGAGTCAACACTGCAAACACCACGATGTATCATGGTTCGGTCCGCCCGACCTACATTCAGTTCCCAAGCAACCGACTTGAGATTTTCCACTATTCTTGAAAAAAGTACAAGAATATTCTATGGCCTTTGACAACAGCTATGTTAAATCCGTAGACCTCTCTCACCACTAGAGAGAGCAAAACCCACTCTACACCCTAGACTGAAACTGACTCTAAACCAAGAGTCATACTCTCCAACCGAGAGGACCACTCTCACAACCCGAGAGTGAAACAACAAAAAAAAGAGATTTACAACAACCTAAAGCCTTGTATGTAGAAGTGCTTTTTGTATATTGGCTATAGGTCGACTTCTAACTTCAGTCTAGAACGAATTCAATGTTATACTAAACTGAAAATCAGAGAACCAAGTCTTAAAGAAAGTATATGCTTGTTCTTCTTCTTCTCAAAAGCAAAAGACTTGAAATTGAAAGTTAAGGAGTTAGGGAACCTCTCCGAATTGAAAACTATACTTTATTTATAGAGTTAGAAATTCTTGAACGTTGAGAAACTGTATCTGAAGAACCAAACAATGGTAGCAAACATGTTTAGATTTGAAAAACAAGTTTTAAATTCAGAAAACTATCAAAAACAGCTTGAACAGTCGACTGGGTTGCCATCGACTGGTCAAAGTTTGAGTGAGTTCAGTCAGTTTCGTACTCTAACTGTCGACTGCCTCCAAGAGTAAATCGACTGGTACTAAATCAGCTGAACTTATACAAGCTTTGTTTTGACTTTTTGATTTTGTAAAACATTTTTTTAATTTAGGGAATGTGTGAGTGTGTGTGTGACAAGGCTTTTACAAAATTCTAAGACTCACAAATAATACAAACAGTATTACAAGACATTTGTTCAAATGTAGCTTAATCACTTAAAGCTCTTGAAAGTCTTGAACTTGAACTTGAGTCTTTGTGACTTGATCTTGCCTTTGTGGTTTGAGCAAATACTTTTGAAAGCTTCATCACATTGTATTGGCCTTGAACACTTTTCATACACACTGCAAAAAATATGTAATATAGAATAATTGTGTATTGTGTTGTAGTCATCAAAATGAAGAATCTACATTAAAGAGAACTAATCTACCACCTCTTGACAACATTCTCCCCATCCTTAGATAATCTCTTCTCAATTCTCAACATAAGAGATTGCCAGTCCCTTTTCTTCATTTTACCTTTGGCTAGGGGCATACCTAGATAGTTGATGGGTAGTTCATCCTGCTTGCACCCCAAAATAGTCGAGAATGCCTGAAGCTTGGCTCTACAAGTACCAAAGTAAACAATAGCTAACTTTGAGAAATTGATATCTAGGCCTGAGACATTTGTAAATAGGTGAAGAAGCAGCTTCAAGTTGATCACTTCTTATTCATCTCCTTTACAGAAGAGGAGTGTATCATCAGCAAACTAAAGTGCAACCAATGAAGCTAGGGATCCCCTTAGCTGGAGTTGAGAGAATGAACCATTTCTCCTACCACAATGTAACATTTGGGTTAGCACTTCTACAACAAGGATGGAGAACATATGTGATAGAGGGTCTCCTTATTTCAAACCTCTCTTGGAGTTAATAATTTTTCCCTCTGTTCCATTAACCAGTATAGAAGACTTCGCCGATCTCAAGACTTTATTAATCTAGCTGCACAACCTGGCCCCAAACCCTTTAGCAATTAGCATTTGATCAATGAATTCCCAACTTACATTATCAAAGGCTTTTTGGAAGTCAATCTTCAGCATGAGGGTGTCAAATTTCCTATTGTAACACATATTAATAGCTTCATGAACCACAAGAAAGCAATTAATTGTGGACTTACCTTTCAGGAAGGCACTCTAAGAGGATGAGACCAGTGAATCAAGTAGGGGGCTCAATCTATTAGCAATGATCATATTGAATATTTTAAGAGTGCAATTAAGTAATGATAGGCCTGTAATCTGAAATTGAGTTAGCACCTTCAGACTTAGGTATGCGCATGATCTTGGAGTAGTTCAACCTAAAAATGTTAGCTGTACCTTTTTATATATCTAACAACATGCAATAAAGATCTGCATGGATCACCTCCCAAAACTTGTGATAAAAGCTCATAGAGTAGCCATCTGGCCCATGAGCCTTGTCACCACTCATATAAAAAACTGCCTTCTTCACATCTTCCAGGCTAAAGGGAGCCTCCAGATCTATTAGGTTACTATTGGGATTAGGCTAGAGAGCGTGCCAATCAACATTGAAGTCTGAAGATGATGAGGTACCACAAATTTCACCAAAGTGATCATCAAAACATGGTTTGATGACAACTTGGGATGAAATCAGGTCCCCATTGTGCATCAGTGAATAGATATAGTTCTACCTTCTCTTGCCATTAGCTATGGAGTGGAAGAATTTAGTGTTTGTCTTCTTCCTTAATCCAAGTTACTCTGGATCTCTATCTCCAGTATGTCACTTCAGCCTTGACAAGAGCCTGATATTCCTTCTGAGATGCAAGGAGCTCCTCAGATTGAGCTAAGTTTAGTGTGTTACCATCTGCTACAATATCAAGCTGATGAATTCTATCCAATAAGACTTTCTTCTGCAAAGTGATATGACCAAACACCTCATTCCTCCATCTTCTAATTCTCCTTTTCAACATTACTAATTTCTGAGCAAATCTTTTTACCGAAGAGCCTCTATAGACAAAGCCTCTCCACCAATCGGTCACTGCAGAGATGAAACTAACATTTGCAAACCATGCCTTCTCAAACCTAAAGTAGAAAATTCTATTCACAATGAATTTTGTGTCTAGAATGATGGGACAATGGTCTGATGAGATTCTTGGTAGTAAGTGCTGGATACAACATGGATACTATTGTTCATATTGGTTGGTAATCAGTAACCTGTCTAATCTTGCAAGGGCAGGGTTAGCTTTCAAGTTGGACCACAGAAACTTTCTACCAGCAAGAGGGAGATCAATGAGTTCAAGATGCTGAATACAATTTCTAAAGTCTTTCATATCTCTACTAGAGCTTTGGCCTATATTCCTCTCAAGATTGGACAAAGTAACATTAAAGTCACCGCATAAGACCCAGGCATCACAAAACATTCATCTTCTTTGGCATATTTCACTAAAGAACAAGATTCTATCATCTAGCTCAAATGGGGCATAGAATGAAAGTAAGTGACCAGTCCAACTGGCCATCTTCATTGAAAAAATGACAAACAGCCAAAACAATCTATAATGGAAGTAAATTAGTAGACTTAGAGCACACAGTTAGGATATCTCTGTTGATCAGGGAGATCAATTGGGCCATTCTCTGGTTGCTTAACCCTATCCAATGAGTGTGGCCCTTTACCCTCTACTCCTATAGATTCACCTACCTTAATAATATATTCTTTCGATAGAAAAGCAAAAGGATTATGACATGCATTGGTAACTGAAACAATAGAAGAGGAGGTAACTTCTTTCTAGCAGGAGGATGCAGCTTTGATTGAGGTAGCTAGGTGCTTCATGAATGGCCTTATGCTAGAGTTCTTAGAGGCATATCTTCTCCTCTTCAAACGCTTGCTTAGCCCATCTTCAAAACCAGGAGGTGCTGAGCCTGGGCTGGATTGGGCGTGAGGCTTTGGATTGGGGAGGATTAGTGACCTAGTCTTGAAGCTCTCTAAGCCAACCCCGCCAGTGCTGGAATTGAACTTCATTTCTTGTGCCTTCTCAAGCTTCTTAGCTCTCTTAAGAACGGACTGCTTCAAAGCTGACTCGACAGTGCTTGAACTGTTATGAAGAACGATAGCGGGAGGGTAACGATCATGTCTTTCCAAACCATCTGACGAACCTCTTCTTCTAGCTTATTTTCATCCGAGTTTGCTGAGCTGTCAGGTAGGTTGTTGGATTCGATGTATTCAATCCCCAAATTGCTATCTTGGGAATAAAAAATTTCCACAATTGGAATGACGTTAAAAACAAACTTTTCATCTTTTTTGGTCCCCACCAAATCAGCCCCTAACATTTGGGAGGATACTAACTTCGTACCGCCATACTGGAATCCACTAATCTCTATATATTCAAAAGATTTCCCGCTAATTGCCTCAGATTTGTTGCTTCCACAATTGGCGCAACAAATTGATCCTTATCCCTGATTTGGCTCTTTCCCTTTGCATCACCGATGAATCACGGGGCTAGCTTCGTACCTGCCTGGTGGTTCTGAACCTCCCCTGAGGATGGATTACTATTCTCTCCAATCGTGTGAATGTTGGCATTTTCCCGATGGTGCCAAAAGGATTTTGGACCACTCCATAAGGTGAAGAGTTGTACCTTACCTTGTTGAACATCCTCCACTGTAATGGGCTTCCCAAGAATGAGCACAGGGGACCTCATGGGTTTGCTTCTCCCTAGTCCATAGCAGTATATATTAAACTTGGAGAAGCTTTAGAATATGAGTTATATCCTCAACTTCAAACAACACCAATGCCTGGTTCCTTTCCTCCTCTTCCTTCATCTCTTTACTCATGGTTATCAGCTTTCCAAATGGATTAATTAAGTGCTCGAGGGAGGAGTGGTTCCACAAGTGGAACGAGAGTAAGGAATTATTGATCCAGATGAAGCTAGGCTTAGGCTTCAGCTTGACCCCATAATCCATGGACCACGGCGAGATGGTAGCGTTGCACCCTGAGAACTGAAAGATCCTGTCTTCTACTACTTTGTTAGCTTCCTCCTCCATAGGGAATTTTACATGGCACACCCCCTCGCCAACTTTCTTGAGAACCCACCATCCTCCCTGATGTTTTCACACAAAGTTGAGGGCACTCTCTACTGCCTTCGTCTCCGGTGCTGTTCGCGGGTTGATGTGGTGGAGAAATGCACTAGCATGCAAAGCTGGTAGTGCCACCGCAATCATAGAGTTGTGAGGGATGTCCACCGCAAGGGCTTCTCGTCGGTTAAGGAGGGGGCAATCTCTCACCTTGTGCCCAAACTTACGTAGTTGAAGCAATGGATCCCACTTTTTTTGCACTCTACCATCAAGGGATCATCCCCTGAGCACTTCATGGAATGCTGCTCCATCTTCTTGTTGGATCTCTGATTGAGTGTTTTAGGGTTTCTGGTGAGGGTGGGTTTGGATTGTAAATAATGTTTTCGAAAAAAAATGATTTTGATAAACATATTGGGTGAAAAGACGGTGGAGTGTGGTAGGAATGGTGCAGGTGTGGGAAACGAAGGGGTTGTGGGTGATAATGATAGGGAGGAGAACATAGAGTCATGATAACTTTTTTTTTGAGGTAAAAGGTGGAATAAGGCCACCCTGTTTCATTAATAAGAGATTAATAAAACAACCCCGGCGTACCGGGAGAAAACAAAAGTACAATGCAGGAAGAAAAAGAATGAAAACAAACATACTCCCCCAACAAACCCTGGGGGGTGGGTCTAACTACTCAAACATCAAGCAACCAAAGAGTACAGTACGTTGGTACAAAACACAAACTGGCATAAACTCTGTCATGACTGGTGAAGCCAGTCCCTCAGTCCAGCGTTGGCCCGAACTCTACCTCCTCATCGTCAAACTCCTCTACCTGGAAAACTCTGGCTATCCTTCCTCTTGCCCCGTGGCCGCAGCTGTACCCCAAAAAGAGATACGATGCATGATGTGAGTCAGGTTACCAGAAATACTATTACATGAAGCACGAAAATAAAAATTATTTCTGTCAAGCCATAACACCCATGTTGTTGCCGCAATTGCGATGTACCACACATCCTTCATATCATGGCGAATCGAGGCAAATTTGGGGCCATTCCACAAATCCTCATATTCGCAGGGGTAGTCGCATGTTCCTAAGGCTCGGAGTACCTCAACCATAGTTGCCTTACTTCTTGGGTAGTGAATGAAAAGGTGATTTAGATCTTCCACATGCACGTTGCAAAAACCACAGTTGGTTGCCACCTGTGGTTGTCTTTTGGCAAGGTTTTACCTAGTGAGGATAGCATTATTGAGCACTAGCCATAAGAAAACTCTGACTTTAAGGGGGGATTTTGCCTTCCACAACACCTGTGCCCAGCTGGGTCTGCATCCTCGAAAGTGGATCCGATGATACAGAGATCTAACCAAGAAAGCTCTCTTGCTCTCGAGTCCCCATCGCATCTGATCTGGGCCTTGGGCACACCTTGCGCCTGCCCGTGTGATGTGTGCTTGCATGTCAAGCAATTGCTGGCATAGATCTGGGGTGAGCGTTCCTCGGAACGTCGGTCTCCAACATCCCCTTTTCCAACCCTCGGCAATGGACATATTCAGTCGACTCGACCTCTCATACAGCTCTGGGAACGTGTCCTTCAGGGTATGGGCACCACACCACCTATCCCACCAGAATCTGGTGGACCGGCCATTGTCGATAATCGACGTAACTTCTGAATTGAAGGGACTGCTAGCCTTGGTAATTCCTTTCCAGAGTCGCAAAACTTTAGCCCCTACTCGGAAGCCAAGGCTTCTCGTGCCTTTTCCCCTTAGATAAGGTTGAATGAAGTCATGCCAACCTTCCCCGCTGTTGTGGAATACCTTCCACCACCATTTTCCCAGCAGGGCGAGGGTCATATCTCTGAGGTCGATGATGCCTAGCCCTCCATGCTTCTTCTTCATGCAAGCGATGCTCCATTTGATGACATGGTAACCTCCTTTATTCGAATCTGCCTCCTTCCATAGGAATCATTTTTGAATCTGGTCAATCCTCTGGATCACCCATTTTGGAAGCTCAAAAAATGACATGTAGTAGATTGGCAGGTTAGACAACACTGAGTTGATGAGTACCACTCTGCCCTCGAGAGACAGCGATTTACCTTTCCAACCAGACAGTCTGTCCTCCACCCTGTCTATGATAGACAGCCAGTCCACTTTAGATAATTTTCCTGGTCTGAGTGGTAGCCCTAGGTATTTTATACGGAAGCCATTCGTCATACAGTTCAAAATAGTAGCATGTTCTCCTGCTTCATCATCGGATAGGGAAATTAGAATCAGCGCACTCTTGTGAAAATTAATCATGAGGCCTGATCAGGCCTCAAAACGGTATTGGGTCCCTTTAAAGCAGACTGTTTCTTGTCTAGACCCATTACCAAAGAGTAGGGTGTCATCTGCGTATTGCAGGATCGTACACCCTTGAGTAGACGTGGAACTGGCCACCGGCGTGATCCAACCTTTTTCCTGGAAATTCTCCAGCATACCCCTCAGTACATCTGC
Source organism: Hemerocallis citrina (assembly GCA_017893485.1). Lineage (NCBI taxonomy): Eukaryota > Viridiplantae > Streptophyta > Magnoliopsida > Asparagales > Asphodelaceae > Hemerocallis > Hemerocallis citrina. The sequence goes on from CM030358.1 coordinate 395,987,298, forward strand.
TACGATAGTAAACAGGAGTGGTGATAGCGGGTCCCCTTGTCTGAGTCCCTTCCTGCAAGGGAACGGCTGCCCCGGCCATCCATTCACTGATATGGCCGTTTTGCTAGTCTACAAGCACTGCCTGATCCAGCAGATCCATTTATTCCTGAAGCCCCTTCCCCTGAGAGCTTCCAGCAAGCACTCCCAATCGACCGAGTCATAAGCTTTCTCAAAGTCCAGCTTAAGCAGGAAGTTCTTAGAGTTGGTCGTATGGCAGCGGTGGATAACTTGTTCTGCTGTTGCCACACAATCTAGGATATTTCTGCCCTTAATGAAGCCTGATTGAGATTTGTTGATAAGGCTGTCCATAATACTCCCCAGGCAGATAGCTAGGATTTTTGTAATAATCTTAGCCAAACAATTTATGAGGCTGATCGGTCTAAAATCGCCCACTTTCGTCGACTCCTCCTGTTTGGGTATCAGGACGACTTCCGCAAAATTAAACATACCCAATCTGAGCTTGTTGTTAAAAAAGTCATCCAGCAATGCCATATAGTCCCCTTTAATTTCTTCCCAGAAAATTTGGAAGAACATCATTGGGAAGCCGTCTGGCCCTGGCGACTTGTCAGCTTCCATGTGACTGATAGCCTTTTTAACTTCCTCCTCCGAGAAAGGAGACTCCAGGCAGGATAGTGAAGGCGATGACTCGATCTGGTAAGGCTGCCAGAAATCATTCTTGAGTGGGACCCGAAAGTCATTCTTCTTCCCCAAGAGGTCCTTGTAGTATCCTGGGAAGGTTGTGGAAATCACTTGTTCGTCTTGCACTGTCCCCGAGCTTGTTTCTAAGGATAAAATAAGATTGGACCTGCGTCTTGCACTTGCCACTCGGTGGAAGAAAGCCGTGTTCGCGTCTCCCTCTTTGAGCCACGAAATTCTAGATCTTTGTTGCCATTTAATTTCTTTCAGCTAACAGAGATTGGCAATGTTCTCACGAAGCTCAAGAAGTCTGTTTCTTTCCTCCTATGACAGGTCTCTCGATTCCTCCATTCTTTCTAGTTCATCAATTCCTTCCAAAAAGGAATCTTTTGCGCGCCAGATGGTCGAGAACCTAGATCGGTTCCATTTACATAGACGCTTTCTTAATCTGCAAATTTTTTCACACCATCAGATCGCAGCATCTGTGCCAGTCACTGGGAGCGCCCAGTTTTCCATCACCAGGTGGTGAAACCCCTGAATCTCCAGCCAGGCCTTCTCAAATCTGAATTTTCTATGTCTTTAGGCTCCCTGTACCCCAGTGTCAAGAAGGATTGGAGTATGATCTGAAGTGGGTCTAGGGATCGATCTAGCAGTTGCTAGGGGGAACTTAGCCTCCCAATCCATCGATACGAGTATCCTGTCCAGTTTTGCCATAATCGGAGCAGACTGCATGTTAGACCATGTAAATAGTCTATTATTAATAGGGATATCTATCAGCTCTAGGTCTGTGATCATCCTATTGAACTCTGCTCTGTGCCTATCGCTGGAACCTCTACCATTGTGTTCGAAAGCAAATCGGGTAATATTGAAGTCCCCCCGACAATCCAGGCCCCCGGCCAACGGAGTCAAATATTGACCAGCTCTTGCCAAAAGGCATCATGCTCTATAGCCACGTTCGGCCCATAAACGACAGTGATAGTATGCATATACTTATCAGATCGTCGTTCTAGACGTGTAGTCAGGGAGAAAGTACCATTATAAACCTCGGAACAAGTGAGCAGGTTCGAGTTGAAGCCAATGGCAATTCCCCCTGAGGCTCCCACGGATGGGCGTAAAACCCATTTCTTGATTCTGTTCCCCCCCATTCTCTTGAGTTTGGACCCGTGTATAAGTTTGGTCTTCTGAAGCCCAACCACTTCTGCCTTGGACTTAGTGATAACATCCCTAACCATATCTCTTTTACCTTTATCCCCAAGATCCCGGACATTCCAGAATAGCGTATTCATTGGGGAACTATGTTCGAGATGACTGTGTGTGAGGGACTCGGGCGGGTTTTGCCCTCAGAGATCGTTATCCCCTTAGAGTTGGTTTCTAGTTCCTTATGAACACTAGATTTAGCCCTTTCAGTTTCCCAACGCCTAATTTTATTGAGAAGTAACGCGGTGCGTTCTTTATCATAAACTTCCAAACCACAGGTCATAACTAATAGAAAAACTTCAGAGTCTGATATGAAATTTAAAATATTAGTAAGAAAATTTTTTGTACCTCCATTGTCATGTTTAGCCGCTTTGGCGGCTGCAGCTATCTCCAAAAAGCCATCCAAGGACTCCGCATGATCCCTCTTAGGCGACCGCTGCACCCTAAAACCAACCGTCCTGTGAGACGATCCAGTACTGTATCGTGGGGCCGATTCTGGCAAAGTGGATAGCACCATCTCTAGCAAAAACTCCTTTTGTGTATCAGCAATAAATTCTGAGTCCCCTGAGTCCTCGTCTGTAAATGAGAAGTCAACGTCCAGGTTCAGACGCCCTTCTAGGTCCTCCTCACTATCAGCATGCTGATTTTGAAATTGAAGAGAGGACTCTCTAATTGTGGACTCCTCATTGAGCCCACAAAATGACGAAGGCGCTTCAAGAATAGCGGTGGTGATGATGGCGTTCTCCATTGCATTCCCCTCAGTGGGTCCGCTACTAGCTTGATATTGTGATTGAATGTTCGAAATTTCAGGTCTGCTATAAAATGCTTCTTGGGCCCCTCTTTGGGCCCATTAATGCCTATAAGATGTGCACAAACCAACCCCCCATTAGAAATATCTTCGGCCGAATAAACATCTGTTGCTCTGCGGTCTATTATACCGCCCCCCTCGATTTCCTCGCTCAGATATGGTGTAACCGCAGCTGCCTCCACACAGCTTTCGACAGCTATCCTAAGGAGAGTGGTTGGGACAGCGGTAAAGTCAGAGGTCGGCGTATTCGAAGCTGAATTGGGAGCTTTAATCGAAGAGACGCAACGCCTCTCTTCTTCCAACCCCACTCTGCCATTTCCAACTTTCTTCTTTAAGTCCAGACCCTTTTCTCCACTCTCTTCTCCACCATTGTCTTCTTTACCCCATATGTCTGACCTCAAGCCATGAGCATCACTCTGCGCCTCTAGTGGGTTCTTACCCCTATGGAGGCTCAGATCTGAGCTTTTCGCTTTTCCAGAGTCATTTCTGACTCTTGTCGCCCTAGCTCCACAGACGCCTGCTCCGGTTCTTTTGCTGAAGACCATCGCTTTTCAACCCACTCCTTAGTCGATAGCGAACTTTCGCTTGTCTTGTTCCCCATTCTGGCGCTTTCCCTCACCAACCCTTATCTCGATGCCAGAGAGCCGTTATCTGCTGCATGCATGGAGGAGCAGGGTTGGGTCTTGCCACTTTGGGGGCCTGCAAGCGCTGTCCCCTTCCTCTGTACCACAGTCTGTGCCTCCTGCCTTGCATGCCGCTTTTGACCACTTTGGAGCTCTCGATTGCCGTTTTGGGTATTCTGTAGTTTCTCCTTTTTCTGATAAACTCTTGAAGTAGAGAGATTTACCAAGTTTGGGTGATGATCATCAAGGCCGTTGGATCCTTTGGTCTGGCTTCGCTTCCGACCATCGGTGTCCCGCCGTGATCCATGTTTCTCTGATCCCTCTGCCGTGGCCTCTTGACGTGCATCCATCTCTCTCGCCGCTTTGATGACCTCTCGATGGGCTCTCTCCACTTCATGGCTCCCATCTAAAGAGATCTCCCAATTTGGCGAAGCAACATCCCTATAGCTTCGGCCGTCTCTGAGCGAGGCTGTAGGCGATTGGGGCGTGATGGAGGAATGGTCTGTCTCTTTATCAGCGCATTTGTCTAGCACAAAGCGAATGAGATAGGAATCATCAAAGGAGAATACTTTGGAGAATCTTGGCATCAAGGCAATGTCTATACTTCTGATGAGCAATCTTGCCGATACTAGATCCGATCGACGAACAGTTTTCTCGTCGATATCTTCCACCGTTCCGAAGTCAGAGACCATCTCTTGTAAGGCCTCTCTCTTCCAAAAATGAAATCGCACATTGTGAATCCACACCCAGTATCTCTCCCCTTGAGGCTTCTCAGCACCGAAGCTAGGTGTCCAAGCTTCGAAATCCATCCTAAAATGGCCAAAATCCACTGTGCTAGCTCCGGTAATCTCTAGCATCTTTTGTAGAGAGGGGAAAGACACTAGAAACTGAAGGGGGCACATTCGCTTAACAATCCAATCCCGGTGAGCCTTCATAGGCCACCTCTCACTCAAAGCCTGGAGCACATGGGTCTCTAATGGTCTACCGGAACTCACCTTTGCTATAGCGCACCACTGCCTTAGCCAAACTTCCTCCTGTTTGATCGCTGCGAGGCTATTTGCCAACTTGATCGTTGCTGGATTGTCAGGCGAACGTCCCCTGAATACTCGCCTCTCTTCATCATTGCTGGTGGCGACGACATTAGTGCAAGTGGAGAACTTATGGCCCCACATCATACATCTCAGGCATCTGACTTCTTTGGTACACTCCGTCCGATAATGCCCCAACTCTCTGCAGTTGAAGCACGGAGTAGGTTTACGCTTTCCCTTTCTCTGTTGTTTTTTGGGTTCACTAGGTGCTGGCGGTGGGGATTTGGACTTTTGTTTTCTTTTGTGAACCACTTCTTGCCACTGTTCTGCATCTACCCCAACCGGAGGTGGAACAACACCCTCCCCAGGTCCATCGTTTAGACCCTTTCTTTGGGCCCATATAGCGGTGGATCTTGGGGGGTCAATGGTCATCCTCCTTGGTGGTAGTTGGAGGGAGTTGCGGAGGGGGGAAACAGGATGTTGAGGTGGGTGTTGTTTGTTGGGTTCCAATGTTGGTGTGATCACAGTTGTAGGGGAATGTGGGTGTAGTGCCTCAATTGGCTTGGGTGATGCGATGGGTTGAACTTGCTGTAGGATAGCTTGGAGATGCTGGTAAGGAAAATATTGAGTCTTTCTTGGTTGTATGTGAGGGTGCGAATGGTAAGTTGCATCCATGTACCTCCTTTCTCTATCTGATGCGAAGTGATCCCTGTGCTTGTGCCTGCTGTGCACTTCTGAGTTGAGGTGCAATTGAGCGAGATGCCGGCCCATTGGAGGGGTTTTCTTACGCCGAGACTGGCCTGTAGGAAGACCCCCTCTTTGGGCCCTCCCTCTCAAATGCTCTTCTTCCATGAGGCGATGATGAGCTGATGCACTCCCCACCTGCCGTGGGTGCGCATTTCGATGTGCCCGCGGGTGGGAGATTGCGTATCTGAGCCCCGAGGGTTCCCCCTCAACACAGTTGGGTTGTAGGGCAGGGGTTGCAGTTGGGATAGGGATGTTTGGCTGGGGATTTGATTTAGAAGAGTCGGTATTGTAAAGTGTGGGAGAAGAAGCTTCGGCATGGGTATGAGGGTGTGGGGGTGAAGGGGCCGTCGGAGTGTGGCGGACCCTCTCTTTGGGTCCGCACCCACTCATCTCTAGTTCCGAAAGCATCCTGAATTGGTGAATGTAGTTGAATAAACAAGAATGGCAAAAGGAGGGAAGTTAAGGTTGAGAAGAAGAGGAGAAGTGAAACTTGCCAAAACAGAGAGGTAGAAGGTTGGTTGTTTGTAGGGATGGTTGGGGTTAAGGAGAAGAGGAGTGTTGGGGTTCTAACAAGCAGAAAAGAGTGAAGAAGAAGGTGGGGAAGAGGAGCGGGATTGGGCAGGGCATTACGATCGGAGAAGGAGGGGTTTAGCGACCGGGAAAATGGCTGGGGTTGATGTCTGGGGGGGGGCTCAGGAAAGGGGAGTTCGATGGGCCATGGTTAATTTTATCATTCAGAGATTTTAGTATGAGAGTCAGGATATGGGTTTGGGGCGAAACTCCTAAGTTATCTATCTAAGCTGAGTCATGATAACTTGAGCAAATGATATGCCCTTTTTCCCAGGGTAAGTATTCTCTCTCCTCCCTCTCTCCTTACCCTTCTCATTTTTTCTCTGGTTCACTTGTCTGCTCATCCCTTGGAGATCAAAGAGACCAAGAACTGGTACAAAATCGTTGAGATCGAATTGGCCAAGAAGTCTCATGACCTTGTAAATGAGCTTGCTGAACTTGGTTGCATCAATGTCGCCATCTTTATCTTCAGACTTCCTCCCATTATTATCCAACATATTATGTCAGTTATAGGCAATCGTACCTATAAGTTCTGAAAGAAGGAAAAAAAGAACGATGAAAGAAACATCTTTTGAGTCAAATTACAAAAAATTCAAGTCGAAATGTTACTTTTGATGAAGTTGTGATTATATGTTTGATGTGTTATAATTGTTATGTAACTTGAAGCATCATTTGAGTTATGAATCTATGTTAGGATTATGTCTTGTATACTTGTTGTTCAGTTAGAAGAAGAGGCGATAAAGCACGAGGGTCGAACTATCGAAGAGAGGAGAAGATAGAAACAAAGCAGCAACAGCAACATCAATAGAGGTTGGTACGGTCGACTATACAGTCAACTATACATCCCTCGGGGTTGTGCACTATTGAGGTGCGGTCAACCGCACTTGGGTGCAGTCGACTGACTGTGGCTGCCGCAACATTTTGGGCATAGGCCTCGGTGATCGTTTCAGCCCAATCTTCAACTCTGAGTCAGTTCGTACGACTCCTGTTCAGTGACTTCTTCTACAGGATATATTAGACGACTGAGATATCAAGACTAACCAAGGATTCTCTATATTTTTCTTCTATTTATTTTTATAGCCTCCAATATGAGAGGTGAAGTACATCATTGATTATTTTTCTCCATTGCACAGAGAGGCTTAAGAGATAGTTCTTGGTGAGTGAGTTTAATTCCTTATATTGAGTGAATCTATAACTCATTGTAATATCTTCTAGTTGAATATTATATCTCCCTATATTTTTCTCCGGATTAAGCGAAAGCTAACCAGGATAAATCCTCGTGTGTTTGTGTCGAATTGGTAGAACTATTTTTTTAGGTTTTTCAATTGATTCGTCTCATCTATCTCACCATCCTAATTGCTCTAATTAGTTCTGCTATGCCACTGATGTTCGTCGACACCCTCCAACAAAGTGGTATCAGAGCTTCATGATGCCCAGTCTATTGAAGATCAAGCAATTCGATGGAAAGACCAACTTCAATCTTTGGAAGGTAGACATGTATGATGTCCTAGTTTAAGAATGTCTGCAGTTAGTCGTCAAAAAGAAAGAAAAATCATCTGATATGAAGGAGGATGTTTGAGATGATATTTATGAAAGAGGCATAAGTCTAATCCGACTATCATTGGCGAACGAGGTCAAGTTTAATTTGCTTGAAGAAACTAGCGTGACAAGTTTGTGGGAAAAACTCATAGCTGATTACTCTGGTTCGTCGTTATTAGATCAGATGCATTGGAAGATAAAGTTCCGTTTATCAAAGATATTGATCTTCAAAATCACATCACAGAGTTCAACAAGGTGCTATCAGAACTCAAGGCGGTAAACATGGATGTGAGTGAAGAAGATAAAGATTTCAACTTGATACTTTCACTACCGAATTTGGACGAGCATTGATGAATCCAATATTATTCACATTTAGGAGCAATAATCTTACTGCAATTGGACATTTAAATGCTCTATATGTGGTATTTTACTCTTAATTTCTCTTTTCCATAGGAAACAGCCTAAAGCAGCAAAACGAAGCAGATTCAGGATTTTGAGGATGATACACAGAAACTGCAGGGCATAAGTCGACTGGTGTTTCCAACAGGCGACTGGACAGAGAGGCTGACGATGCTCGGCACAGTCGACTTACTCCAGAGATAGTCGGATGACTGGTGATCATGAATCTACAGATGTCTCGACACAGTCGACTTACTCCCAAACCAGTCGACTGGTATTCAGCCGAGTATGAAGATAAGAACAGATGAAGATGCATCCTCATCCAAATCCGAAGCAAGATTAAATTATCCAAACTCAGGTGTAAAAAGATAGGATTGCAATCTGCAGATGGGGGCAAAAGAAGTTATAAAAAGGCTGGAATAAGAAGTGAAGAGTATCACCGAATCTCTGGATCATCAATCATCAACCACATGCATTGTTCTCTCAGCGTCGAAGAAAGAAGGAGATCAAGTACACTGAAGGGGACGAGCCAGTCAACTTAGTGACAGCAAGTCGACTTCTCAGACCGAACATCATCAGTTTATTTCTTCTCTTTCTAGTTTTTATTTTAATCATGTATTCGAAACTGTTAGTCAATAAAAGTTTTATTATGTGGAACTAATTTCATAGTTGGGTAGATTGAAACCGTAGTTACGTAATGCTATATTCTTCTGAATGCTACTCTATTACTTATTGATTAAACCTGAGAGTATTGGTATAGATTTATAATATACAAACTTGTTCAGAAGTTCTAAGAGCAGTCGACTGAGAGTGACAGCAAGTCGACTGCCATACAGAACCTGAGATTATCAAGTTTGCATATTATAAATCTGAATCTGTTTTATGAGCATACAGACGACCCGTATCTCATGCCCATAGCTTGTAACACAGGAATTTTTAGGGATTCTTAGTTTAATCAACTTGAAGGATCTAGATCTGATACCAATTTCTAGAACTCCAAGTGTTTGTTTGTTTCCATCGTTCCTATATTTTCTTTAAGTGCAACTTAGTAGATACCATGCTAAATACTTAAGGAAAGAAACGAATTAGAGTAGATACCATGCCTAATTCTTGGCTTAGGGAGACAATAACTTTAAGGAGTAGATACCATGCCCTTAAAGGAACGAACATGAGTAATTAGAGTAGCATAGAAGGTGACTTAGCATTCATGACTATAGGTGGAGATCAAAACCCAACTACTTAATAGACATTTGTGATTCAGAACTACTTGATCTAGTCATTTCTTTTAGAACAACACTTTAAAACTCTTTTTTTTTTTTTTTATTGGTTTAATTTCTACAATCTCTGTGGGATCGACCCTTGCTTGTCACTACGCTTCTATAAACGATTCGTACACTTGCGAGGTTTTAATTTGTGTCTAGTTTATCTGTTTATAACTAGATTGCACAACAAGTTTTTTGCACCGCTGCCTGGGATTGTTTAGTATTTTAACTTACAAATCAGTAAAATAGTTTTTATTTTTCTTTTCTTTTATTAATAAATATTTTTCTTTTAGGTTAAAGGATTCTGGTGAATGCACGGGAGACGATCACTTCGTCCAGAGCTACTACCTATTGACGCAGAAACAGAACGCACATTGCATAGACTAGGTCAGCTGTCTGCAGCAAACCAGTCGACTGGTGCACGGAACAAGTCGACTGCACAGAGACCCAATTCACGAGCAACAATGGCTGAGGAAGTACCAAATCGAGTACCAATGCAGGATAAATTCACGCCTAAGAAAATTGAGCAACCTTCCTGCATTGCTTATCAACCTAATGTTACATGGAATATGCATCTATCTCCTCAGTTACTTAGCATGGTTCCCCACTTTAGTGGCAAACCAGACGAAGAGCCTTACCTTCATCTGCAAGACTTCTTTGATCTTTGCAGAACACAAAGTGTCCAAGGGCTTACCCCCGAACAAATCAGGTTAATCTTGTTTCCATTCTCTTTAAAACTAAATGCTAAATTGTGGTATAATTCTTTGGAACCAGGATCAATTAATTCATGGGAGCAATTGGCAACAAAATTCTTGAAAGAATTCTTTCCTGCCCAGAAAACCAAACAACTGAAAAGGTAGATTCAACTCTTCCAATAAAAAGATGGAGATTTATTCTTCGAAGCATGGAAGGACTTCAAGAACAAGCTTATCAAGTGTCCTACACACAACATGCCTAAAGATGATCGGTACAAGCATTTTATGAGGGTTTAAATGATACTAACAAGGCAATTGTGGATTCAGCTTGCAACGGGATCTTGATGAGGAAAAGTGGTGAGGAGGCCATCGAATTTTTTGAAGAACTCAGCGAGAACTCACAGCAATTCTCAACAAGGGGAAGAGGCATTTCTAAAAAACAGGGAGTTTACGAAATTTCTGGTAGTAATAACATACAATTAGAAATGGTAAACATGAACAAAAAAATTGATATGCTTGTTAATGCAATGACAACAATGGGCAGTGTAAAAAATCAAACAAAAGAAATTTGTGCAATTTGTTCTCATTTTGATCATACGACTGATACGTGTCCCATGTCTTCTTTCACAGATCAGGAGCATGCAAACTATGTGGGACAAGGAGTGTTTCCACCAAAGAATAACCCCTTCTCGACCACATACAACCCAGGGTGGAGGAACCATCCAAATTTCTCATGGAGCAACAATCAAGGCACTCAATCTTCGCAAGGACATGCACGGAACTTCCAGATGGGAAGTGGGTATGATCGGCCAAGTCAAGAACAGAAGAAGTTGGATTTTGAATCCACTGTTCTTCAATTGCTCCAACAACAATATCAAACATGCAACCAACAAGGGCAGGCAATTCAGAAATTGGAAACCCAAATCGGTCAAATCGCGAAGGAGTTGAGTGAAAGAAAGGCAGGAGAACTCCCATCACAAACTATACCAAACCCTAGAGGCCAAGAACAGCTCAAATCAGTAACAACCCTAAGAAATGGTAAGATAATTGACAGCAAGGTTGGAACACACGCAGACGAATCAGATACACAACCATCAAAAGCCTTGGGGTCTAATAAGGTAAGTGAAAAAGAAAGGGGAGTATTGCCACCATTCCCTCAAAGGTTAGTCAAGCAAAAGAAGGAACAACATTTATTTGATATCTTTGAGACTCTCAGAAAGGTAGAAATTAATATCCCCCTACTTGATGCTATTAAACAAATTCCTTCTTATGCCAAATTTTTGAAAGAATGTTGTACTCACAAAAGAACATTTCAGGTTAGGGAGGACGTGGCTCTGACAGAGGAAGTGAGCGCCGTTTTGTTAAGGAAATTACCTCCTAAACTGAAGGACCCAGGTAGTTTTACCATTCCTTGCAGGGTTGGTGAGCACTTCTTTGAAAAGGCACTGCTAGACTTGGGGACAAGCATCAATCTTCTTCCTTACTCTGTTTACGAAAAGCTAGGATTAGGGGAACTCAAACCAGCATCCATCACTTCGCAGTTGGCTGATCGCAGCATCAAAAGACCTAGAGGTATTTTGGAAGATGTCCTAGTTCAGGTAAATGATTTCATTTTGCCTGCAGATTTTGTTGTGTTGGATATGGAGGACTCTTCAATGCCATCTTTTTTACCGATCATTTTAGGTAGGCCCTTTATGAGTACAGGCTGATATAAAAATTTGTGTTAAAAAGGGTACTATAAGTATGAAAATAAATGGAGAAAAGGTTGAATTTAAAATGTTTGATGCACTGAAATTACCACATGATGATCATGAATGTTATAATATTGATGTGGTACAGGAGATTGTTGATCAAACATTTCAGGTACATAGCATTGAACCACTACAAGCCGCAATTACACAATCTCTAACATTGTTTCATGTTGAACAGGAATACGATGACTGGAGGATTGCAGAGACAGTACATTACCTTGAAACTCCAAAATCATATTCAGGTAAGCTTGCACCTGCATTTGAAAATCTTGTGTCTGATAACACTTCTGTTTCCTTCCAGACCAGTCGACTGTTACCAGGACACCAGACGTGGAGCTTAAGCCACTGCCTAAACATCTGAAGCACGCATATTTGGGTGAGAACCAGACGCTACCTGTGATAGTTGCTGCAAATTTGAGTGCACAAGAAGAAGATAAGCTGCTAAGGGTACTGCGAGAACACAAGGGTGCAATAGGATGGACCATTGCAGACATCAAGGGAATAAGTCCATCCAAATGCATGCATAAAATACTTCTTGAAGACAATGCAAAACCTAGCAGGGAAGCACAGAGAAGGCTTAATCTACACATGAAGGAAGTGGTAAGAATAGAGGTCTTGAAGCTACTAGATGTTGGCATCATCTACCCTATCTCAGATAGCAAATGGGTGAGCCCTATACATGTAGTGCCTAAGAAAAGTGGAGTCACAGTGGTGAAGAATGAAGAGAATGAGCTTATCCCTACAAGAGTGACCACAGGATGGAGGGTATGCATTGACTACAGGAAGCTGAATAACGAAACCAGGAAAGATCACTTCCCTCTTCCTTTTATTGATCAAATGTTAGAAAGATTAGCAGGATATAGTCATTATTGTTTCTTAGATGGTTATAGTGGCTATAATCAAATTGCTATTGCTCCAGAAGATCAAGAAAAGACCACTTTTACATGCCCTTTTGGTACTTTTGCATACAGGAGGATGCCCTTTGGATTGTGCAACGCACCAGCTACATTTCAGAGATGCATAATGAGTATATTTTCAGACATGGTGGAAAGGTTCATCTAGGTATTTATGGATGATTTTAGTATTTTTGGATCTTGTTTTGATGAATGCCTTAACCATTTGCAGCTTGTACTTAAGAGATGTGAAGAATACAATTTAGTGCTGAATTGGGAAAAGTGCCATTTTATGGTACAACAAGGTATTGTCTTGGGACATGTGGTGTCAAAAAGGGGCATAGAGGTGGACAAGGCAAAAATTGACATCATATCAAAGCTACCCCCTCCTACTACAGTTAAGGGTGTAAGGAGTTTTCTTGGACATGCAGGGTTCTATAGAAGATTTATAAAAGATTTCTCCAAAATCTCCAGACCCCTTTGTGAATTGTTGGCTAAGGATGTTGAGTTTGCATGGACAGAAGAGTGCACAAATGCTTTCATTACATTGAAAAATCTTCTCATTTCTACACCTATGATCATGGCACCAGATTGGAACCATCCCTTCGAGCTTATGTGTGATGCAAGTGATTATGCTTTGGGAGCTGTTTTGGGTCAGAGAATAAATAAGGTACCCCATGCTATTTACTATGCTTCTCGAACTTTAAATGATGCACAGCTTAATTATTCCACTACTGAAAAAGAATTGTTAGCTGTCATTTTTGCTGTAGAGAAGTTTAGATCATATTTGATTGGATCTAAAGTCATTGTTTTTACTGACCATGCTGCTTTGAGATATTTGTTTGCTAAAAAGGATGCTAAGCTTAGGTTGATTAGATGGGTGCTGCTGCTGCAAGAATTCGACCTTGAGATTAGAGACAAGAAAGGAAGTGACAATGTTGTGGCAGATCACTTGTCCAGATTATTGCATGATGAAGAAAGAATTGTGCCCCCACTGAATGAAAATTTCCCAAATGAAAATCTATTTGAAATAAATATACAACTTCCATGGTTTGCAGATATTGTAAATTATCTCACTGCTCATGTTTTCCCTCCAGGTATGACAAGTCAAGAAAGAAAGAGACTGGTGGTCATGTGCAAGCACTATTATTGGGACGATCCTTATTTGTTCAAATTTTGTCCTGATCAAATTATAAGAAGATGTGTGGCAGAAGAAGTGCAAATGAGTATCCTACAACATTGCCACCAATATGCATGTGGAGGACACTTTGGACCAAAAAGAACAGCACTTAAGGTATTACAATCTGGTTTTTATTGGCCTAATGTATTCAAAGATGCTTTTTCTTTTTGCAGGACTTGTGACAAATGCCAAAGGACAGACAACATCTCTTCTAGAAATCAAATGCTACTGCAAAACATCCAAGTAATAGAGCTTTTTGATGTTTGGGGAATCGACTTCATGGGTCCCTTTCCTAACTCATTTGGCTATTTATATATTCTTGTGGGTGTGGATTATGTGTCTAAATGGGTCGAGGCTGTCCCCTCAAAAACTAATGATCACAAGGTTGTTGTCAAGTTTTTGCAGGAAAACATCTTCACCAGGTTCGGTACACCACGAGCAATAATTAGTGATGGAGGTAGCCACTTCAATAATTTTCCATTTGCTTCTTTGATGAAGAAATATGGGATTACACATAGAGTGGGTACTCCATATCACCCTCAAACCAGTGGGCAAGTGGAGATTAGCAACAGAGTGATCAAGAGCATTCTGGAAAAGACAGTAAACACAAGTAGAAGGGATTGGTCGCTACGCTTGAATGATGCATTATGGGCCTACAGAACCGCATACAAGACACCCATCGGCATGTCACCGTACGGTCTGGTTTTTGGAAAAGCCTGTCATCTGCCAGTGGAGTTGGAACACAAAGCTTATTGGGCCATTAAAAGGTTCAATTTTGACATGAAACAAGCAGGTGACAAAAGAAGAATGCAACTGAACGAGCTTGAAGAATTAAGGCACGATGCATATGAAAATGCAAAGTTGTACAAAGAAAGGACCAAGATGTACCATGATAAACAGCTAGCAAGGAAGGAGTTTTATGAAGGACAGAAGGTATTGATATACAACTCAAGATTAAGACTCTTTCCAGGCAAGCTTATGTCACGATGGTATGGCCCATACATTGTTACAAAAGTCTTTCCACCTGGAGTGTTGGAGGTTCATAGCAAAGAGAAAAATCAAACATTCAAGGTAAACGGGCATAGGGCGAAGCCGTATATTGAGATGAGTCTTGAGCCGCAAGAGGAAGATGTGAATCTTCAAACCATTCAATACATTGCATGAACTCATCAAGTCTAGCTGAAGACAGGAAACACAGCGCTTATTGGGAGGCAACCCAATTCTCACGAGAGTACTTACACTTTCTCTTTATTTCTTTTTGTTATTCATCGTTTATTTTCAGTTTCTTTCCTTCAAATTAGATGGTAACATATGCCTATTTTAAATTTTTATTTCAAACATTGAGGACAATGTTCCAACTAAGTTTGAGGGTAGTTAGTCACATTTAGAGTCTCTTGATGTTGAGTCTTTTCTAACCACAATGATGAGAAATGAACTCAGTTACTATAGGTAGAAAGTGGAGAACTAGTATTAAGTGTGGTCTTTATTTATTCATATGGTCATGTCAATTCGACGAATCTTGAAAGAGAATAGCAAGTTCAACTGTGAGTAAACTTAAATACACAAATTGTGAGTTTTGAGCCTTATTTATTTCTTTTGAGAGAGCCACACACTTGAAAATCTCAGTTGACTGCATTCTTGAGATGATCTAGAACTTGTTTTTGCTACTTTTCGAAACTTAATTGGTGTTTGCATAAAAACATGGAAATGATTAAGGCACCTAAAATTCTATCACTAAAGACAAATAGCCTACCCAACATCAATTATCCACTAGTTACCCCTTTGAAGCCTATAAAAGCTTTCTTTTTGTAAGACACATCATCCTTAACCAAAGACTAGATGAATAGGTCACCTTACCTATATCTATTGAGTTAGTAGAGCAAGAATTGTAAAAGAGATGTGGTATGTCAAGATGAAGGGGATATAAAGAAGAGTTGGAGGATTTGTCTTAAGAAAAAACTAAAAAATGAAAAGTTATAAATTGCTAAGTTATGGATGGGGGAAAGATGTAAAAAAAAAAAAAGAAAAAAAAAAATCTCTTAGAACAACACAAGTTGCTCTACTAATTCTTTAGAATTTTGTATTCCTGTTCCTTCAATTGTTTAAACCCTCACCCATGGCCCCATTACAACCTATAAAAGACCTTTTGATCCAAGTAACATGCAAATCAATGGTGTGAAGATGTAGTAGCAAGATCAAGCATATGGTTTCATCCAGGTAATGAAAGTTGTCACGAGATCTAATTTGAATGTCCCATGTCAATGAGAGCTATATTTCTTTGTGAGTGTATGCCATGGTGAGAATTTGGAATTAAAATATAGTTGAGCTTGCTAACCTTAATCATGATTATGTTGCAGAGGCATTGGCCATACTATTATTTGATATTCAAGTTAAGTATTCGTGTGAATAAGTGATTAACATTTGAATCAAAACTTGTTTAGACCTATCTTAATGCTTATTCTAACCTTGACACTTAATGTAGCAAGTTCTCTGAGGAAAATGTTGGAAGGGTCAAGATGTTCAAGAGATGCTTGTAGTTTAATTTTGCTTGAGGACAAGCAAAAGTTAAGTTTGGGGGTATTTGATGAATCCAATATTATTCACATTTAAGAGCAATAATCTTACTGCAATTGGACATTTAAATGCTCTATATGTGGTATTTTACTCTTAATTTCTCTTTTCCATAGGAAACAGCCTAAAGCAGCAAAACGAAGCAGATTCAGGATTTTGATGATGATATACAAAAACTGCAGGGCATAAGTCGACTGGTGTTTCCAACAGGCGACTGGACAGAGAGGCTGACGATGCTCGGCACAGTCGACTTCTCCAGAGACAGTCGGCTGACTGGTGATCATGAATCTACAGATGTCTCGACACAGTCGACTTACTCCCAAACCAGTCGACTGGTATTCAGCCGAGTATGAAGATAAGAACAGATGAAGATGCATCCTCATCCAAATCCGAAGCAAGATCAAATTATCCAAACCCAGGTGTAAAAAGATAGGATTGCAATCTGCAGATGGGGGCAAAAGAAGTTATAAAATGGCTGGAATAAGAAGTGAAGAGTATCACCAAATCTCTGGATCATCAATCATCAACCACAGGCATTGTTCTCTCAGCATCGAAGAAAGAAGGAGATCAAGTACACTGAAGGGGACGAGCCAGTCGACTTAGTGACAACAAGTCGACTTCTCAGACCGAACATCATCAGTTTATTTCTTCTCTTTCTAGTTTTTATTTTAATCATGTATTCGAAACTGTTAGTCAATAAAAGTTTTATTATGTGGAACTAATTTCATAGTTGGGTAGATTGAAACCGTAGTTATGTAATGCTATATTCTTCTGAATGCTACTCTATTACTTATTGATTAAACCTGAGAGTATTGGTATAGATTTATAATATACAAACTTGTTCAGAAGTTCTAAGAGCAGTCGACTGAGAGTGACAGTAAGTCGACTGCCATACAGAACCTGAGATTATCAAGTTTGCATATTATAAATCTGAATCTGTTATATGAGCATAGAGACGACCCGTATCTCATGCCCATAGCTTGTAACACAGGAATCTTTAGGGATTCTTGGTTTAATCAACTTGAAGGATCTAGATCTGATACCAATTTCTAGAACTCCAAGTATTTGTTTGTTTCCATCGTTCCTATATTTTCTTTAAGTGCAACTTAGTAGATACCATGCTAAATACTTAAGGAAAGAAACGAATTAGAGTAGATACCATGCCTAATTCTTGGCTTAGGGAGACAATAACTTTAAGGAGTAGATACCATGCCCTTAAAGGAACGAACATGAGTAATTAGAGTAGCATAGAAGGTGACTTAGCATTCATGACTATAGGTGGAGATCAAAACCCAACTACTTAATAGACATTTGTGATTCAGAACTACTTGATCTAGTCATTTCTTTTAGAACAACACTTTAAAACTCTTATTTTTTTTGTTTTATTGGTTTAATTTCTACAATCTCTGTGGGATCGACCCTTGCTTGTCACTACGCTTCTATAAACGATTCGTACACTTGCGAGGTTTTAATTTGTATCTAGTTTATCTGTTTATAACTAGATTGCACAACAAGCATTTGATCACTATCATGCTACACGATAAATCTGCCAAGGAGAGTTTTAGAGTAGATAGCGTAATCAAAGTATTGAAGAAAAATCAACTTAGAAAGGAGACTCGGAAATCATTGTTTACTCCCATAAGTTGTCTAGTAATGGAAGGTCCTTCAACTGGAAGTCAAAGTGCTATACAAAAAGGATCGATTTGTTGCCAATATTGCAAGAGGTCATGACATATCAAGAAAGACTGTTGAAAATTGTAGAATCAGAAAAGCACCAGGGATGTCAATTCTACCGCAAATGTGATTTACCCTTGTGAATCAGGTGATTTGTGACTTCTTGTTTCAAATTCTTTAGAAGTAGATTCTGATTGGTTTCTTGACTTAGCGAGTTCTACTACTTATAAGTGTATTATAGGGCGTTATGTGAGAACGAGAATTTGAGAGATTTGTGAAGTAATCAGTGAGGGGGAAGTTGAGTTAAAGATGTCAGGTGTGAACATGTACACTCTAAGGGAATTCTTGCATATTCCTCTGCTGAAACAGAATCTGATTTCCTTGAGAACTCTTGAAGCACGCAGCTGTATGTGCACAACTCGAGGTGGAGTTCTGTCTATTTTTCATGGTCATGTAAGGTGATTAAAGGTATGAGAATTGTTGGGCCAAGTCAACACAATCACCACAAGCTTTGGGGGATCCAAAATACTTACACAAGTGTTGTTTCTTTTCCCAATATTTCTGCAAGCTCATCTAGTTTGCCGCAACTAGCATCATCGAAGCAAGACCACGACGTTTGAATATCGTCGAGAGGTAGAGAGTACCTCGGGATAGGTGGAGTTCATGTGGAGGTTGGCAACTGCGTGTTAACGCTTACTGAGGTGTGCCCTTAAGGAGGTATACTGATCGGTGTGATTGGGTAGAAGATTTGTTCAACTAGTTGAAGAAACTATCGTTCCAAGTATGTTCACAAATGGAGTTTAGTAGAGTTCAGAGATGATAAATCATATCATGTTGATATCACTCATATGCAATCTAAAGAGGAGGTTGATAAGATTATGTCTTGTATACTCGTTGTTCAGTTTGAAGACAAGATGACAAAGCACGAATGTTGAAGCGTCGAAGAGAGAAGAAGGTGAAAACAGGGTAGCAGCAGCAACAACAACAGAGGCTGGTACAGTCGACTGTACACCCCTTTGGGTCTGGACATTAGTGAGGCGCGGTCGACTGCACGACCGCAGTTGGGTGTAGTCAACCGACCGCGGCTGCAACAACGTTTTGGGCCTAGGTCTTGATGATCGATTCAGCCCAATCTTCAACTCCAAGTCAGATCGTACGACTCCTATTCAGTGACTTATTCTATAGGATATATATCGGACAACTGAGATATCAAGACTAATTTAGGATTCTCTATATTTTTCTTCTATTTATTGTAATAGCCTCCAATATGAGAGGTGAAACACTTCATTGATTATTTTTCTTCATTGGAAAGAGAGGTTTGAGAGATAGTTCTTGGTGGGTTAGTTTAATTCCTTATATTGAGTGAATCTGTAACTCCTTGTAATCTTTTCAAGTTGAATATTATATCTCTTTATATTTTCCTCTGTATTAAGCTAAAGCTGACCGGGATAAATTCTCGTGTGTTTGTGTTGGATTAGTAGACCTATTTGTTTGGTTGTTCGATTGATTCATCTCATTTATATCGCCATCCTCATTGTTCCAATTAGTTCCGTTGCGCCATCAGTGTTCGTCGATATCCCCCAACAATCTAAATACATTAAAATTTGACTTTGTCCTTTAAGCAAGAAGTCATCTTAGAGATTGTTCCGTCACTTTTATATCAAACATAATTTTTATGTTCTATGATAAGAATATATACTGTAGTATCCGTGCTAATCATCTGGTTATTTTTACTCTGATAAAGTACTGTGTGTGACGAATGTGAATGTGAATGTCAATTATATCATTAATATAAGTTAAATTTTTTATAACCATAACTTTTATTGTACTCTAATTTGAAGTCACACACATTTCTTACTCTGAAGAAGATGTGTTTGTCGATATTCCATAAGGAGAATAGTGACTATAAAAGTAATTGGTAACAGTTAAATTGTTTGATTAGTGAAGCATATGTTTTAAACATACAACAATGGTCAAATCCACAACGGCTCGCGCTTTAGGTGCATCGATCCGGTAATGATCGAACGGACTTAGGTAACTCCTCTCTTCTGATATACCCATACGATTTGAGCTTGGTCTGGTTAAGTAAATTGTTGACACAAAGCCTCCTTATCTAGCTCCATCTGGGTCTATATTCAGAAAAAGAGAAGCCCTTTAAACCCTAAAAAAAGATCTCATCTGTCTCAGAATAGGGGCGGTTTGCAAACGCTACTTGTTAGATTTTAGTACTACTTCTACATAGGCGAGGTGAAGCGATAAAAATGGTGGATGCCGACCCATGGCGAAGATAGAGAACTGGGCCATAGATTTTGGTCAACTTAGCCATGCTCCGGTGCTGGTGCAGGCCCATCAAATGGAGGCTACAGGCTACCGATGACCGGTAATGGACGTTGGCCTGATGCGGCGCCAGCTGGCTTCTTACTTAGGCACAGGAAGGAGTGGAGTAAGAAGAATGCAATAAGTAAGGGAACACAAAGAAAGAAGAGGATCAAGGGCCAAGGCATTGCTATTAGTGAACTGGTTTTAGAGCATCATCGACAGTCGTTTGCTTTTTTGCCATTTTTTCTATTTTTTTAGGTTTGTAGCGTACACGGTCGTCTGTTATTTTACAATTTTTTACCTGTTCGGTTACAGTAGAAAGCTATAAATAGCATTCGAAATAGAAAAAGACATATTATAGCAGACGAAACATATTTAATTATATTTTTAAATAATCGAACGAAACATGATTTTTCGTCCGAAGTTTAAAAAAAAAAAACTAATAAAATAACCCAGAAATATGCATATATGGCTGATGTTTCGTCCAGGCCATTGGGTCACATTTCCTTAATTTTTTTTGTAAATTACCATCATGGAAGACTGTGTGCAATTATTTAACTTTTTTTTGCAAATTTATAAATTGTTTTTGCAATTTTTAAATGTTTTTGCAATTTTATAAATGTTTTGCAATTTTTTTTGCAAAAAATCCTCCTTAAAACCCTGACGAAAATCAGTCATTTTGCAATTTTTTTTCCTTTTTGGGACGAAACATCCCGTATATTTTATTAATATTTTCTCAGTTTCTGACTATATAAATATTTTTTTAATGAGAGACGTCTGTCCTTTTTTAACGAATTTATGCATTTTTTGCCATTCGACGACTGCAGCGTTTTGTCAAAGTGGACTGCCAAAATACGCAATTTACCATTTTTTGCATCGAACGACTGTGGATGCTCTTAGGGTCTGTTTGGTTGGAGGGGAATGGAGGGAAGGGGAGGGGAGGGAAGGGGTTTTTTAATAGTTTTCTTGTTTGGTTCAATTTTTAGGAGGGGAGGGGAGGGAAATGGGGGGTGCAACACCCCTCCTGAGCCAATTTTGGCTCCCCTCCAAAAGTGGGGGGATTTGGAGGGGAGAAAAAATAGGGCTAATTTTTTTAAGTGGTTAGACTAAAATGCCCTTTAAAAAATCTAAATCCTAAACCTCTCTTTCTCCCTACTAGCAACGAACTGTTTCTCTCCCAATCTCCCGCTCTCTCTTTCTCCCTATCCCGTCCACCGTTCGCACGCAGCCGTCCGCCGTTCGCACGCCGCCGTCCGCTGTCTGCCGTCCGTCGACCGCCGTCCGCCTCTGCATTCATCAAGGTATGTTGTTAACGATGTATTCTTGGTGGGTTTGGTGTTGGGTTTAGTTTGGATTGGTTGGTATTTTCTTCATGATCTATTCTTGCTGACGATGTATTCTTGCTGAAAATATTACCAACCAGCATCATGAAGATCTGATTTTCACTTGAAGATCTGATTTTCTTCAGGAGTCAATTCTGGCAATACAAATTTTGCTTCAGGAGTTCATACTTGACATTTTTTTTAAATTATTCTTTCTTTCCAGTATTTTTAGAAAATTCAGAGAAAGGACTCTGCAAAGACCTCTCTCTGTTGTACTGTTTGTATCAGTTAAAATTCAATCGGTTGTGCAGGGAATTGTACCATTTCATAGTTCAGGTGTACACAGCATTTGCTTTCAGAATCAAGAAGATTTTGTTCTGATACCTTTCCTTGGGTTATTATGATTGTGTGCTTGAACAATCCCAAACAAGTTTTAAAATCATCTTTTGAATCAGTTAACTGTTGGCTTACAAATCTCTCTGCTCTCTGCTGCAAGTTATGTATCAGTGAAAATTTATAACTACTCTTCAACCAATAGTATCAGTATCAGTTGGCAGTATCAGTATCAGATTGAATTCTGGCAATTCTGGCAATACAAATTTCAAAAGGAGTGAACTTCAGGCAATGAGATTTGACTAATCTTTGGCACCATATTTAATTACTTGTTTGCCAAACAACATTGACAAGTTTCTGGCATAATATTGGCAACATTTGAAAGACCCCATTTCACTTTCCTTGCTCTGTTCTCATTTAATTGCTGAACATAAAACTTCCAGTTGAATTGTATTTCTTGAGAAAAAAAAATGTCTAAGTAAAATCTTAACCTTAGCCGTCGTTTCTTCAGCTTTACACTAGGTTGCTCCACATGCAATGCATGTGTACCTACTATTCCTCGATCCGTCCCTACTTTCCTCAATATTTTTCAGGGCATTTTCGTTTTTTGCAGGTATGTGATTGAACTTGTGATATCATAATATCAGTGTATGTCAAGATATCTTCAATCTTGAGGGTGAAGTTGAGTGAACAGAGAAGAGAGGCAATGAACCTAATTGTTCAGCTTTAATTGAGAAACATTGCTGAATACTGATGCAGTTTGTTTTAGTGTTGCTTTCCAACCTAACTAATGTCATGAACTCTCTCAGCTTTAACATCAATGACCAGGAAACTTTCATCCATTTGTAAATTTTCTCGAATGACCAGGAAAATTTTCTCGAATGTAAACTTTCATCCATACTGATGCAGTAATAAGTACCTGACATCTTCGTGCAATGTTAAAGCATCAAGATGATCTATAGAAAATAAACTGAAAAACTGCTAGTTCATTTCAATTGCCCTTTTTTATTATATGCAAAAGGATATAAAAGTAATTTTATTATAAAATCCATTCCCTCCCCTTGTGAACCAAACAAGAAAATTATTATTTTCCCTCCCCTCCCCTCCTTTGAACCAAACAGAGTTTTCATTAAATCTCTCCCCTCCCTTTCCCTTCCCTTCCCTCCCCTCCATTAAAATCCCTCCCCTCCCCTCCCCTCCTTTGAACCAAACAGGCCCTTAGAGAGTGAAGTGGAGGTGGAATTCGGTGGAGTTAATTAGAGATTTGGCATTTCTTTTAGAAGTATTTGCAAAAATGGGCTAGTCATCAAAATATTTACCAATAGGAGCTAGTTTCCAAATAAATTTCTATATTTCCTACACTATAATATTTCTATAGAATGTGTGACCTTTTTATAATTTTATAATTTATTTTTGTAATATTTTTTATTTGATCTATCTAATTAATTTTGTTGACTACTTAAATTAAAATAAATCTTTTGAGAAATTTATGTAAGAGCTACTTGCTTAAAAACCTTACTCTGATACCAACTGGATGCGGGGCGAGAACACCTGTAAAACGAAATAAACAGAGTAACAAAAGACTTCAAAAATGATAGTTTTTTGTAAAATAATATTTTTGAAAATAATGTGCATTATCAATCTCAAAAATATTAAAGTAATCAAGCATAAGTTCAAGATCTCTCGTAGCTTCTGATTCTCTCTTTGATATTTCACTACCAATATCATATAGGGGTTCCTTGGGTTCTTCCATATGTTCATTTCCTTTCTCTATATGTTTGTTTACTTCTAGAAATTGTCTATATACTGTTGTAGGACTTCAGATATAACTAACAAATTCTCCATTTTCATAAAATAATAAAGATCTTTCATGAAAAGTTAGGTGATCAATTATATGGATATGTATATTGCTAGTTTCTCCAGGATTTATTTGATTTATTGTAATAATTATTACTCATTGTACACTAAAGAAAAATAATTTGAACTCATAAAAATCATTCATGCTTGTTACACTATGTGGATAATAAACATAAAAAACTAACATTCTATCACTTCCTTGATAGTTAGTCATTAATTCATAAATTTATGAGACAAGACTGAAACTATTATTATCCACTATTCTTTTTTAGCGATTTTGTGATTTAAAACAATAAGTATGAAATTAGGAGTAGAGAGAGATTTCTAAGGATACCATAAGAATCAAAACAAAATGGCCCATCATGCTTCCGACTTAGTTAAACATCTTTGAGCTGCTCTGTACTGGTTACTACCAGTGGATAAAATACCTCTGCTATGCACCCCGATTTTAGTGCTCCTTTTACGTTCCTTCCATCTCAGGACTACTATGCTCTTCAAGAAAGCTTCAACAGAAGATACGTCTGGAACAACTAGTAGTACTTTAGTACAGACAACCACAACCTAGCTCATTTCCTACTACTAGGTATGCAACTTAACTATAGAAGGTTACAAATGAGTCTTTTTGCAAGATCCTTTAGGCACAGCCGTACAAAACTTTCTCTAGGTAAGAGATTAATTATAAATACCTTATATTGTACAAGAGCAAGAAAGATAGTCTTTATTGCTTCCATACTTCTTACAAACTCTTCTTAGAAGCTTATATGGAATTTCTCCTTCCTAAATCCTATACCTCTCTCTTACTCAGCCTTTTCTTTTATAGAGAAAGGGACGACTTTACATCAGTTTCAATTATTGTTCGGATTACATCACTTCTTACATCATAGGTAAATAATTGAGTCTATTACGTCACTTCTTATGTTAAAGATTCTTTTCTAACCAGCATCTTCTTGTGCTTCACATCAGAAATAACTCTTCGAAGCCTTATCTTCTTCTTTTCTGCATTGTCCGCATTTATCTTGTGTTTCCATCCTCATAATCTACAATAGTGGACAACTGTCTCTTCTATCATTTTCATGACCCTTTATCTAGAATTTGATATCAGATGTCAAAGACTTATTTCTTTGACTGTGGTAGTTTAATCATTGCTATGTTGTAAATCATTAATTTATGTGTGTCACGGCTATTATAGATCCATATGTTACTGTCTCTATTTTGTATGTCCTTCAGTTCACAATACATTGTTCTACATCCCATAGCTTTTCTTTCTGGGATTAGTTTTTCAAATTCTTCATTTTTATATGGTATAATATTGGTTGCACCAAATAGGACTTGTGTAGTCATCCCTATCTTTATAATATTCTCAACGGATAGTCTTCGTCGTCTTCAAGGAATTATGGAATAGTTGAAAATATCCGGACATATATTTTGGTGGTCTTTGTAAGACCAAAATAACTCTTAGCAGATTTATATACTTCTCTTGGTAGCTGGCTAAGTTCTTCGTATTCTCTGGAAGGATATATGCAGTGGATAAGCCCTTTTTTGAATAAAACTCTTATTGTCTTT
Source organism: Hemerocallis citrina (assembly GCA_017893485.1). Classification (NCBI taxonomy): domain Eukaryota; kingdom Viridiplantae; phylum Streptophyta; class Magnoliopsida; order Asparagales; family Asphodelaceae; genus Hemerocallis; species Hemerocallis citrina. The sequence continues at coordinate 396,012,304 of CM030358.1, forward strand.
GTATTTTCTCCTGGTAGTGTGACGCTTTGTTCATATGTTGTTGCGAAATAGTTTTGATAAATTGATTGACCTGGGTGGGCTGGTATAATTTCTCAATATGTTGTAAAAATAAACCATTCTTGGAATATTTTGGAAGATATGGGATTAAACTCTCTTTGTTGGTAGTTGGTTGTATGGATGTGGAGCTTCCCTCTTGTGTGGCTATTTTTCTGATTTCACTTGTATTTTGTGGGTTAATAGGTTTACTCTCTTCACTCATTTTCTCAATATGTTCTGCATTTATATGATGGTAAAATATACTTTGAAGACCACGTATTTGTAATTGTAATTGGTTAAATGCTCCTCTTAATTGCTCCACAGTCTCCTTTAGGAAGACAATATCCTGTTCTATATACCAGACTCTATTTTCCATCATGTGAAAACAAAAATGTTAGTTTCTTGATAAGAAATTTGATAGAATGTTATCTTTTTCTTTTATATTTTCTATTGAGAAATTATATTGTGCTAACTCTATTTGCCATCTTATCAATCTTTTATTTTCTATAGTTGAGTCTATTATTTTGTTAATCCAACTCTTTGCTTGTGTATTATTTGTCCTTACTGTGAATTCTGTATGTATTATGAATAATTTAAACTTCTTTATAGCTTTAAAGATTGCTAATAGTTCTTTTTCATGTATGTGGTAATTTTGTTGGGTCTGTGTGAATGATCCACTAGTATATCTGGCTAGTCTTCTATCTTTTTCTCCCATTTCAATAAATTTTAATACTGCTCCCTAATTATCTTCACATGCATCTGATTATATTATCCATGAACATTCTTTATCAGGTAATTGTAGCTTATTTAATTTTGAAGTTCGTTATTTTAATGTTTTAAGTTTTTCTTCATCCTCTAGGGTCCATTCCCATTTCTTAAATTTTTTTAGTTTTTGTTGTAACCAATTTATTTTTGCTGATAAATTCGGTATGTATCATCTTGTTTGATTTACTAGTCCAGTTATGGTTTGTACTTCTCTTATTTCTTTTAGGACAGTAGGAATTGTCTTTATTTGTTCTACTATATATGGCTGTAGTTCTATCCCTTCATGTGATTATTTTATTTCTAAGAATTTTATCTCAGTTTCGAATAATTTTATTTTCTTTTTTTACAGTATAATACCTGCATTTTTTACTATTTCTCTAAATTTTAGTAAATGCTCTTTATGCTGTTTTTCGTTTCGGATCCTATTAGAATATTATCTACATATACTAGTATAAAATTATTGTATTTCTTAAATATCTTATCCATATATTCTTGAAATACTCATGGGCCATTTTTATATCCAAATGGTAATACGTTTCATTCATAAAATCCTTGTGGTGTACTAATGTAATACCCTGATTTTTCAAATATATGAAAAATTATTTTATTTTTTGCACGTAGTGTGCACGTGCAATATTTTAGTTGAATTAAAATCTTATAATTATTTTGTGATGTGTATAAATATTTAAATATACGTTTCAAATTATTTTATGTACAAAAGCCCTTTTCTTAATGGATAGAAAGCCTTATTTTAAAGCCTTTTTCTTAAAGCCCAAAATGTATTTTATTTATTTTATTTTAAAATGACTATTTTGGCCCATAAAACTAAGCCCATGGATTAATTTATTTTTAAAAAAAAATCTATTTTATTTTTAAGTAAAAATCAAATGCACAATTTTTGGCCTAGTTGCTTGCACGTGCACTACACGTACACGTGCAAGAGCACTTCCTTAGGCAAGGCCGGGTACACTTCTTTTGGAGGGAGATTCAAAAGTTTAGTGGTGATCATGGAGGTGGTTATGTAGTTGTGGGTAGTTTTTATAACTCCTACTCTAATCTTGGCCCTCCATCCTACAACCAACTAGTTAATCCTAGCCCTTCATTCTACTTGATTTCTAGTATAAATACCCCCTCCCATGACTAGTATTCATATGCAATTATATCTTTCTAAAACTATAGTCTAAATTAGTAGTAGTTTGTGAGTTAAAAAGATTGAGAGAATTGTGTGGGATTGTATTGCTTTCAACAAGGAGAAGAAGGCCGGCATCAAAAGGGGAAGGTTTCGGTTTTGCTTGGGCTTGGAGGTGTGTGCGAGCGTCTAGGAGGAGGTGCATTCATTCGCAAAGGACCTTAGTTGCTATTGTGTTTGTTTCTCTTCATATAAGGTGGGTAAAATTCTCCATATTTCTAAAGTCGAAATGCTTGTTAGAATGAATGAATGATAGTGGGTTTGATTTTCCTTATTTCTAATTAGAAATGATGCTAGTATTATATTGAGAATGATGCATGTAAAATGTTAATAAGAGTACGCTCTTAATTGGAGAATTGACCTATAAAATGATTGAATGTGAGTATGCAATTGTATGTGATTGGATTAGTAAAAATCTAAGTTGATATGGATTAATTATAACCATGAATGTGAACTTGGCTAATAAAGGGATTTGTGGCATTAATTGTTGAGAAATGTCGAGAAAGAATCTTTCGGGTAAGTCGACTTAGGACCTTGTAAGTCGACTTATATGCTCATTTAAGTCGACTGGTGCTGTTATAAGTCAACTATTTACTTAAAATCATGGATGTTTTCCCCTGGACAGTCGACTTACTAGAGTATAGTCGACTGGTACTGATGCATTTTTATAAACTCGAATGTTCTACTCTTTTGAAAATACATGAGACTTTATAAAGATAATTTGGGAATTGTTGCATGGAATAAAATGTGATTTGAGAATAAAAGGTGTAATCAGAATTATGATTTTGACATGTGTATTTTTTGGAAATTATACCTTGCAAAAGAACTAGAAATGAGGAAGATTAGTATAATAAAGATTGAAGTGACATTATAGATGTATGAAAATATGAATTATGAATACTCGTTAGTACTTCTCATTTTGAGAACAATGTGATAGCCATGAAATGTGAATTATTCTTGTTGAAGAATAGCGTGACAAAATATGATGTGTGATTCCTTAATTAGAGATTTTTTAACTGTTCAGTCGACCTAATGTGTGTAGCAGTCGACTGTATAGAACTTGAGAAATTACATATTTGAACTCTGCAGAACAGCCGACTGTATTGAACAACAGTCTACTGTCCTGTGATTGATAATTGAATTGGAACACTGCGGAACAGCCGACTGCCGTGTGCAGCAGTCGACTCTCCCGAGTGGTTATGAATAACTGGAATTGACTGAACAAGTCGACTGGAAGAGCTCCTAGTCGACTGTCCAGAGTGTTTTGTTATGTCAGAGAACATTATTCTGTTTAGTTTGAAGATTGTGAACCTTATGGTGGGTGTTGATAAACTCTATTTGTTGCTGCATGAATTTACATGAAATGAATCATAGTGTTGAATTGAGAATTTACATGAAATGAATCATAGATTCGAATTGAGAATTACATGAATATGAAAGCTAAGATCATGATATGCTGAGGCAATGAAAAATGAACTCATGAGCTGGGAATGCTCAGATTATGTTAGAATTTGTGAATTGGAATTGAAATGAAAGAGTAGCTAAGTCTCCCCCGGCATTTGGAAAGAAATGAAATGAATATTGAAAAGAAAGACCAAGGTTGGTCATGTTGCAATGAATGAATAAGTCCGGTTTAGTGGAGAGGCTAACTCTAGAGCTTTGATTTGGTTCATGATTCTAATAAAAACTAAGGATTAGTACATAGTGGAGACGTGATGAAAGTAGGAGAAAAACACGAGTGAGGGCCATCGGATTTGCGACGGAGAGTATTTCACAGGTTCTTCACGATGAGTCGTGACATGACGTGGATACGGCTCCAAGGTACCGTGGCGGCGGAGAGTATTTCACAGGTTCTTCACGATGCGTCGTGACATGACGTGGATACTGCTCCAGGGTACCGTCCCTGTGGTGACACTTGTGGGATGTTTGGTGACTGCATGAGGATCGTGTGCCATGAAGGAGGTTGAATTGCCACAGGTTCTTCACGATGAGTCGTGACATGACGTGGGATTCCCCTCCAGGTTTTCTGTACACGTGCTTGCACTCATAGATCATCTAGGATACCTACCGTAGTTACAGTAGTAGATTAAGTCATGGCGAGGGATTGAACCCTACAAAGACGAAGAACGATTAAGAGGCTTGACTTCGGACCTATGTAGTATGGGATGCATAGACTCCGAACAAGTGTGCATTAGTGTCATGTAACATAAGTAACTGTATTAAGGACTAGGTGCACAATCACAACACGATATCAATAGGGTAGTCCCTTTTGTTTGAAATGTGACAAGTTTATGTTTGTTAAATATGGAAAATTAAGTTATACTATTTCCGGCATAGAGAGGATGGCCGTGTATAATGATCGTCGGTTGAATAAACTGACGTACCCACAGTCTTATATGCAGGTAAATGGCATGTTAAAGGTTAAAGAGGAATGGATGCTTAAAGATTATACCATGTTGTTGTACATTTATTTAATTGTTGTAAATTTTTACTTCCGCTGTGCAAATGAAAAGTGTAATATTGATGTAAACTCTGATGTATAGTGAAAAGTTTAAATTTCCTCGTAAAATTGTACTGAAGAAAGTCAAAAGATCCTGTAGAACATCTCGAATTCAGTGTATTTGGGATTCGGGGCGTTACAGAGTGGTATCAGAGCCACGCTTTCTACGCTTTCCCTGTTGGTACAAATTTATAAGGAACGACACCCTAGAAGTGGACATTAGAGTGTGTGTTTGAGTCTAGAGATTTAAATGTAAGTGACTTACATTTGTGTTGCTCTAAGACTCATGCTTCTTCCTCTCTATTTTTAAGATGGCTGATCACTTCGACCCTGCTGGAGATGACGACTGGCATATCATTGAGGAAGAGTACCATCCTGGACAGGCAGATTCCAAGGACGAGTACTATCCAGGGCAAGCAGATTCTGACGGTGAAGAATGGCCTGAATCCCGAGAGATTACCCCACCTCCGGATTCATCTGATGACTCTTCTTCTGACGAAGAAGAAGAACCAGTTCCGAATAGTCTTGTGACTTCTCTTCAGAGGCAGGTAGAGACACTGCGAGAGAGAGTCGGATTATTGGAGGCTCAGCTGGCACAACGGAAGGACGACTTTTCTGTTCTCAGTCATCGAGTATGGGAACTCGAGAAGAGGAAGAACCTGACTGATGTGCTGAAGGATGAAGTTGATGAACTACGGGAAGAACTTCGAGCAGCGAAGAGGACCCGTAGGAGTTAGATTGTTTTAGCTTCTATTATTTTCCATTCTGATGTTAAGAAATGCTTTAATTCGAATGTATAAAGTTTGGAATTCAATGAAATGCAAGTTGATTTAAAATTCTTGTCTTATACTTCGAATTTATGGGTCTTTTGCATCAGAATATGTCGAGAAGAGGAGCTAGGAATGGTGAGGGGTTGGATCTGGAGACCGAACTTGCAAGGGTCTACCAGACGCTGAATGCAGTGGCTATGAACCAAGGAAGGGGGCCAGTGAATCCAGTGCCCGAGGCGATTAAGCTAGTGGAATCATTCAAGAGAATGAAACCGCCTGTATTCGAGGGAAAGTCAGACCCAGATGCGGCTGACAACTGGATCCGTCAAGTGGAAACGATCTTTGAGGTGTTGGAGACCCCGGAGGGCAGCAAGGTCAAGTTAGCGACTTTGCAATTCGAGAAGGATGCGGCTGTTTGGTGGTAGTCGATGAAGAGGACTATGGGAGGCATAGTGCTTGGCTGGGAGGAATTTCTGAAAGAATTCCGCAGTCACTATTTCCCCTCCGACGTCCAGGAGAAGAAGGCGATGGAGTTTCTGTCACTTCAGCAAGGCAGCATGTCAGTGAGGGAGTATGAGACTAAGTTTACTCAGCTCTCTAGGTATGCGCCTGAACTGGTGATGGATGAAGCTAAGAAGGCTCGTAAGTTCGAGCATGGGCTGAGACCGAGCTTGAGATCCCGGATGATACATCTTGGTATCAGGCGATTTGACAAGTTGGTCAAGAGGGCAGCAGCGACGGAGGCGGATATGGAGCAGTTCCATGTTGTTCAGAACCGGAGGAACAACTGGCAGACTGGTAAGAGGCCCGCCAATTTTGGGAGTTTCAAGGGGCAACCATCTACACAAAGGTTCAAACCGACAGGGGCGAACGCTATTAGTGTAGCTGGAGGTCCTGGGAACAATGTGGTGAGACCTCCTGCGGTGACTTGCTTCAACTGTGGTGAGACGGGACATTTCTTGTCTCAATGCTCCAAGCCACGGAACAGTAATCGCAATGCACCAATGCAGCAGTCTGGAAAGAGGCCGTACCAGCCAGGGCGAGTGTTTGCCTTGACGAAGGCTGATGCTGAGGAAGCAGATCAGATCATCTCTGGTATGAGGGCTGATGTTTTGTAGCGCCCCGTTTTCCATATACTGGGAAACCGAGACACGAGCCAGGACCTTTTCATTCAATTAGTCACAATACACAGAAACAGGAAAATTTAAAACTTTTTATTAACATAATATTACAGGCCGAGTGTTTCTACTAATACAATAAGTTACATCAGAGTGTACATGAATAAAAGATAATCGTTGCTTTTCCACTTGTAGATCATGCCTCGGCTAGAGTCCTTCTGGTTCGCGATCATGTGTCCACAACCTATTGAAGTGGGGACGTCAGTATTCACTGACGCTTAAAGGCTGATCATATAGCAGCGGATCTCCAAAACAAACAATATATATAAATAGGGTGAAGTATGTCGGTGTAGTTTAAGTGTTCGTGAGTGCAGTGATTAGAATCTAATAAATGTCAATCAAACTGGAATACCAATGCACTGTCAACTAAACTGGAACACTAATACACTGTCAACTGAGCTAGGATAATCATATTCTAATGCCATGTCAACTAAACCAGGATGCTCATATCCTAATGCCATGTCAACTAAACCAGGATGTTCATATCCTAATGCCATGTCAACTAAACCAGGATGCTCATATCCTAATGCCATGTCAACTAAACCAGGATGCTCATACTCTAATGCCAGCAAGTCTCCGAAAGCAACATGCAGCCCATACTACATGCGACCCCATCTCAAGCCGTTTCTCCATATATAGGGATTGAACCCGCGTTATGAATTCTAATTGTACACAACCTGTTCCTGACAATACTCCATGACTCTGTAAGGTTGCAGAAGGGGTCAAGTCCCCCTATGCAGTCTGCTTATGGTGTCTCCGTTTTTCACTACTACCCGGCATGCCGGACCTCACTCGATCCCAGTATATCGGGCATCGTTCCAAAATCAAACCATAGGGTTTCGCAAGCGCAGGGTAGCACGAAGCCTACCCTGTGGCACCCTCTGGGGTATCGCAAGCGCAGGACTGCCCAAATGCATCCTGTGGCACCCCAGCCACGGTATTTCAGGAATTAACAGAGCGAGATACGCAACCCGTGTCCTCAACCTGTGAGACGGCACCGTACGTATCCCTTTGACGGGAAGGTACAACCCAATAACACCACCTAAGATCGGCCCTAAAGAAAGGTTTGGTCGTACGGTGCACCCTACTACCAACTCCCCTTCTTTCGAGCAAAAGGTTAAGTCACTATCCTAATGAGGTTATTATTCCTATGCAATCTTGCATAGTTTCCAATCATGGTCCAACTCGTGGTTCCTCGATCCAAGACTCTGGTAATAATATCTCTCTCACTCATTCCTACCCCTAACTCGGATTCTACCAACACTCTCGGCCCACGGTCAATCTACATTGGTTAAGATCCGTCGACGCCCGAGGTGAGATCTATCCATTTTACTCTAAGGGGGTAGGATGTGGTCTTGATGGTCGATGACCCTTAGGGTACTTGAAGACCCTAAACTAGCTTTTTCTCAAGCAACAACTATTAGCACTTCTCAACCCTTATTGCTATGAATGAAGGGTGCTCATATGCTATGGTTCCATACTAACATTAACTACAACACGGTAGTTACTCCTACAATTTTCACATGGCTCTTTCTTATTACTTAACCTATGGCAATTAGATCATGGTATGCAATTGCAAGCATCAACCTACCACCACTAAAACATGGTATATATGACATAACCATCAACTTATAACACTCTTGATTGTGAGTGTGATTTAGCATGCACTTGTAGTGTTCCCAAGCATGGATACATATATAACTAATATGAACATATAACATTCCCAAGCATGCATACATATAACTAGTATGAACATACAACATTCTCAAGCATGCATATATATAACTAGTATGAACATACAACATTCTCAAACATATATATCATTCCTAACATGATAGATATTTTTAGAATAAATCCTACCACATTCTAAGCATAAATATCCTTCCTAAAACACGATAGGAATTTTAGAATGAATCCTTTAACATTCTAAGTATAAATAAATTAATCTAAGCATGGTAGGTATTTTTAGAATGAATCCTACAACATTCTAAACACAAATAAATTAATCTAAGCATGGTAGGTATTTTTAGAATGAGTCCTACAACATTCTAAACATAAACAAAGTAATCTAAACATGGTAGGATTTTTAGAATGGATCCTACAACATCCTAAGCATAAACAAAGTAGTCTAAACATGGTAGGATTTTTATAATTAATCCTACAACATTCTAAGCATAAACAAGTAGTCTAAACGTGGTAGGATTTTTAGAATTAATCCTACAACATTCTAAACATAAACAAAGTAATCTAAACATGGTAGGATTTTTAGAATGGATCCTACAACATCCTAAGCATAAACAAAGTAGTCTAAACATGGTAGGATTTTTAGAATTAATCCTACAACATTCTAAGCATGTATAAGCTAATCTAAACATGGTAGTATTTTTAGAATGGATCCTACAACATTCTAAGCATAAACAAGTAGTCTAAACGTGGTAGGATTTTTAGAATTAATCCTACAGCATTCTAAACATAAACAAAGTAATCTAAACATGGTAGGATTTTTAGAATGGATCCTACAACATCCTAAGCATAAACAAAGTAGTCTAAACATGGTAGGATTTTTAGAATTAATCCTACAACATTCTAAGCATGTATAAGCTAATCTAAACATGGTAGTATTTTTAGAATGGATCCTACAACATTCTAAGCATAAACAAGTAGTCTAAACATGGTGGATTTTTAGAATTAATCCTACAACATTCTAAACATAAACAAAGTAATCTAAACATGGTAGGATTTTTAGAATGGATCCTACAACATTCTAAGCATGAATAAAACATGATAAGTAATTTTAGAAGGAATCCTACAACATTTGAAGCATGAATATTGCTTCTAAACATGATAAGTATTTTTAGAAGGGATCCTACAACATTTGAAGCATGAATATTGCTTCTAAACATGATAAGTATTTTTAGAAGGGATCCTACAACAATTGAAGCATAAATCTCATTCCTAAATATGATATAATAAATTCCACATCTACTATTACCACTTTAATTGAAACATACACATCTACTATTGCTATTTTAATTGAAGCATACACATTTACTACTACTACAACTTTATTTGAACATATATATCTACTACTACTACTATAAGCATCTACTAAAATTTAGCATAAATATCTACAACTAAATTACTACAAAAAGATCTTTATTAGCATAGGTTTCTTACTAGTGGACATAAAAGAGATCTTTTTGATCTTTTTACAACTAGTGTTTAGAAAGAAAAGATCTTTTTATTTATTTATTTTACCACTAGTGATTTAGCTAGTTTCTTTTTCATACTTTAAGATTAAAACTAAACAATAACACAACAAGCAAGAACACTTCATTTTTGAGTTTAATCAACATATGTTCTCTTTTAGTCCAAGGTTCAACATAGGTCCTACAACCCAAATGGTTGTAAACAAATTCATATGCCTTATGTATGGTCTCACATTCAAGTCCTACAACCTTACATGGTTGTATGCAAAAGTTTATGTGCATGTATCCCTTTAGTCCAAGTAGTTAACTCTTTATCATACAACAACAAACGAAAGAACTCTTTTTAGATGGTTCATACTACAACATACAATATAAGATTTCACATAATAACCACACCAAAAAAGAAAGGTAAACAAGAGGGTAAGAAGAAGAAGAACATCAAAACCATCTTTCAAATAACAAGCAAACAAACAATTAATCAAACACAAACCTAGGAGAAACCCCCACCTTGTTTCTTTGATGGAAGGACTAGATTACTCTTCTTCTTTCTCCTAGAACTCCTACCAAACCTACAAATAAAAACTCTCAAGTTAGTTCACTCATTCTTTTCCTTTCTTTCTTTCTTTCTTTCTTTTGATCTTTCTAAAATGAAACTAAGGAGAAGGAAGGGGGTATTTATAGGAGGAGAGAAAGTGGATATTGCAAATGTGCACCCACACAATTGCACAAAAACCCCTCCTTCTTTTGGGGCCGGTTTCATCTAGTGGAGGGAAGGTGATGTGGAGGTATGGTGAGGGTATGGGTCTTTGGTGAGGTGGAGGGTGATGTGGAGGAGAGAGTTGTTCTAGAAGAATTCTTAATCCTTATGTCTTTGTAACCCTAGGTTTAGCTACAACAATTCCTAATTATTCATTAGATTGTCATGGCTAAAGGATAACACAATGGTGGGAGAAAAATAAAATAATCAAGTAGTCGGACGCTAATAAAATAATATTATTAATAGTCGATCGGGATATTACATGTTTAGTGGTTTTTGTCATTTCTTCTTCCCGCTCATATTGTGAAACTGTTATGTAATGGTGTGTATTATGTAACAGGAGAACTTTATCTTAATGGAATGAAAGCTGTTGTATTATTCGATACTGGATCCTCTCATACTTTTGTGTCTCCTAAATTTGCTAAAGTGTTGGGAGTTGAACCGAAGATTTTTCCAGGCAAGATCTTAGCAGTAGCTACTCCATCAGGGGAAACTTTAACCGCTGATCGGTATTACGCTGATTGCGAGATTGTGATTGGGGATCGAATCTTTGGCATTGATCTGATCGAGCTGACTATCTTGGGACTCGATGTTATCATTGGCATTGATTGGATGTCGGTGTCGGTGTACAGTGCAAGCATCGAGTGTAAGACCAAGACGGTAACAGTGAAGGCTCCAGGTGGACCTGAAGTCACTTTCCAAGGGAAGCAGCAGTGTTCTAAGCTGGTGGTAACTATCCGCAAGGAAGAGACTCCTGTGGAAGTGCAAGGGATTCCTGTGGTTCGGGACTATCCGACTGTGTTTTTGGATGATTTTCCTGGGTTACCCCCGCATCGTGATGTAGAGTTCAGCATCACTGTCCAACCGGGAAGTGCACCCATTTCTAAGGCACCGTATAGGATGGCTCCAGTGGAACAGGATGAAGTGAAACGGCAGATTGAGGAACTGTTGGAGAAAGGCCTTAATTTAACCTAGTGCGTCACCTTGGGGAGCACCAGTGCTTTTGGTAAAGAAGAAGGATGGATCGATGAGAATGTGTATCGATTACCGGGAGCTGAATAAGGTCACTGTTCAGAATAAATATCCTATTCCTCGAATTGATGACTTGTTCGATCGTCTACAAGGAGCAGCTATTTTCTCCAAAATAGATCTTCGATCAGGATATCACCAAGTGCGAGTGAAAGCTGAAGATGTGCACAAGACTGCATTTAGAACTCGACATGGGCATTACGAATTCTTAGTTATGCCATTCGGAGTGACGAATGCACCCGCAATCTTCATGGATTTAATGAACAGAGTTCTGAGGCCGTTTATTGATTCTTTCGTCGTGGTATTTATCGACGATATTCTCGTGTACTCCAAGTCAGAGGAGGAGCACACTGAGCATCTGGCAGCAGTTTTGCAGAAGCTGGAAGAGCAGAAGTTGTATGCCAAGTTATCCAAGTGTGATTTCTGGAAATCTGAAGTGGCATTCCTAGGTCACATCCTTTCTAAGGAGGGAGTGGCAACTGACCCTCAGAAGATAGAGGCAGTGAGAGATTGGGCTATGTTACCGCTGATTTCGGTGTGGGGGTAAACAGATAAGATTTGTGAGTTCGAGAAAACCTGAACAGTAGATCCAAGCCTTCTGATTCCCGCCGCAACCTGCAAGGAAGTGCGAAATACTGGGGTTGATTCCGGCGACGCACCCTCCGACGCTCTTGTCAGTAAACAGTGGTGATTAAAGAAAGAGCTTAAGGTGGAAAAAGAGTGATTACCTGGTCACAGTGGTAGAGGGGAGGTATTTATAGTCGCCTGGGGAGTGATTAGGGACCTGATTTCCTGTGTAACTGCCTGGAGTAAAATCCTCACAGTCTATTTAGGAAACTAACCGCCTGATTCCCAGTGAGAGTAAATCAGGCCCGTTGACTTGGTCAAATCAGTGGCCCTGATTTGTCTCTTGTTGGTCTGGGTTTGCCTCGGGTCGGGACCCGTACCCAATTGGTGTGGATCTGTGGATCCGTTTGTGGGTTATTGGATCTGTGGGAAGGAGATCCAGTACCCGCTTTGGATCCACTTGTATGTGAAATTACCATTTTACCTCCGAGCTTCAAGATTCGCGCCCAATCTGGACGGTTCCGATTTAACCCCATTTTTAGCCATATCACGAGCCCCCCACTCCTAAAGACTGAGTGTGATCAGCCTTTGAGGAGTAGTTTAACTGTTTTGGTGGCTAGTGGAGTTGTATCAGAGTCCAAATGAAGGATTTTGAATCTCGAAGGGGGTAGTGAGGTAATTTTTTGATGCCATGTGCTGTTCTCTAGCCATATCGAGTATTTGACGGCTTTTATCTATTTTTTCGAATTATTTATTTAATTTTGCGATGTGTTTACTAATCGTTCGGGGGCCTTAACAGTGCATTCTAGGCAATAATTGTTCGTTCAGGGGCTCAAAAATATACCCCCAAATTTTTAATTATTTTCTAGAATTTTTAGTTAATTTTGCCGAATTTTTAGCAATTTTTTCGCAATTTTTAAATAAATAAAACGATTTAAATAAATAAAAAATGATTTTAAATACCGACTTATGACGTGGCTCGATCTGGGCCGTTGATCATGGACGGGCGCGAATTTTTGAGAGATCCATCGGTTGTTATTGCTCGGACGCTTTTTTCTCCGTGTGCGAGCTCGGGAAGGCACTCGCTCGGCCGCCGACCGGAGGGTAGGGGTTCGGCAGGCCGAGCGACGTGGCGCAATCTGAGCCGTCCGGTGATGGAGTGAATCCCAAGAAAATGCTATCTTGTCTTTTAGTGCACGTGGCGCAATCTGGACCGTTCATCATTAGGGGCACGAATTTCTGAGAGATCCGACGGTCGTAGTTGCTCGGATGTTTTTTTCTCTGTTTGCGAGCTCGGAAAGGCACTTGCTCGGCAGCCGACCGAAGACAGGGGGTCTCAGTAGGTCGAGCGACGTGGCGCAATCTGGGCCATCGGATGGCGACGCCCATCTCAAGACGGGCACATTTCCCAAGAAAATACTATCTTGTCGCCTAGTGTCCTCGGCAAGATCTGGACCGTCTGATCGAGATCATGCGCGAAAGTTGAGGAGAAAGTGAGTTTTCTCCGTTTGCGAGCTCGGAAAGGCGCTTGCTCGGCAGCGGACCGAAGACAGGGGGTCACGGCAGGTCGAGCGACGTGGTGCAATCTGAGCCATCGGATGACGACGCGCATCTCGAGACGGGCACATTTCCCAAGAAAACACTATCTTGTCGCCTAGTGTCCTCGGCAAGATCTGGGCCGTCTGATCGAGATCATGTGCGAAAGTTGAGGAGAAAGTGAGTTTTCTCCGTTTGCGAGCTCGGAAAGGCACTTGCTCGGTAGCCGACCGAAGACAGGGGGTCTCGGTAGGTCGAGCGACGTGGCGCAATCTGTCTCGAGACGATCCTGTTCCCAAGGGCATTAATGGTGCCCCGGGGTTTGTGCGGCGTTCCACCTTCCCCAGGTCATTAAGGATAATTCCTTCAATTAATGCATGGCATTTCAACTTTCGAGGGTCATAATGGCCAGATCTTGGGGGAGAGCTTATAAGTACCCCACTCCCTTTGTCATTTCAATCGCAACAATGTAGAGTTTCAAACCTCGGAGGTATTGGCCTTGGGTAACTTCTCTTTCGAGGTCCGAAGGGGTGGTTGCTCTTTTTCCTTTTTCTTCTCCCGTTCCTGACGGCCCCAAAGTGGATGTCAGGGTCGGGGGAGAATAAGGCAATAGTGGTGACGACCGTGACCCGGACCCGAGGGATGAGTTTCTTCGGAAGGACGGGTGGTCGTTCTTCCACCATGGTCTTCTCCTGACTCTGACTGCTCCAACGTGGGTGTTAGGTTCAGGAGATCATGGTGGAAGAGGTGACGATCCATGTCCGGAGCTGAGGGGTGAGCTACTTCGGAAGGACGGGTGGTCACCCTTCCACCATGATCATCACCCGATTTTGACCAGCCCGATGAGGGTGTCAAGATCGGGGGTGATCATGGTAGAAGGGGTGATGACCCTAGTCTGGATCTGACGGCGGGGTTCACTTCTGAAGGACTAGTGGCCGTTATTCCGCCCAAATCTTCTCCTGACTCTGACGGCCCGAGCGGAGGTGTCAGGGTCAGGGGAGGTTTGGGCCGAAGGGTAGACCACCGAAGTCCGGATCCGAGGGACTGTGTGTTTCGGATGGACAGGGAGCTGCTCCTCCGCCTAGATCTTCTCCTGACTCTGACGTCCTGGATGGAGGTGTCAGGATCAGGGGAGATCTTGGCAAAGGGGTTGGCTGCTGAGGTCCACATCCGAGGGGCGATCTGCCTCGGTTGGACGGGTGGTCGCTCTTCCACCATAATCTTCACCCGATTCTGATTGCTCCGATGCGGGTGTCAGGGTCGGGGAAGGTTATGGTAGAAGGGGTGATGACCCAAGTCCGGATCCGAGGGTCGAGTTTGCCTCGGGAGGACGGGTGGTCGTTCTTCCATAATGATCTTCTCCCGATTCTGAGTGCTCCAACGTGGGTGTCTGGATCGGGGAAGGTCATGGTAGAAGAGGTGATGACCCATGTCCGAAACTGAGGGACGATTTTTGCTTCGGAAGGACGGGTGGTCGTTCTTCCACTGTGGTCTTCTCCCGATTCTGACTGGCCCGATGTGGGTGTCAGGGTCGGGGAAGATCACAGTAGAAGAGATGGTGACCTGGGTCCGGATCCGAAGGACTGCAACGGTTTCAGAATGATGGGTCTCCTCCCATCTCTGTCTTCCTTCCGGGCTGATGGCTTCTATGGATGTCAACCCGGAGGAGCTAGAGATGGGGGGAGTGCCGATCTGCTTTTGACCGGGCCCCGTGGGTCGGCGGAATGCCGACCGAGACATGGGGCCTGGGGGGCACACCGAGGGCGGTGCCTTAAAACCTTGAATAAAAACTTTTCTGGTATCTTCGGTTAGAGGTGGGACGTCCAAGGGTGCAATGATCCGAGCGACGCGGCGTAATCGAAGCCGTCAAATGACATGGGGCAAGTGTAGCAATCCGAGCAGCTTGACGCGATCTGGGCCTTTGGATGACGGCGCGCATCTCAAGACGGGCGCCTTTCTCAAGAAAACACTATCTTGTCGTCTAGTGTTCTTGGCGAGATCTGAGCCGTCTGATCGAGATCATGCGCGAAAGTTGAGGAAAAAGTGAATTTTCTCCACTTGCAGGATCCGGAAGGCACCTGCTCGGCATCCGACCGAAGGCATGGGGCTTTGGCTTCGGATCCTGCGGTGCCGAACGGCTTGACTTGGTGAGGAGGTTGGGTGGTCTTGGGCCTTTGCGACGTTTCGAGTACGGCCCAAAAGTCGCGCCCTTACGTTTGGAAGTCCAAGGGACGTTCCTTTTTACTATAAATCTTCACCCCCCCTTAAACCAAGTCTCATTATTTACTTTTACTCTCTCTCTTCAGTTCTTACTTTCATCTTCGAAGTTTTCAGCTCCCTGGTGGTGGTGCTAGCTGTCGCGGCGAGGCATTCTTTGTCTCCGGTGAACTTTCCGACCGTAGCTGTCACTTCGAGGTCAGTCTCTCTCCTTTCTCTTTTAGAAAAATGGTTAAGATTACGGATGAGACCCCCGCCTCGGAGCAAGCCGTTGGCCGAGCGGGCAGAGGAGAGGAGATGGTGATTCTGGAGCCAACCGATCAGCACGTCGTACGTCCGGATAGAGAGGGCGAAGTGGCCGAGCTGCCTAAGGAAGTCGCGGCGGTGTCCTAGAAGGGTAAGGCGGTGGTCACGATCGTGGAAACACCGAAGACAGCGGGGGCGTTCGGTCGGCAGCCCATTGCTCTGTCGAGCGTGGGAGGTGTACGGGACTATGCCGAGGACATTTTGGAGAAAGTGACCCAAGGCACGGCCAAGGCGGTGGAGGAGAATGAGCCGAGAGAGCTGTCCGAGGTGGACCATACCATCTCGTCTCTTACGGAGGCCGACCTTCACCTGATCCGAAAGGGCTTCCGGATCCCTGCCGACTACGGACTGCTCCTCCCCGGGCCGGGTTTCCGAGCCAATACGAAGTCTTCGTCAGATGTGTGCGTCTTTCCGGTCGACTCCCTCATTGCTGGACTCCGCTTTCCCCTCCACCCGTTCGTTGTGGATGTCTTGACATGGTACGGTTTGAGCCCCGCCCAGCTGATGCCGAACACATGGAGGCACGTCATGGTATTCGTCCTCCGGTGCCAAGAGGTTGGTGCCGAGCCGAGTATGTTTCTCTTTCGGAGCCTCTACCGACCTTGTCAGCCAAAGCGAGACGAACAAAGGTTCTATCTTTCGCCACAAACGGGCGTGAAGCTGATCGAGAATCCGGACTCGATCAAACATTAGAAGGAAAAGTATTTCATCATCCGAGCCCCGGCGCCGTGGGTGATACCGACAGTTTGGGCGAAGGATGGCCTGCCCAAACGAACCAAGAAGGAGCCGGTTCTGAGTGATGAGGAGACAGAGGTCCACAAGAAGCTCCTCGCCCTGACAGCGCTGAGCTGGAAAGATATTACCGAGGAGGATCTGTTCCGAGGGGGTCTCAGTCCGATCGACCCTAGTATGCTCCTGGTATTTATACTCCTTGCTTAAAGTTCATGAAAATTTTTCTAAGTTTTTTCATTCAGTTTGTGCAGAGACGATGAAGCTGGACTACAAAGCTCTGATGGCGAAGGGGAGGTCGGAGCAGGAGGCGAAGAAGAAGAGGCCTTCGGCGGGGCCTCAGGACGGCCGAGCCTCGAAGAAGCCTTCGGTCGCGAAGGTCGCCGACCAGCCGAAGGTTGTTGCGTCGGAGGCTGGTCCCGAGCAGGGGGAGGTCATGGTCCCTGAACCCCCTGCTTCAGGGGCGCCGACACCGATCTCGAAGGGGGATGCTCCCGGTTCGTCGAGCGGTGCGTTCGGCGTGAAGGAGCTGTTGTCCCTCCAAGTTTCGCCTCTCACTGCCGAGGCGGAGAAGATCTTGACCGAGCGTCATAAGCAGATCTTCGTCCCCGACTGGCAGGTGATGAATGTCGACGGCTTCTTAGGCGACGGCAATATCTGCATGGAAGCGGTGAGGCACCTGCCAACCCCAAAGGATCGAGCGACCCTGAAGGCCGGGCTAGCGGGGGACGCCGCGATGCAGATTGCTCGGAACACCATGTCAGTAAGTAGGCCGAGCCCTTCTTTATCGAAACTTTTACTGAGAATTTTCTAAGTTCTTGGGTTCGGTTCCTAATGTCTTGTTCTCTTTTCAGACCCTCTGCCACTTCAACTTCCTGCTCGAGGAGTTCGCGAGCAAGGAACAGGAACATGAGCGGGAGAGGGTGGAGCGCGTTAAGGTCGCGAAGCAGCTTGATGCCGAGCAGCTCCTCTCGGCGAAGAAGGGTGCCGAAGTGGCTGGGCTGGAGAAGCAGCTGGCCGATGCCTTCCAGCTATCGAAGGACGCGGCGACCAAACTTGAGGCCTCGGTGAAGGAGGTTGCCGAGCTGAAGGAGGAGCTGGCCAACGCTCGGTCGGAAGCGGAGAGGGCTCAGAAGAGGGCCGAGAAGATCATGGCCAAACACCAGAAGAAGGTGAAGAAGGCTGTGCAGGAGGAGGCCGCGCAACACATGCTCCAGAACATGGAGGACGCCTACGGTCGAGCCTTGCTCCACGTGGCCGCCAGGAACCCAGGCTTCGACACGTCCTCCTACCGTTTTTACGACCCCGTGGAAGGGGAGAAGGAGGTTCCCGAGGGGATGCTCGACCCCGAGGGAGAGACGGAAGGCATCGAAGGCCCAGGAGAGACCGAGGCCGAGGGTGAGGAGGAAGACGACTCCGAGGAGGAGAGCGGGAGCGAAGGTGAAGACGGGGGCGACGGCGAGAACAAGGCCGGGGGGTCGACGGACCCGAACGACAAAAAGGTCGACCCCTGACTCGGTTGTCTCTTTTAGTCTTTTGTTATTTTGTTTCTTTTTGTAAGCCTAACTGCGGACTGGCCACTGCTCTTTGTAAAACTTTCTTCTCGATTTTGAATGAAAACAGTGTGTTTGGCCAAAATTTCTCCAAGTGTTGAGTCTCGGATTTTGTGTTTGATTTGGTGTGGAATTCTCCAAGTGTTGGGTCTCGGATTTATCTCTGATTTTCAGGTAAGGTTCGGTCCGATTACGGAGGTTGCATACCTTCGTAAGGAGCTGGCCAAAATGAGGGGTGAGCTCTCGAACAGCCGGCAGAGGCGGTTTCTCATGCTCTTGAAGCTGGAGGAGACGAAGGCAGCTGTGCAGAAGTATTGTCGCGAGTTGTGGCAACTGCGGAAGCAACCCCAAGCCCCTTGTCCCGAAGGCGAGGCCGAGCGGCTCCGTAGAGAGCTTACTGCTGCCGAGTGGAAGAATGACGAGCTTTTGGCCGAGGTCCAACACATGGAATTAGCGGAGAAAGAACGCTCGGCGGCGGAAGAGAAGCTAACTTCCGAGCTAGAGAAGGCATCGGCCGAGCGCAAGAGGTTGCTGGCCGAGGTCGACAGGCTCAGGAGGATTACGATAGACAGGGGGATCGAGGTCACCCACTTCAGACGGCTCGCGACCGATGGCGCCAACGTCTCTAGCTCGTCAAGACCTTCTCGTTTGAAGAAGTCGGCGAAGGAAGACGCCCTGAGAGACAGAATCATTGAACTGGAGGAAGAGGTCGCGTCACTCAAGCCTATGCCGGAGAGGGCTAACGTCCGCAGTACGTCGTGCACTCGGGAAGAGAGCGAGAGAGGGATTTCCTTTTACGAACTCGCGACACGTTTGCCTGCGGCTAGGCGGAGCCCTGCCGACGCTCAGAGTAGCGCAGCCGTCTCGTCGAGCGGTGCCTCGGTCGGCGCCACAGTCAAGGTCAGCGGCGAAGGGGGGTCACGCTTCGTTGGTTTGGAATCGAGCTCGGAGGTCAGGCCTCGTCGTCCTCACGTTTCCTTGAACCGAAGCGTTCCCCTTCCGAAGAGGCCTTGATCGTGTCGTTCTGTGTTTCTTCTGATTGGTTGCGAAACTTTGTAGTAGAGTCGGTCTTGTTGTATTGTGGAGCTATTACATATGAATTTGAAAGTTTGATTGGAAAATTCTTCAAGTGTGGTGCCTCGGAAGTGTATTGAAACCTTGCTATTCATTTTCCCTTCTTTTCAGCTCCTGGTGTCAGACCAATACATCGATCCCAACGGCTCGGACAATGAAGCTGACGCCGAGGTGACCTCCGGGGTGGTGAATTCGCGCTCGTCGAAGTGCCGAGAGCGGCGTCGCGTAGTGGAGCTGGAGTTACGCCGGGCTGAGAGCGAGCGGGCCCACCTTCAGTCCGTCCTCGGCCAACGGGATGCCGAGATCCAATGCTTGGAGAGCAGGATCATCGAGGCGACCCCCGCAGGGGAAGGCGAGGACTCGCAGACAGCTTTTAGCAACGCTCTTCAGGTTCAGTGCATTAGGCACAATCAGTCGAAGATATTAGCCGAGCGGGACGATTTGCTCTACGAGATTCATCACTTACAGACTGTGGAGGCGAAGCTTCGGAAGGAGGCAGAGGATCTAACAGCCGAAGGGGAAGGGCTGGCGACCGAAGAGATCAGTGAAGACGTTTCTGTTTGAGGACCAAGTGTAATGGGTCGGTACTGTAGTAGTTGTTTTCTAGTATTTTGTAACCATGGAAAGACTGCTTTGTATTGTGTCCTGATCATTAATAAAATTTCTTTGTGGCTCTGCATATTTGTTTTGCTTGTGAGTGTGTTGGTTGTGCCGAGGTCCTCGAGCCGAGCACATGGTGTCGTCGGCTAGAGTTTTGAGGCGAGCGAGCTCCTGACGGAGCGGTACCTTGTCGTCTAGCGATTCTGACAAGATCTGGGCCGTCGGATGTTGGCACGCATCTCGAGGCGGCTCAGTTCCCAAGGAAACGCTATCTTGTCATTTTAGCACTGTTGGCAGGATCTGAACCGTTGGGTGATGGCACGAATCTCGAGGCGGCTCAGTTTCCGAGAAAATGCTATCTTGTCGTTTAGCGTCGGTGGCAGGATCTGGGCCGTCTGATCGAGATCAATTGCGAAAGTTGAGGAGAAAGTGAGTTTTCTCCGTTTGCAGGGTCGGAAAGGCCCTTGCTCGGCAGCCGACCGAAGGCATAGGGTTTCGGATTGTGTTGCCGGTCAGTGCTTCGGTCTCCCTTTTCTTGCGGAGCTGAGGGGTGAGCCAAGCTCTTTCCCTTTGCGGGACTCGTCGGTCATGGCGTGCGTTCGATGGTTGTGGGAGCAACTTTGAATGGTGGTCCACTCCTAGTCTGCAGCGAAGCAAGCTTGGGGGATAGTTCAACGGCTGTGGGAGCATTTCCGAATGGCGATCAACCTCTGGCTCGTCCGAGGAGGAGCCGTGGAGGTAAAGTCGAGCCGAGTGTTGGACTCCGAACCATTGGTAAGTTTGTTCAACGGTTGTGGGAGCAATTCCGAACGGCGATCTACCTCTGGCTCGTCCGGGGACGAGCCGAGGAGGTAAAGTCGAGCCGAGTGTTGGACTCCGAACCATTGGTAAGTTTGTTCAACGGTTGTGGGAGCAATTCCTAACGGCGATCTACCTCTGGCTCGTCCGGGGACGAGCCGAGGAGGTAAAGTCGAGCCGAGTGTTGGACTCCAAACCATCGATAAGTTTGTTCAACGGTTGTGGGAGCAATTCCGAACGGCGATCTACCTCTGGCTCGTCCGGGGACGAGCCGAGGAGGTAAAGTCGAGCTGAGTGTTGGACTCCGAACCATCGGTAAGTTTGTTCAACGGTTGTGGGAGCAATTCCGAACGGCGATCTACCTCTGGCTCGTCCTTGGACGAGCCGTGGAGGTAAAGTCGAGCCGAGTGTTGGACTCCGAACCATCGGTAAGTTTGTTCAACGGTTGTGGGAGCAATTTCGAACGGCGATCTACCTCTGGCTCGTCCGGGGACGAGCCGAGGAGGTAAAGTCGAGCCGAGTGTTGGACTCCGAACCATCGGTAAGTTCAAAGGTTGTGGGAGCAGTTCCGAACGGCGACCTACTTCTGGCTCGTCCGGGGACGAACCGAGGAGGTAAAGTCGAGCCGGACATGGACTCCGAACCATTGGTTGAAAAATAACGAATAACAATGAATAGGGGAGGAGATATGTAAACAAATTTGTAAGCATGAAAGAGCATTCTTTATTGATAATCGACGGCGAACCGTTTTACATGTTACAGCTCATGAAAATAGATTACAAATTAGAGGAGAGGAATAGCTCGATATCCTATAATACTTAGAGTGGCGCCGGGGCGCTTTCTTGGTATTTCAGGAGATGGTCGGCATTCCAGGTCCTCGGAATCTCTCTGCCCTCTAGATCCTCCAGACGATATGCTCCGGGCCGAACTACTCTCGTAATCCTGTACGGCCCTTCCCAGTTCGGAGCCAGCTTGTTCTTCTGACTGGGAAAGGATATGGCCAGTTTCCTCAAGAATAAATCCCCTTGCTTAAGGTTGGTGGGTCGGACCTTCTTGTTGTATGCCAATTCGACCCTTCTCCGGTAATTCTGCTGCCGAATCGACGCTCTTTCCCTCAGCTCATCAATCAGATCTAAGTCTGCTCTGAGGTTCCTGGCATTCTGCTCCTCGTCGTAGGCTGAGAGCCGAGGGGAAGGTATTCCGACCTCGAGGGGTATTACGGCCTCGGCCCCATAGGTGAGGTTGAAAGGGGACTCGCCTGTGGGGGTCTGCTTGCTCGTGCGGTAATTCCGTAGGACGTTGGGGAGTTGGTCGACCCATAAGCCTTTGGAACTCTTGTCCAGCCTTTTCTTGATGCCTGCGAGGATCTGCCGATTAGCGTTCTCTGCCTGTCCGTTCGACTGAGGGTGGGAGACGGACGAGAAGCGCTGCTGGATGGCAAGGTCATCGCAGAGAGCTCGGAATGCTGCGCCAGTGAACTGAGTCCTGTTGTCCGTCATGAGGACACGGGGGATGATGAATCTGCAGATGATGTTCTTCCAGAAGAATTGTACCACCCTGTTCTCGGTTATAGTGGCGAGGGGCTCGGCCTCGACCCACTTCGAGAAGTAATCGATGGCTATGACCAAGAACTTGAACTGGCCCGGAGCCGGAGGAAAAGGCCCCAGTAGATCCATCCCCCACATCGCGAAGGGGATAGGACTTGATAGGGAGGCGAGGCTGGCTTGAGGGAGGCGACGAATACTGGAGTGTCTCTGGCAAGAGTTACACTGCCAAATGTGTCGCTCGGCGTCTTGAAGGAGGGTCGGCCAGAAGTATCCGTAATTCAAGGCTTTCCGAGCCAAAGACCTGGATCCTGAGTGTGCCCCACCGATGCCCTCGTAGAGCTCTTGTAGGGCATAGTCGGCCTGTTCTGGAGAGAGGCACCTTAGGTAGGGTCGGCCGTCAATTTGAGAGAAGGAGCGTTTGTATAAGGTACCCTCGATCAAGACGTACCGCTCGGCCCGGGTTCTGACTCGGCGCGCTTCTTTGGGGTCTTCGGGCAGGAGCCCATCCCTCAAGAACTCCACTAACGGCTTCATCCAATTATCTTGTAACATGACCGGCAACGATTCCGCCGAGCCGGGTGTCTCGTCTTCTATGCTCGGCTTAGATAGGACTTCGATCAGAACGGTCTGTTCAATGCCTTGTAGGGAGGATGAGGCCAATTTGGAGAGGGCATCGGCCTGAGAGTTCTCCTCACGAGAGACCCGCTGGATGAGCGCCTCTTCGAACCGGCTCATGAAGGCTCGAACCTTAGCGAGGTACTTCGCCATCCGCTCGTCTCGGGCCTCGTACTCGCCCAAGACTTGGTTCACGATAAGCTGGGAGTCGCTATGGATTCGGAGACGCTGCGCCCCAGCGCTTCGGGCAAGTCCGAGGCCTGCGATGAGCGCTTCGTACTCTGCCTCATTGTTAGAAGCCTTGAAGTTCATACGGATTGCATACTGGAGGACGAAGTCGTCAGGACCGTTGAGGATGATGCCGGCGCCGCTTCCTTCGCTACAGGAGGAGCCGTCCACGAAGACTGTCCAAATGGGGGGTCCATTCGGGACGTGGCTGACTTCAGGGATAGTGGATTCTACGATGAAGTCGGCGAGGGCCTGTGCTTTAATTGCCGTCCGAGGCTGGTAAGAGATGTCATGCTGGCTCAGCTCTATGGACCACTTCATTAGCCGGCCTGAGGTCTCAGGCTTGTGGAGGATCTGTTTTAGGGGCTGGTCGGTGAGGACAACGACCGAGTGGGATTGAAAGTACGGCCGAAGCTTCCTCGCTGCCATGACCAGGGCGTAGGCCATCTTCTCTATCTTCGGATAGCGGAGCTCGGTGTCCCGAAGCACCTTGCTCACGTAATAGATGGGCCTTTGGGCCCGGTCCTCCTCTCTTACCAAGACAGCACTTAGGGTCTGCTCGGAAGCAGCCAAGTAGATGAAGAGAGTCTCGCCCGGGACCGGTTTGCTGAGCAGAGGGGGGTTCACCAAGTAGGCCTTCAGTTGGTCGAATGATTCCTGTTATGGCTGGCCCCATTCAAAACCCTTAGCCCCCCTGAGCGCTTTGAAGAAGGGGAGACACTTTTCCCCAGACTTCGAGAGGAACCGACCGATAGCAGCGAGCCGACCAGTCAACTTCTGCACCTCCTTGATGTTCCGGGGCGGGGCCATGTCTAATATGGCCTTGATCTTCTCGGGATTGGCTTCGATCCCTCGCTGGCTCACCATGAAGCCGAGGAACTTTCCCGAAGAGACCCCGAACGCACACTTGTTCGGGTTCAGCCGCATGCTGTGCCTCCTCAACACACCGATGGCCTCCTGGAGGTCGGCCACGTGATCAGTGCCTCGGATGCTCTTTACGAGCATGTCGTCAACGTACACCTCCATATTCTGGCCGATCTGGCTCTGGAAGACCTTGTTGACGAGGTGCTGGTAGGTGGCGCCTGCGTTCTTCAACCCGAACGGCATGACCCGGTAGCAGTAGAGGCCCTGATCGGTGATGAAGGAGGTTTTCAGAATGTCCGGAGGGAACATTCGGATTTGATTATAGCCGGAGAAGGCGTCCATGAAGCTGAGGAGCTCATGGCCCGAGGTGGCATCAATGAGGGTGTCGATGTTCGGAAGAGGGAATGGGTCCTTCGGACACGCCTTATTCAGGTCGGTGAAGTCGATGCATATTCTCCAAGAGCCATTGGATTTCTTGACCATTACAACATTGGAGAGCCACTCGGGGTAGTTTACCTCCTGTATGAACTTGGCCTTCAAAAGTTTATCCACCTCCTCCTTGATGGCCTGCTGTCGCTCGGGAGCGAACTTTCGTCTCTTCTGCTGAACCGGTTTGCACCCCGGTTCGACACTTAGGCGGTGGACTAGCAACTCCTTGGAGATGCCGGGCATATCCGCGGCCGACCAAACGAACAGGTCGCGGTTATCCCGGATGCATTTAACCAAGTCAGAGCACAGCGCAGTCGGTAGGGATTTGCTGATGAGGAACTTCCGGCTCGGGTCCTCGTGCGAGAAGAGCACTTCTTCTAACTCGTCCGCCGGCTTGGACGTTGGCCGAACTTTCAGCTCGGGGATTTCTAGTGTTTCGAGCGAGAGCACCGGTCCCCCAGTGGAAGTCATGTAGCACTTTCGGGCTGTCTCTTGGCTTCCCCT
Source organism: Hemerocallis citrina (assembly GCA_017893485.1). NCBI lineage: Eukaryota > Viridiplantae > Streptophyta > Magnoliopsida > Asparagales > Asphodelaceae > Hemerocallis > Hemerocallis citrina. The sequence goes on from CM030358.1 coordinate 396,037,304, forward strand.
GACTTCCCCTACTCCCGACCGAGTGGGGAACTTCATTTTGAGATGGTACGCTGAGGGGACAGCTTCCAGGGCGGCTAGGACAGGTCGGCCTAGAATGACATTATACACAGCCGGGACGTCGACGACCATGAAGTCCATCGGCTCGGTCCGGGTAGTGGGGGTGTTTCCAGCAGTCACGTCTAGGGTTATTACTCCCTCGACAGTTACTGGGACCCCCGTGAACCCGTGGAGTGTGTAACCGGCCGGCTTGAGACGGTCCCGAGATAGCTGCAGGCCTCGGAAGGCCGAGAGGAAGAGGCTGTTCACCGAGCTCCCGTTATCTACCAGGACCCTCTGCACCTTGAATTTGGCCATGCGAAGGTCAATGACGAGGGCATCACAGTGGGGAGTTCGGACCCCTTTGAGGTCCTCATCGGAGAAAGTTACCGGGACTCCGAGGCCTTTCGGGGGAGGGGCGCTGTGAACCGAGTTGACCTCTCAGACAAAGGCCTTCCGAGAGGAGTTGGAGGAACCCCCCATAGGCCCTCCGTGGATGAGGTGCAGGACCCACTCTTCCTCAAACTCGGGCGTCTCCTCGCGCCGTTCGGAGCGCTTGTTAGCCCCCCGAGGCGGAGGAGTGCTGCGATCCGCCCGATCGCTTGCCTTAACAAATTTGGCCAGTTGCCCCCTCTGAATGAGGGCCTTTATTTCATTCTTCAACGCTCGGCAGTCGTCGGTGTCATGGCCGTGGTCCCTGTGGTAACGGCAAAATTTCTCCTTATTCCTCCTCTTAGCCGGGGTGTTCATCCTCGGAGCTGGAGGGATGACCCCCTCGTTCTCCACTTCCATCAGGATGGTGGAGACGTTGGTGGTGAGGGGAGTGAACTTCTCGAACCTAGGGGAAGGTCGGCGCTGACCGCCGTTGTCCTTCTGCATCTTCTTCGATCCTTCCCCCTCGGTCGCCTTCCTCTTCGATCCGGAGGCCGATCCTCCGAAGTTCGGGAGGCACTCGGCCTCCTCCGCCCGGATGTACTTCTCGCACCTCAGGAGAAGGTCGGCAAAGTTGTGCGGGGGCTTCTTGGCGAGGGACGACCGAAGGTTGGAGTTGAGGACGTTCGACTGGAACGCAACAGTCGCCACAGACTGGTATAGGGAGGCGATAGACCTGACCTCTGCGGTGAATCTCTTCACGTAGTCCCTCAGTTTCTCTCCCCTTTCTTGCCGCAGGTTAAGCAGGGAGAGGCTCGTCTTCTCGGATCGCCTGCTACTCACAAAGTGAGTAATGAACAGCGTTTCGAACTGCTCGAACGAGAAGATGGAAGAGGGGGCGAGCCTGGAGTACCACTCCCGAGCCGACCCCCGGAGGGTGGCGGAGAAGGTCTTGCAGAGCATAGCGTCAGAAGCTTGATGGATCAGCATTAATGTCTTGAAGCTTTCGACGTGATCAACTGGGTCGGACTCCCCTGAGTACGTTTCAAACTGCGGAGGTTTGAAACCCCTCGGTATGGGGGCCTCCATGATCGTCCGAGAGAAGGGGGGTCTGCTGGGCCGGACGGTTCCTGCTCTGGACTCCTCCTCTCTGTCTATGCAACCAATGCGCCTCTCTACCTCATGGAGGCGGCGGTTGAGGGCATCGTCCCTCCGCTGATAATCATACGATCCCCCGGACTCTTCTTCATAGGAAGGGGAGCGGGGACTGCGGCGCCGGTAGTCCTAGGATCGGCGGGGACCATACTGCTGCTGCTGGCGACTGGGAGCCGGGATAGGACTTCTGGATCGGCGACGAGGACTGGGAACCCTCGGGGGTGTTGGAGCCCTCTGAGCGTTTTGGCTGTGCTGCCGAAGGTTGAGGGCCTGCAGCACGGTGTCTTGGAACTGTAGGAACTCGGCACGAGTGATAGGTGCCTCATTGTTCCTCCGGTGATGCCGATCCGTGGGGGAATGCGGCCTCCTCCTTCGGCGCTCGGGGGATGTCGCTCGGCCCCTGCGGTCCGGAGACCTCCTACCGTCTCGGCGATGAGGGGACCGCTCACCCTGATGCTGGCGGGAGGCTCCCTCTCGGGCCCGCCTCTCATCAAGGTGGGTGCGGAGGTCCTCATCTTTTTGGCAGTTCAGGATTGTGTTGCGGAGGTCGGGGTGGTGAGAAGCCATTGAATCCGAGGATTCATTGTGAACCGAGACATGGTCCAGGTTGAGGGGCTGCTTCTGCTTCCGACCGTTATGACCAGAAGGGCCATTGTTGGGTTGCTGTTTGGGATGAGGAGGTTGGCCCTGCTGGGCCGGGGGAGGAAGTTTGTAACGCCCCGATCTCCCCGTTGCTGGGAAACCGTGACACATGCCAAGATCTTTCCTTCAATTAGTCTCGAGACACAGAAAAACTGGAAAATTTAAAAACTTTTCCTCAACACAGAGTTACTACGCAGTAATTACAATTATCAGTTTGTAATACCAAACTGTACTGCCTGCCCCTTTTCTTTTCCTTTTTGACTCCAAAATCAATTCTTCCAATTTCTATATCACTTTAAACATAAACTAAAATGGTTATGTTTCAAAGAAAAATTGGGCAGAGTCTCCTTTGTATTTTTTGCCCAAAACACAGAAAAGCTTACGGAATTTTGCTCTAAATTCCGTAGCTTACATCACAGGCAATAAAAATACGGGCTCCCCAGGCCAAAATGAGCATCAACACACAGGCAATATATATATATGCTCTGGGGGCCAAACTCATAACGGTTTAACAAATATCAATTAAAAAGCATAAATTTCTTTGAAAACGTAGTAAGTTTTTAGAAAATAACCTGTAAAAACCTACCACGACGCCCGGCACTCCACAACGAAATGGGTACGGGTCCAAACCATATCCTGCTGCCTCACACTATACTCTTCATCATCACCCTCATACTTATACATCAAAAATACAATTTAAAGCATAAATCTTTACTATTTACAATTTAAATATAACAACAAATTATAACTGGAGCTCCACTCCACGGAACCTGTACCTACACCTCACCTCTGCACTGCTGAAGACCTGTAACAGTAGGGACCTAGGGCAGTCCGGGGACTCCCTAACCCCCAAACACTAAGGGGTTAGCCATTTCTGGTGTGAGTATAATTTATTAAAAGTAAATAAATTAAACTTTCAAGTAAAAACATAACGAACTCACAATTTCCAAGATAAACAAATCTTACTTGACATTTGAACATGTAAACATCATAAATGAGATTTTACATCAAATACTCTCCAAGTCATCACCTGTATGTATATCTATACCCGTTCGTAACATACTTATACTTAGTAACCATTTGAATAACCACTCATAATACAATATTGATTTTATTTCCTTATATCACGTATCCCATCATCAATATATGTCTTCAATCTCATACTACCACATTCATTCATGTCCAACCTAACATCTCATTTCACCTCACCCATTACTTGCATTTTATCACAATACACCCCATATCCCAACATAGTTCGGTAATAACACAATCACATCCCAAGCCCATAGCTTGGTTATTAATCTACTCCAACTATCACACTCGCAATTTATCTCGAATGGAAAGGACACGTGTACATATGATTTGTGCCTGTGTACCTTATGACTTAAACTCTAATGCAAAACTACCAATACAATGATGCTCTTATTCTAATGCAAGATTACTAATGCGATGATGCTCTTATTCTAATGCCAGCAAGTCTCCGAAGCAACATGCAGCCCATAAATACATGCGCCCCATCTCAAGCCGTTTCTCCATATATAGGGATTTGAACCCGCGTTATGAATTTCTAATTGTACACAACCTGTTCCTGACAGATACTACATGACTGATGAGGTTGCAAATGTGGTCAAGTCCCACCAATGCAGTACGCTCATGGTGTCTATGTTTGCCACTACTACCCGGTACACCGGACCTCACTCAAAAACCAGACGAACACGGGGTCTCTCCGAGCGCAGTATAGCATACAAAGCCTATCCTGTGTCGCCCCTAACTCATAGACCGTGATCTATGGTCTGTTCGCTCTCTCCTGGCCAAGGACCCGACGAAGTTCCGGGGTCCATTCCCCTAGCTCCGCCGCCTTATCATGGCACTTCAGGAATTAACAGTGTGCGATACGCATCCCATGCTCCCAACTCGTGAGAAGGCACCGTACGTATCCCTTTGACAGGAAGATACAACCCAATATCACCACCTAAGGCCTGCTTCGAGGGACAAGTTGGTCGTAAGGCGCTACCTATAACCAACTCCTCTCTTTTCGGCAAAGGGTCGAAGTAAAATGATCTTTATAAGTCACTACCTTAATGATGTTCCTAACCCTGAACAATCCTAGGAATGACAACATTACACAACATGCTAGGTCTTAAATTAGACTTCGCAATATAACTCTATTAGGCTGCTCAACCTAAACTCACCAGAATCCCTCAGGATCTGGTTCATGGCCTATCGATCCAAGACCCTGGCAATACAAACGTATTCGCATGCTACTATCCTGAACTTGGATTTCGTCACACTCCGGTCCGCAATCAACCAACGGTTAAGATCTGACGGCACCCGCGAAGTGACTCGTCCACAGTCCCTTAGGAGTAAGCTAAACACACGTCTTAATGGTCGATAGCCCTAGGGCAATGATATCACCCTAGATGAGCACAACAAACTGCGTATTAGCCAAGAAGCTACATACGAGTAACCAAAAACACATACGAGCTAAACAGCTACGTATGGGACCAACAGCTACATACGGGCCAGTCGAGCCGCGTATGAGACAACAACATGCATACGAGCCAAATAAGCTCCGTATGAGACCAACATTTACATACGGGCCAGTCGAGCCGCGTATGAGACAACAACACACATACGAGCCGAATAAGCTGCGTATGAGACCCACAGCTACATACGGGCCAGTCGAGCCACGTACGCGCAAAACCACATACAAACAATCATACAGGTAATCAAACCTAGAAACAACCAACTGTGCTTACTAGCAAACTTGATCTTCTATAATTAGAAGCAACAAAAGAATCTACTATAATCAACTTAGCATGGGTTTCTTCTAAAATCAACTCATCATGGCATACCTACTATAATCGACTCCAACATGAGTTTCCTTCTAAAATCGACCCAAACATGATATTCTACTACAACTTAACCATGGGTTTCTTTCTACAACAATTCAAATCCATAGGATGGGTTCTTTTTACTCAATACTACTAACAACTAAAATGAGTTCTTTTTGAGACTCTTAGCTAAAACCACTACTATACTCACTTAAGCATGGTTTCTTTGAACCTTAGAACAACTACTCATCTTAGCTATTTTCTCAAGTTCTACCATTCATACTTTTTATAGGATCCCTTTGATCCATAAATTCTTATATCAATACTTTAGTTTATTCGAACTTCTTCAAAACATCAAAATACGTATATAAACCATACACCCATATTTTGATATCATCATCTAAAAATAACTCATCCATTATATAGGTTTTTTATATACTCATGAATAGTTAAAATTCACCATATTTTTACAATCACAAAAATATGTAAAATAAATCAATACTCACATATTCTTTAACCCACAAAATATATTAATATACTAACTCACATATATTTTTAAACCACAAAAATATATAAATAATATAACTCACATATTCATCAAACTACAAAAATATATAATAAACCAACTCACTTATTTCTTTAAACCATATAATACACAAATATATAAACAACTAACTCACTTATTTCTTTAACACACCAAAATTACATAATAAATTAACTCACATATGTTTTCTTTATAATCACAAAATACGTATAATAAATCCTACTCACTTATTTCTTTAAACCATAAAATACACGAATATATAAACAAACTAACTCACCATTATCTTTAAACCACGAAAATATATAAATAATATAACTCACCATTATCTTTAAACCACGAAACTTATAATAAACCAACTCACATATTTCTTAACCACAAAAATACGTAGATAAATTAACTCACATCTTTCTTAGCACACAAAAACACATAATAAGTCATACTCACATATTTTGCGAAGATCCAAGCGCCGTGCCATCTCGCGTCCAAGGTTGTGAATATATCCTATCACCAAATTTCAAGCAATTAAAACTCAAATAATTCAACTAATCACAAGAGTAAATAATCGCTATCCCAAATATCCCACAAGTGCCTACTGAACACTTGGGATATACACGCGTGATGCACGTGATGATCTAATACCAACGGTATTTTCATCCTCAATTAATTACTAAAATCGCTCCCAAATAATCTAATAGTCCAACTACAAATTTCTATTTCTATACAAGAATTAATTCATATCCCTACAATTTTCTTTTACAAACTCAAATCCCTAATTTACTAACAACTCACAATCTCTTTAATAACCTACTATTCTTTCACATCTACAATTTCCAATATCTCTAAATCTCCCTACCAAAATAATTCTACTCAATAAAAATTAACCCAACTAATTTTTATACAATAAAATGGTTAAGGTTTATACCTTCCGAATCCAATCGAAAATCCAATGCTACTACGATGTCGAGAATCCCTCCATTAGCCTACCCCTAACTTTAATTTGGAAATGACGGAGAATCGGAGGGGATTTAAGGTGGGGGAATCTTTGCCGAATGGGTTCGATGGGGGGGGGGGGTCTTTTCCGATCGGGAAGAAGAGGAAGAACGAAGGAGGAAAGGAGATGGTGGTCGGGGCCTCCTTTCGGTCGGTCGGCATGGACGAACGGGAGGAAGGGAGGAGGCAGCTTTTGGGTTGGTTTGGGAACGAACAGAAAGAGAGAAGGAGATGGGAGAAGGAGAAGGGAATGGGGGTCGGGGGTTTCCCTTCGGCTGTCGCGAACGGGAGGAGGAAGGGAGAGGAGGTCGGGTGGGTTTCATCGGGTGGGTTTGGGAATGAACGGGAAGGAGAAGAAGAGAAGAAGAAGGAGAAGGGAAAGAGAGAGAGAAGGGTTTTTTTGTAAAAAAAGGGAATAATTAATAATAGATTGATAAATATCTAGGAGAATGTTGCATATAAGCCCTCTAGCTTTAATACATTCCAAATAAAGCCCAACTCTCTATTCTAATAATTCCAAACAATACAAAATACATTAAAACTACTTTGTAGATAATCCATATAAAAATAATTTAATCTTGAAAATAATAATAATATAAAATAGACAATATATCTTATACTTCTCAATTAAGATAATTTTTATCAGAAAATCCATGATCGCGCGAAATTCTCAATCGCGCACACATTTCGATGCAAAATAGCCATATGCTATTTTTCGGGTCGTTACAAAGTTGGCCCTGCTGGGCCGGGGGAGGATGGTCGGGCTGTGGAACAGGATTGCCAGGGACTTCCTCCGTCTGATCGGCAGGATTGGGCCTGCGGTTGGACCCTCTAGACCTGACCCTCTTCGGAGGCATGGTTGCAGAAGACGACGAGGAAGGGGCTGAGGCTGTTCGTGTGGCATTTACCACAGACGGCGCCAATCTGTTACCGCTAATTTCGGTGTGGGGGTAAACAGATAAGATTTGTGAGTTCGAGAAAACCTGAACAGCAGATCCGAGCCTTCTGATTCCCGCCGCAACCTGCAAGGAAGTGCGAAACACCGGGGTTGATTCCGGCGACGCACCCTCCGACGCTCTTGTCAGTAACCAGTGGTGATTAAAGAAAGAGCTTAAGGTGGAAAAAGAGTGATTACCTGGTCACAGTGGTAGAGGGGAGGTATTTATAGTCGCCTGGGGAGTGATTAGGGACCTGATTTCCTGTGTAACTGCCAGGAGTAAAATCCTCACAGTCTATTTAGGAAACTAACCCCCTGATTCTTGGTGAGAGTAAATCAGGCCCGTTGACTTGGTCAAATCAGTGGCCCTGATTTGTCTCTTGTTGGTCTGGGTTCGCCTCGGGTCGGGACCCGTACCTAATTGGTGTGGATCTGTGGATCCGTTTGTGGGTTATTGGATCTGTGGGAAGGAGATCCAGTACCCGCTTTGGATCCACTTGTATGTGAAATTACCATTTTACCCCCGAGCTTCAAGATTCGCGCCCAATCTGGATGGTTCCGATTTAACCCCATTTTTAGCCATATCAGGCTAGGCCTACTACAGTGAAGGAAGTCAGAAGTTTTCTTGGAATGACTGGATATTACAGGAGATTCATTCGAGGTTATGCTCAGATAGCCATGCCGCTTACTGGACTGACCAAGAAGAATGTGAGCTTCAAGTGGACTGAGCAATGTGAGGCGAGCTTTCAGGAGTTGAAAGAGAAGCTGACTACTGCACCTATTTTGGCTCTGCCTAGAGTAGGTGTTGACTATGATGTTTATAGCGATGCTTCACATCGTGGGCTTGGTTGTGTCTTAATGCAAGAAGGAAGAGTAATCGCTTATGGGTCTAGGCAACTACGACCGCATGAGAAGAATTACCCGACTCATGATTTGGAGTTGGCTGCGATTATCTTTGCCTTGAAGCAATGGAGGCACTACGTGTACGGTGAGAAATTGAACATGTACACGGATCACAAGAGCTTGAAGTACATATATCAGCAGAGGGATCTGAATCTGAGGCAGCGGAGATGGTTGGAAGTGCTCGAGGATATGCGACCTGAGATCAAGTATCATCCTGGGGAGGCTAATGTTGTTGCTGATGCACTTAGTCGCAAGAGCAGTTTGGCCAGTTTGATTACAACTCAGAAGCATCTAATTGAGGAGTTGGACCGAGCAGGTATTGAGGTTGTCTTGCAAGGATTGGGAGCATCTTTGGCTTAGCTGAGGCTTCAGCCTACACTGAATACAAGGATCATTGCAAGTCAGGAGGTTGATGCTGATATTTTGGAGATGAAGGAGTAGGTTAGTGCTGGCAGGTTGCCCGGATTTCAAACCAGGGATGGAGTGCTGTGGTTCGGAGATAGGCTATGTGTTCCAAATCAGGCGGACCTGAAAGAGAGTATTCTTCAGGAGGCACATGCTACTCTTTTGTCGGTACATCCTGGGAGTACTAAGATGTACAAAGACATCAAACAACATTTCTGGTGGTCAGGTTTGAAGCGGGATGTGGCTGATTTTGTTGCGAAGTGTGAGGTTTGTCAGCAAGTTAAAGCCGAAAATCAGAGACCCGGAGGTCTATTACAGCCGTTACCTATTCCGGAATGGAAGTGGGATAACATCAGTATGGATTTTATTACGGGATTGCCTAAGAGTCCTAAAGGCAATGATGCGATTTGGGTTATAGTCGATCGACTAACCAAATCTGCTCACTTTTTGACGATGAAACTCACTGCTTCAATAGACAAGTTAGCTGAGTTGTATGTTGGCGAGATTGTCCGGCTTCATGGTGTTCCCTCAACTATTGTGTCTGATCGAGATGCACGATTTACTTCGCATTTCTGGAGGAGCCTTCAGACAGCTTTGGGGACCAAGACAGATTTCAGCACTGCTTTTCATCCGCAAACCGATGGACAGACCGAGAGAGTCAACCGTATTCTTGAGGATATACTTTGGTGTTGTATACTAGACTTTGGAGGCAGTTGGGAAAGGCATTTACCTTTGGTAGAGTTTGCTTACAACAACAGTTTTCAGGCTAGCATTGGGATGGCGCCTACGAAGCTTTGTATGGCAGAAAGTGCAGGACTCCTGTTTGTTGGTATGAAGTTGGGGAGCGTCAGTTGTTTGGTCCTGAGCTTGTACAGCAAACTTCTGAGAAGATTGTTCTGATCAGGAAGAGGTTGGTGGAAGCTCAGAGCAGGCAGAAAAGCTATGCAGACAACCGGAGAAGGGACCTTGAGTTTGAGGTTGGTGACTTCGTCTTTCTGAAGGTATCGCCCAGTAAAAGTGTGATTCGATTTGGCAAAGGCGGGAAGTTAGTCCCGAGGTTCATAGGCCCGTACAAGATATTGAAAAGGATCGGGAAAACTGCTTACCGGCTTGAATTACCGGAAAAGTTATCTCAGGTGCACAATGTCTTCCATGTGTCTATGTTGAGAGGTTATATTCCAGATCCGAGTCATCATTTGCCTGAAGTGTCGGAAGGTTTGCATTTGGATCTGAACTACATCGAGTCTCCTGTTGAGATTGTTGATCGTCGAGAGAAAGTCTTAAGGAATAAGACGATACCGATGATCAAGGTAGTCTGGAGAAACCACTTGGTTGAAGAGGCTACTTGGAAGTCTGAGGAGAGGATGTTGAAGGACTATCCTGAGCTTTTTGTTTGATCTGTATTTTTTTTTGTATCTTTTGTTCTTGTTTAAGTGTTGTATATTTTTATTTTGTTTTCCTCGCTCTTGATTGTAGTTCCGGGGACGGAACTATTCTAAGGAGGGAGTGTTGTAATACCCTGATTTTTCAAATATATGAAAAATTATTTTATTTTTTGCACGTAGTGTGCACGTGCAATATTTTAGTTGAATTAAAATCTTATAATTATTTTGTGATGTGTATAAATATTTAAATATACGTTTCAAATTATTTTATGTACAAGAGCCCTTTTCTTAATGGATAGAAAGCCATATTTTAAAGCCTTTTTCTTAAAGCACAAAATGTATTTTATTTATTTTATTTTAAAATGACTATTTTGGCCCATAAAACTAAGCCCATGGATTAATTTATTTTTTTAAAAAAATTTATTTTATTTTTAAGTAAAAATCAAATGCACAATTTTTGGCCTAGTTGCTTGCACGTGCACTACACGTACACGTGCAAGAGCACTTCCTTAGGCAAGGCCGGGTACACTTCTTTTGGAGGGAGATTCAAAAGTTTAGTGGTGATCATGGAGGTGGTTATGTAGTTGTGGGTAGTTTTTATAACTCCTACTCTAATCTTGGCCCTCCATCCTACAACCAACTAGTTAATCCTAGCCCTTCATTCTACTTGATTTCTAGTATAAATACCCCCTCCCATGGCTAGTATTCATATGCAATTATATCTTTCTAAAACTATAGTCTAAATTAGTAGTAGTTTGTGAGTTAAAAAGATTGAGAGAATTGTGTGGGATTGTATTGCTTTCAACAAGGAGAAGAAGGCCGGCATCAAAAGGGGAAGCTTTCGGTTTTGCTTGTGCTTGGAGGTGTGTGCGAGCGTCTAGGAGGAGGTGCATTCATTCGCAAAGGACCTTAGTTGCTATTGTGTTTGTTTCTCTCCATATAAGGTGGGTAAAATTCTCCATATTTCTAAAGTAGAAATGCTTGTTAGAATGAATGAATGATAGTGGATTTGATTTTCCTTATTTCTAATTAGAAATGATGCTAGTATTATATTGAGAATGATGCATGTAAAATGTTAATAAGAGTACGCTCTTAATTGGAGAATTGACCTATAAAATGATTGGAATGTGAGTATGCAATTGTATGTGATTGGATTAGTAAAAATCTAAGTTGATATGGATTAATTATAACCATGAATGTGAACTTGGCTAATAAAGGGATTTGTGGCATTAATTGTTGAGAAATGTCGAGAAAGAATCTTTCGGGTAAGTCGACTTAGGACCTTGTAAGTCGACTTATATGCTCATTTAAGTCGACCGGTGCTGTTATAAGTCAACTATTTACTTAAAATCATGGATGTTTTTCCCTGGACAGTCGACTTACTAGAGTATAGTCGACTGGTACTGATGCATTTTTATAAACTCGAATGTTCTACTCTTTTGAAAATACATGAGACTTTATAAAGATAATTTGGGAATTGTTGCATGGAATAAAATGTGATTTGAGAATAAAAGGTGTAATCAGAATTATGATTTTGACATGTGTATTTTTTGGAAATTATACCTTGCAAAAGAACTAGAAATGAGGAAGATTAGTATAGTAAAGATTGAAGTGACATTACAGATGTATGAAAATATGAATTATGAATACTCGTTAGTACTTCTCATTTTGAGAACAATGTGATAACCATGAAATGTGAATTATTCTTGTTGAAGAATAGCGTGACAAAATATGATGTGTGATTCCCTAATTTGAGATTTTTAAACTGTTCAGTCGACCTAATGTGTGTAGCAGTCGACTGTATAGAACTTGAGAAATTACATATTTGAACTCTGCAGAACAGCCGACTGTATTGAACAACAGTCGACTGTCCTGTGATTGATAATTGAATTGGAACACTGCGGAACAGCCGACTGCCGTGTGCAGCAGTCGACTCTCCCGAGTGGTTATGAATAACTGGAATTGACTGAACAAGTCGACTGGAAGAGCTCCAAGTCGACTGTCCAGAGTGTTTTGTTATGTCAGAGAACATTATTTTGTTTATTTTGAAGATTGTGAACTTTATGGTGGGTGTTGATAAACTCTATTTGTTGCTGCATGAATTTACATGAAATGAATCATAGTGTTGAATTGAGAATTTACATGAAATGAATCATAGATTCGAATTGAGAATTACATGAATATGAAAGCTAAGATCATGATATGCTGAGGCAATGAAAAATGAACTCATGAGCTGGAAATGCTCAGATTATGTTAGAATTTGTGAATTGGAATTGAAATGAAAGAGTAGCTAAGTCTCCCCCGGCATTTGGAAAGAAATAAAATGAATATTGAAAAGAAAGACCAAGGTTGGTCATGTTGCAATGAATGAATAAGTCCGGTTTAGTGGAGAGGCTAACTCTAGAGCTTTGATTTGGTTCATGATTCTAATAAAAACTAAGGATTAGTACATAGTGGAGACGTGATGAAAGTAGGAGAAAAATACGAGTGAGGGCCATCGGATTTGCGGCGGAGAGTATTTCACAGGTTCTTCATGATGAGTCGTGACATGATGTGGATACGGCTCCAGGATACCGTGGCGGCAGAGAGTATTTCACAGGTTCTTCACGATGCATCGTGACATGACGTGGATACTGCTCCAGGGTACCATCCCTGTGGTGACACTTGTGGGATGTTTGGTGACTGCATGAGGATCGTGTGCCATGAAGGAGGCTAAATTGCCACAGGTTCTTCACGATGAGTCGTGACATGCCGTGGGATTCCCCTCCAGGTTTTCTGTACACGTGCTTGCACTCATAGATCATCTAGGATACCTACCGTAGTTACAGTAGTAGATTAAGTCATGGCGAGGTATTGTACCCTACAAAGACGAAGAACGATTAAGAGGCTTGCCCTCGGACCTATGTAGTATGGGATGCATAGACTCCGAACAAGTGTGCATTAGTGTCATGTAACATAAGTAACTGTATTAAGGACTAGGTGCACAATCACAACACGACATCAATAGGGTAGTCCCTTTTGTTTGAAATGTGACAAGTTTATGTTTGTTAAATATGGAAAATTAAGTTATACTATTTCCGGCATAGAGAGGATGGCCGTGTATAATGATCGTCGGTTGAATAAACTGACGTATCCACAGTCTTATATGCAGGTAAATGGCATGTTAAAGGTTAAAGAGGAATGGATGCTTAAAGATTATACTATGTTGTTGTACATTTATTTAATTGTTGTAAATTTTTACTTCCGCTGTGCAAATGGAAAGTGTAATATTGATGTAAACTCTGATGTATAGTGAAAAGTTTAAATTTCCTCGTAAAATTGTACCAAAGAAAGTGAAAAGATCCTGTAGAACATCTCGAATTCAGTGTATTTGGGATTCGGGGCGTTACAACTAAATGCTGTTAACTGTTTTGACTCTTCTGTTAGTTTTACGTGGTAAAATCCTGATTTACAATCAAATTTAGAATATATAATTCTTGTTCTTACTGTGTTTAGTAGTATTTGCATATATGGTAGTTAATATCCAAATCTTTAAGTATTTTTATTTAATTCCTTATAATTTACTACCATTCGAGATTTTTCTCATTTTTCTTCTAGATATTTTCTTACTATGAATGTTGGTGATGAATGTGGACTTTGTGATTTTCTTATGTAACCGTTTTTCACTAGTTCCTTTATATGTATTTTAAATTCTTCTGCATATGTTAGAGTACGTCTAATGGGTTTAATTTTTATTATTTTGTTCTTATCTATTAGTTCTATAAGAGATGTGGGTTTACCTAAGTGCCATTTTGCTAAGGGGTCTTCTCCACAGAGATCTTCTAGTTGTTTTTTGTAAAAATTCTTATGTAATTGTTGCTTGTACTTGTTGTATTCTAGTTTTATTTGGTAAATATTGGTATTCACCACTCTGGGCTGAATAAACTCTGATATGTGGTAGGTCTGTTCTAGAATAAGGTTGTGTTATTCTAATTTCTATTGCTTGGTATTGACAAGGTGTTGTAAAAATAACCACTTTATGTGATTTAGTTATATGATTGCATTGTTGAAAAAGTCATTTCCTGGCATTACATCATTATTCATATAATTAAACTAGTATATTATTGGTACTTTTAGTACGTAATTTCCTATTTGTATAGTAACATTTTGTTGGTACCTATCAAGTATGAATGTTTGTCAAGTTAATCCAGTTATCGACTTTTTATTATATCTATCTGGTTTCCATCTTGGTATTATATTTTCACGACATAAGCTAGTGCCTGCTCCAGTGTCTACTAGACTATGATAGTTTCTTGGTTTGTTTCCTTTGTAAACAATTTCTATTAGTATGTATTTTTTGTTGCTCTTAATAGATTCATTTATACAATGTTCTATTTATTACTATACTTTCATTGTTTACTGTTATTGTGATTTTTTCATCGTGAATTTAGTAAGGTTGTACTGATGTAAGGAAGTCAGTTCCTAATAACATTTCATTAACATTGTGTTCTGGATTACATATAAATGTAATAGCATTTCATTTCTACCATTTATCCTTAGTGGTGATATTATTTTATGCACAATTGGATGTCTATTATTATAATAGTCTAAGTAGCAATATGGATTCTCTAATGGTATTAATTCTGTTGTTTTTATATTTGTTTGTTTAATATGTGAATTAGTAGCTCCTGTATCTACAATGGCTACTTGTTTATTCCATTTTCCACTGTCATAATATTCTTTTTCTATTTTAAATTGGTTATTATTTTGATTGTCTAATGCATTTATTATTGGTATTAATTTCAATACTTGTTGTTCGTTTCTTATTGATAGTGATTTCTTTTCGAACATTATTTGTGGTGCTTTCCTTTTGCAATTTCTTTTGCTTTATTAAAGTCAAATTCTATATAATTTGGTATAGTCGTTTCAGGGTTTTCTTTAGCTGGTTTGTTGCTTATAATTTCTCTGAATAGTGGTTCTATATTAAAATTATCTGTATTTCTATTTTTTAATTTGTGCTTACTAGTGAAAGCATAAATATTTCTTATTTGTAGACTCATAACTTTGCTTTTCTCTATCATTTATATTCTTGATAATCTGTGGTACATGACTAAACTTTTGTTATTATTTTCTTCTGCCATACTTACAGAGAAATTATGTTTTATTGTAAATTTTTGTCAATTTTATCTTTTGATACATTAGGTTTTCTTGTACTATTCCTATTAAAACATCATGTGTACTTGATATTATTCTATCATGCATTAGGTATATTTCTTGGGGTGTATTTATTCCTTCCTTAAAATAAGCTTTTATTATTATTTGCACTGCTCCTAAATATATGTGTCTTAATATTTTTTTATTTTCTCACTTATTTTTTTCTATTTCTTGTCTTATTATTTTTTTCTGTTATTAATGGAATTATGGTTTCTCCTTGGGCTTGTTCAATGTCTATAGGTTATTCATTATTTCTGGTTATTATGATGGTATTCTTTTTCCTTTCAAAAATTGGAAGTTTAAATATCTCTTTAGGGTTTATGTTTAATTTGGTTGCTTTTATTTTATCGTATTTCTAAATGTCAAAGCTCATTATTTCCCTTACTTCTTCATTATTTTCTTCTCTTTCTAATTGTTTCCTATTTCTGTTATTTCTGTCATCATATTTATTTCACATTGTTCTGTTTCACCTTCACTACTTCTCCTATCTTCTTCTAGTACCATTAAATCTTTATCTTCACTAATTTCTGACCAGTCATCCCCATATTCTATGGGTTCATAGTTTATGTTATTCATCTCTTCAATTTCTTCTACGTATTTTACATTTTCTTTTTTTATTCTCTTAGGGCAATTTGGTGATATATGTCATACTTCTCCATATATATATAACAATTACATTTCTTTGGGTTTTTTTTCAAATATTGTGTATTTTTATTTATTCTTCTGAAGTATCTTTTATAGGACTTTTTATATCTCTTAAAAGTTTTTTTTATATTTTGGTTTAAATTTTTGGAATTTGTGTTTACGTTTCTTTGTATAATTATAGTTATTATTACATCCCCAATGACTTGGTCTTGCTTCATCACACCAAATTCTATATGTTCTATAATATTTAATAGTTGATTTGGCTTCTCGGCATACTTTATTTCTATAATCTTTTACAAATTGTGCCCTATATCCTAAAGTATCTATCTATTTATGGTTTTACTTTCTTATTTAAATATGAACTATATATGTTTATACTCTATGGATCTGGTAAATTTTGGAAAAATGAGTTAAAGATTTGACCATTTTCTTCTTTTGTGTAATAACTATCTTGAAAATATTATCGGAACTCACATGCATAGTTATCAAAATAACACATATAACAAATTTCTAAATTACTTAGTCTCCATCTTGCTTGGTTCTTTTTATATATATTATGCCCTTCTGTTTTTTTCGTAGACATTAAATTCTGTTCTTATTGCTTTTTTGTAATTTATAATTATTTCTTTTAATCCTAGGGTTCTTTGTGCTGAAGTTTCTTGTGTTCCTTTATCATCAATTGATTTTGGATTCTTATATTACATCTTTCTTCTTCTGTTAGTCCATTCTACTATTTCGCTACTACTCCTACAAAAGTTGCTTCTATAAATTTCTCGAATGTATTTCCTAATAGATTTTGTCTAAATCCTACTATTAGGGATGCTTTTACCAATTCTTCTATCGTTCTATCTACATCTTTTACATAGTCTAGATCTAACCATTCGCCATTTCCTACTATTCCTTTTTCATAGTGTTCCATGGGTTCATATTTTGGTGTTTCTTTTTGTTTTTCTTTTCCTAACTTAATTCTTTATTTATTTTTCCATTTCCATGGTAAGTTATATGGTCTTTTATTAGGTGGTGGTCTTAAATACTCGTACATATTAGTTGAATTTTCTGTAGGTTTTGTTATAATCTTATCTTTTTATTGATCCATTTTTATTTCTTCATATATCTAGATTTTTTAAGGCTTTCTCCACTTCTTCCTCTGAATTAGGATTTGTCATTAAATCTTCTATTTCAAAAAATGTTTATATTAAGTTTGTTATGGCTTCTTACTTCTTCATTCCTTCTTCTGTTATGCCTAATTCCTTTTCAGTATCTTCTGTTATATATCTACTTAACTCTTTTATGTTCTTATTTATGATTTTTAAAATTTTCTTATAGTGTACAAATTCTGGACCATTGTAATCTTTATTTTATTGTAGTCATAGGCCACTTTTTGAAAATATTTGCGATTATGGGCCAGTTTCGAAACTATTAGTGCTCGTGGGCTAACTTGTGCCACGTCAGCAGTGGTCACTATTATCATTAGCGACCTATTCATTTTGAATGTCGCTAATGGGAATAGTGACCTATATTTTAAATGTTTTGAATTTGTTGTTTCCTATTGCTATTCCCACTAGCGACCTTAGTATATTGAGGTCGCTGATGAGATTAGCGACCTCGAATGAATGTATTGAGATACTTAGCGATTCCTAAAGAGTTTTTCCCAAAAATTTAAAACTGAGGTTGCCTAATAGCGACCTCAGTAGGAAACACAATCTCCTTGTTCTTTGTAAAATTTGCAAAATAGTCATACAACTAAGGCCTCTATTCGGAATAGCGACCTTAGTACAATAAAGGCCTCTATTCTGAATAACGACCTTAGTTTTAAAAATAAATTGATTGTCATTTTTCAGAGAGTAAAAACTCTCTAGATTTTGCTAAGTGTTAGAATACAGCTCATTAAAGGTCGCTAATCCCATTAGCGACCTCATACATACTAAGGTCGCTAGTGGGAATAGCGACGGAAAACAAAACATTCAAAAAAAAAATTAAAACATAGGTCTCTATTTCCATTAGCGACCTTGAAAATGAAGATGTCGCTATTGGGAATAGCGGCCGCTACTGACGTGGCACAAAGTAGCCGAAAAGCGCTAATAGTTGGGAAACTGGCCCAAAAATGCAAATATTTTCAAAACGTGGCCTATGTAGGCAAAAAACTCTATAATCTTCTTCCAACTCTTGATTATTTATCATATAAATTTTTGAGAGTATTGGTGGTTCTTTCTTGTAATATTTTCCATCAGAACTTATTTCTTGTAGTTTAATATCTTGTATGACATTAGTTGTTGGTAGTACCAACTTACTTCTTCGTTCCTATAATCTAATACTTTGTATGCTATTTCTTTTTGTATTTTCTTGGGTAGTTTCTCAGTGACCCTACTTGTTATTAATAAATATTCTGATATTTCCTTATTAGTTATATGCATTCTTTCTGTTAATCTACTATCAACGTATCTTATTTTAAATTTTTAAAATTTTTTTAATCTTAATTTCTTTATTTTCTGTGAAATATCCAGTTTTTAAATAGGGTAGTGAGTTATGCAAATTTTTAGTTTTAAAGTTGTGTAAATATTTTCAAAGGTAGGGTTGTTTTTGTAAAATTTTCTTTGACTGGCCTTTCTCCTCAAATAATTTGGCTAGTGGCCCATATATGCAATTCATTTCTCAATGTGGCCTATATATAGGAATTACTCAATTTGGTGGAAAGTGTTTGTCAGGGGTTATGTCATATTTAAATGATTTTGAAGCAGGGATACTATTTGTGCAAGTTTTCTTTTTTGATTCAACTACTTGTGCAAGTTGATTAATTTTAATTTCTATTTTGGGTTATAGAATTGGGCTATCTAGAAAACTATAAGAGTTTTTTTTTTTTAATTTATTAGTTTTTTTTAAAGAAGGTTTACGTGACCCGACAGTTTTCATCTGATTTTATTGTTCTATCTTTATTTTTGCATAGTCATCATATGAATGATCCGAACCGTTGACATTGTTTAAAATGACTAAATTGGTCAAAATATGTAAATCAAGTTATTTGAAATTCATTTGTCCATCTATCAAGTCAGTATAAAAAACAATGATATTCAAGCATATAGTTTGTAACACATTAATGTATGGACAAACAAATTTTAGATGACTTGATTTCTCATCTGTAGACTAATTTAGACTTGTAGATCAAAATAAACGGTTCTGATTTTTCAATTTATATTCCAAAAAAAGTTCACACGTGGTTCTCATTGCAGGAGTTCTCACATGATCATAGCCATCTTAAGTATTTGAGGAATTTGTATGACACTTATTAGATATAAGATATAATAAGAAATAGATGTGTGGTCCAGATCTGTTCTGGACAGATTTATTACCATTTTCTATTATATAAAAGCAAGAATAAATATGTCCAGAGCAGATATAGACCACACATCTGTTTCTTATTATATCTTAGAGCTAATCTGAGCCATACCAATCCTTCAAATACTTAAGATCTAGATCACGCAATTTATTCTTAGATCTAATTTGGACCATACATATCCCGCAAATATGATTCCTAACACCCACATCCAAACCCTTCCCTTTGTCTGTTGCTCTCTTTCTTTCTCCAAACTTTTCACTCGCCGGTGCTTGACCAGAATACACTCTCCAACTCCCTCAAACTCTATAACTCCCTGATCCCAAATCCCCTTTTAAGTTCTTTCCTTCTCATTGCTTGAACCCTAACCCTAATGTGCTTCAACTCCATCATCTCCTCCTCCTCGAACCGAGTTACTCCTTATCCCATTGTTCTCAATTTTCAGATTCGGAGCTCTATTTGGTACAATTATTGATCATGGTTGGAAACTGGGTTTGGAAAGAATTATCGATGTAACCCCTGTTTCTAATTTTTTCACATTTTTATTTTGTGATTCCTTTCTCTTCTCATTCATGTAATTTGTTTCTTTTTAATGATAAATTTTGTTATTCATCTTCAACCTAATTGTATTCTTTAAATCAATTTTATTTTCCTATGTTGAACCCTGAGATTCTTGTACGTGCACTCTATTTTATTTTAATTATCTTTGTGTTTTGGGTATTTTATTAACCCACTAATTGACTGACCTTTTGAGCCCATTTCTTGTTGGATCCTAACCCAAACCCGCAAACCCGTTAATCCTAACCCAAACCCACATCTTGATCTCCGATAAATATTAATTAACCTAAACCCTAATTATCTATTTTTATCAGCCGCTTTACCCTTTCCTTCCTTTCTCCTTCCTCTGATCAATCCAGAACCCAACCCGCTGTCCCTTCACTACCGCGACTGCACTCCACCGTCGCTCACTGCCTTACCACCCACCTCATCTCCATCATCACCCCATTGCTGCCTCATCACCACTCTGCGACGCTTCTCCAACTGCCCTCTTGCTGCACCCTGCTAATAGCTACCATCACTGCATGACCATTGCATGATCGCCTGCACCTTAATCCCGCTCGTCGCCTGCGCCTCCTGCTCCTTCTTGTGAATATAGCCACCGCCGTCGAGCCCCCGCTGCTCCATCGCCGCCATCACCATCCCACAGCACCCTTCGCTGCGGCAATCCCCACTCGTCCTCTACCACCCCTTCCTTGTTGCCGACCACCGCAACCGCACACCCCTGTCTTTCCTCGTTGCAGCCACAACCCCAAATACCCCGTAGTGCTGCCTTGCTGTCCCTTACTGTTATTGCTGTTGTCCTTGCTGCTGTGCCGCTGTCTTTTGCTGTTGCCCGTGTCGTCGTTATTGCACCGTCGTGTGTTACCGTCGGGACTTTCGTTCCTGTTATTCCTTCATAATCGAAATCGTCATTTATAAGGTAAGTTTCCCTTGAACTTGTTTGTCCTTCTTGTTCAAGAATCTCTTTTGATCTCTGTAAGTAGTTCCCATTTCAATTATCATATTTTATTTGCTTGATACCTCTCAAAGAAACTATTCCGAATTCATCGGCAAAACCAAATAATAGTTTTCTTTTCGTGCCATTCCCCCAATTCAAACCCAAGCCTTGTTATACACCATCATATGCATACACAGTACGATCACATAGATTAGAAACATGATTATTGTAACTCCCATTCCCGGCAATAGGTATTTCAGTGTATTTTCGATATTTTTATTTTTGTAAATTTATTTTTGTGCTAAATTCATTTCAGATTTTTATTAAAGTATTTTTTTTAATCAAAAATTTATTCATTTCGAATAATGGTGTCTTTTAATCTTACTTTCTATTTCTTATTGATCGGTTAATTATATTTGAGCCCAGATCAAATGTATACATTATTATTGGATTATTTTAAATAAATTGTTAAACCCGAATGCTAATTTGTTATATAATTTTTACATTTATTATGATTAAAATTATTAATTGTTAATTCTTGATTATTTAATTAAAGTTCATATGAATTATTTTATTTTCGTACTTGATCTAATTTTCTTGGCGAATTCCGATTTATATTCAAGCCAATTTATATTCTCCCCATGTGTATTATTTATTTATTTATTTGGATTTAAATTTTCGTTCACGAAATTCTTCGTTCTTCTTGAATGAGCTTTCTTGTTGAACCTATTATCTTTTTATTTAATTGTGAGTATTTTTTATTTGAATCCTATTGAATTTGATCTATCTCTTATTTAAACCCTAAAACCCAATTTCATTTGTTTTTGACCCAAAACTGCTATTATTGGATACTAAACCACTAACCCAATACCTTAATTGTACCCTATAAATACAACCCGAGTACCAACCCTAAAAATTGCACAATTTTGAAGCCCTAGAGCCGTCTAATCTCTCTCCTCCCGTTCTCTCTCTCCTCCCTCTGTTTTTCTGCCAAAACCCACCGAAACCCAATTCTGCTTCTTCCCCAGCCATCTTCTCCGGCCATCCCCCCCCATCTCCGGCACCCCCTCATCACCTCCCATCGCCATATCTCCTGGCGCCACCTCCCAGTACACCAAACCCTAACCCCTGATCCTCCTTCTATGTCCTCGACATTAGTGACAGAACACAAACCCCCCCGGCGCTGCTACCCCTTTCCGTCGATGTCGACCAACCTTGACGCCAGCGACGCCGCTGCTCAACCCTCGCCCTCGACCTCCCATCGACCGCCAGTCCTCCTTACCCCCTTGCCATTGTTGATCTCTTGTTATTGCCGCCATTGTCTCCTTTATTGTTGGTGTTGTTGCTGTTTCGTCTCTTTATTTACACGTGTATTGCACGTGCTATTGGTGCTTCGTGCTAGTTCGTGAGTTCGTTGCTTCGGGATTCTTATCCCGTTATTATTGGTATTCATTTTCACCGTTTATAAGGCAAGTCACCGTCCTCTTAAATTATTAATTGTATCAAATCCAAGTTTTATTGAAATTCTTGCAAGTAGATCTCTTTGTTATCGTATTATCCATTGTTCATCTCTTCGTTGGGTCTATGGAGGGTTTACACGAGCTAACCCCAATATTCTTGACATCGTGTCACTTTTGACTCTAAAGTTTGGATCTTTCATGAGTGCATATAGAATTGATAATAGGGTTGTTCATATAATCATCACACAAATAAATTATTGTAGAGACAATTGCTAGGTTGTATTTTGTTTGATCGATGATGGTTGATTGATGATAAATCGATGTATGAGTGTTATAATTTTGCTTATCACGTTTTGAGACCCATTATGCTGATTATACAATTTATTGACTAATAGAATTGATACCCATTTTGTTTAATAAATTTTATTTCATGAAAACTACCCTAGAACCTGTATATCACTTGCTGACCTGTATATTGACTGCCGTTTTTGAACTAGTAAACAATCTTAAAATGAATTACTTTCTGAATATGAATTGTAGCCTTATCTTTCTAGTTTCTAAAACATCTTAAATTTCTTAATTCCGAGTTTTGTAGCAAAAGTTATGCCCGTTTTACTACAGCTGTATTTTTATTTTCTGAATTATACTTTTCAGATTTTCTTGAATTGATTATTCCTATATTGTAGTATGGTATGAATTAAAGTGTGTATGTTGAATTGCATTATCCTAATGTCTTATTGTCACCATTCTAATTGTCCTATTTCATGTTACCATCTTATTGTCCCATATTGATACTATTGTTCATCTCTTGTCTCATATTTGCATATTGTATTGATGCATTAATAAAATAATTAACAAACCGGGGTTTAAGAGAATGACATGAGTAGTGAATAATATAGTGACTGTGTCGGCCATTGTTTATCGATTGATTGTAGAGCGCTAACTACGGCACCCCAATCTTTCGTGTATTGCACCAATGAATCGTATCAATGTACCAATGTATCAATATATCAATGTACGTACCAATGTACCAATGTATCAATGTACCAATGTATCAGCGAATCAGTGAAGCATTGTAATGTATCGAGCAACAATATTGTATCGTATTAGTGATTACCGTACCGACACATGATCTATAGAATTCACCACTCGGTCTAAAAGAAATTGATTGTATGCATCGAACCTGTAGTATGGGATGCAGTAGTACGTTCATTAGTTAGGATTAAAATGAATAATAGACTTAAGGGTTTGCATCACATCGACATTGCATTTTGTTCATCATTGTTCCTATTGTTATCGATTATTGTCTAAGTGTTATTAATACCGAACCGTTGCATCGATTACCATGTTATTAATTATTGCTATCGTGCCATGTTATTGATTCCTATTGATCCATTGACTTTATTGTTATATCGTTATTCTATTGTTCCTTGCTTTCTCTACTTGCTGTCTATGACTTGCTCTAAGGACAATTTTTCTCCTCTTTTTAGATAAAGTGTTTATAGGTGTTGATGGAGAATTGCCTGATGGATTGGGAGAACAACATTCGTGAAGAAATTGATTGCATCACCGCTTAATAAATATTTATTGATTTATTATGAAGACTTAACTATTGAAATATTGTTATTTCTTTGTATTGGGATTATGACCCAAATATTGCTATTTGTTCTAGACGTTGGATAATTATTGTATTTGGATATCTTTATTGCTTCATTCCAAGTATTATTGTTTATGAGATTATTATTATTGCCTGCACAATTGTTCTGTATTAGTTATATTGTTGAGTTGATCGGTTAAACAGCTTATGGGTGACGTTAGTCATTCGCTGGGCCAATGTTACGTGCTCGTATTCCGTATTTTTGGGAAGCGGGGTGTGATAATTATATAGAAGAATGATGATTTGAATGCTTTTTGATTGGATATGATGTTCATGCTATGTTAATAATAATTTGTCATATAAGTAGTAGAATTCCACCCATATGATTGAGTATACGTTCCTGTTAATTATTTTCCATAAAGTTCTATGCATGTGTAAATCGTTTGTTGCTAATTAATGATAATCAACTTGCTAGCCTGCTGTTTATTTCATGTTGTTTTGAATTTTTGACCTAGTTTCCGTATACTCTGTCTCGGTCATGTTCCAAATCTCATAGTTGATGGATTGTAAGTAAATCTTCATTCTACATTTCTAGTAGTTGTAGTTTGTTCCATCAAAGAGAGGCGGCCTTTGTGTGGATTGACCTTCATGGTATTGACTTGCATTTGAAGTAGATGCCATTGCACTGAACCAGGCTCTGGTACCAAGTGTTGGATCCAATATGCAAGACAAATACCATAGAGGGGGGGGGGGGGGTGAATAGTGTTGTTTAAAAAACTTAGTAAGTTAAAGTTAACACAACTGTTAAGTCGACTGTACACGAGAGACCAATTGACTGTAACGTCAAATAAAAGAGAGTAAGTCAACTGAAGAACAGCGAGTCTGTTAAGTCGACTTAAGGAGAGAACCAGTCGACTGGACAGACAAGATTTACAAAGAAATGCAGCTAAAATAAAATTGCAAGTTAGAGAGTTCAAACCACAGAGAATCAACAATGCTAACACCACGATATATCCTGGTTCGGTCTTCCCTACCTACATCCAGTCCCCAAGCAACCCGTTTGAGATTTTCCACTATTCTTGAAAAGATACAAGAATACTCTACGACCTTTGATAACAACTATGTCAAATCCGTAGACCTCTCTCACCACTAGAGATAGCAAGACCTCACTCTACAACCTAGAATGACACTGACTCTACACTAAGAGTCCTTCTCTCCAGCCAAGAGGACCACTCTCACAACCCGAGAGTGAAGAACAAAAATAAAAATTATAACAACCTAAAGCCTTGTTTTTTAGTGCTTTATGTTTAAAGGCTAAAGGTCACCTTCTAACTTCAGTCTAGAACTTAATCTTTGTTATACAAGACTGAAATTAGAGAACCAAGTCTAGAGAATGAGAATCTTTGAAAACTTGAGTTTTTTTTCACAAAAATAAGAAGAGACTTGATAATCAATTGTGGGAACCTTTTCCAAGTTGATTCTACACTCTATTTATAGAGTGAGAATATCCAAGAAGTTGGGAAACAGTTCCACAACTACCATAAAATGGCTATAAAGTTTTGAATTTTGAAAAACAAATTTTAAACTTCAGAAAACTGTCAAAACTGCTTAAACAGTCGACTGGTCAGAACTTGAATTAGTTTAGTCTATTTCGTACAAGCGCAGTCGACTACTTACCATAGTAAGTCGACTGGTACTTGACAGCTGAACTTATACAAGCTTCAATTTGACATTTTGATTTTAGTAAACTTTATTTTCATTCTTAGGGGGTTTGTGAGTGTGCGTAACAAGGATTTTACAAAGATTTCTAAGACACAAATATTACAAAGAAGTTACAAGATTCTTGTTCTTTTAGCTAATCACTTTTGAACCACTGAGAAATCTTTGTCTTGAATCTTGAGTCTTGAAATCGTTCTCGTCTTTGTGGCATGATCTAGTGCTTTTGAAAGCTTCATCATTGTATTGTTGCCTTGAACACTTTAAGTACACACTGAAAGAGATATGTAAGATAGAACAATTGTGTATTGTGTTGTAGTCATCAAAATCAAGAATCTACATTTTTCCCCTTTTTGATGATGACAACACAATATCTTAAATATTATATAGTAAGAATTTACACAACATGATGCTCACACATAATTGTAAAAGATATACAATTTTGAACAAGCTTCCCCTGAATAAAGTACAACATGCACACAATTATAAATAAGATGCATAGATACATAAGATATTTCTCCCCCTTTGTCATCAACAAAAAGAAAGAGGAAAAACCAACATCATAGAAAAAAACCGTAGCATAAAGAGAGAAAGTTATACATGAATATCCAAAGAGAGTGTGCATAAGACAAAGTACAAAATCGTAAAACATAATTCAAAAGTACAAAAATCAACTCTGAAAGAAACATCAATCTTCATTGTCATCTTCATCATCACTGTTTGAGGCTGGGGTAGGATCTTAAAAGAGAAACCTCAACCTATGATGATTCAGAATAAAAACGAAAATATGGTCGTGGCAGACGACTGAGTTGGAGAGCAGTCGACTAAGTCGAGAGCAAAATAAAACCAAACACTTAACAGTTTAATAAAGGTATCGTCAGTCGATTGGAGAAATCAATACAGTCGACTTGTCAATAAACAAAAATTTAGAGACAAAACACCACAAAAACGTCGTATAAGTCGACTGAAACATAAATATTAGTTGAATTAGAGACTAAAAATTTTTAGAAAATATCATGATATGAGCAAATTCCTAGTTCTCTTCTAAATTTGATAAAAATATCTTCTTTTAGTGGTTTGGTAAAGATATCTGCTATTTGTTTATCAGTTGAAATAAAATCCAATAAAATATCTCCTTTTAAGACATGGTCACGTAAAAAATGATGTCGAATATCAACATGTTTCGTACGTGAATGTTGAACAGAATTTTTAGATAAATTAATGGCACTAGTATTGTCACACATTATAGAGGGTTTTGAAAAAGAAATACCATAATCTAATAGAGTTTGTTTCATCCACAGAATTTGAGCACAAGACAAACTTGCAGTTATATTCAGCCTCTGTAGTAGATAGAGATACCGAATTTTTCTTTTTGCTGCACTAAGATACTAGAGAATGTCCCAAAAAGTGACAAGTCCACTAGTACTTTCACGGTCAGTTTTACTTCCAACAAAATCAGCGTCACTATACGACAATAGCTGAAAATTATTGGTGTGTGGATAAAATAAACCATATTCAGATGTGCCTTTAATATATCTTAAAATTCGTTTCACTTCTTTGAAATGAGATTCTTTTGGATCAGACTGATATTTAGCACACAAACATATGCTAAACATAATATCCGGTCTACTAGCAGTTATATATAAGAGTGAGCCAATCATACCTCGATAGAGCTTTTGATCGACACTCTTACCTAATTCATCTTTGTCAAGTGTAGTAGTAGTAGCCATAGTTGTGGTCTTACTACTAGTGCTATCCATGCCAAATCGTTTGAGTAATTCCTTAGCATATTTTTCTTGATTAATAAATATGCCATTTTGAAACTGTTTTATTTGTAGTCCAAGGAAATAATTGAGTTCACCCATGTGACTCATTTCAAACTCATTTTTCATGTTATTAGTAAACTTTTGACATAGATTACTATTAGTGGATCCAAAAATTATGTCATCTACATATATTTGTATGATTAAAATATCGGTTTTTATTTTCCAAATAAACAAGGTAGTATCTACTTTACCAATTTCCAAACCAGTTTCTAAGAAAAAAGTTTTTAAGCGATCATACCAAGCACGAGGTGCTTGTCTAAGACCATATAAAGCATTTTTCAATTTAAAAACATGGTTTAGGAATTGTTCATGTTCGAAACCGGGTGGTTGCTTAACAGAAACATCTTCCTTAATAAAACCATTCAAAAAAGCACTTTTAACATCCATTTGGAAGAGTGTGAAATTCATAAAACACACAAAAGATAATAAAATCCTAATTGATTCTAGTCTAGCAACAAGAGCATATGTTTCATCAAAATCAATTCCTTCTTCTTGATTGTATCCTTGAGCAACTAATCTAGCCTTGTTCCTAACAACTTGTCCTAATTCATCTAACTTATTTTTAAATACCAATTTGGTACCAATTATAGTATGATCAGGGGGTGGTGGAACTAAATCCTATACATCATTTCTTACAAATTGGTTAAGTTCATCTTGCATAGCATTCAACCAAAATGCATTCTCACATGCTTCTTAAATATTTTTCGGTTCAAAATCCGATAAGAAGGCATTATGAGAAATCATATTGAGGTGTGATCTTGTTTGAATTCCGTATGAGATGTCACCAATAATTAAGTCATGAGGATGATCTCGAACTTCAACAAATGACTTTGGTAAAGTTGGAGTTATCTCTACAGGATCAGTCGACTTAATAAACCCATCAGCCGACTAATTCAACACATCAGTCGACTTATGAAGTCCATCAGTCGACTTATCTAGGGTAGTTTGCACAAGTTATTTAACAATGTTATCTAGTGGTGATGAGTCAATTTCATTATTTTCAATAACATTAGATGAAGGTAAAGATTCATCAAATGAAACATACATAGATTCTTCAATAGTCAAAGATGACTTATTGAAAATTCTATATGCCTTACTCCTATTTGAGTATCCAATGAAAATACCTTCATTAGATCTAGCATCAAATTTATCTAAATTATGTTTTGTGTTTAATATGAAACACTTACAACCAAATAGCATAAAATAAGATACTTTAGGAATTCGTTCATAGAATAATTCAAAACAAGTCTTCTTAAGCTTTCGCCTAATTAATATTCGATTTAGAACATAGCATGCTGTAGAAACAACTTCAATCCAGAAGTATTTAGGCAAATTACTTTCAACAAGCTTGGTACGTGCACATTCTTGCAATATCCTATTCTTTCTTTCAATCACACCATTTTGTGGTGAAGCTCTAGGAAACGCAAAAGTATGTGTTATACAATTCTTGTTGCAATATTCTGAAAACGTTTCATTTTCAAATTCTCCACCATGATCACTTCTAATAGTGATTATGGTTAGAGATTTTTGATTTTGAATACGTTTGCAGAAATTTGCAGATTCTTCAAAAACTTCATTTTTATGTTTTAAAAAGAATACCCATGCAAATCTTGAAAAATCATCTACTAAAACAAATATATATCTACTTTTTTTAAGGAATCGACTCTAGTAGGACCAAATAAATTCATATGGATCAATTCGAGAGGCCTACTAGTAGAAATCATATCATTTGTTTTAAAAGTAGATTTTACTTGTTTTCCTAGTTGACATGCATCACACATTTTATCTTTCTTAAAAGATAATTTTGGCAGTCCTTTAATTATTTAGATAGTTTAGCAATGTTTTTCATATTTACATGTCCAAATCTCTTATGCCAAAGCCAAGAATCGTTGTTAGAAGCAACTAAACAAAAATCATTCGAAAACTAGGTTATTTTTAGATAGTTTAGTAATGTTTTTCATATTTACATGTCCAAATCTCGTATGCCAAAGTCAAGAATCGTTGTTAGAAGCAACTAAACAAAAATCATTCGAAAACTCATTTGTTTTTAAATATAGTTCATATATATTATTCTTTCTAAAACCTTGAAAGATTACATTTTTCATAGATGAATCATAAATCAAGCATGCATCTTTTTCAAACACTATCTTATAATCCTTATTGCATAATTGACTAATACTTAACAAGTTATGCTTTAAACCACTAACTAAGAATTCTTCTTCAATAATATGAGTAGTATTCTTACCGACCATGCATATTCCGATGACTTTTCCTTTGTTATTGTCACCAAATGTAACGGTTCCTCTATCTATCTCTTGTATGGAAGAGAGCAAGTTTGCATGGTCAGTCATGTATTTAGAACATCCACTGTCAAGTATCTATCGTTCCCTTTTAGGTACCTACAAAATTTTATTTATGAATATGGTACCCTTTTCATTGGGTCCGAAAGAGATTAGTGTTTGGGAAACCAAACCCAAAGTGAGTTTGATTTACCACCATATGCAGGCTTATAATTAACAGAATTACAAACATTATGAATAAAGGAATTTATATAAGAAACCATATCATTTAGACTCAGGTTGACTGGAACCCAAATATTTTTGCACTGTCCAGCCGACTTTGTTGCACCCATCAGTCGACTGTTTTGTGATGGCAGCCGATTGGGAGGTGAAACTAGTCGACTTTTATGAGGATGTTGTCTTTTTGAATAAGACTCCATACCTCTGGACAGACGGCTGAATTGAGGGGCCAGTCGACTGGTCTTGTCGGAAAGATTTCTATTTTCATGATTAAAAAGAATTTTTGGTTTTTCAAAGAAATCATATAACTTATTCTTTACACTAGAAACAGAATAAATCTTTTTATTGCTAGTGTTATTAGAAGAATGACATTTTTCAAGAATTTTTTAAAAACCAAGTCCAAATCTTTTATTGGATTGAACATAATTTTGGAGAACTTCATTTAAATTCTCTTTTCCCTTATTAAACTTAGATACAATCTTAGATATCTCTTCATAATTCTTTTTTAGAGATATAAGATCTATATCCAAGTTGGAAAACGAGAATTTAAAGATTTGACTTCAACTTGTAAATCAAGAATTCTTAAGAAAGAGTTTGATTAACTCTCTCTAGATTTTTACCTTTTATTTTTTCTTATTTTAATTCTTGTAAAACTTCATTAAAAGCTTCTAATAAATCATTAGAATCTACATTATCACTTACATTGCTTTGATTTGCCATAAAACACACATTTGCGACTTCATTCGATTCTTCATTTTCTTCTTCCGATGATGAGTCACTATCATCCCACGTTACTTGGTAGGCCTTCTTGTTCTTAATGTACTTGTTCTTGGTAAATTTGTCCTTCTTGAAGTTAGAGACATTCCCTTTAGATTTTGCATTCTCCAATGGACAGTCCTTCTTCATGTGACCTATCTTATTGCACTTGAAACAAGTAGGAGGTTCATTAGTATCCTTAAAATTAGAATTAAATTTACCTTTGCGAAGAAATTTCTTGAATTTCCTTGTGAACATGGCCATTTCTTCATCATCATCTTCTAAATTGGACATGGCTTTGAAAGCAAGAGTCGCCTTTTTCGCTTGTTGCGGTTCTAAGTCCTTGCATTCCTCCAATTGTACTTCATACACCATCAGATTTCCCACAAGATTCTCAAGCATGAGTTGTTTTAAATCAATGGGTTCTTCAATTGCAGTGGTCTTTTTTTCCCATTCGGGGGTTAGAGTACGAAGAACCTTTCTCACCATTTATGCTTGCGTATATGTTTTGCCAAGAGCCACAAGGGAGTTTATGATGTCGGTGAATCTTGTTATCATGTCTGATACATTTTCATTCTTCTTCATTCGGAGCATCTCGAACCTCTGAATAAGAACAAAAATTTTAGATTCTTTGACTTTATTTGTACCTTCATGTGTTACCTCAAGAGTATGCCATATTTGGAATGACGTTGTTGCGTTTGACACTCGGTTGAATTTTTCTTTGGTAAGTGCACAAAAGAGAGGATTCATAGCCTTTGCATTGTTCATGGTGTTGTTCTTCATATCATCATTCCATTGGGATAGGGAAGAGTAGGCATGGTATACTCCGTCTCGGTCATGTTCCAAATCATAGTTGATGGATTGTAAGTAAATCTTCATTCTACATTTCTAGTAGTTGTAGTTTGTTCCATCAAAGAGAGACGGTCTTTGTGTGGATTGACCTTCATGGTATTGACTTGCATTAGAAGTAGATACCATTGCACTTAACCAGGCTCTGATACTAAGTGTTGGATCCTGTATGCAAGACAAATAAAATAAGGGGGGGTGAATAGTGTTGATTAAAAAACTTAGTAAATTAAATTTAACACAACTGTTAAGTCGACTGTACACCAGAGACCAGTCAAATGTAACATCAAATAAAAGAGAGTAAATCAACTAAAGAACAGCGAGTCTGTTAAGTCGACTTAAGGAGAGAACCAGTCGACTGGACAGACACGATTTACAAAGAAATGCAGCGAAAATAAAATTACAAGTTAGAGAGTTCAAACCACAGAGAATCAACAATGCTAACACCACGATATATCCTGGTTCGGTCCTCCCGACCTACATCCAGTCTCCAAGCAACCCACTTAAGATTTTCCACTATTCTTGAAAATATACAAGAATACTCTACGACCTTTGACAACAACTATATCAAATCCGTAGACCTCTCTAACCACTAGAGAGAGCAAGACCTCACTCTACAACCTAGAGTGACACTGACTCTACACTAAGAGTCCTTCTCTCCAACCGAGAGGACCACTCTCACAACCCGAGAGTGAAAAACAAAAATGAAAATTATAACAACCTAAAGCCTTGTTTTTGAGTGCTTTATGTTTAAAGGCTAAAGGCCACCTTCTAACTTCAGTCTAGAACTTAATCTTTGTTATACAAGACTGAAATTAGAGAACCAAGTCTAGAGAATGAGAATCTTTGAAAACTTGAGTTCTTTTTCACAAAAATAAGAAGAGACTTGATATTCAATTGTGTGAACCTTTTCCAAGTTGATTCTACACTCTATTTATAGAGTGAGAATATCCAAGAAGTTGGGAAACAGTTCCACAACTGCCATAAAATGGCTGTAAAGTTTTGAATTTTGAAAAATAAATTTTAAACTTCAGAAAACTGTCAGAACTGCTTAAACAGTCGACTGGGTTGCCATAAGAGTCGACTGATCAGAGCTTGAATTAGTTTACTATTTCGTACTAGTCCAGTCGATTGCTTACCATAGTAAGTCGACTGGTACTTGACAGCTGAACTTATACAAGCTTCATTTTGACATTTTGATTTTAGTAAACTTTATTTTCATTCTTAGGGGGTGTGTGAGTGTGTGTAACAAGGCTTTTACAAAGATTTCTAAGACACACAAATATTATAAAGAAGTTACAAGACACTTGTTCTTTTAGCTAATCACTATTGAAGCTCTGAGAAATCTTTGTCTTGAATCTTGAGTCTTGAAATCGTTCTTGTCTTTGTGGCTTAATCTAGTACCTTTGAAAGCTTCATCATTGTATTGGGGCCTTGAACGCTTTAAGTACACACTGCAAGAGATATATAAGATAGAACAATTGTGTATTGTGTTGTAGTCATCAAAATCAAGAATCTACAGAAACCAGTAAAG
Organism: Hemerocallis citrina; assembly: GCA_017893485.1. Taxonomy (NCBI): domain Eukaryota; kingdom Viridiplantae; phylum Streptophyta; class Magnoliopsida; order Asparagales; family Asphodelaceae; genus Hemerocallis; species Hemerocallis citrina. The sequence goes on from CM030358.1 coordinate 396,070,428, forward strand.
AATGAAATTATATACCTAGGTACTTTAGTTATAAAATGTTGTGTCAATATGCGTTGAAACCGGAAGGGGGTCTAGTTTTTAGAACCCCTGACGGAATCTGATTTACTTTCCTGTAGCAACGGAAAAGTCAGTTTTTGTACAACAACGTCTTGCTGTCCAGAATGTGTGTTTTTGTGTTTTTTTAAGTATATCGATGTTTGATTTTGCATTTAGGAAATATAAGTAGTTGTACCATGCATTTCATAGCCTTGACATCTCCTTGACATTGCTTCGAAACTTCTATACCCATTGCATGTCCACATTTGAGTATAATAAAATAATAACAAGCTGAGGTATTAAGGGCTGACTTGGTAGTGAACAATCAGAGAATGCACTCGGGGAAGGGTCCCTTATTGTTCGATTGATTATTGTTATGGATTGTGGATTATTGATTGAGGATTATTGTGTCGAGTACACGATCTGTAGAGTTCACCACTATAGTCTAAACGATCACTGTTTGCATGCACTGAACCTGTGGTATAGGACAAACTATTTTGTGCATTAGATAAGATATTAAATGATTAATAAATCTAGGATTGACACTTTCACTCTTATCATGATTACAGTTATCAACTTGATTGTGGATTGTTGTTTCGATTATTGCACCTTTTATTATAGTTTTTTGATCGTATTATCAACCCTTGTTATTCACATTTGATCTTTTTTCTAGCTCATTATTTCGTGATATACCATATATTTTTCTTGCTTCTTTGCTTCTACTACTTGTTTTCCGTAACTTGTTCTAACAGACAATTTTTCTCCATATCTAATTGATAAGTTTGCAGGTACAGGAGGAAATTTGACTAAAGGTGTAATACCCCGGATTGTACAGTACTTCTATATACATATATATTGTCTGTATGCGTGCATATGATTGCAGTATTTTGTTTGATTATACTGTTGTTGGGGTGTGGTTAGGTTTGTGGGGCGATTCATGAGGGTGGTTGCGTTGTAGATGATGCACGAGAATGAGGAGGACCGATACTAGTATATACACTAGTTTTTGGTACAGTGCACATGCAAATATATCATTGTATGATACTACAATGGGTATACCTTGCGTACACTCGATAAAACCTCTCATCTCTCATCCAAGAACCCAAATAAGAGCTAAAAAGTTCAGCCAACCATTATACCCTCAAACCATGATCTAGACATGGTTTTCCACCAAAACCACCCTAGTCTACCCCTACCCCTACTACCCTAAATCCGCCCAACCCAACCCCCCCCCCCCCCCCCACCTTTCTTTCCTCATTCTTTTCCCATTAAAAATCTCTCATTTCTCCTCCCAAGTTCTGAAATTTTCAGATGACAAACCCAAGAAAAAAAAGAGAAGGAGAAAAAAAAGAAGGATTGAAGATGAGCTATCTTGGAGTGGATTCTTGGAGAAGTAAAGCTCAAGACCATCATCTACTCTCAAACCATTTCAGGATGGGGAGTTTCTCTAAACTTTTCTTATTATTTCTTATTGATTCTTGCATGCATGTGTAGTGGTAGGAGTTTAAAATGATTGTTTAAGAGATTGAAAGTTGAATCTGAAACTAGAACCCGAAATCTTGATCAGCATGTCATTTTCTAGAATTTTCCAAGAGCAAACCAAATGAAATTTGATGATGAAATATTCACAGATTGTTCCCTTACATGTCTAGATGATGCATGAATTATTTCGGATTTTTCTGAGGTTGTTTGGTATTTTAATAAAATCCGTTTTTGGAACAGAGCCGTAAGGCAGTAGCAAGATTTGTTCACTGTGTTACCTGAGATTGTTGGATTTCTCATAATAAATTGGAACATGATCTTATTCTCTCACATGTATCTAGACTCTATAGAAAATTCAAGAAATTAATTGGAGGAAGTTACATGCATGTTCAAAATTAGTCTATCAACAGTAGTTAGAACTATGACTGAAGAACAGTATAATCTTTATGCTTATTTGAAACAAGAAGAACTCAGTGTATACTTGGAATTTGGACATGAACCCTTGTGCATGTTGTTCATTATGGTATCTAGTTTCTTTACTGTAAATTTGGTGACCATTAGATGAGTATATGATTTATGATGAATTTTATAGCATGTACTGTGCTGAATTCAGTCAGATCAGACACCTTGATGAGATGATACAATTGAGGCTCTATAAGAGCATATTTTGAGGAAGAGTTCCCTTAGAGAATTGTAGTAGACATCTAGAGCTTTTTAACAAGCCTTGTTTTAGGTGATTCCTGTGTTGGATGATTTAATATGATTTTTACAAGACTGGGCAGAGACCAGGATTGGAGCTGAGTGCTCTGTTTGAGCAAGACATAGTGTGTTTTGGTACACCTGAGAGTAATGTGTGTTTTAGGGTGATCAAATGGCATAATTTGGACTGGTGATCAACTAGGAAGTTGTAGAGGACACCCACACCATTCCATAGAACCTGGGTTTGTAGCATTCTGATGAGTAGGTAGGGATTTATGCTACCGGTAAGGTGCAGCCAGTGTATAGGAAATGCACGGACTGAGACTTGAGATGCCATTTTGAGGACCTATATGATAGAATCTGAGGTTATGATCAACTGGGAAGTTGTAGCCTAGGTCTTTACCTTTCTAGATTGGATTTGAACACCCAAATCGAAGTTGTATTGTGGGAGTTATGATCTTTTTAAGTTTCGGGCAGAACACCATAGGTTGCTTAGTCTTGGGTTTTTGAATAAGTATTCAGAGGACCTTTCCCCTGTGTACCATTAGAGTTGACAACTCGCTATTTGGGAACGATGGGTGCCTAATGCTGGTTTGTTTGACTCCCATGGTGGGTTTTGTGACTCGAGTCAGTCACCAGGGTAGGGTGATGCCCTACGTCTATCGACCATAAGTTATGAACTTCCACCGAGGCATAGGACGTCCAAGTCGTGCCGTAAAATTAAGCTCAGTGCCCGGTTAGGGCTAAACACATGAATTCATTGCCCGGTTAGGGATGAATGCAAGCCATGGTGCTAGACAATTCCAAGCCCGGGGAAGTGGCGTGCCGAACTGTGCCGCCAGGGTCAGAGGTCGATAAGTAGAATTTTGGAGGCAATTATATTTTCACCCGAGTGATTAGAGTAAGGCTGGGATTAGAGTGGAGTATTAGGGATTTTGTAAATTGCATTAGTACTAGCAGACCATAGTCAGGTGTTGAACTTTCCTGTCGTAGGGATATATTTTCGATTCTCATGACTGAGTTCACGGTCTCGTATCTCGATCTTTTAATTTCCAAAGATTGTCGGGGTAAGGAACAGGAGGGAGACTCCTGTCGGATAGGGGGATTTGACCCTCGAGTCCATTATGTTCCTATGCACGTGGGCTTTGTTTTACATATGAATCATTGACGTCATTTGGTACCAGGTAGGTACACGATCTTGTTACCGGAATTTAACACGGCTTTCTGAGTGAGGTCCATGCACAGGTACTGAGTGGAAAACGCAACCACTACTTAGGCACTGTAGTGGCGGAACTAGACCGACCAACTGCAACCTCCTTGGGCACGGATAATCTATTGGTAACAGGTTGAGTACAAGAGTAGGATGCATGGCGAGGGTTTGAATCCCTAAACTATGGAGAAAGACGGCTAGATTTAAGGGCGTATGTAGTATGGGATGCATTCGTTTCCAAATTCTTGCTTGCATTAGAGTCAGGCATGTGATTGTTGCATCTAGTCATAGGATCATGGCATACCACTGCACTAGAACCCGAATCCATTAAACCTTAGTTTGGCACATCACTTTTCTATTTGCATAAATTATGGTTGTGATTGTAATTTAGAGGATCGTTGTTATTATCAGGTTTGCGTCAGTCGAAGTACTGACGTTCCCCACCTTGTAGGTATCCGGAGCCGATTTACAGGTACTGTAGAGCCCGAGTTGGTCCAAGCATCCAAGGGACATATGCAAGTGTTATTATATTGTTGTAAATCTTGTAATTCTTATTTGGATATTGTAACACTTGTAAATGTAACATTTATATGCAATAAAAGTTTTAAATTTTCCTGTACTTTCTGTGATTGTGGCTATTTTGAAGTTCGACTCCTGGAGTATGGTCTCAAATTTCCAGTATGGGGATTTGGGGCGCTACAAAAGACTTGGTGAGCAAATCTTCTAGAGAATGGAGCCAAATTATTAGACTGCCATAATTATTTCGTTTTTGTTATTTTCTTCCCGCATTGTTACTTTTGTCGTACTTTGTATTCCGGGCTTATATGACCCGAAGTTTACTTTTCTTCCAGATGTTTGATATTATTTTATGAATTTATTTCGTGGATGTTTTGGATTTATTCATTGTTTATATGGTTATTTATTCTGACGTGGTTGTGATCTTTTGCATATTGTTGAGTTAATCAGTTACAACTTATGGATGATGTACACATAATTCGCTGGGCCTTTATTACGTGCTCGTCTTCCCATATTTTGGGAAGCGGGGCGTGACAATCGATCATGGTTGGAAACTAAGTTTAGAAATATGATTTTGGTTTTCTTAGATCCGATGGTGATTCAAAAAGATATTATACTATATCTTAAGCTAATAGGCCTACCCCTCTTTCCTTTCTCCATTTTGAAATAGAGAAAGGAGAGCAAAAGTAGAAATTCGCACTTCCTAAACACGTGCGCATCATATTTATTAACACGTGCAGTACGCACATTTTCATTAAAAAAAAAAATAAAAGCTAAAAAGCCCTAAACCTATAAATATGGAACTTAATTACTAGAACAGTGCTTTGCTCAGTAAGTGTTCGATAAAATGTCTATATACCACATAATGTGTTTGTGAAAAAAGGGTTTTGAAAAATTTTGGTCAACTAAATCAATTGTATCTATGTATGGTGTATGTACTAATTTTTTAAACTCTAATTTACTACCTAATTTTCTTTTCAATTTTTAATTTGTGTTTTTGAAATTCTGAAATTTAAATTTGGGAAAGAGTACGGGTTGAAGATTGGGACGACTATAGTATCGAATCCAAGAATGAGATTTGGTATAGAGGTAGATGGTGGAGAGTAGGGTGAGGCGAATGGAGAGGTGGAGGAGGATAGTGGAGAAAGGGACGTCGCTGCAGTCGAAAACAGTGGAGACACGGGAGATGAAGGATAGACATATGAATAAGGTGTGAATTTGGGAGGGGGGAGGGGAGGGTAGAGATGAGACGGACCAAGGCCTGACTGTTACCTGTCATGATGTATATAAAAATCGGAACTATGAACATATTTTTTAGAATAAATTTCACTAAACTATACACTTGAAGAATTAATTTCTCTCAATTCTTGCACACTTTTTAAAAGTTCCATATAATTTTATGAGTTCATTAAAATTATTTTAGTCTGTGCAATTTTCACATGATAACGCTAGTTTTGATTAGGTTTTAATGTTGAATTGAATAGAGTTTCTTTGAATCTTAATTGATTGGTAGTGATATTTTTTGTAATCAAATATTAGGATTTCATAGTTAAACATCGGTCGAAAATTTATTTTAGTTCGTGTGAATTCCTCCATTTTGGATGTTGGGTTTTTACTGGTTTTTTCTTTTAATTGCTTCGAAAACGTTGCAAGGTAACAAATTCAAGAGATTACCAGTGCACCTACTTTTTTTTTAATAATAAATTTGTTACCTTGCAACGTTTTTGAAGATAATTACCAGTGGTAATTCTTTTAATTGCTTCGACAGCTGGAGAGAAAATCAGGCGCCGTTTGTTTGTTGATGATGAAGATAATTACCAGTGCACCTACTTTTTTTTTAATAATAAATTTTATTTTAAGTTTTATAAAGTTTAGTTTTAATCTCTGTTGGTTCGTAATGTCATACATCTACCAGGGGCGCGCCACTTGAGGATATTGCTGATCAGGAGGCGCAACTTGAAGAAGATAATAAGGATTCCGGTATCATTGGCGACCTTAATGTGATTATCAGGGCTTACTACATGAGGCTGAAAATGAAGAAGCAGATTATCTTTTTCAATCATTTGTTAGAAAACCAATACAATTAATCAAGTACCCAGTGGCGAAAAAGTTCCTTTTGCTCCTATACAAAATGGGATTCATCCTATGCCTGGTAATTTTTTTAAAATCAGCGTTTATGTTTATGACATGTCTTTCAAGAAATATATAGCTCTAAAGCTTCAAAACAAACAAAAAAAGTTGAATTGTTGGATAGTTTGAAAGTTCCCATGCTCTAAGTAAAGACAAATAATTTGACATCTATTAGTGATTTCGCTTTTGGTTGAAGGTATATTGGCTCTTAACAACAATTCTTGAAAAAGTAAACCAATGAATCACTTACAGCAAATTCACATTATGAATAATTTTCTTTAAAAATAATTTTTTTTTTGAGGAAGTATATACTTTCGATAGAACCAAATTACATAGTCATATATCATTTTTTTTCAATGCGAACCTCCTTGCAGTGCAGTTAACAATCTACCAATGGGGTATCCAGTCATGCAGCGCGGTGAATGCCAGCTCCAGGCCAACCTTATCATGATTCTATGGGACTCTGTAGCTGTCATGCTGTTCATGGAATTACTACACCTGGCAATTTTTGTTCTAAGCGTATGAATTCTGGGAATGTGTAAGACCTTGCATCCTATTCCTTTTACGTGACATACTATATTGTAGAAGCAAATGATGTTCGTTGAACTTCTCATTTTCTGTTTATAAAGAACTTTATTCTTTAGAAACCTGTACAAGGGTTGTTTGAATCATTGGAACCAGTTGCGACCCAATTTATAAGATTCCCTTTTTGCATTTCCAAATTTTGAGTAGAATATAATTTCCTTTTGAAAAAAGTTTTGCAACATTAATAAAGTAGTTGCTACTCAAGAGAATTTCCTATGCATAAAACCGGTGAAGTAGAAATCATTTTATTGTGTCAGACCTTTTATGAGTTTTAGTTAGAATGGGGTTCGAAGGGTAGTCAGTCCGGCCTCAGCAGCATCGAGCGATCATTTCCTTTTCAATCCCTCTGCCACGGCAGAAACAGGCATGGATGTGTCAGCGTTAGACACAAACTTCGCACCTGATGTAGTGAATAATGGAGATTACAAGTGCAGTTGTCTGAGTAATAGTTTACCTTTCTTCATATGGTTCAGAAGCATCACTTTCGAGATCCATTCTCGAAGAAGGCTCATCATCTGGCTGAGAGATAAGCTTTTGAGTTGGATACATCTCAGCCGTATCCTTGCCATCATCATCCAACAAATGTTCAAGTTCATCCCTTACCTGTCAAAGATGCAAATGTGAGAACTAAGTGTTTTTTGAATTTCCTTATACCGTGCCTCTTCCTCATCTCTCTTTCGATACACATGTATGTATGTATATAGGCAAGGGTATTGGCTATCTCGAATGCATTTATCAGAGGAACATCAAATAGATTATCGAATTGCATGTCTATGCTAAAGGATGTAATTCAATACGCAATCAGCTCATTACTGCAATGAATCATACTAATAACGAGATGGTGGAGAGTCGTCTGATGTGGCAATGGGGGCGCACATTAATTTGGTAAAAAACATTTTACAATTGCCAAAGACAGGTTATGCAAATGAATGGATATAAATATGTTAAGATTTGCAATTTCTGAAAATATAATGATAATCCAAATAGCCCATAAACGAGAATCATGAGATAGTAGATGTCTAATATGTTGAGATTTACAATTTATGTTATATTGACAACAACTTGAGTGATTACTATAAATAGTAGGGCAAGCTCATTCTTACTAAAACCTTGTATTGATGCCAAGTGCCGCTAAAACATAAATTGCTTTAGGTAATATCTCAAATCTAGGCCGAGATTGAGGACGGCTTAAACAACTCATTAGGCACAAAGAAACTGAAAATTAGATCGATTTTCCTTTGAACAAAGAACATGAGAATTGCTTCACATTTTTTAATAGCTTAGCCAACATTAGGTACATCCTGAAATAAGGAGAAAAGGAGACTCTTTGATAAACCAAAGACACATTTGTACTATATGTTGTCTATTTTACCACTGATGTAAAACAGATTTTTAAACACTAGCGTAATTAAATAAATTTTCGTGCATTATTTTTTTTAAATTGAAGAAAAAACACTGATGTTGTTAATTAAAAAGTTGGAAATTAAGTATCAAATTATCAAAGTTTAAAATTTGTTTCCTTTGTAGTCTGAACTGTTATTTCTTCACATTTATGTTATATTGTGCCCATGCTAATTGTTTATTCATGGCGAGTGGCTTTACTGATGAAGAATAAATTCATTGAAGAAGGCGATTGCAACTGTGAGAGAATGCTTCTAAGAAAATGTCGGATCATATTGCCACCCCTGTAATTCTATGGACTATAAAATAGTCATTATCTATCCTTATCTGACACAATTATTTACATGTTAATTTATATTTACTCAAGATTAGATATAATATTTAGAGTTTTTAGTATTAAAATTTTAAGTATTTTGTGTACATTATTAATATACAGTGATCATACTATTTATTCATTTGAGTTCTTAATGAGATTTCTTCTATGGTTGATTTTCTCAACAACATTAAACATTGCTAAATATTCAACTGGTACGTCCACCAAGCCATGCGTACTTGGTGCATGACAAATTCTAACTAGTTATAAAAGCAAGAATAAATCTGTCCAGAGCAGATCATGACCATACATCTAATTTTTATAATATCTTAGATCTAATATAGACCATAGAAATCTCTCAAATATTTTATATTTGAACCACACATCTTATTCTTATATCTAATTTGGGCCATACAAATTTCTCCCTCAACTATAATCCCAAATACTAAACCCAAATTCTTCCACTATAATCCCTAATACCAAACCCAAACTCTTCTCTCCGTAAGCTATTCTCTTCCTCTCTCCAATCCCGTCGTCCCCTCCAACTGGCCGCCATCCTCGCTGCCCTCCTCCGCCCCCTCCTCTTTCACTCTGGTATGCTCAAATTTTTTCTTTTTTCAAAGAAAAATCTTTCTTTTTTTTTGTATATTGTTAGATATTAGGTTTGCCCGTTGATACGTGCCTACGGCACGTTTTCGGAACAATGCACCTTGTTTGATCATATAAAATAGTTCTGGAGGTCCAACAAATTAATTGAAGTAGCAAACATAGAGCAAAAAACATATTATATGATTTTTTTTTTTGATTTTTTAAAAATTATTTTAAAGTTTTTAAACTTTTAAATTTTTTATTTTTTAATTTTCTAAAATTTCTAAAATTTGTATTTTCTTAATTTTTTGAATAGAAGAGGGAGCGAGAGAGAGAGAAAAAATATTTTAAATAAATATAGGAGTTGTTTTGGGTGGGAGATTTGAATTTGAGTTTTGGGGGAAACTTTTGGGGGGAAAATATGTTTGGTGAGGTTAGATCTGGGCCTTTGATTTTGGGGGAGATTGAAGGAGAGCCACTTGATAGCTTTCTTTGTGTTTTATTATATAGATTATATTAGATATTATATTGGTTTAGTACCATATCAGAATATGTACTAGTTTACTCTTTGTTTCTCTATTATATATAAGAGATATTGTATCCAGTTATAATTAATCCAATAATATTATCTCAATATCTCTGTTAACCTTATCATGGTATCAGAGCACAAATCTTAAACCACAATTTCTAATTTTCCTTCCCATCCCTAATCCCTAACCCTAATTACATAATACCCTCCATCTACAACAGCAAGTACGACAACAACAATAGCAAGAGCGGCAACTACAACAACAGTAAGTAATCAAATCTCAAATCCTAATTCCTATTCCTAATTACCCTCATCATCTTCCCCTTCACTCCTCCCAATCGAAACCCAAACCCAACTCCAACTCCAACTCCAATTCCCCTCAACCTCATCACCTCCATTACCCCACCTCCAACTCCATTACCCCAAACCCAACTATAGTCGAGCGCTTTGACTGTTATGGTTGTATCACACTTTGATAGTTACCTTTTCTAATGTTAGTTTTTGGCAAGTATTTTATGAACAAAAAGAAAGTTGCTTTTATCATACTTGTATAGGAATTTCACTTGAAGAGGAATGTTGATCATAACCGTAAGTATGTATTTGCAAGGAACTCAAGGATTGACAGTAGCTACATCTTGGTTAGAGAATTTCTTGCATTTTCCACTAGATTCAGTGGATGTAAGGTACCATTTTCGTTGATTTACTTTCCAACAATTACCTATTATCTTTTAAATACATGCATATGGACGGGTCATTGTCTCGTTCAGACCACATAGGATACAATACAAAATAAAATCTAGATGATTAAATATATTTCACGCTCTAGATATTAATGAATCTGTATTCTAATCTGTCTCAATTCATTTGTAAAAGGTATAAATATCTTTTCAAACCATTATTCGATGTCAAGAACTAGATTTGAACTAGTGACATGAGTATTTTCAGTCATCTACTCTACCAACTGCGTTATCCCGACCATTTCCCGTGCATCGTCCTAGTAGAGTACTTGTATCTATGTAAATTGAATAGAAAAAAAAATTATGTTGATCATGTCTCGTTCATTCAACTTTCGAAAATTATATAAATTATTTTCTCTTTATTAGTGCATAATTGTCTTAAAGATGTTCTACTTTATCTTTATCATAATAATTATAGAAGGTTTATTTGAATCTGGTCTTTTTTCCGGAATTTTTTTCTTATAAATAGCGCATTCTTGTGAAATGCTACCAATCGTCCGTTTTTATTTATGTAATGCCCTTCAAACACTGTAAAAAAACCTTCTTTAAAAAAAATGGAGTACAAGATTATTATGTGGTGGACAGATTATGATTTGTTTAGGTGTTCCTTGGTTTCTCATGTGTCTTCCATCAAGTTAATATCCTGAATAGCACTGTCACATTTACCCGATACCTGGATCCGACCCAGATCCGAACCGGACCCAGCATTGGACCGGAATCGACCTGACCTATACGGGTCCAAGTCCGGATCCTAAAATAACACCCGATGCATTTTCGGGTCCGGGTCCGGGTCCGCTCAAAATAGAACCGACCCGGACCCGTTAAAAAATACCCCAAACATATAGATTTTGAATAATAGGGTTATAGGAATATACATATAAAAATAATTGTTGAGGATAGATATGTAAATATAATATTAATTCATGTACTTAAGTGCAAAAATTGTTAGAATCGTAGGGTATCGGGTACAAAAATACTTAAGTGCAAATATTTATTCTTTACTATCGGACCCGACGGGTAATTTTTTTTAATTAGGACCCGGACCCAGATCCGGACCCGGTTCTTGCAAGTCCGGGTCCGGGTCCAATTTTCGGACCCCTGAGGTACTGGTTCCGGGTCCGGGTAGTGGAGGCCCGACCCGATAGGACCCGATACCAGCTCTAATCCTGAATTAGTGTGCGCCTTTGTAAAGCAATGTTATCCTATTAATCTGTTAACTAGATATTCAAGTCATGCTACCACTGCCATTTGGATTGAAAGCGTAGTTTATGTTTCTTGTTTGTATTAAATCATAAGGGTTGTTTGTACTTATTAAGAAAAGTAACATTACCTCTGTAAACTATTGTCGTCACTTCCAATAAAACCACCATTGTAGAGAAAGAAATATTATTATTTAGGGATATTTTAGCAAATGCCTTCATTCAAAATGTGAAAACTAGCATATACCCCCACTATTTTAAAAAACTAAGATATACCCTCAGTTTGGACAATTTTTTTGGTATGTATCTAAAGAACTTAATTGCAGAAGACATCTGAAAATTTTCCAATCAAGTTTCAGTATGTTCCCAAATAAACTACTTTACATGACTAAATGATGCATACTAGTAGTAGTTGTCTTACTCCATAAAAATTTGTTCATGTAATCAACATGCAGTAAATGAAACATTGGAAGTAAACAAATTGAGAATATCATATATTAGACCACTAGTAAAGTATGAAAATAACCAAACACATATTAAATTGCAATATTTGATTCTCAATGTTTAGATTCTAAGAACAAAACTATCTAACAATACAACACATCCTAATCAATATAAAACATATTAATAATTTATTGATAAGACAGGTGGGGTTGTTACCATAAAGTAAAGTGTTTAAAAATAACATTATAAACAAACCACAACCTATTAAACCACATATTAATATTGCATTTTTTTGTAATAAACCACTTACAACACCCCAGTCATCTTTGTCTGCCGGTGGGAGTGTAGCCTCTGCATAACTCCTTCTATAAACCCTCACAATTTACTATTCATGGTAGTAACTAAAAACAGAAAAGATGATTTACTTAGTTAAAATTAGTTGTCAATAATATTATTGAAATGAAATCAGTATAATGTAATTGAAGTTACTCAGGCCAGTTTGTTCTTAGTAGCACCAATATTACAACTGCATGGATGCATGTGCTCCCTCTGAGCTGCCACTGTACACATGAACAAGTTTTTTCTTTCACATTCACAATCCACTTGACATTCAAATAGTTCTCCACCTCCCATTTGCTTTTATCTGAACCTTTGTAAATGTAAATGTACACATCACCTATCATTATATCGATTGATTTTTGTACATTAGCAACCAATGTATTTTCTTCCCACTAATTGGTAAACTTCCTTCTCTTATAAAACATGGTCATCATCATAGAATGATAATTTCATCAAGCATAAGAACTGATTTGTCTCTCAACTTAAGGATCTAGTTGTTAAATGACTCATTGAAATTGTTTGTGATATGCTCACATTCAACTGTCTTTTACAATTAAGTTCCATCGATACATACAAAAATATTGTCCAAACCAAGGTTATATTTTAGTTTTTTAAAATAGTGGGGGTATATGCTAGTTTCCAGATTTTAAATGGGGGAATTTGCTAAAATACTTTTTATCATGGGCATTTAGGTCATTTTACTATGTCAGGTGTAATGCACGTAAGTTCACTTAGTGGAATTTTAATAGTTCCGTCCAAACTGAGGGTATTCCTTAGTTTTTAAAAATAGTTGGGGTATATGCTAGTTTTCACATTTTGAATGAGAGCATTTGCTAAAATATCCCTATTATTTACCCTAGCTTTTTCCCAGTTCAGAATCAAACAACTGATTTGACGGTCTTCAAGAGGGAGGATAGCATTACAATGTTCAGTAATATCCTATAAATCTTAGTGAAGCAAATGTTCGAGCCAAGATGCTTGGCTTCCCTAACTTTCTCCTGTTCAAACGATGTGCACAATGAAGTACGACAAAGAATTTTTCGTAGTTTCCGCTGAACCCTTGCTAAATTGTTGAGTTATTCAACAGGTTACACCAAATTCAAGCACGCTTAACTAAATTATGTCATTTATTCCATACTTTTTCATTGTACTGATATTTACTTTAAACTACTAGATAATTTAACAGTTTTATTTCCTGCTCCTACTTGGAGTTAAGGACAATGATGTCAATCGAGATTAAAATTGTTGCATCTGGAAATCAGTTTCTCAAGCCTCATAAGAATTTTTGTAAGATGACTATCATTTTTTTTTCATTTTCTATCTGCATATCTACATTGAAACAACACCTCAAAACCCGGTTACTTTGAGCTAAGTATATTGGGCTTTGAAATGAATGCAGTATAGAGATTCGTTTTACCAATGCAACTATGAACATTTTTAAACACTGGATGTATTGTTTGGTTGGCTATTTCCACTTATAACTTGATTTATACTTAAATAAAAATATTATTTAAATTATTGGGTTTATTGTGAAAACTGTTTTTGTTTTAATAATGTTAATATCTTCTCCAGGATCTGAGTTGGGACATATGTGCAACTATAGGATTCAATGGAGGGTTGTGGTTTAAAGTTCAAAACTGCATTTTTTTAGATGTATTTCATAGCGCTTAAGAAAAAATGGAATTAAGTTACCGGTTAGGAGCATGTTTAATGTCGAGTTCATGAATTGGTAAAGCTTTATTGTACATTTCATGATATGTAAATTGCAGAAAGAAAAAAAGGTTTGTCTATGGTTGTTTTCAAGTATATAATGCATGTAATTTTGATTGGAAAAAAATAAATTCATGTGATGTGTCCATGGTTGTTTTATTTCAACTTTTCAAAGTTAATAAGTTTTAGGAAGTTTGTTTAAAAATTTTATGAAATAGATTGAGTTCTAAAAGAAATATGGCCAAATTTTTTTTAAAAAAACTGTCACGCCCTGCTTCCCAAAATATAGGAATACGAGCATGTAACAAAAGGCCCAGCGAATGATTTGCATCATTCATAAGCTATAATATTCAACTCAATAATATGCAATACAATTACAACCACACATGCTATAATGAAATAACATAACAAAAATAATCCATGAGATGTCTCAACATAACCAAAACCTTGAAAGAAATGAATTTCGGGTCATCAAAGCCCAAAATACAAAGTGCGATAATAACAACAATGCTGGAATTTATAATAACATGGACGAGACAATTATTGTTGACCAATAATTCGACTCCAATCCCTAAAAGGTCTTCTCACCAACTCCTTCAGGCAATTCTCCCTATATACCTGCAAGCTCATGGTCTAAAGTGGGGGAAATGTCTGTTAGAGCAAGTCACAGACAGCAAGCAATAACACACAAGGAACAATAAAATATGACATATAAATATCAAGGAACAAGAAACTAGAACTATATCAATTGTCAATAAAATGTCGATAACAAGGCAAGGTCTATAATCAACAATTCAACGATTAACAATAACAATAAAACAAGAATCAAGTCGATAACAATAACCAAGATCAATGCAAGTATCACTCCTAGGTCTATCATGTTTTATTTCCTTATCTAATGCACGTAATTCTGTGTCCCATACCATAGGTTCGGTGCATACAAACATGTGAACATTTAGACTATAGTGGTGAACTCTACAGATCATGTACTCAGCACGATAATTAATAATGAGAATCCACAATCAAAGATCAATAATGAAAATTTGTCCACAATACGATACACCATAACAATAACAATATCGAGAAACACGGACCCATATTCGAGTACAGTCTCTGATTGTTCACTACCAGGTCGACCCTTATTACCCCGGCTTGTTATTAATTTATAACATGAATCATGAATGTGCAATCGATGGAATAGGTATCAAGAAACGATATCAACGAGGTATCAATGACTGTACAATGAATGTTATGTAGTGCTGATATGGCTAAAAAATAGGGTTAAATCGGAATCGTCCAAATCAGGCACGGATCTTAAAGCTCGGGGGTAAAATGGTAATTTCACCTTCAAACGGGTCTGAAATGGGAACTGTGCCTTTTTCCAAAAGCCCAATAACCCATAAACGGATCCGTCTTACTGGGTGCGGGTTCCAACCCGCAAGAAACCCAGTCCAGCTGGATAGAATTAGGGTTTATGATCGTCCTTGATCAACGGTCCTAATCACTTCTATCCATTCACTGGGAAGTAGGGATTTGATCTTATCCCGAAACTGGTTCCTAAGGCGGCTATAAATACCCCCCCATCCCCCACTGTTACCAGGTAATCAATCTTTTGCCAATCAAAACTCTTTCATAATCTTTCTGATTACTGACAAGAGCGTCGGAGGGTGCGTCGCCGGAATCAACCCCGGTGTTTCGCACTTTTTGCAGGTCAACGGCAGGAGAATCTCGGTCAAACACTACAAGGAATTTGACATATAGTGACAGCAAAAATCCGTGGGTAAAAGACAAAAAACCGTTGGCATAGCCCGTAAAACCTATACCAACGGACATATTTTTCTGTCGTTTTTAATTAGCTATACCCACGGCAAAATGCCGTCACTATAGCCTATAGCGACGGTTTTTTTACCCGTTGGACAAAACCTCGGTGTTATACCCACGGTTTTGTATCCGTTGGTATAGGTTTTAAGGACACCACTTACTTTCCTATACCCACGGTTGAAACTCCATTGCTATAGGTTTTAGTGATGGTTTTCGCATCCAAATATTTAAATATATACCCATCGCTCTATACAAATTTTTTTCTTATTAATTACGCGTATGATAATTTAATATTTTCTTTTATAATATTAATTCAATTATAAACTAAATACACAATAAAATAGATAAATGTATTTATGAAACAAAATTAGATAAAATTAAACTTCAATCATATTAAAAATTAATGAAGTATTACAAGCATGTCAAATTACAAAATAGTTAATAACCAGATACACAATTGAATTCATGTGTGCAGACATGAGAATCAATACTTTAAACTACGATCAACATATTCAATGGCATTATAAGATAACATTCAATTGACTCCTCACTTGAGATACGACACTAACAATTTTCTTATTTTACGACAACCAGATCTTGATTCTATTTGTAGTAATCTTCTTTTAGCATCCTGCAAATCTCCTTAATAGCCTTCTTCACTTCATCGATGGAAAACACAAACTCGGCTGCATTTTGAGCGAGTTCAATCATTTCTCACTTGTTGAGAGCCCTTCACAAACAAAACAAAGCAAAAAAATCTGACTTTGGTCATCAACAAATAGTCAATATTCTTTTTGGTTATCACATTCAAATAATGGGAGTGATGCCTACCAAATGTGGTCATTGCCAGGTAGTACTCAGAGGAGAGACTAGTCGAGAAGAGGACTGCATCATCAATTTGTGTTACATACAATATCAAATAAAAATAGATTACTTGCAATAGCTAAGCCAAGTTACTGGCAATAGTAAATTCGTATTCCTGCCTAGTAAAAAATGTAAGGTAAGAAGTCGATTTGAAATTCTCCAGCGAACACCCAAGAAAGCACAACATGTAGGGCAAAAGAATACCAAACAATAAAAATAAACATATCCGTACATATAAATATATGAAGTTAAGTTCAGAGGCAAATGTGAATAAAGGGAGAAATAGTCTAGGAAATAAACAAATAGGATGTTGGTGAAATAGGAAGGAAACCACATGTCCTGCACAGAAAGGATAATTTAACACATATATACTAAAACAGCTTAGTTCGGTTGATCTTTTTTTGTTATTTGAAAATATCACACCAGCATAAACTGGATGGAGAAATGTCAAATGAATGTGTGTAGTTGGACAAACTGAAAGAAAATAGCTCACCATGTACTGTTCTCGAGATTCAGCTTCTAACCATGAATAAAATGCACGCTCCTTCATCGAGAAAACCACCTTTTTTAGTGACATTTTCTTTGGTGGGAGGATAATAATTGGCTTACCATCCAGCGTAGTGCCTGGATTAGAAAAAAATCACCAGTACACAAATAAGTTATCCGGGCACCGCATACTTGAAATGGTAATGAAAACTAATGCAATATAACCTACACATAAATTAGCCTCCGATACGGACAATAAAGCATAAACCATAGAACCAAAACAGAGAATAGTCACAACAATGTGTCTCTAAGGAGTGGGTGTCAGCCACCTCTAATAGATGGCAAAAGTTGCAAAATAAATTAAAACTAAAAAACTTCATATATCCATAAAATTTAGAATAAGTAAAACAATAAACAGTCAAATTCACCTTTTGTACGCCTTAACATTATTGTCCTTAAAACAAGTTGGAGATTTTTGAACCCTTTAATTGGATTTCTGCTGATCGGGATCTTAATTTTCGAACAGAATGATTGGTAAACAGCATATGGATCATATTTGAGAAATCGGAAGTAGCTGTAAAGATCATCAACAGAATTCTGGATGGGTGTACCAGAGAGGCACCACCTTCTTTTGGCCCGTAGACCCCAACAAGCCCTAGCAACTTGAGTCCTGTGATTTTTTATGCTTTGAGCTTCATCCAGAATTACCCGAAACCATGCAACTCTTCCGAGAGGGCGAGCAGTGGAATCAAGCATTGGACCATCTGGTGTGCCCCTGCCCTTCCTATTTTTCACACCAGATGTTGGGTGATCTTTCCTCTTTTTACTGTTAAACACTCCACTGGACATACCAGATATATCCTGCTTCCTTTTCTTATCATCTTCATCAAGAAGTTGCTGTTTTCGAACTTCCATGCTCACAATAGCAATGGAGTTACTAGCAATTATCAAGCATCTGGCAAATCTTCACTTAAGTGGTTCTGATTCAGTGACCTATAAAAATGTTTAAAGAAATCAAACATTGTACCTTAAAAGAGAGTTAAAGATAAAATCATGATCTTACATTGCTGACAAAAGTGTTAGTTGCGACAGAGAACTCGGGATTTTTTCTGTCAATTGGTTAGCTGAGAGAAAATTGCCACAGCCAAAGAAAACTGCAATTAATTACCATGGTTAACAAACAAAAAAGAGTACATCAAAAATTTCCAAGTGAGTTGTCAACATACAATGTTTTCAGTGAAAGAGGTAGATTCTCTGGAATACTCCCACCAATATTATTATTGCTCAGATCTCTAAAATATAAAACAAAAGAAGCATTACAGCTAGAATTCATGATAATTTATCTACATTCTGATGACTTATCGATTGAAGTTTTGTAAAAACAGCAGCAAACTGATATGTATTTCAGAATCTCCAAAGCAATAAATCCATCAGTAAAGCTTGTCAATTTGTAATTCTATGCTAAAAAGATGAAAATTCTGCAACCACTTACATTGTGTCTATTGAAGTAAAATTCCCTAAATCATCACTTAGTCGTCCTCCCAGATTTGCGCTATTGATAGTTCTAACAGAAACATAATACATTACATGGGATGAATTCATGGTGATCAAGGGAAAAATAATTAAAATTTGTTGGTCAGGAAATTACTGTACATTGCAGATATACTTGTACCAACACATTGCACACCCTGTCAAGATTCTGAACAAGGATCCCCTCCATTTGACACCCATCCAGGAAGCAGATGCGACCCCAGAGAAACATAGAAGCTATTTATGGCATTAATTGAGAGAATATCAAGTTTTAGTAGGTAATATCTAGTGAAATTCAAGAAGTCAATTAAGATCTAACATATTCAACATCGAATGTTGTACTCCTGAGTCAGATGGTCAGAGTTTGGGATGGCTAAAGGGAGGTCGCAGCTCAAGAGTTGCAGTCTTTACAAAAAAAACTTCGAATCTAGTCCCTCTGGTGGTTTAAAAATTATCAAATGCAGTAGCTCTAATCTAGCAATAATATGGAGAATTTCCTTGCAAAAGTAACTCGTATCAGATGCAGAAATTCCACTGCCAGAATTATATTTCATGTCAAAATCTTTTTACCTACTTCCTTACATCATCAATGGGAAAGAAGACAGAGAATATTAGGTTCAAAGACAAAAGGTTGAGTACATTGAATGCACCAAAAAATTTCAAGCATCTACCTATAGTATATGTATATAAATTGTATGTACTGCACAAGACAGATCTAAGATCTGATTTTTCTTTATGGAATGAATTTTTCTGTGAATAAATTTCAATCAAGTAATACCAGGTAGAATCTATATTCATAGGATCCGGCAGAGTGATTTGATAAGCATCTTCATATTTCTCCTTGTAGCTTCATCACCAGTAAATCCTGATATGTCGGAACTTATACTCTGAAAAATGAAGCATTGTAAAAAATTAATAGACGAACAATTTATAGATACAAAATGTAAATAACAGAATTTAGTGAATCACCTCGATATTCTCCAAAGTGAATATGAGTGAGATGATAGATTTTCTCATTAGCTCAGCATTCTCAGGCGTTATAATAGAAGAGTGCACCTTTCTGCAGGATAGGGCAAGACATTACTAATGCAAATATATATATTGCACGAATATTGTTCGCATACAAATTATGTAGCATGGACAAATCTATCATGGATCTGTTATGGATGACAATGGGGATGTTAAAACCCATATTTGTTCAATGGAAGGGTAAGGATATAACCCAACTCGTTTACCTGATTATACAGATTATGCAAATACATACGTAGATACATGCCACTTACATAGATAGTACATAAGCATATCCTTAATTTAACAGGGTGTCAAAATGCATCGGTACGGAAATGTTCATATCCTTAATTTAACAACTAAGATTCTAAGCTGGCTTCTCCTATACTGACATACTGTTTCTACTTTTTCAAGTACAAACCTAATATCCAACCCATGAAAAATGGAAATAATTGCATAAAGTGCATCGTATGCATGATACTTGTTCACCAATATAGGGAACCCTGTTTTGTATAGGGGGTTCGCGAGGAACCACTGACTTTTTTTTTAATACTAGTATTAGTATTTGATGTGTGATGCAAATATACCGCTTCTGTTCCTATCTCAATCAAAGAGCAAATTGCAATTGGGAAAAATTAGTCAATATAATATTTAAAATTGATAATTTAGTGAGATTTCATATGGAAAATGGTTTATTCATTTATATATTCCATATGGCCTCAGCCACCCCCGTAGGGAGATGGGAGGATTTCAATCATCCCAATTAATTATGCTTTAGGCTAAGATCGAACCTTGGACCTCCCACTAAATAGTGTGAAGCCTTGCCATCTGCACGACAAGTCTACACGTGCTTGGCTAGAAAGATACATTGATAATGAGGACACGTTTGACGCGTAAAAAGATCCAGAGTTTATTATGATGAGATTAGAAAGATGAGAGGGATAATCAATACATTATGTAAATGATAAGAATAAATGATTCGTTAAAATATTACACTACTACATTTTCTTAGTTTTTAGTTTATTTGATTGAATTTGCCAGTGTCAAAAATCTAGTCTACTGTAGAAAAGAAAAGTAATTTAGAACATGGGCAAGAATGCATCATTTCCTTATCATTTTCACCTATGCCCTCTCAACATACAAATATGTTTCACAACATGGGAACAGCAATAATTTTTCTTATCATTTCCTATTAGTCTAATCCATCTGCACCAACTTTCCACCGACTGGATAGAGATTTGGAAATTTTTTTAGGTGGGTTAGATATCTTATGAACAACTTTAGGGAAAATATCTAATGACGAAAAGAAAATAGATGGATGGCTTGGATTGAGAAAAACATTAAAGGAAGATTGGTAAATGAAAGAGAACACACGTCTTATCATTAAGGAGGGTGCACATTATCATTTCACAACATTTGAGAGGGCATATTTATCCAAGAAGGGGTGGTAATTGTAACTGATCAAATACCACCCCCCCCCCCCCCCTTCTCTCTCTTTCTCTCTTAAACCCACCTCTATATACAAAAGAAACACCATCAAGAGTGTCAGTCTATCAAATGTGTGTGAAAAAGAGCGAAACACTTCAACATATTTTGAATCTATCCATGTCCAAGTTAGCTTTATTATGGATACATGGACACAATTGGTTCAACAAACTATTTGGCACCGGCTGTTGGTTATCAACTTATATTGTTCCTTCACACCTCATTTACATATTATGTAGAAAATTATATAATGAGTCGTGCGTTTATATCTTTATTGTTATAGCATACCACATTCATCCTTTTATTATGTTTACAAGTTTTATAGCACATTATCTACTCAGTAAATCCAGTTCTTGACCAAACCATCCAATGTCTACAAAAAATACCAAAAAATGTCTGGGATGGGATTACGTGGACCAGCAACCTGTTGGTTATCAAAATATAAAACAAAAGAAGCATTACAGCTAGAATTCATGATAATTTATCTACATTCTGATGACTTATCGATTGAAGTTTTGTAAATACAGCTGCAAACTGATATGTATTTCAGAATCTCCAGAGCAATAAATCCATCAGTAAAGTTTGTCAATTTGTAATTCTATGCTAAAAAGATGAAAATTCTGCAACCACTTACATTGTGTCCATTGAAGTAAAATTCCCTAAATCATCACTTAGTCGTACTCCCAGATTTGTGCTATTGATAGTTCTAACAAAAACATAATATATTACATGGGATGAATTCATGGTGATCAAGGGAAAAATAATTAAAATTTGTTGGCGAACCTCAATGCCGGCGCCAGCGGTGGAGGAGGAGGAGGAGGCGGATGCGGGGGAGATCTCATCGAGATCGACGCCGAGGAAGAAGAGGAGGATACGGGAGAGATATCGCCTTCTTCGTGAGGGAGAAGGGGCGACGGCAGCGGGAAGAGGGGGACACGACTTGGGAGGAGGAGGAATTAGAGGTTGGGTTTGGGGAGAGAGGGTTTGGGGACTGGGGAGAGAGGGATTCGGGTGTGAGAGATAGAGAGGAGAGAGAGAGAGAGAGAGAGATGGCTGTGAGCGTGAGAGATACTCTATAAATTGGGGGTATTTAGGATTTGGGGGAAAAATGAAAAAGTTGGGGGGGAAATAAATTATAGAATATACCCACCTATACCCACAATTTACTATACGTTTGTGGGTATACAATGTCTGTACCCACGGTTTTAGTGATCCGTCACTATAGGTATCCGTTGGTATATGGCAAATTTCTTGTAGTGAAACTCCGGTGAAGGTGTTCAGGTTTGACCATTCAAATTTCCTCGAATCCAAAAATCTATCTGTTTGCCCCCACATCGATTTCAGCGGTAACAGATTGGCACCGTCTGTGGGAAACCGAATAGCAATCCAACCTCTTCCACCGGTGAATACCGCCTCCAGCCATGCCACCAAGGAAACTGTGATGTAGAGGGTCCAGCCGTGTACCCACTCCCCCTCAACAACAACCGGGGGCTCCCCTCCAACCCGTCCAGCAATAGGAACAGCTCCCTCCTCAACCCGATCCACCGCTGCAACAAGGGCAGCCTCCTCTCCAAAATCTTCAACACCAGCAGGCTCCACTCGGGCCCCAGAATGTTGGTATAGGAATCTCTCATCCTCACCCTCAGAAGCAACCTCTTCACCGCGACCATATCTCCGTACATAACCCTTCCACCGACTCCATGGCATCCCATAACCCTCGGCCTTCAGAAGACCTCCGCAACATCATCATCAACTGGCAGAAAAAGGAGGACCTTCGCCACCGTTTGGATGAAAGGCGGGCCCGAGAAGGAGCCTCCCGCTCAGAACGTCCAAATGCGCGATCTCCTCGCCGCCGCGACCACAAGAGGTCCCCTCTTCGTAGGAGGCGAAGGGAGTCCCCGAAGTACCATCGAAGAAGGCATCATTCTCCCGCTGGTCGACAGCCCCAGAGGGATCAGAACGGGCCTATCACCCGAGCAGAGTTCCAAGAGTTCCAGGCAACAATCTTGCAGGCCCTCAACATCCCACCAAACAAAAACAATAATGGTCAGAGGATTCCCACTCCTCAGCTGGTTCAAAGCCCTCGCCATCACATTCCTAGCACTCACCAGTCTCTGAGCTACCGATGTCGTATCCCACGCTCCCCTTCATACGAAGACGAGTCCAGAGGCTCACCAGGATACTGTCGAAGGGATGATGTTGTCTACCGCCGTCTCCACGAGATGGAGAGGCACCTTGGATAACTCGATAGGGATGAGGAACTGAGAGGAAGGACCCTCCGGCCTAGCAGACCTCTATTTTCTCGAACCATCATGGAGGCACCCATTCCAGCAAACTTCAAGCCCCCGCAGTTCGAGACATATACAGGGGAGTCAGATCCTATGAATCACATCAAGAGTTTCAAAACTCTCATGATGATCCACAAAGCCTCCGATGCCTTCCTATGCAAGACTTTCCCAGCCACTCTCAAAGGCCCAGCTCGGGAATGGTACTTCTGCCTCGCTCCATCCTCCATCTTCTCTTTTGAACAGTTCGAGACCCTCTTCATAACCCACTTCGTGAGCAGCCGCTACTCCGAAAAGACGAGTATTTCACTACTCTTTCTCAATCAGAAGAAGGGCGAGAAACTGAGAGATTATGTCAAGCAGTTTACCGCGAAAGCCAGATCCATCGCCTCCTTCGACTAATCGGTTGCTGCAGCTGCCTTCCAGTCCAATGTCCTCAACTCGAACCTCCGGTCCTCCCTAGCCAAAAAGCCTCCGCGAGACTTCTCCGACCTTCTTCTCAGAAGCGAGAAGTACATCCGGGCGGAGGAAGCTGAACATCGCCCCACATTCGAGGGATCCTCTTCTGGAAATAAGAGGAAAGCCGCTGAAGACGAGGGAGTTAAAAAGCTCCAGAAGGACAACGAGGGTCAGCGTCGTCCACCTCCCAGATTTGAAAAGTTTACCCCTCTCAATGCCAATGTTTCAACCATTCTAATGGAGGTAGAGAAAGAAGGGATCCTACCTCCTGCCCCGAAGATGAACACTCCTGGGAAGAAGAGGGATAAGGAGAAGTGGTGCCGCTGCCATCGAGACTATGGCCACGACACCAATGACTGTCGGGCCCTAAAGAATGAGATCGAAGCCCTTATTCAGAGAGGGCAGCTCTCCAAGTTTGTCAGAAAGGACCGGATCGATCTTCCTCCACCCCCCAGGGGGGCTAACAAGCGCCCCGAGAGGCATGATGAGACTCCCAAATTTGAAGAAGAGTGCATCTTGCACCTCATCCACAGGGGTCCAATGGGAGGAACCTCCAACTCATCTCGAAAGGCTTTCATCAGGGAAGTCAATTCGGTGCACAGCCTACCCCCTCCCAAGGGTCTGGGAGTCCCATTTACTTTTTCGGATGAAGATCTAGAGGGTGTCCGAACCCCCCACTGTGATGCACTGGTAATTAACCTCCACATGGTAAACTTCAAAGTAGAAAGGATTCTGGTGGATAATAGCAGTTCTGTCAACATCCTCTTCCTAGCGGCCTTCCGATGGCTCAAATTATCGCGAGATAGGCTTAAGCCCACTGGCTATACTCTCCATGGGTTCACGGGAGTACCAGTGACGATCGAAGGTGTTATAACCATCGACGTAACTGCTAGCAAAACTCCTACTACCCGAACAGAGCCAATGGACTTCATGGTAGTCGATGCCCCCACTGCTTACAATGTGATCCTAGGTCGACCTGGCCTAGCTACTTTAGAAGCTGTCCCGTCAGCTTATCATCTGAAGATGAAGTTCCCCACCAAGGCAGGCATAGGGGAAGTAAGGGGAAGCTAGGAGATGGCCTGCAAATGCTATATGACATGGATCGGAGGGCCCGTCCTTTCCCTTGAGACCCTTGAAATTCCCCAGGGGAGCACCTAGCCTATTTCAGAACCGGCAGACGAGCTGGAGCAAGTGCTCTTCTCGGAGCAAGATCCGACCCGTAAATTCTTCATCAGCAAAGCCCTTCCCTCTGCCCTCTGTTCCGATATAGTCCAGTGCATAAAGAAGAATCGGGACCTCTTCGCATGGACAGCCACCGACATGCCAGGAATTTTCGAAGACCTCCTCGTCCACCACCTAAGTGTTGCTCCGGGGTCCAAACTGGTCCAGCAGAAGAGGCGTAAATTCGCCCCTGAGCGCCAGCAGGCCATAAAGGAAGAAGTAGAGAAGCTCCTCAAATCCCGGTTCATACAAGAGGTCAACTATCTCGAGTGACTCTCTAACGTGGTTATGGTTAAGAAGGCCAATGGAAGTTGGAGGATTTGCATCGACTTCACAGATTTGAACAAGGCATGCCCCAAGGATCCTTTTCCACTCCCCAGCATCGACACCTTGATCGACGCCACTTCGGGCCATGAGCTTTTGAGCTTCATGGATGCCTTCTCCAGATATAACCAAATCAGAATGTTCCCCTTGGATATCCCGAAGACGTCCTTCGTAACAGATCAAGGCCTCTAGTGCTATAGGGTAATGCCCTTCGGGCTCAAAAATGCTGGTGTCACCTACCAACGCCTCGTCAATAAGGTTTTCCAAAATCAGATCGGCCGGAACATAGAGGTTTACGTCGACGATATGTTGGTGAAAAGCATCTATGGGTCCGACCATGTCACCAACCTCCAAGAAGCCTTCGACTTATTGAGGAAGCATAACATGAGACTAAACCCGAATAAGTGTGCATTCGGGGTCTCATCTGGTAAATTTATGGGCTTTATGGTTAGTCAAAGGGGGATTGAAGCCAATCCCGAGAAGATAAAAGCCATACTCAATATGGCTCCTCCTACGAGTGTGAAAGAAGTGCAAAAGCTCACAGGGCACCTCGTGGCTATAGGGCGCTTCCTCTCTAAGTTCGGAGAAAAGTGTCTTCCTTTTTCTTCAAAGCCCTCAGGGGGGCTAAGGGCTTCGAGTGGGGCCAGCAGCAGCAAGAGTCGTTCGACCAACTCAAAGGCTACCTGGTCAACCCCTCACTCCTCAGCAAGCCGACACCCGGGGAAACCCTTTACCTCTACCTCGCTGACTCCGAGCAAACCGTGCTGTCCTAGTGAGGGAAGAAGACAAGGCTCAGAAGCCTATCTATTATGTGAGCAAGGTCCTTAGAGATGCCGAGCTCCGGTATTCGAGATTGGAAAAGATAGCCTACGCCTTGGTTATGGCAGCCAGAAAGCTTCGCCCCTATTTTCAATCACATTCGGTGGTCGTCCTTACCGACCAGCCGCCCAAGCAGGTTCTACATAAGCCCGAGACCTCTGGACGACTGATGAAATGGTCAATCGAGCTGAGTCAACACAACATATCCTATCAGCCTCGGACTGCTATCAAAGCTCAAGCCCTAGCTGAGTTTATAGTGGAAAGCACAATCTCGGAGGTAAGTCAAGCAGCAGATGGGCCACCCATCTGGACGGTGTATGTAGATAGGTCTTCTTGCGCTGAAGGGAGCAGGGCTGGAGTTATCCTGGCAGGCCCAGATGATTTCGTTCTCCAATACTCCCTCCACATCAATTTCAAAGCTTCCAACAACGAAGCTGAGTATGAAGCCCTGATAACAGGCTTGGGCATGGCTCGAAAGGCAAGAGCGCAATGTGTCCGAATATTCAGTGACTCGCAGCTCGTGGTGAATCAGATCTTAGGAGAATACGAAGCACGAGACGACCGAATGTCCAAGTATCTAGCCAAGGTCCAAAGTCTCATGGCTTCGTTCGAAGAGGCACAACTCCACCGAATCCCTAGAGAAGAGAATGCCCAAGCAGATGCCCTCTCAAAACTAGCCTCTTCCTCCCTCCAAGGCCTCAAGTAGACCGTCCTGATCGAAGTTCTCCTAAGGCCCAGCATCGAAGAAGAAGTCCTCGACTCAATAGCATCGCTACCTGTCCAACTCAGGGATAACTGGATGAAGCCTTTGATTGAGTTTCTCAGAGACGGGAGCCTCCCTTAAGATCCTAAAGAAGCTCGCCGAATCCGAACGAGAGCGGAGCGGTACACCCTCGCTGAGGGATTCTTGTACAAACGCTCCTATACCCAAGTAGATGGCAGACCCTACTTGAGATATCTCTCTCCAGAAAAAGCCTTATATGCCTTGAAAGAACTCCACGAAGGTATAGGCAGAGCCCATTCAGGATCAAGGTCCCTCGCCAGGAAAGTTTTGAACTACGGGTACTTCTGGCCTACCCTCCTTCAAGACGCGGAACAACATGTCCGGAAATGCAGCTCATGTCAGCGATTCTGCAACATCTGCCGCCTACCCCAAGCACAACCCACATCTCTCTTGAGCCCAATTCCTTTCGTAATGTGGGGGATGGACATGCTAGGTCCGTTCCCACCAGCTCCAGGCCAGCTCAAGTTCCTAGTCGTGGCAATCGACTATTTCTCCAAGTGGATCGAGGCCGAACCACTGATTACTATTACTGAGAACAAAGTGCAGCAGTTCTTCTGGAAAAATGTGATCTGCCGGTTCGGCATATCTCGAGTCTTAGTAACAAATAACGAAACACAGTTTACAGGGGCAACATTCCGATCCTTATGTGAAGACCTCGGCATTCAGCAGCAGTTCTCCTCCGTCTCTTACCTTTAATCCAATGGTCAAGCAGAAAATGCCAACAGGCAAATCCTCTCGGGTATCAAGAAGAGACTAGACAAGTCGGCTAAAGGCTTATGGGTAGAACAACTTCCTAACGTATTGTGGAGCTACCGCATTACAAAAAGAACCCCCACAGGGAGTCGCCCTTCAATCTCACCTACGGTTCCGAGGCCGTAATCCCCCTAAAAGTTGGTTTGCCATCTCCTCGCCTAGTTGCGTATAATGAAAAGCAAAACGCCAAGGAGCTCCGAGCCAATCTGGACCTC
Source organism: Hemerocallis citrina (assembly GCA_017893485.1). NCBI lineage: Eukaryota > Viridiplantae > Streptophyta > Magnoliopsida > Asparagales > Asphodelaceae > Hemerocallis > Hemerocallis citrina. The sequence continues at coordinate 396,098,400 of CM030358.1, forward strand.
ATCGATGAGCTTCGCGAAAGAGCTTCGATTTGCGAGCAAAATTATCGAAGAAGAATCGAGCAGGCCTACAAGAAAAGGGTCCGTCCTACAGATCTCAAGGAGGGGGACTTAGTCCTCAGAAAGCTAGCCATTTTATTTTCCAGCCAAAAGAGCAAGCTAGCCCCGAATTGAGAAGGACCATACAAGGTCTCCAAGGTAGTTCGGCCAGGAGCATATCGTCTTGAAAACCTCGAAGGCAGAGAGATAGCAAGAACATGGAACGCCGACCATTTACTGAAGTATCAAGAGGGTGTTTACGCCTCTCTGAGTACCATCAAATGTCAAGCCATTCCTATCTTCTTTTTATTTATACTTGCTTCTTTATTCTCCCATTGTAATAATGGCCTGCAACTTAGAAGCGGCCAATTAGCAATTAATAATAAAGAACTTCTTTCGCATAATAATTCTTCTGTGATTGTTTTATCTCTCTGTTTAAAACCCTAATGGCGTTTTCAAAACGACGTGTTCGGAGTCCAAAACTTGGCTCGATTCCGCTTCGTAGGCTCGCTCTTAAGCGAGTTAGAAGTGGTTCGCCATTCGGAATTGCTCCCACAACCGTTGAAACTTACTCAAACGATGTGTTCGAAGTCCAAAACTTGGCTCGATTTCGCTTCGCAGGCTCGCTCTTAAGCGAGTTAGAAGTGGTTCGTCATTAGGAAATGCTCCCACAACCGTTGAAACTTACTCAAACTAGTGATCTGGCAGTGATCTAGGGTCATGTTCTTGTATGCATAACGAGTATAGAAAGTCATCAATTAGTCATATAAAAATTATTAAAGTGACTCCTAATCATGTTTAGTAGCAACCTAGTTAATATCAAGTTCTAATTCCACTATTAACATTTTCTTTCAATTAACGATTCATGTCGATACACTTGTAAATGACAATCTGTTAATTAAAACCTTGCATTATTAAAAATACGATAACCTGCAGTTTATAAATCGGAATTTGATCCGTAAAAATTTCTAGAAAATAGATTCAGAGGGCTATGACTATCATTTATAAAGTTTAATCTAATTCTAATATTTACAGGGTCAAAAATTTACTACAACACAGACTAGACAGCAAGGCAACGACATGATAAATTTCATTTAACAGCAATCGAGATATAAAAAAATGCATATTCTATAATGAGAGTTTACAAGCATTCATGTCAAGTGTTTCGGGTGCATTTCTATTGTTATCAAGATAGAAACTCATCATTTTTATGGTCTAGAATTTATCAACAATAGTCATACCAATCCAATACATACAATCAAAATATATTAGACTAACTTTGTAACACCCCGAATTCCAAATAAGACTGAATTCAAAATTCCACAGGATCTTTACACTTCATTTCGTACAATTTTACAAGGAATTTAAAACTTTATTTCAACAATAATTACATCAGAGTCTTTTACATCGACACGCAGCAGAATAAATAAAATACAACAATAATAAATATACAATTGTAACAACTTTAACATTTAAATAATCATCAGCAACAAATTCATCTTTATATCTTCTTGAACTCCAAGTCCTACATATAAAACTGTAGGCACGTCAGTTGCTTACAACCGGCGAAATATTATACACGACCATCCTCGCTATGCCGAACAGTATAATGATTCTTAAATACTTTAGCAAATACAAACTTGATCACAAACAAAGCTACAAATGGACTATCCTATTGATGTCGTGGGTGCTGTGCACTTAGTCTTTAATGCAGTTATTTATGTTACATGACACTAATGCGCACTTGTTCGGATTCTATGCATCCCATACTACATAGGTCCAAGGGTAAGCCCTTAATCGTTCTTCATCTTGTAGGGTTCAGTCCCTCGTCATGAATTAAACTACTACGGTAAGTATCCTAGATGTTCTATGAGTTACGAGCTCATGTCCAGATAGCCAGATAGTCTTTAATGCAGTTATTTATGAATCCCACGTCATGGTACGACACATCATGTAGAACCTATGGACAATTCAGCCTCCATCATGGGACAATGGCACCACCCGTAGTCACCAAACACCCTACAAGCATCGCCTGCGGTATGAAATCGTGGAGATGTATCCACATCATGACATGACGCATCATGTAGACAGCATGTGAATATTCTCACATCGTACTCCGAGGCCCTCATACTCGTGTTTTTTCCTTACTTTCATCACATCTTCACTATAGTGTAGTCCTTACAATTTTAGTTTGTTTTTAAAGAAAATTATCACAACCTAGAGCTAGCTTACCCTACCGGACTTAAACCAAAACAAAAGAGACATTCAGCCTACCTGGCTACTTCTCAAGAGATGCTCAACCCACACTGGTTAGCTCTCAAATTCATAAATAAAATTGCCGGTTACTAGGGTCTCGCCTAGCCTCTAGATGCCAACAACTATCTCTTTCTAGAGATCGACAATAATTAATATTCAATCTCAAAATAATATTTTCATTTCTTTATTCATATCTCCTTCTCAAAAAGAAACATAACTTTTATAAACTTATAACATAAAGCATCTCATAACATAAAAACGATTCAATTTAACTCTTTTATCAATTTAATCCCTTATACAATTGTATGCAATATCAAATAATCTCAATCAAATATTAATAATCATAAAATCTCATTAAGAAGAATATAAGTGCATTCCAAATTTTCATCTTTCTTTAATTACACAAAAATCACATTTTAAAGAAGATTTATCAAGTTCTTCGTCCCAAAATCACTTCCAATTCTCACAAAATGTGTCAAACATTGTAGAAATAATTTTTATGAAGTCTAAATAATTTTAGAAAATTAAATATAATTTTTTCCGACTTTTATTTGATTAAAAATCCTTAACTCACAAAAAGATAAAACAAAACAACAATAAAACACCCATATCAGGTTTCGAACCTGCAACCTAAGACCAACCCAGAGCTACAGTGACAGCTCTGTGGCGCCACCGAGGACCAAGAAGTCCAAGCGCCAGATTGATATGAAGATGGGCCGAAACCATACCCATTGTACTTCGGTACGGTGGGTTTAATTAAGAAAACGAAAAGCAAAAGGGCTGTCTTAGGTTTCGAAATCAATCCCAAACAGAACCCCCCGCTACAGTAATGCACTTAAAGCGCACCCATTGACCAGTAAAGCCAGGTGACTAACTGTCACAAATGAGTTGGGTTTCTCAAACTCCAACTCTCTATTTGTTACTAATATTTCATTATTCAAAACTCTTAAACTCGTTTTCTCCTCTAACTTATTTCATGAGAATTTCTGGATTACTGATATTATATATTTGTAACGCCTCGATTTCCATGTAACTGCAATGTTACAACTGCAATATGTATTATAAGTCTGAATGTTATACAACTGCAATATATTACAGTAGTGTTACAATAATATCTTTACAATCCCAAGTATTACAACTTTCAACAATTTACATCAGAGTACAATGAATGAAGAACAACACTTGGTAATTCCCACTTGGGTACTTTTCAACTAATAGATAATTAACATAAATATTACAGCGGAACTTAAAATGACATTGACTCCTCGCTTTCCTTGCCTTCAGTCCTCCTGAATCTCGCACCTGTACTTCTGCAATCCAGTACCTATTGAAGTGGGGGACGTCAGTATTCACTTACGCTTTAAGGCTGATAACTAGCCGGGAATCTCCCAAAACAAACATACAACATGGCAAATGTGTCGGTGTAGTTTAAGTATTCGTGAGTGCTATGACTAGAATCTAATGCAATATTAACTAAAGCTAGGATGCTCCTATTCTAATTCCAGCAAGTCTCCGAAGCAACATGCAGCCCATACTACATGCGCCCATCTCAAGCCGTCTCTTCATTATAGGGATTTGAACTCGCACTATGAGTTCTACTCTTGTACTCAACTTGTTTCTGAAGATTGGACATGACTGATGAGGTTGTCCTGAAACGGTCTAATTCCGCCAGGCGCACCGGACCTCCCTCAAATATCTGACGAATCCTTGGAGTTTCCGCAAAATCAGGTTAGCTCGAAGCATCCCCTGCCGCCCCCTAGGCAGATTGTAGTCTATGGCTCCTCGCCCTTAGATACAAGCTAAGACGGACTTCCGGGGGTCCATCTCCCTGACTCCGACAGGAATCGCTCCCGCTTATTAAGGCACTTCAGAAATTAACAGACGAGATACGGATCCCGTGCTTCCAACTCGTGAGAAGGCACAGACCGTATCCCTTTGACAAGAAGGGTACAACCCAATAACACCGCCTAATGCAGGCCTATAGGACCGTAGTAAATGCCATAAGTTACTACCCTAACAATATCACTAACCCTAAATAACTGAGGGATGACAACAAAACTTACACAACATGCTGAGTCTTAAGTTAGACTTTACAAGACAACTCTACTAGGCTGCTCATCCTAGACTTACCAGAATTCCTAAGGATCTGGTTCATGGCCTATCGATCCAAGACCCCGGCAACACAAACGTACTCGCATGCCACTACCATGAACTTGGATTTCATCTATACTCCGGTCCGCGATCAACCTACACCGGTTAAGATCCGACGGTACATAAGGAGTGACTCGTTCACAGCCCCTTAGGAGTAAAGAAACACATGTCTTGATGGTCGATAGCCCCTAGGGTAATAGTATCACCCTAGACGAGCACAACAAAACTGCGTACTAGCTAATAAGCTATATACGAGTAAACCAAACACATACGAGCCAATATGCTACATATGAAACCAACAACTACATACGAGCCAGGTGGGCTTCGTTTGAGAAAACAACATACATACCAGCCAAATAAGCCGCGTATGAAATCAATAGCTACATACGGGCCAGTCGAGCCGCGTATGAGACAACATACATACGAGCCAAATAAGTCGCGTATGAGACCCACAGCTACATACGGGACAGTCGAGCCACGTACGAGCAACACCACATACAAAAACAACCATACAGGTAATCAAACCTAGAAGCAACCAAATGTGCTTACTAGCAACTTGATCTTCTATAATTAGAAGCAACAGAAGAATCTACTAACGGTCTAAAACAGAGATTCTACCAATGAGAAGCCCAAAGCGACATAATAACTTTATCGAGCTAACAATTACTAGTGACCTTTCTAACCCTTATTACCCATAAGGATGAGGAATGTCCCCATGATATGGTCCAATTTTAATTAGAACCTCACACAACTAGAATCCATGGTTTCTTTTCCCAAACGAGCTAGAACTACATGCAACTAGATTCTTGGGTTCTTTCTCAAGTTTGAGCTAAAATCACCTAGGAGCTAGATGCATGGGTTCATGGTTTCTTTTTAATCATTCACAACCGTATACAATTCAAGCATGGTTCTTTTAACTAGAATGCTACAATACCCCATTTAAGCATGCATGGCTCTAACTATGTAATCTCAACATGGGATTCCTTCTAGGGGATTAACTAGAGCTACTTCACAACACAATATTGCAACTATAACATGATTGGTCCTTCACTAACGCTACAACCACAACATGCTAGTTCTTTACTAACACAATTTACTATAACATGATAGTTCTTTACTAACATTATAACTACAACATGATAGTTAATACTATAACTACAACATGAATAGTTTCTTTGCTAAACACTACAACTACAAGTATGGATACAACTTAAGTAGAAAGCTATTATAAGTTAAAGTATGAATAGTTACTAGATTTAAGCATGAATATCTCCTACTACTTTAAGCAAGGTTAGATGCTACAACTTACCCATGAGTATTAACAATTTAGTATGGTATACAACAAAGCATGATTTTCTTTACTACTTTAACCTACAACAATTAGCATGGTATACAACCTTAAATATCGTTCTACAACAATCTCAAGTATGGTAGGAACATACAATGATCTTAAGCATGGCATTCCACTTAAGTATTCCTACAACAATCTTAGGCATGGTAGGTAATTTAAACATCAATCCTACACATTTCTAAGCATGGTATATGACTTAGCATGAATCTACAACATTCCTAACCATGGTAGACTACTTAAGCATCAACCTAAAGTATGGTATATCTTGAAGCATAAACCTACAACATTCTAATCATGGTACTGTAACTCTGTTTTCCCAAAAATGTATTTTTGTATTTTCTGTATTTAAAATATTCGCAAATTAATTTTTTTTTCGGTTTTCAAGTTCTTCTGTCAAATTTTACTATCCGATATCGTATTAAAATCTATTTTTATCAATAATTTATTTATAGCTGTTTCCTATGATTTTTGTTTTAATACAAATCTTATTATTTAAATTGATATCCTGATTTCTATTTTTGATATTATTACTGTTATTTTTAACACTATTATTATTTTTATCATGGCCTTATTATTATTATTGTTATTTGTATTACGGTTATTATTGTTGTTTTTGAAGGTTTATTAAAAATCCATTTTTAATTTGTGTTAATTATATTTGTACTTATAGACTCTATACTTTTAATGCAAATTATATTAGTTTATAAAATCATATTTTACTAGTTATTGTATTAGATTTTCTTATTGTATTTTTATTTAAATAAACCCAATACCCGTTTTAAACTATATACCCTAATACTCAATATATATTAATACCCATACCCGTACCCATTCTCTCATTCCCAACCCATTTAATTACCCAATACAGCACCTAACTACCCCAAACCCCGTTTACATATCATACCCAAAACCCATTTAACCCATACAGCTAAACCCTAAACACTACAGCCTATATAATATCCCCAACCCGTTCGTCTTCCCCTGTGTATACCTCAGCCTCCTATCAATCCATGCAGACCCATCGCTTCGTCTTCCTTCTCCCGTTCTCCCGCGACCTCGACCCCCCCGTGTGCACCCCCGACCATGTCGCCTTGCCCCAGCGCCAACAGCCCCGTCGTTCTTCACCCTCCCTGTGCGTGCCCCTGTGTGACCCCGTCCTCCCGTCCTCCCGCTCTTTGCTTCCCCCCCGTGCACCCTGTCCTCGATCCTCCGCTCTCCCTCCTGTCTTCGCTGCGATGCCAGCAACAGCAAGTCGCGCCTCCTCGCCTGCAGCGGCCGCAGCCACCTGCGGCAGTCCCCCTGTGTGCCGTCCCTCGCTGCGCTGCCTAGCCGCGACAGCAAGCCAGCAGCCACCAAGCGGTGACTGTGCTCGTCGTTATCCTCCGACGCTCGCAGCGAGAGCGACCCGCTGCCATTGCTTCTTTCGCTCGCTCGCTCTCTTGTTGCACATGCACAGTTTTGCACGTGTTTTGGTGTGGGTGTGATCTCGTGGTTCGTGTATTTGCCCGTTCGTTGGATCGTGTTCGTAGGTCGTGGTTTTCGTTGAGTTCGTTGTTGGTTGTGTTCGTGGGTTGGGTTTGTTGAGTTTATTGGATCGTGTGCTCTTGGGTTCCGTCCGTCGTTGTTCGGGCGTTGGTCCGTGGTGGTTGTTGCTCATGGATTGTGTGTTGGATCTTGGTTGATTGTGGGGTGTGTTCTCGTTGGTTCGTTTGAGTTTGTTTGCTCGCTTCGGTTCGTGTGATCCGTTTGGTTCGTGATTCTTATTAGTGATCCATTCGTGTGTTGTGACCGTGCCCCGAGATCCGTCCAGTTATTCTTGCTCTTGGGTTGTTCTTGTCGTCTTCCAGGCAAGTAACTTGTACTCTAATTTATTTGTTTGATACAAGTCAAAAAGTTCACCTATAGTGTAGTTGGGTGTAGAGACAACACTGGATTGTATTTTCTTTGATGGATTTTGTCTCGTGATAATTTGGCCATAGATGACTCATGACACCAATCTTGATATGTGATAACCTAGGAATTGCCTAATTCTTGATTCTTAGTCATGTATGTGAATAATGGTGTGAATTTATGTTTGGATTGAGACCCATGTAAAATAATAGGTGTGGACATGCTAATAACCCTAAACCATGATGTTTAGATGCTTGATAGGTTTTATTTCAAGTTTGGATGTGTTTGGATCAATATTCTTGAAGTTATGTCGTTTTTGTTTGGGAGTGTGAAATCTGTATTTTCTGAATGTTTTGTGTTGTTTGATGTTTTCGTCTATGCTACAACCAGTATCTTGATTCCAGTATGAAATCTAAATTTTAGATAATTTTGTTTATTTTCAAACCCCACTAGTTTTGTTTGATTTGGATTTCGTATGACTGAGTTATGGCTGTTTTAGTACAGAGTTGTCGATCTATTCCAGATTCTGTTTTTGGTTGATTTTGTTAACAAACTATTTTAAAGAACTATTCTACACATATTATTTTGATCCAATATTTTGGTCAGTGTTTCTTTATGAAGTTAGGGACTACCAGAATTTTGATGAATTTTATTGATAAGTTTTATGAGGTGTTTCATGCTCGTTTCTAAAATCTATTCTTACTGTATTTTTGTTCTATAAAGAACCCAATTTTTACTATGATTCCTTATACTGTATGAAAAATATTTGTGAAATGTGAAAGTTAGTAAATTTTATCTATTTTCATATCCTTTTGGCGGATTTGGATTTCATTTCACTGGTTGCGAGATACTTCAGTTTTCGTACAGCAGTGTTGGGACTTTCAGATTTTCCAAAGTGTCGTTTCTTGATGTTTTCTTATTTTTGATGACTAAACTAATTTTACTGAAAAATTATGAAACTTTATATTTTAATTCTAGACATATAGGGGAATACCCCAGATTTTTTCTGAATTTATTTGAGAGGTTTTGATGCAGTTTTTCTGACTGAGAATTTATTTTCCTGATTTCTGATTGAACATGTTTTTCATTGTCGAACATGTTTCGAGTTATGATGTTGTGAACTACTATGTGACTTATTTGTATTCGCTGGATTCGTGTGGGAGTCTATTTTCTAGATCCTTCGACGGATTTAGATTTGCATTTCTGTAGCGATAAGAATCACTGTTTTAGTATTGTACTGTCATACTGTTCTGAATATGAGCATACACTGTTTTGCTCGTTTATGTGACTGTCTATCATCTATGCGTGCTTATTTGTTACCCTAAACCTGATACTGATTATACTATGTAAGTTTGACACTGTTTCTTGCTTATACCTGCCTGTTTGAGAATAATATAAATAACCAAGCCGGGATTTTAATGGGACAGATCTAGTAGTGGATAGGCAGAAACGTGTATTCAGAAGGATACTTGTGTTTCCTGTATTACATGTTACCGATCAAGTTACCGATCAAGTTACCGATCAAGTTTACCGATCAAGTTAATTTCTGTTACCCATCAAGTCACCGATCAAGTTTACCGATCAAGTTTACCGACCAAGTTCTGTGATTCTATGAAAACTTGAGTACACTGCCCTGTATGGTTCCCTATGAAATCTAAAACGAAACTGTATTGACTGTAACAAGCATGTGATAAAAGGATGACACATGAAGTGTTACCTAGATAGTAATAATACAAGATATTGAATACATGATATTTGAACATGATACCGGAATATGATACTTGAACACGATACAAGATTGCTTGATACTTGACTACATAATACATGAGATTTGATACATGATACATGTTACATGTTTACCAGTTTACTTGATTACTCGACACTTTTTATGCCATTTACACTTGTTCACTTTACCATGCTAGTTGTTTACTTTGACATCATCATGTTTATACTAGGTTGCTAGTTAGTTTTCCCATGTGTTTGTATCCTACATTATAAGTGGTCCGTAACTTGCAATTGACGGGTACTTGTATTTTCTCTTTTTCTCTTTCTTGCATTCATTGAATTGCATATTTTGGAGAACAGGTTCCAAACGATATTGGTGACATGATGCACTAGATGCTGGAGTTTTGCTATTATTATTTTTGTTGCTTATTTTGAACACTAATGTATCTTGTACTTGGATTTATTCTTGTATTTGGGCAATGTGACCCAGGATTATTTGTGTATTTCAGATCATGACTATTTGAGATTAATATATTTTATTTCAAGTATTCTTGTTGGTATTTGGTTCATATGTGCATGTTGGCTGACTCTTTTACTTCCGACTCTGATTATATTGTGATATATTGTAATGATTCGTGAAGAGCTTATGGATGATGAAAATCATTCGCTGGGCCAATGTTACATGCTGGTATTCCGTATTTTTGGGAAGCGGGGCGTGACAAGATTTTTTAGTGGTATTAGAGCCCAGGTTTGACTAAAGTATTATTTGCCTAATATATTAGACAAGCTTGGTTCGAACTGGGATCTGCTCAACATTTTACCAACCATGCATGCATAAATGAATCATAATCAATATTGATCTGGATTCTAGTCTTATTCCTTTCTTTTTGATCCCTTCTTATTTGATTTCCTTGATTCCTTATTTTTTCTGTCTCTTTTAGTCGTTTTCATTTATTGATTCATTTTGAGTTTCATGCTAGTTATTCATTTTCTGCCATATTCTCTTGAAATTCCGATTGTATCCCCTCGTTCCTCTTCCTTCATATTCAATTCTTTGATTTCTTATTTTGTTTCGTCCCTTGTAGTCGTTCTCCTTTGTTGACTCTTTATTGAGTATAAAATTCATTCTTCTCCTGCCTAGATTTTCTTTATATATATATATATATATATATATATATATATATATATATATATATATATATATATATATATATATATATATATATATTCGAATATTTTGAGTTTTGATTATTATTTGTTATATTTTGGATCTTCTATAAAATTGTTTTCTAAAAACGAAGAGTTATTTCGAATAACTGTGTATTTTAATATCATAAATTTTTACTTCATAATTAAATTGAGCAATCAATATCTAAGTACGCGTGGAAGATTGCATCATCTCATTCATCGTTTTGTTGCAACTGGATGTCGAGATGGCAAACATGCAACTAGACGTCAATGGAGGTAAATTGCAACTGGATATCGGGGAGGCAAAATGTGCAACCGAATATCCAGATGGTAACCTGCAACCTGTTGTCGTGGAGGCAAAGCTGCAACTTGATGTCGAGAAGGCAAGTCTACAGATGGTTATAAAGGAGGCGAACCCACATCAAAGAATTTATACTACTACTATTATTATTGTTTTCCATATTATTATTATTATTGTTATTACTATTACTATTATTATTATTGTATTTTTCTTACAATTTTATTTTTGATGTTGATATTGAATTACTTTCACCAAAATGATGAACCCCAAATTATTTTCTGTCTTGTATTATTATCTGATATGGCTAAACATGGGGTTAAATCGGAATCGTCCAGATTGGGAACGAATCTTGAAGCTCAGGGGTAAAACGGTAATTTTGCATATAGATGGATCCTAAGCGGGCACTGGATCTCCCCTTCACAGATCCAATAACCCGCAAAACGGATCCACTCCAGCTGGGTACGGGTCCCGACCCAAGACAAACCTAGACCAGCAAGAGGAGATCAGGGTCACTGATTTGACTAAATCAACGGGCCTGATTTGCAATTATCCTCTCACCGGGAATCAGGGATCAGTTTCCTAAACTAACTATGAGGATTTTACTCCTAACAGTTTCACAGGAAATTAGGTCCCTAATCAGACTCCCATGGCGACTATAAATACCTCCTACCTACCACTATGACCAGGTAATCACTCTTTTTCCAGCTAAGCTCTTTCTTAATCACCACTGGTTACTGACAAGAGCGTCGGAGGGTGCGTCGCCAGAATCAACCCTGGTGTATCGCACTTCCTTGCAGGTTAGCGGCAGGAATCAGCGAGCTTGGATTCGCTATTCAGGTTTTTCCACGAACTCACAAATCTCATCTATTTACCCCCACACCAGATCCAGCGGTAACAGATTGGCGCCGTCTGTGGGAAGCCATATGAATAGCAGCCTCTTCCCTTCCCGACGACTAGCTCTTCTCCAGCCATGCCTCCCAGAAAGGTCAGGTCAAGGGGGTCCAACCGTGGGCCCAACCCCGCCGATCAGCAAGAGGAAGTCCCCGTGCATCCTGCTTCGCAGGTCGAGCAACTTCCTCCCCCGGTCCAAGACCCTCTTCTGAATCAACAACCCCCTAATGGTCCCACTGGTCAGAACCAGCGGAGGCAGAAACAACCTCTCCACCAGGACCATATCTCCGTACACAATGCCTCCTCGGATTCTATGGCCTCCCATAATCCCCGAGCATCCGACCTCCGCAACACCGTTCTGAATCGGCAGAAGGATGAGGACATTCGCAACCGCCTAGATGAGAAGCGGGCCCGAGAGGGAGCCTCCCGCCAACATCAAGGTAAGCGATCTCCTCATCGCCGAGATGGCATGAGGTCTCCGGACCGAAGAGGACGGGAGGAATCTCCCGAGCGTCGTAGGAGGAGGCCACATTCCCCTGCTGGTCGGCATCATCCATGGAACGATGAGGCACCCATCACTCGTGCCGAGTTCCAACAATTCCAGGCAACGGTGTTGCAAGCCCTCAACCTTCGCCACAACAACAATAATGCCCAAAGGGTTCCAACACCCCCACAGGTCCCAAGTCCTCGCCACCGATCCATAAGTCCTCCCCCGGCTCCTAGTCGCCAGCAACACCCTCATAGTCCTCGCCGATCCCAGGACTATCGATGCCGTAGTCCCCGCTCCCCTTCCTATGAAGATGAGTCCAGGGGATCATTTGACTACCACCGGAGGGACGATGCCCTCTACCGTTGTCTCCACGAGATGGAGAGGCGCATCGGTCAAATGGACAAGGAGGAGGAGTCGAGAGGAAGGATCGTCCGCCCCAGCAGACCCCCCTTCTCTCGGACCATTATGGAGGCTCCCATCCCGAGGGGTTTCAAGTCTCCACAGTTTGAAACGTACTCAGGGGAGTCGGACCCTGTTGATCATGTCAAGAGCTTCAAGACCTTGATGCTAATCCATCAAGCTTCCGACGCCATGCTTTGCAAAACCTTTCCTGCCACTCTCAAGGGTTCGGCGCAGGAATGGTACTCCCGGCTCGCTCCCTCTTCCATCTTCTCGTTTGAGCAGTTCGAAACACTCTTCCTAACTCACTTTGTGAGTAGCAGGCGAACGGAGAAGACCAGCCTCTCTCTACTCCACCTCCGACAGGAGAGGGGAGAGAAGTTGAGGGACTATGTGAGGAGATTTAATGCGGAGGTCAGGTCCAACGCCTCCCTTGACCAATCTGTGGTGACCGTCGCGTTCCAGTCCAACGTCCTCAACTCTAGCCTTCGGTCGTCCCTCGCCAAAAAGCCCCCGCACAACTTCGCCAACCTTCTCCTCAGATGCGAGAAGTATATTCGGGCAGAAGAAGCCGAGTGCTTCCCGAGCTTCGGAGGATCCACTTCCGGGTCGAAGAGAAAGACAACGGAAGAGGAAGGAGCCAAGAAGCTACAAAAGGATAATAGCGGTCAGCGTCGTCCTCCTCCCAGGTTCAAGAAATTTACCCCTCTCACTACCAACGTCTCCACCATCCTGATGGAAGTTGAGAAGGAGGGAGTTATACCTCCCGCTCCGAGGATGAAAACCCCGGCCAAGAGGAGGAACAAGGAGAAGTGGTGCCGTTACCACCGGGATCATGGCCACGACACCAATGATTGCCGAGCGCTGAAGAACGAAATCGAGTCCCTCATCCAGAGGGGGCAGTTGGCTAAGTTTGTGAAGGCAAATGATCGGGGAGATCGCACCACTCCTCCGCCTCGGGGGGCTAACAAGCGCTCCGAGCGACGAGATGAAACCCCCAAGTTCGAGGAGGAACGTGTTCTGCACCTTATCCACGGGGGTCCAATGGGGGGCTCTTCCAACTCCTCTCGGAAGGCCTTCGTCTGAGAGGTCAACTCAGTTCACGGCGCCCCTCCCCCCAAAGGCCTCGGCGTCCCAGTAATTTTCTCTGATGAAGACCTCGAGGGGGTCCGGACTCCCCACTGCGACGCACTTGTTATCGACCTCCGCATGGCGAACTTCAAAGTGCAGAGGATCATGGTAGACAACGGGAGCTCCGTGAACATCCTTTTCCTCTCGGCCTTCTGAGGGCTGCAACTATCCCGGGATCGCCTCAAACCGGCCGGCTACACTCTCCACGGGTTCACGGGGGTACCAGTAACTATCGAAAGGGTTATCACCCTGGACGTAACTGCTGGGAAGACCCCTACCACCCGGACAGAGCCGATGGACTTTATGGTCGTCGATGTCCCGGCTGCATACAATGTCATCTTGGGCCGACCTGGCCTAGCTGCCCTGGAAGCCGTTCCTTCGGCTTACCACCTCAAGATGAAGTTCCCCACCCGGGCGGGAGTGGGATAAGTCAGGAGCAGCCAAGAGACGGCTCGGAAGTGCTATATGACTTCCACTGGGGGTCTGGTGCTCTCCCTCGAGACTTTAGAGATCCCCAAGCCGAACGTCCGACCAACGTCCGAGCCGGTGGACGAATTGGAAGAAGTGCTCTTCTCGGATGAGGACCCGAGTCGAAAGTTCCTCATCAGCAAGTCCTTGCCAACTGCCCTATGTTCCGACTTGGTGCAGTACATCCGGGAGAACCGCAACCTATTTGCTTGGTCCGCTGCGGATAGCTCGGGATTTCCGAGGAGCTTCTAGTGCACCGCCTCAGCGTCGAACCGGGGTGCAGACCGGTTCAGCAGAAGAGGCGTAAATTCGCTCCCGAGCGACAACAAGCCATCAAGGAGGAGGTGGACAAGCTCCTAAAAGCTTGGTTCATACAGGAGGTGAACTACCCCGAGTGGCTCTCTAATGTCGTCATGGTTAAGAAGTCCAATGGTTCCTAAAGGATATGCATCGACTTCACAGACTTGAATAAGGCATGTCCGAAGGATCCGTTCCTCTCTCGAATATCGACACCCTCATTGATGCCACCTCGGGCGATGAGCGCCTCAGCTTCATGGACGCTTTCTCCGGCTATAATCAGATCCGAATATTCCCCCCGGACATTCCGAAGACTTCCTTCATCACCGACCAGGGCCTCTACTGTTATAGAGTTATGCCATTCGGATTGAAGAATGCTGGAGCCACCTACCAGCGCCTCGTCAACAAAGTCTTCCAAAGCCAGATAGGCCGCAACATGGAAGTATACGTCGACGACATGCTCGTAAAGAGCGTCCGAGGTACCGACCACGTGGCCGACCTCCAGGAGGCATTTGGCGTACTGAGAAGACACAACATGAGGCTCAATCCGAACAAGTGTGCGTTCGGGGTCTCATCAGGAAAATTCCTCGGCTTTATGGTCAGCCAGCGAGGGATCGAAGCAAATCCTGAAAAAATCAAGGCCACACTGGACATGGCCCCGCCCCGGAACATCAAGGAAGTGCAGAGGCTTACGGGTCGCCTCGCCGCTATCGGGCGATTCCTTTCGAAGTCTGGGAAAAAATGCCTCCCCTTCTTCAAGGCTCTCAGGGGAGCCAAGGGTTTCGAGTGGGGCGAACTGCAATAGGAGTCGTTCAAACAGCTGAAAGCCTACTTGGCCAATCCTCCCCTGCTCAGCATGCCCGTTCCAGGGGAAACCCTCTTCATCTACTTAGCTGCTTCCGAGCAGACCCTAAGTGCCGTCTTGGTGAGGGAAGAGGACCGGGCTCAGAGGCCCATTTACTATGTGAGCAAGGTGCTTCGGGACGCCGAGCTCCGCTACCCGAAGGTAGAAAAGATGGCCTACGCCCTGCTTATGGCGGCAAGGAAGCTCCGTCCATACTTTCAGTCCCACTCGGTTGTGGTCCTCATCGACCAACCACTGAAGCAGGTCCTCCACAAGCCGGAGACTTCAGGTCGGCTTATGAAATGGTCCATCGAGCTGAGTTAACACGACATTTCCTACCAGCCGTGGACTGCGATCAAAGCTCAAGCCCTCGTGGACTTCATCGTCGAGACCACCATTCCCGAGGTCAGCCATGTCCCGAACGGACCCCCTATTTGGACGGTTTTTGTGGATGGTTCCTCTTGCAATGAGGGAAGCGGCGCCGGTATCATCCTGACAGGTCCAGATGACTTCGTCCTCCAGTATGCCCTCTGCATGAATTTCAAGGCCTCAAACAATGAAGTAGAGTATGAGGCACTAATCGCGGGCCTCGGACTTGCCCGAAGTGCCGGGACGCAGCGCCTCCGAATCCATAGTGACTCTCAGCTGGTTGTGAACCAAGTATTGGGCGATTACGAGGCACGGGACGAACGGATGGCGAAGTACCTCGCCAAAGTCTGAACCCTCATGGCCCGGTTCGAAGAGGCACTCATCCAACGAGTCCCTCGAGAAGAGAATTCACAGGCCGATGCCCTATCCAAGTTGGCCTCATCCTTCCTCCAAGGTCTCGAGCAGACCATTTTGATCGAGGTCCTCTCGAAGCCGAGCATAGAAGACGAGACCCTCGGCTCAGTGGAGTCATTGCCGGTCCTACTACAAGATAATTGGATGAAGCCGTTAGTGGAATTCTTAAGGGACGGACTCCTCCCCGAGGACCCCAAGGAAGCATGCCGAGTAAGAACCAGGGCCGAGCGGTACGTCCTCACCGAGGGGATCTTATACAAGCGCTCCTTCTCGCAGATTGACGGCCGACCGTACCTGAGGTGCCTTTCCCCGGAACTGGCCAACTACGCCTTACAGGAGCTCCACGAAGGCATCGGCGGGGTGCATTCAGGGTCTAGGTCTTTGGCTCGGAAAGCTCTGAATTATGGATACTTCTGGCCGACTCTCCTCCAAGACGCCGAGCGACACGTTCGGCAATGTGGCTCTTGTCAGAGACATTCCAACATTCGTCGTCTCCCCCAGGCCAACCTCGCCTCCCTATCAAGTCCTATCCCCTTCGCAATGTGGGGGATGGATTTACTAGGGCCATTCCCTCCAGCTCCGGGCCAGTTCAAGTTCTTGGTCGTAGCCATTGACTACTTCTCGAAGTGGATTGAGGCCGAGCCCCTGGCCACTATCACCGAGAACAAGGTGCTTCAATTCTTCTGGAAGAGCGTCGTCTGCCGATTCGGCATCCCCCGCGTTCTCGTCACAGACAATGGAACTCAGTTTACTGGGGCCGCGTTCCGAGCTCTGTGTGAAGACCTTGCCATCCAACAGCGCTTCTCCTCCGTCTCCCACCCACAGTCGAATGGCCAGGCGGAGAACGCTAACAGGCAAATCCTCTCTGGTATCAAGAAGAGATTGGACAAATGTTCCAAAGGCCTATGGGTCGACCAACTCCCCAACGTGCTGTGGAACTATCGCACCAACAAACGGACCCCCACAGGAGAGTCCCCGTTCAACCTCACCTATGGGTCCGAGGCAGTGATACCTCTCGAAGTTGGGATACCTTCTCCTCTCCTCGCAGCCTACAGCGCGGAGCAGAACGCCAGAGACCTCCGGGCGAACCTAGACCTGGTGGACGAACTGAGAGAAAGGGCACCGATCCGCCATCAGAACTACCGGAGGATCGAATTGGCATACAACAAGAGAGTCTGACCCACCGATCTCAAGGAGGGGGACTTAGTCCTCCGAAAACTGGCCATCTTCTTTCCCAGTCAGAAGAGCAAACTAGCCCCGAATTGGGGAGGACCTTACAAGATCACAAGGGTAGTTCGGCCCAGAGCTTATCGTCTAGAGGACCTTGAAGGCAGGGAAATTCCGAGGACCTGGAATGCCGACCACCTTTTAAAATACCAAGAAAGTGCCCCGGCGCCTCTCTGAGTATCACAGGGTGTCGAACCATTCCTCTCCTCTAACTTGTAATTCCTCTCTTAAGTTGTCATATGTAAAAACAGCTCGCCGTCAATTATCAATAAAGAATGCTTTTTCGTATTTATAAAGTTGCTTGTGTCTCTCCTCCTTTATTCTTTAATTCAATCAATGGTTCGGAGTCCAATACCCTGCTCGACCCTACTTCGCAAGCTCGCTCTTAAGCGAGCCATAAGTAGTTCGCCGCTCGGAATTGCTCCCACAATCGTTGAACTCTAACGATGGTTCCGGAGTCCAACACTTGGTTCGATTCCACTCCGCAAGCTCGCTTCTCAGCGGGCTAGGAGTGGGCCACCATTCGGAATTGCTCCCAGGACCGTTGAACTCTAACGATGGTTCCGGAGTCCAACACTTGGTTCGATTCCACTCCGCAAGCTCGCTTCTCGGCGGGCTAGGAGTGGGTCACCATTCGGAATTGCTCCCACGACCGTTGAACTCTAACAATGGTTCCGGAGTCCAACACTTGGTTCGATTCCACTCCGCAAGCTCGCTTCTCAACGGGCTAGGAGTGGGTCGCCATTCGGAATTGCTCCCACGACCGTTGAACTCTAACGATGGTTCCGGAGTCCAACACTTGGTTCGATTCCACTCCGCAAGCTCGCTTCTCAGCGGGCCAGGAGTGGGTTACCATTCGGAATTGCTCCCACGACCGTTGAACTCTCACGATGATCGACGAGCCCACCATGGGGTAAGACTCGACTCATCTCTCAACTTCGCAAGGAGGGGGAGACCGAAGCTCTGCTCGGCACCACTGGCCGAACGCTCTTGTCGCCGAACCGCGAACGAACAAGAGGCAGGCTCGGAGTGCGCCACGTCGCCCGAACAGCCGAGCTCCTAGACCTCTGGTCGGCTAACCGAGCAAGTGCCCATCCGAGCCCAAAAACGGAGAAAAGTCGCTTTTTCCTCAACATTCGTGTAAGATCTCGATCAGACGGCCCAGATCTTGCCAGCATCGCTAAACGACAAGATAGCATTTTCTTGGGAACTGAGCCATCTCGAGATTCGTGCCAAATTCCAACGGCTCAGATCGCGCTACGGCACCGAACCGCGAACGAGAGAGAGGTCGGCTCGGAGACCTCGGCGCGATGGACACAGTCACAAACGAAACGACTATGCAAAGCTACAAAGGACGTGCTAGTTCGAGGAAGAAATGTTATTAATAATTGGGACACAGTACAAAGCGACTCTTCCACACAACGAGGTTACAAGGCCTTAAAGACCAAAAATTACAATGCCGACCCACTATAGTTGGTTTTTAAAAGAAAAAGAAAAATCATCAACGTCCCGTTCGGTCGTCAGTTTGGCAACCTCGGCCGACAGTTCCCCTTCCTCCGTCCGAAGCTCCGCCTCTACAGTCTGCAGGTGACGGATCTCAGAGAGCAGATCGTCCCTTTCGGCTATTATTTTCGACAAATTGTGCCGAACGCACTGGTTCCGAAGGGCGTTGCTGAAGGCGGTCGGCGAATCTTCGTCCTCTCCTGTAGGGGTCATCTCGGCGATCCTGCTCTCCATATGCCGGATCTCGACGTCTCGCTGACCTAGGATGAGCTGAAGGTGGCCCCGCTCGCTTTCGGCTCGGCGCAATCCCAGCTCGACTTCATAGAGCCGCTCTCGGCACGTCGCCGAGCTCATCCTCGTCTCCCCCGAGCCAGCCTCGGTTCGAGCGTGATCATCCAAGCGATTGGGGTCGGCGTCTTGAGCTACCACCACGAGTTGAAAAGAGGAAGAGACGAACAACAAAATTTCAAACATTGCCGAAGTCCAACACTTCAAGAATTTTAAAAACAAACTTTCAGACTTTTATTCAAATATAGTAACTCTACATACAACAAGATCGACGCTACAACAGAGTTTTACAATAGCTAGAAGGAACATAAGACAACTTGTTTAGTGCATCTTCGGAAGGGGTACGCTTCGGTTCAAGGAAACGCGGGGGCGGCGACGCCTGACCTCCGAGCTCGATTCCAAACCAGCGAAGCGAGATCCCCCTTCGCCGCTAACTCCAACCGTGGCGCCGACCGAAGCACCGCTAGACGAGACAGTTACACTACTCTGAGCGTCAGCAGGACTCCGCCTCACCGCAGGCAAACGAGTCGCAAGTTCGTAGAAGGTAATCCCTCTCTCGCTCGCTTCGCGAGTACACGACGTACTACAAACGTTGGCCTTCTCAGGCAGAGGCTTGAGCGACGCGACCTCTTCTTCCAACTCGATAATCCTATCTCTCAGAGCGTCATCCTTCGCCGACATCTTCAAACGAGGAGGTCTTGACGAGCCTGAGACATTGGTGCTATTGGTCGCGAGTCGTCGATAATGGGTGACCTCGATCCCCCTGTCTATCGTAATCCTCCTAAGCTTATCGACCTCGGCCAATAACTTTTGGCGCTCGGATGACACCTTCTCCAACTCGGAAGCCAGCTTCTCTTCCTCCGCCGAGGGTTCTTTCTCCGCTAACTCCAAGTGACGGATCTCGGCCAAGAGCTCGTTATTCTTTTGCTCCACGACGGAAAGCTCTCTACGAAGCCGTTCAATCTCACCTTCGGGACAAGGAGCTTGGGGTTGCTTCCTTAGTTGCTTCAACTCGCGACAATACCCCCTCGCAGCTACCTTTATCTCCTCCAGCTTCAAGAACATATAAAACCGCCTCTCTCGGCTATGGGAAAGCTCTCGCTTCGTTTTGGTCAGCTCCTTACGAAGGTACGAAACCTCCGTGATCAGACCAAACCTCACCTGAAAAGCAGAGATAAATCCGATGCCCAACACTTTGAGAAAAGAAATTAAACGACTCATCAAACACAAAAGCCGGAGACTAACACTTGGAGAAATTTTGGCCAAACAAAAAGCATTTTCATTCAAAACTCAAAAAACGTTACAAAAGCGGTGGCCAGCCCGCGGTCAGGCCTTACAAAAAAAGAGACCAAAGATGCAACCAAGTCAGGGGTCGACCTTTTTGTCGCTCGGGTCTGTCGACCCCTCGGCCTTGTCCTCGCCCTCGACCTCGTCCTCATCCTCGCCGTCGCTCTCCTCCTCGGAGTCGTCCTCCCCCTCATCCTCGGCCTCCATCTTGGCCGTGCCTTCGACACCGTCGGCCTGTCCCTCGGGGCTGAGCATTGCCGGGGGAAGCTCCTTCTCTCCCTCCACGGGGTCATAGAAGTGGTAGGAAGATGTGTCGAACCCCGGGTTTCGAGCGGCGATATGAAGCAGGGCTCGGCCATACGCGTTCTCTATGTTCTTAAACATGTGCTGCTCGGCCTCGTCCTGGACAGCCTTCTTCGCCTTTGCCACCTTCGACCGGTGCTTGGCCATGATCTTCTCGGTCTTCTTCCGAGCTTTCTCCGCCTCCAAACGAACCCTGGCCAGCTCCTCCTTCAGCTCGGCATTCTCCTTCTCTGAGGCCTCGAGCTTGGCTACCGCGTCCTTCGACCGCTGAACGGCGTTGGCCAGCTGGGCCTCTAACCCCGCCACTTCAGCTCTGCGTTTTACCGAGAGGAGTAGCTCAGCATCGAGCAGCTTCACTGCTTTTGCGCGCTCCGACCTCTCCCGGTCGTACTGCGCCGTCAGCTCTTGTTCTTTGCTCGCGAACTCTTCGAGCAAGAAGTTGAAGTGGCAGAGTGTCTGAAAAGAGAACAAACCGTTAAGGTCCGGACCCAGAGACTTAGAAAATTTCAGAAAAAATGCTTTAAGAAGAAAGTGTTCGGTCCACTTACCGACATCATGTTCCGGGCGACCTGCATTGTGGCATCCCCGACATCCCTGGACTTAAGGGCCGCTCGGTCCTTTGGGGTCGGTAGGTGCTTTACCGCCTGCATACAAATGTTGCCGTCGCCCAAAAAACCATCGACCTTCATCACTTGCCAGTCGGGGACGAAGATCTGTTTGTGCCCCTCGGTCAGAATCTTCTCCGCTTCGGCAGTGAGGGGCAGAACTTGGAGGGATAGCACCTTGCTCACGTTAAATGCTCCGCTCGACGAGCCGGGAGCATTTGCCTTCACCGTTGGAATCGGCGCATCCGAGACAGGAGGATCGGAGGCAGCGACCTTCTCCTGCTCAGGATCGGCATCCGGAGCAACGACCACCTGCAGGTCGGCGGTCTTCGGGACCGAAGGTATCTTCGGCGCTCGGCCGCCCTAAGGCCCTGTCGAGGGTCTCTTCTTTCTCGTCTCCTGCTCCCTAGCCTTGGCCTTCACCATCAACACCCTATAGTCCATCTTAGAAGACTCTGCACAAACCAAATGAAAAAACTTAGAAAAATTTTCATGAACTTCAAGCAAAAAGTAAAAATACCAGAAGCATACTGGGGTCGATCGGACTGAGACCCCCTCGGAACAAAGCCTCCTCGGTAATGTCTTTCCAACTTAGCGTCGGCAGGCCGAGGAGTTTCTTGAGGACTTCCGCCTCCTCGTCACTCAGCACCGGCTCCTTCTTCGCTCGCTTGGGCAGGCCTTCCCTCGACCAAGCTATCGGAATTGCCCAAGGCACGGGAGCTCGGACAATGAAATACTTCTCCTTCCAATGCTTGATCGAGTCCGGGTTCTCGATCAACTTCACGCCTGTCCGCGGCGAAAGGTAGAACCTCTGCTCGTTCCTGTTCGGCTGGCAAGGGCGGTAGAGGCTCCGAAGGAGAAACATGCTTGGCTCGGTGCCGATCTCTTGACACCGAAGAACAAACACCAAGACGTGCCTCCAAGTGTTCGCCATTAGTTGGGTGGGGCACAAACCGTACCAATTAAGAACCTCGACGATGAATAGATGAAGCGGAAAACGGAGCTCGGCGGCGAATGAGTCGAGGGGAAATACGCACGCGTCAGCCGAGGACGACGTGCAGGCTCGGAATCCCGGTCTGGGGAGAAGTAGCCCGTACTTGGCAGGGATTTGGAATCCGGTCCGGATACGATGCAGATCAGCCTCCGTT
This sequence comes from Hemerocallis citrina, assembly GCA_017893485.1. Lineage (NCBI taxonomy): Eukaryota > Viridiplantae > Streptophyta > Magnoliopsida > Asparagales > Asphodelaceae > Hemerocallis > Hemerocallis citrina. The sequence goes on from CM030358.1 coordinate 396,120,962, forward strand.
AGAGACGAAATGGTCAGGTCCACCTCGGACAACTCTCTCGGCTCATTCTCCTCTACCGACTTGGCAGTGCCCTAAGTCACCTTCTCCAACATCTCTTCGGAGTAGCTTCGAACACCCCCCACGCTCGACAGAACGATAGGCTGCCGACCGAACTCCCCTGCCGTCTTCGGCTGCTCAATGATCGTGACCACTCCTTTACCCTTCTGGGATTTCGCCACAACCTCCTAGGGTGGCTCGGCGACCTCACCACTCTTGCTCGGCCGAACAACGGTCTGCTCGGTCGGCTCTACCACCTCCTTCCCTTTACCCACTCGGCTAACGACTTGGTCCGAGGCGGGGGTCTCATCCGAAGAAGTAATCTTAACCATTTTTTCTAAAGAGAAAGGAGAGAGACTGACCTTGAAGTGACAGTTACGGTCGGAAAAGTTCGCCGGAGCAAAGAAATGCCTTGCCGCGACAGCTAGCAGCGCCACCCAGGAGCTAAAAACTTCGACGGTGAAAAGTAAAAACTTGAAAGAGAAAGTAAAAGTGAATAATGAGGTTTAGGGTGAGGGAGTGAAGATTTATAGTAAAAGAAAAAGTCTCTTGGGCTTACTAAAGTAAGGGCGCGACTCTTGGCCTGCTATTGAAACGCTACGAAAGCCCAAAACGACTTTGTGACCGAGCAGCAACTGTTGCCGAAAAGACAAAACGTTTCAATACAAGTCAAGTAGCTCGGCACACAACGGATCAAAATCCGAGCGACGTGCGATCCGACCCCAACATCGAAGGGCCCGGTCGGCTAACCGAGCAAGTGCCCATCCGAGCCCCAAAACGGAGAAAATTCACTTTCTCCTCAACATTCGTGTAAGATCTCGATCAGACGGCCCAGATCTTGCCAGCGCCGCTAAACGACAAGATAACGTTTTCTTGGGAACTGGGCCCGTCTCGAGATTCGCGCCACCATCCAACGGGTCAGATCGCACCACGTCGCCCGGATGAAGCACTTCGGACCCGGACACCCCGCATCTGTCCTGGGAAGCGAGAGAAAGTTTGGATTAAAAGTTTTAAGGCACCGCCCTCGGCGAGCCCCCCCGGGCCCCAGGGCTCGGTCGATTTCCCTCTTTCCCGTGAGCAACTCGAGGCTTACGACCTCGGAAGCCGAAACCACGAATCGTTCAAGGGTTGAAGAAAAACCACCATCGCGTGGGGCCCGGTCAAAAAGCAGATCGGCACACCTCCCATCTCTAACTGCTTCGGGCTGACAACCATCAGAAGCCGTCAGCCCGGAAGGAAGACAGAGATCGGAGGAGACCCATCCTTCCGAAGCAACTTGTCCCCCGGGTCCGAACTTCGGTCGTCACCTCTTCTGCCCTGATCTCCCCTGACCCTGACACCCACATCGGGGCCGTCAGAATCAGGAGAAAACCATGGCGGAAGAATGACCACCCATCCTTCCGAAGCAACTTGTCCTCCGGGTCCAGACTTCGGTCGTCACCTCTTCTGCCCTGATCTCCCCTGACCCTGACACCCACATTGGGGCCATCAGAATCAGGAGAAGATCATGGCGAAAGAATGACCACCCATCCTTCCGAAGCACCTTGTCCCCCGGGTCCGGACTCCGGTCGTCAACACTTCTGCCCTGATCCCCCCTGACCCTGACATCCGCACTGGGGCCGTCAGAATCAGGAGAAGATCACGGCGGAAGAGTGACCACCCCTTCGACGCTCTCAGGGTTAAAATTTTTCAAAAACAGGCATCCGCCCAAGGCAGACACCTCCGATGGCTAAAAATCAACATTGCTGTGACTGAAACTACAAGGGGAATGGGGTACTTATAACCTCCCCCCAAGGACCAGCCATTATAACCCTCGGGAGGCCAACCGACGAGAGCCCAGCGGTCACGCCTAGGGAGCTGAAACGCCACGCATTAATTAGAGGACACCACTCTTAATGACCCCGGGAAGGTGGAACGCCGCGCAAATCCTGGGGCGCCGTTAATCCTCTTGGGAACTGAACCGTCTTGAGATTCGTTCTGCCATCCAACGGGCCGGATCGCGCCACCACGCTCGGACTGCCGAACACTTAGACCTCCGGTCGGCCCACCGAGCAAGTGCCCATCCGAGCCCCAAAACAGAGAAAAGTCACTTTCTCCTCAACATCCGTGTAAAATCTCGATCCGACGGCCCAGATCTTGCCAGCGCCGCTAAACGACAAGATAACGTTTTCTTGGGAACTGGTCCCGTCTCCAGATTCGTGTCGTCATCCAACGGCTCAGATGGCGCCACGTCGCTCGGACAGCCGAACCTTTACACTCCGGTCGGCCAACCGAGCAAGTGCCCATCAGAGCTCCACAAACGGAGAAAAAAGCTGCCGAGCGACCACGACCGTTGGATCTTCCGAAATTTCGCGCTCCTGATGATGGACCGTCCAGATCGTGCCACGTGCGCTAAACGACAAGATAGCGTTTTCTTAGGAACCGGTCCCGTCTCAAGATTCGCGCCACCATCCAACGGCTCAGATTGTGCCACGTCGCTCGGACAGCCGAACCCTTACACCTCCGGTCGGCCAACCGAGCAAGTGCCCAGCCGAGCTCCACAAACAGAGAAAAAAGCCGCCGAGCGATCACGACCGTTAGATCTTCCAGAAATTCGCGCTCCTGATGATGGACGGTCCAGATCGTGCCACGTGCGCTAGACGACAAGATAGAACTTTCTTGGGAACGGAGCCTGTCTCAAGATTCGCACCACCATCCAACAGCTCAGATTGTGCCACGTCGCTCGGACAGCCGAACCCTTATACCCCCAGTCGGCCAACCGAGCAAGTGCCCATCCGAGCTCCAAAAGTGAGAAAATGGCTGCCGAGCGACTACAACCGCCAGATCTTTCGAATACTTGCGCTCGCGCGAGATCAAGGGCCCAGATCAAGCCACGCCATAAATGGGTATTAAAAATTAGTTTTTATTTATTTAAAAATTGCGAAAAAATTGCTAAAAATTCGGAAAAATTAACTAAAAATTCTAGAAAATAATTATAAATTCAGGAGAACATTTTTGAGCCCCTGAACGAACAATTATTGCCTAGAATGTACTGTTAAGGTCCCCGAACGACTGGTTAACACATCGCAAAATTAAATAAATAATCCAAAAAAATAGATAAAAATCGTTGAATATTCAACAAGGCTTCAGAACAGCTTACAGTTTCAAAAATCACCTCACTACCCCCTTCGAGATCCAAAACCCTCCATTTGGACTCCGATACAACTCCACTAGCCACTGAAACAGTTAAACTACTCCTCAAAGGCTGATCACACTCAGTCTTTAGGAGTGGGGGGCTCGTGATATGGCTAAAAATGAGGTTAAATCGGAACCGTCCAGATTGGGAACGAATCTTGAAGCTCAGGGGTAAAACGGTAATTTTGCATATAGATGGACCCTAAGCGGGCACTGGATCTCTCCTTCACAGATCCAATAACCCGCAAAACGGATTCACTCCAGCTGGGTACGGGTCCCGACCCAAGACAAACCCAGACCAGCAAGAGGAGATCAGGGTCACTGATTTGACTAAATCAACGGGCCTGATTTGCAATTATCCTCTCACCGGGAATTAGGGATCAGTTTCCTAAACTAACTATGAGGATTTTACTCCTAACGGTTTCACAGGAAATCAGGTCCCTAATCAGACTCCCATGGCGACTATAAATACCTCCTACCTACCACTGTGACCAGGAAATCACTCTTTTTCCAGCTTAAGCTCTTTCTTAATCACTACTGGTTACTGACAAGAGCGTCGGAGGGTGCGTCGCCGGAATCAACCCTGGTGTATCGCACTTTCTTGCAGGTTAGCGGCAGGAATCAGCGGGCTTGGATTCGCTATTCAGGTTTCTCCACGAACTCACAAATCTCATCTGTTTACCCCTACACCAGATCCACTGGTAACATTATCCTTACCAGTATTGTTAATATATTATTATTATTATTATTATTACCAGTATGTTTATGATGATTATTATTATTATTATTGTCATTATTATTGTCATTATTATTTTATTATTATGTATTGATTTTTGTATTATTAATATTACTTTTGTTAATGCCATTAGTTTTGTCCTAATTATTTAAATTAAAACCCTCATCTAAGCCCGATTTTAATCTGGTGTCTCATTCTTTTCTTCCTGCTCGGATTGTCGCTGGTTGTCGCGTGGTCTACAATGACTTGTCTGCAGCTTGGAACGTCCCCATCAGATTGGCGCAGCAGAAGCGTGGTGGGCCCATAACCCACAGGTCCCAGATCTTATTTTTGCTTCTCCTTCCTTGCATTGTTTTGGTTTTTCCTATCTCTTGCAATTGTTCTCATCCGTTGACTTATTGTTTAATTCAATCTTTCCCTGTCTTTTCTCTCTTTGATTTTAGTTCTACCGACTCCCTTATTGCTTTGTTATCTGGTGTTGATTCTTTTCCTTTTGATATTGTTGGCTTCTTTTTCTTGCATTCCATTTTAAATCATCGTTATCCCCTTCCTTCTTTTCTGGTGTTACCTTTGCTTTGTTCTTTTCCCTTTAGCCCTCTGTTTTGTTACCCTTCCCCCAATTTGCTTTTGCCTTGTCCTATGTACCGGCTAAGCAAATTTCGAGGACGAAATTTTGTTGTAAGGTGGGTAGGATTGTAACCCCTGTTTTTCCAAAAATGTATTTTTGTATTTTCTGTATTTAAAATTTTTGCAAATTAATTTTTTTTCGGTTTTCAAGTTCTTTTGTCAAATTGTACTGTTCGATATCGTATTAAAATCTATTTTGATCAATAATTTATTTATAGCTGTTTCCTATGATTTTTTTTTTAATACAAATCTTATTATTTAAATTGATACCCTGATTTCTATTTTTGATATTATTACTGTTATTTTTAACACTATTATTATTTTTATCATGGCCTTATTATTATTATTGTTATTTGTATTATGGTTATTATTGTTGTTTTTTAAGGTTTATTTAAAATCCATTTTTAATTTTTGTTAATTATATTTGTACTTATAGACTCTATACTTTTAATGCAAATTATATTAGTTTATAAAATCATATTTTATTAGTTATTGTATTAGATTTTCTTATTGTATTTTATTTAAATAACCCCAATACCCGTTTTAAACTATATACCCTAATACCCAATATATATTAATACCCGTACCCGTACCCATTCTCTTATTCCCAGCCCATTCAATTACCCAATACAGCACCTAACTACCCCAAACCCCGTTTACATATCATACCCAAAACCCGATTACCAATTCCCCAAACCCAAAACCCATTTAACCCATACAGCTAAACCCTAAACACTACAGCCTATATAACACGCCCAACCCGTTGGTCTTCCCCTGTGTATACCTCAGCCGCCTATCAATCCATGCAGACCCATCGCATCGTCTTCCCTCTCCCGTTCTCCCGCGACCTCGACCCACCCGTGTGCATCCCCGGCCACGTCACCTTGCCCGAGCACCAACAGCCCCGTCGTTCTTCACCCTCCCTGTGCGCGCCCCTGTGTGACCCCGTCCTCCTGTCCTCCCGCACTTCGCTTCCCCCCCCGTGCACCCTGTCCTCGATCCTCCGCTCTCCTTCCTGTCTTCGCTGCGATGCCAGCGACAGCAGGTCGCGCCTCCTCACCTGCAGCGGCCGCAGCCACCTGCGGCAGTCCCCTGTGTGCCATCCCTCGCTGCGCTGCCTAGCCGCGACAGCAAGCCAGCAGCCACCAAGCGGTGACTGTGCTCGTTGTTTCCCTCCGACGCCCGCAGCAAGAGCGACCCGCTGCCATTGCTTCATTCGCTCGCTCTCTCTCTTGTTGCACGTGCACGGTTTTGCACGTGTTTTGGTGTGGGTGTGATCTCGTGGTTCGTGTATTTGCCTGTTCATTGGATCGTGTTCGTAGGCCGGGGTTTTCGTTGAGTTCGTTGTTGGTTGTGTTCGTGGGTTGTGGTTTGTTGAGTTTATTGGATCGTGTGCTCTTGGGTTCCGTCCGTCGTTGTTCGGGCGTTGGTCCGTGGTGGTTGTTGCTCATGGATTGTGTGTTGGATCTTGGGTGATTGTGGGGTGTGTTCTCATTGGTTCGTTTGAGTTCGTTTGCTCGCTTCGGTTTGTGTGATCTGTTTGGTTCGTGATTCTTGTTCGTGATCTATTCGTGTGTTGTGATCGTGCCCTGGGATCCGTCCCGTTATTCTTGCTTTTGGATTGTTCTTGTTGTCTTCCAGGCAAGTAACTTGTACTGCAATTCATTTGTTTGATACAAGTCAAAAAGTTTACCTGTAGTGTAGTTGGGTGTAGAGACAACCCTAGATTGTGTTTTTCTTGATGTGTTTTGTCTCTATTGTGATAATTTGGCCATAAATGACTTATGGCACCAATCTTGATATGTGATAACCTAGGAATTGCCCAATTTTTTATTCTTAGTCATGTATGTGAATAATGGTGTGAATTGGTGTTTGGATTGAGACCCATGTAAAATAATAGGTGTGGACATGCTAATAATCCTAAATCATGATGTTAGATGCTTGGTAGGTTTTATTTCAAGTTTGGATGTATTTGGATCAATATTCTTGAAGTTATGTCGTTTTTGTTTAGGAGTGTGAAATCTGTATTTTCTGAATGTTCTGTGTTGTTTGCTGTTTTCGTCTATGCTACAGCCAGTATCTTGATTCCAGTATAAAATATGAATTTTAGATAATTTTGTCTATTTTCAAACTCCACTAGTTTTGTTTGATTTGGATTTCGTATGACTGATTTATGGCTGTTTTAGTACAGAGGTGTCGATCTATTCCAGATTCTGTTTTTGGTTGATTTTGTTAACAAACTATTTTCAAGAACTATTCTACACATATTATTTTGATCCAATATTTTGGTCAGTGTTTCTTTATGAAGTTAGGGACTACCCAGAATTTTGATGAATTTTATTGATAAGTTTTATGAGATGTTTCATGCTCATTTCTAAAATCTATTCTTATTGTATTTTGCTCGTTGTTCTATAAAGAACCCTATTTTTACTATGATTCCCTATACGGTATGAAAAATATTTGTGAAATGTGAAAGTTAGTAAATTTTATCTATTTTCATATCCCTTTGGTGGATTTGGATTTCGTTTCACTGGTTGCGAGATACTTCAGTTTTCGTACAGTAGTGTTGGGACTTCCAGATTTTCCAAAGTGTCGTTTCTTAATGTTTTCTTATTTTTGATGAGTAAACTAATTTTACTGAAAAATTATGAAACTTTATATTTTGATTTTAGACATATACAGGAATACCCCAGATTTTTTCTGTATTTATTTGAGTGGTTTTGATACAGTTTTTCTGACTGAGAATTTGTTTTCCTGATTTCTGACTGAACATATTTTCTGTTTTCGAACCTGTTTTGAGTTATGATGTTGTGAAGTACTATATGACTTATTTGTGTTCTCTGGATTTGTGTAGGAGTCTATTTTCCAGATTCTTCGACGGATCCAGTTTTGCATTTCTGTAGCGACAAGAATCATTGGTTTAGTACTATACTGTCATGCTGTCCTGAATATGAACATACACTGTTTTGCTCGTTTATGTGACTGTCTATCATCTATGCATGCTTATTTGTTACCCTAGACCTGATACTGATTATACTATGTTAGTTTGATACTATTTCATGCTTATACCTGCCTGTTTGAGAATAATAATAAATAACCAAGCCGGGATTTTAATGGGACAGATCTAGTAGTAGATAGTGCAGAAACGTGTACTCGGAAGGAGACTTGTGTTTCCTGTATTACATGTTACCAATTAAGTTACCGATCAAGTTTACCGATCAAGTTAATTTCTGTTACCGATCAAGTTTACCGATCAAGTTTACCGACCAAGTTCTGTGATTCTATGAATACCTGAGTACACTGCTCTGTATGATTCCCTATGAAATCTAAAACGAAACTGTATTGACTGTAACAACCATGTGATAAAAGGATGACACATGAAGTGTTACCTAGATAGTAATAGTACAAGATATTTAATACATGATATTTGAACATGATACCTGAATATGATACTTGAACACGATACAAGCTTGCTTGATACTTGACTACATGATACATGAGATTTGTTACTTGATACCTGTTACATGTTTACCTGTTTACTTGATTACTCGACACTTGATTCATGCCATTTACACTTGTTCACTTTGCCATGCTAGTTATTTATTTTGACATCATGTTTATACTAGGTTGCTAGTTAGTTTCCTCATGTGCTTGTATCATACATTATAAGTGGCCCGTGACTTGTAATTGACGGGTACTTGTGTTTTCTCTTTTCCTCTTTCCTGCATTCGTTGAATTGCAGATTTTGGAGAACAGGTTCCAGACGGTATTGGTGACATGATGTACTAGATGCTGGAGTTTTGCTATTATCATTCTTGTTGCTTATTTTGAACAATAATATATCTTGTACTTGGATTTATTCTTGTATTTGGGCAATGTGACCCAGGATTATTTGTGTATTTCAGATCATGACTATTTGAGATTAATATATTTTATTTCAAATATTCTTGTTGGTATTTGGTCATATGTGCATGTTGGTTGACTCTTTTGCTTCCGACTCTGATTATATTGTGATATGTTGTAAAGATTTTTGAACAGCTTATGCATGATGAAAATCATTCGTTGGGCCAATGTTACGTGCTCGCATTCCGTATTTTTGGAAAGGGGGGCGTGACAGGTACACTACTTAAGTGTCAACCTAGCATGGTATACATTTCAAGTAAGAACCTACAACATTCTAAACATTGTATACTACTTAAGTATCAACCTAAGCCTGGTATACCTTTCAACTACTTTAACCATGGATATTTACTTCAACCTAAGCATGGATACTACAATTTATCCTACAACAAACTAAGCATGATCTACAACATAGCATGAGTTCCTACAACAATTTAGCAAGGTATCTACTACACTTTAAGCATGGATACCCACTACTAAGCATGGATCTTTATTAATGGTTAAGCATGGATGTTGCTATAACTTAATATGAATGCTTACTATGTTTAAGCATAGATATCTATTACTACTTTAAGCATGGATAAACTCAAGCATGGGTCTTTTCTAGCTATTACAAGGACTACTTCTCTTTATGAAAGCAAGTCTTAAATGTTACAACAATCTAAACATGGTGCATAACATAAACATCAACCTATAATAATCTAGCATGGTGTATAACATAACATCAACCTATAACAATTCTAGCATGAATACAACATAGATATGGACTTCCTACATCATGGTAGACAATATAAACTTAGCTCTCCTACAACATGGTAGGCAACATAAACATAGCTTTCCTACAACATCTAAGCATGGTATATAATATAAACATTAACCTACAACAATTTAAACATGGATATCTACTACAATTCAAGCATGGGTTATCACTACAATTTAAAACAAGAATGTCTATTTACTACTTCAACATAACCTTTACTTATATTTAAGCATAAACATCTACTACTACTTTACTTACACTTAAGCATAAACATCTACTACCACTTTTCTTACACTTAAGCATAAACATCTACTACTACTTAAGCATGATCTTTACTAGCTAATACAAGACTTCTTATCTTTATGAATTATAAGTCCTAAAACATTACAAAAGAATCCAACTTTATGAACTACAATACTACCAAAAATCTACTTTCTTTATAAATTACAAGCCCTACATAGTACAACATTATTTTCTTTAACCTCTTAGTTCCTACATACCACAAGTATACTTTTTTTTATTAAACTAAGAGTTAACAAGATTGTTAATTATCAAAGTAGAGAGTAATAACAAAAGAAAGGCTTATTTTTAATAGTCTACAACCCCAAAGTGAGTAGTATTTTATTATACTTTACAACTTTCATGTGCTTATGTCAAAGTCCTTGTTTGAGTTCTACATCCCAAATGGGTATTGATATGGCTAAAAATGGGGTTAAATCGGAACCGTCCAAATCGGGCACGAATATTGAAACCCAGGGGTAAAACGGTAATTTCACCTACCCATGGGTCTGAGATGGGTACTGGATCTCTTCGTCAAAGATCCAATAACCCACGAACAGATCCACCTCAGTCGGGTGCGGGTCTCAACCAGCGGAAAGCCCGATCCAGAGGGATAGAATTAGGGTTTCTGATTAAATCCTAATCAACGGCCCTGATTCATGCCTATCCTTCCACTGGGAATTAGGGATTACATTCCTAATCTGTTTACAAGGAGTATATTCCTTATCAGATCACGGGGATTACATTCCTAATCTGATCCTTAAGACGCCTATAAATACCCTCCATCCATCTCCATTAAGAGGTAATCATTCTTTTGCCAGTTTTCATGCTCTTTCTTAATCATCCCTGATTACTGACTTGAGCGTCGGAGGGTGCGTCGCCGGGAACAACCCCGGTGTCTCGCACTTTTTGCAGGTGTACGGCAGGAGTCAGCGTCAAACTCCGACAGAACAGGTATACAGGTTTGCTATTCAGTTTTCCTAAGAATCCACAAATACTATCTGTTTGCCCCCACACCAAATTTAGCGGCAACAGATTGGCACCGTCTGTGGGAAAGTAACGAATAGCAACCTCCCCTCTTCCCGTTGGTCAGATCTTCTCCAGCCATGCCTCCTAGGAAAGTCAGATCCAGAGGGTCCAACCGAGGACCCAACCCCGATCAACAACAGGAAGTTCCCCCTCAGCCTGCTCAACAGCAGGAGCAACCTCTTCCTCAAGCGGAGGGCCCACTCCAACAGGACCAGCCCGCTCCTCAGAACCAACAACCTCCTAAGGGTCCCAATTCGCAGAAACAGCCCCTCCATCCGGACCACGTCTCCATCCACAACGCCTCCTCGGACTCTATGGCCTCCCATCATCTCCGAGCTTCCGATCTCCACAACACCGTCCTCAATCGGCAGAAGGATGAGGATCTTCGCCACCGTCTGGATGAAAAGCGGGCCCGAGAGGGAACCTCCAGCCAACACCGTCCGGAGATGAGCGATCCCCTCACCGCCGAGAATACAGAAGGTCCCCTACCCGAAGGGGGCGGAGAGAGTCCCCCGAGCATTACAGAAGAAGGCCACACTCCCCTGCAGGTCGGCAACAGCCTAGGAATGATGAGGCACCCATCACCCGTGCCGAGTTCCAGCAGTTCCAAGCGACCGTCCTACAAGATTTCAATCTCCGTCCTAATACCAATGCTCCAAAGATCCCCTCTCCTCCTCCGGTCCGAAGTCCTCGCCGACGGTCCCCAACTTCTCCTCCCGCACCTAGCAACTCCCGGCATATGCCAAGTCCTCGCCGCTCCAGGAGCTACCGTCGTCGTAGCCCCCGCTCTCCCTCGTACGAAGATGAGTCTAGAGGCTCGGCTGATTACCGTCGAAGGGACGACGCTGTATACCGCCGTCTCCATGAGATGGAGAGGCGCTTGGGTCAGTTAGACCGAGAAGAAGAGCTTAGAGGAAGGACTCTTCGTCCTAGCAGACCTCCTTTTTCCCGAACCATAATGGATGCACCCGTACCAATCGGCTTCAAGCTTCCTCAATTTGAGACCTACTCCGGGGAGACTGACCCTGTCGATCACATTGAGAGCTTCAAAACCCTCTTGCTCATCCATCAAGCTTCCGATGCTCTGCTCTGTAAAACCTTCCCCGCAACTCTCAAGGGTCCGGCTCGAGAATGGTACTCTTGTCTTGCCCCATCCTCAATATTCTCCTTCGAGCAATTCGAGACCCTCTTCGTCACCCATTTTTTATGTAGCCGTAGAACTAAGAAGACCAGCATCTCGCTACTGTACCTCCACCAGAAGAAGGGTGAGAAGTTGAGAGACTATGTGAAGAGGTTCACGGCTGAAGCCAGGTTCATAGCATCCCTCGACCAGTCGGTCGCTGCAGTAGCTTTTCAATCCAATGTCCTCAACTCCAACCTTCGTTCCTCCCTCACCAAGAAGTCCCCACAGAACTTCTCTGACATCCTCCTCCGGAGCGAAAAGTATATTCGGGCGGAAGAAGCTGAGCACCGCCCCAACTTGGAGGGGTCTTCCTCCGGGTTTAAGAGAAAAGGAACAGAAGAGGAAGGAGCCAAGAATCTCCAGAAGGATAATGCCGGCCAGCGCCGACCTCCCCCCAAGTTTGAAAAATTTACTCCCCTTAACGCCAATATCTCCACAATTCTCATGGAAGTTGAGAAGGAGGGGGTGATACCTCCTGCACAAAAAATGAACACCCCTGGCAAGAAGAGGGATAAAGAGAAGTGGTGTCGTTATCATCGGGACCACGGCCATGACACCAACGATTGTCGGGTCTTGAAGAATGAGATAAAAGCCCTCATCCAGAGGGGGCAGCTGACCAGATTCGTGAGAAAGGACCGAGCCGACCTTCCTCCCCTGCCTCGGGGGCTAACAAGCGTCCAGAGCACGATGAAACGCCCGATTTCGAAGAGGAGCGTGTCCTACACCTCATCCATGGGGGCCCAATGGGGGGCTCCTCCAACTCCTCTCGAAAGGCATTTATAAGAGAAGTCAATTCGGTTCGCACCACCCCTCCTCCCAAAGGCCTCGGAGTACCCGTCATATTCTCAGACGAAGATCTTGAAGGTGTCCGCACCCCTCATTGTGACGCACTCGTCATCAGCCTCCACATGGCGAACTTCAAAGTGGAGAGGACCCTAGTGGACAATGGCAGCTCCGTTAACATCCTCTTCCTCGCCGCTTTTAAAGGCCTAAAGCTCTCCCGAGACAGACTCAAGCCCGCCGGATACACGCTCCATGGGTTCACGGGAGTGCCAGTGACTATTGAAGGGGTGATCACCCTCGACGTAACCGCTGGCAAAACTCCTACTACCCGAACGAAGTCGATGGACTTCATGGTCGTAGATGTCCCCGCAGCCTACAATGTCATTCTGGGTCGGCCCGGCCTGGCCGCCCTTGAAACCGTCCCTTCCGCCTATCACCTCAAAATGAAGTTCCCCACCCGGGCAGGAGTAGGGGAGGTAAAAGGCAATCAGGAAACGGATCGCAAGTGCTACATGACCTCTACCCTCCGTCCGGTCCTCTCCGTAGAAACTCTGGAAATCCCCCAAGATGCTGCCCGACCGACGTCCGAGCCGGTGGATGAATTGGAGGAAGTGCTCTTCTCAGAGCAGGATCCAACTCGAAAGTTCTTTGTTAGCAAGACCCTCCCGTCCGCCCTATGCTCGGACATTGTACAGTGCATCCGAAGGAACCGAGACCTCTTTGCTTGGTCAGCTGCATACATGCCCGGAATTTTCGAAGAGCTCTTAGTCCACCACCTCAGCGTTGTTCCGGGGTCCAAACCGGTTCACCAGAAGAGGCGCAAGTTCGCCCCCGAGCGCCAGCTAGCCATAAAAGAGGAGGTGGACAAGCTCTTGAAGGCCCGGTTCATACAAGAGGTGAACTATCCCGAGTGGTTGTCGAATGTAGTAATGGTGAAGAAGTCCAATGGGACTTGGAGGATTTGTATCGATTTTACTGATCTCAACAAGGCTTGCCCCAAGGATCCCTTTTCTCTTCCGAGTATTGACACTCTGATTGATGCCACATCGGGACATGAGCTCCTCAACTTCATGGACGCCTTCTCAGGCTACAATCAGATTCGGATGTTTCCTCCGGATATCCCGAAGACCTCATTCGTGACCGATCAGGGCCTCTACTGCTATAGGGTTATGCCCTTCGGTTTGAAGAATGCAGGCGCAACATACCAACGCCTCGTCAACAAGGTTTTTCAAGCTCAAATCGGCCGGAATATGGAGGTGTATGTTGACGACATACTTGTAAAAAGCATCCGAGGAGCCGATCATATGACTGACCTACAGGTGGCGTTCGATGTTTTGAGAAAGCACAATATGAGACTCAATCCGAACAAGTGTGCGTTCAGTGTCTCATTAGGAAAGTTCCTCGGCTTCATGGTCAGACAACGAGGATTTGAAGCAAATCCTGAGAAAATCAAGGCCATATTAGACATGGCCCCTCCCAAGAATGTTAAGGAAGTTCAGAGGCTAACAGGCCACCTAGTCGCCATAGGGCATTTTCTATCGAAGTCCAGGGAGAAATGCCTCCCCTTCTTCAAGGCCCTCAGGGGGGCTAAAGGTTTCGAATGGGGACAACAGCAACAGGAGTCGTTCGAACAGCTCAAGGCTTACCTCATCAACCCTCCTCTCCTCAGCAAACCCATTCCTGGTGAACCCCTTTACCTCTACCTGGCAGCCTCTGAGCAGACCTTCAGTGCCGTTTTAGTAAGGGAAGAAAATCGGGCTCAAAAGCCCATCTACTATGTGAGCAAAGTACTTCGGGATGCCGAGCTCCGCTACCCGAAGATAGAAAAGATGGCTTATGCCCTGGTGATGGCCGCTAGAAAGCTTCGCCCGTACTTTCAGTCCCATTCGATGGTCGTTCTTACCAACCAACCGCTGAAGCAAGTGCTCCACAAGCCAGAGACCTCCGGTCGTCTTATAAAGTGGTCTATCGAGCTGAGCCAGCACGATATAACTTATCAACCTCGGACCGCGATCAAGGCTCAGGCCTTAGCAGAATTCATAGTTGAAAGTACCATTCCCGAGTCCAGCCAAACAGTGAAGGGACCACCTGTCTGGACAGTTTATGTGGATGGATCCTCCTGCAATGAAGGAAGTGGGGCAGGGGTCATTCTGGCAGGCCCAGATGATTTCATCCTCCAATACTCCCTCCGTATCAACTTCAAGGCCTCTAATAACGAAGCAGAATACGAGGCACTCATAGCCGGCCTTGGAATGGCTCGCAACGCAGGGGCGCAACGACTCAGGATCTTTAGCGACTCTCAGCTAGTCGTGAATCAGATCCTCAGCGAATATGAAGCACGTGATGACAGGATGGTTTAATACTTAGCCAAGGTCAGGAGCCTCATGGCACTGCTTGAAGAAGCCCTCATCCAACGAATACCCCAGGAAGAAAATGCTCAGGCCGACACCCTCTCCAAACTAGCCTCTTCCTCCCTTCAAGGTCTCGAGCAGACCGTCTTGATAGAGGTCCTTCTGAAGCCAAGTATAGAGGACGAAACTCCCGACTCTATGGAGTCGTTGCCTATCCTGCTTGAAGATAACTGGATGAAACCCCTCGCTGAATTCTTGAGGGACGGGCTCCTCCCCGAAGATCCTAAGGAAGCTCGAAGAGTGAGAACCCGAGCCGAGCGTTACACACTAATCGGAGGTATCCTATATAAATGCTCTTTCACACAGGTAGATGGCAGGCCGTACCTGAGATGCCTCTCCCCCGGGCAAGCCGACTACACCCTGCAAGAACTTCATGAGGGCATCGGCGGGGCACATTCGGGGTCCAGAGCTCTAGCCCGCAAAGTGTTGAATTACGGATATTTCTGGCCCACTCTCCTACGAGACGCCGAACGGCACGTTCGGTAATGCAACTCCTGCCAGAAGTACTCCGACATCCGACGCCTCCCACAAGCTCCACTCACTTCCCTATCAAGTCCAATCCCCTTTGCAATATGGGGGATGGATTTACTTGGGCCGTTTCCACCAGCTCCCGGCCAGTTCAAATTTCTAGTCGTGGCAATCGACTACTTCTCAAAATGGATAGAAGCCGAGCCCTTGGCCACGATCACCGAGAACAAGGTTGTTCAGTTCTTTTGGAAGAGCGTGATCTGCCGATTCGGCGTCCCTCGGGTTCTCATAACAGACAACGGAACCCAGTTCACGGGGACCGCCTTCCAAGCTCTATGTGAAAACCTCGCCATCCAACACCGATTCTCCTCCGTTTCCTATCCCCAGTCGAATGGCCAAGTCGAGAATGCTAACCGACAGATCCTCTCCGGCATTAAGAAGAGGTTGGATAAATGTTCCAAAGACTTGTGGGTCGATCAGCTCTCCAACGTGCTGTGGAACTACTGCACCACAAAACGGACCCCCACAGGCGAGTCCCCATTCAACCTCACCTATGGGTCCGAAGCTATGATCCCCCTAGAGGTCGGAATACCTTCTCCCCGTCTAATGGCTTATGAAGAAGAACAAAATGCCAGAGAGCTCCGAGCAAATCTAGACCTGATAGATGAGATCCGAGAAAGAGCCGCCATTCGTCAACAAAGCTACCGAAGAAGGATCGAGTTGACATACAACAAGAGAGTCCGCCCTACGGACCCCAAAGAAGGGGACCTGGTCCTCAGAAAGTTAGCCATCTCATTCCCAGGTCAGAAGAGTAAATTGGCCCCAAATTGGGAGGGACCTTACAAGATCGCCAAAGTAATCCACCCCGGGACATACAGACTAGAAGACCTCAAAGGCAGAGAGATCCCTAGGACCTGGAATGCCGACCATCTTCTAAAATACCAAGAGAGCACCAACGCCTCTCTAAGTATTTCTAAGATGTCGAACCGTTCCTCTCCTATTACTTGTACTGTTTTTCTTTTATTTCTCTCTTGTAATGACGGCTTGCAATTTTAGAAGCAGCCGATCACTAGTCATCAATAAAGAAAGCTTTTTCATGTTTTACTTGAAGAAATTGTTTACATCTCTCTGCTTTTACTTTTTACTCTAACGATGGTTCGGAGTCCAACACTTGGCTCGATTCTACTTCGCAAGTTCGCTTCTAAGCGAGCTAGAAGTAGTTCGCCATTCGGAATTGCTCCCACAACCGTTGAACTACTCTAACGATGGTTCGGAGTCCAACACTTGGCTCGATTCTACTTCGCAAGTTCGCTTCTAAACGAGCTAGAAGTAGTTCGCCATTCGGAATTGCTCCCACAACCGTTGAACTACTCTAATGATGGTTCGAAGTCCAACACTTGGCTCCATTCTACTTCGCAAGTTCGCTTCTAAGCGAGCTAGAAGTAGTTCACCATTCGAAATTGCTCCCACAACCGTTGAACTACTCAAACGATGGTTCGGAATCCAACACTTAGCTCGATTCTACTTCGCAAGTTCGCTTCTAAGCGAGCTAGAAGTAGTTCGCTATTCGAAATTGCTCCCACAACCGTTGAACTACTCTAACGATGGTTCGGAGTCCAACACTTGGCTCGATTCTACTTCGCAAGATCGCTTCTAAGCAAGCTAGAAGTAGTTCGCCATTCGGAATTGCTCCCACAACCGTTGAACTACTCTAACGATGGTTCGGAGTCCAACACTTGGCTCGATTCTACTTCGCAAGTTCGCTTCTAAGCGAGCTAGAACTAGTTCGCCATTCGGAATTGCTCTCACAACCGTTGAACTACTCTAACGATGGTTCGGAGTCCAACACTTGGCTCGATTCTACTTCGCAAGATCGTTTCTAAGCGAGCTAGAAGTAGTTCGCCATTCGGAATTGTTCTCACAACCGTTGAACTAGTTTAACGATGGTTCGGAGTCCAACACTTGGCTCAATTCTACTTCGCAAGTTTGCTTCTAAGCGAGCTAGAAGTAGTTCGCCATTCGGAATTGCTCTCACAACCATTGAACTACTCTAACGATGGTTCGGAGTCCAACACTTGGCTCGATTCTACTTTGCAAGATCGCTTCTAAGCGAGCTAGAAGTAGTTCGCCTTTCGGAATTGCTCCCACAACCGTTGAACTACTCTAACAATGGTTCGGTGTCCAACACATGGCTCGACTGCGCTCTGCGAGCTCACTATCGAGCGAAGCCCGACTCATCTCGCAAGTTCGCAAGATGGAGTGACCGAAGCGCAGCTCGGCACCACCGACCGAACGCTCATGTCGCCGACCCCCACACAAGCAAAAGACCAGCTCAGGGACCTCGGCACGACGAACACAGTCACAAACAAAACAACTACACAAAGCTACAAAGAACATGCAAGCCTGAGAAAGAAATATTATTAAGAATTGGGACGCAGTACAATGCGCCTCTTCCATAAAACAAGATTACACGGCAAAAATTACAATGCCGACTTGCTACACTTAGGCTAAATACAGAGACTTCAAAAAAGGAAAAAACAAAAAAGAGAGATCTTCAACGCCTCCGCGGCGCAGGGATGTTCCGCATCAAGGACACTCGAGGGCGGTGACGTTTACCTCCGGAGCTCGACCCCAAACCAGCGAATTGGGACGTATCCTTGGCACTGCCCCTAGCAGCCGCACCGACGGATGCCCAGCTCGATGAAATGGCCACCGAGCTTTGCGCATCCCCCGAGCTAGGATGGCTGATAGGCGGACGGGTCGCGAGCTCATAAAACGTGATGCCCCGATCGCTCTCTGCGCGAGTACACGAAGTGCTCCTGACGTTGATTGGCCCCGAGCGCGGTTTGAGGCAAGCCACCTCCGCCTCTAGCTCTGAGATCCGCTCCCTCAGAGAGTCATCTTTGACATCGACCTCGAAGTGAGGAGGTATCGCGGAGCTCGGGACGCCGGAGCGACTCGCGATAAGACGGCAAAGATGAGTGACTTCGGTGCTCTTGTCTACCGTGGCTCTCTTTAGTGCATCGACCTCGGTTGTCAGTTCGTCCCGTTCGGTCGTCAGTTTGGCTACCTCGGCCGTCAGTCCCTCTCCCTCCGTCCGAAGCTCTGCTTCTACAGTTTGCAGGTGGCGGATCTCAAAAAGCATATCGTCCCTCTCCGCTGTTATTTTGGATAAGGTGTGGTGAATGTACTTGATCCGAAGGCCATAGCTAAATGCAGTAGACGAACCCTCATCCTCTCCTAAAGGGGTCATCTCGGCGATCCTGCTCTCCAGTCGCTGGATCTCAATGTCTCGCCTACCCAAGATGAGTTGAAGATGGTTCCGCTCGCTTTCGGCCCTGCGCAATCCCAGCTCGACTTCGTAGAGCCGCTCCCGGCACCTCGCCAAGCACAACCTCGTCGCTCTTAAGCCGACCTCGGGACGAGCGTTGTCCCCCGAACCAGTAGGCTCGACGGCCTGAGTCACCACCACAAGCTAAAAAGAAGTCGAAGCAAACAACAAATTCTCAAATACAGTGCCGAACTCCTACACTTAGCCAAATTTCAAAGATTCTTGAGAAAAGATAGAGAGACACAGTCGAGCCCAAAAAGACGTTTCATTCATTACAAAAAAGCGGTGGCCAGTCTGCGATTAGGCGTTACAAAAAAAAAAAAGAAGAACAGAAGAAAAGAAAAAGCGAGCGGAGTCAGGGCGCGACCTCTTTCCCAGGGCGGCGAGAGTGGGTGGGGGTCGACGTCTCTGAAGGGGGCACCACCGCCAGCGGGGTTACCACTGACTCCGGGGCCTCGGTGATGACTTCGACTTCAGTCTCGACTTCGTCTTCCCCTTCTTCTTCTTCCCCCTCGGATTCGGGGTCGAAGCCCTCGACGTGGCCCGGGAACAGTCTCCATCCCGAGCAGTCCACGTCAGGGTACGCCTTCGTCACCCGGGCAATGGCTTCGGCGTAGGCCCTGGCCATATTTTGGGCGAGGAAACCCTGCGCCTTCTCCATCGTCGCGTCCTCCGCCGCCTTCACAGCGGCAGCCTTGGCCTCCGCCACCTCGGCCAATTGCTTGGTCGCCTCCTCTTTCTGGTGAAGAAGATCGCCCTCCAGTTTCGCGACCTGAGCTTCGAGGGACACGACCCTCTCCTTCTTCCCTTCGAACTTGACCGTGAGCTTGTCGAGCTCGTTCCCCATCCGAGCCTTCTCATTCCGAGCTTGGTAGGACTCTTGCTTCAGCTCCTTCTCCAGAGCCGTCAACCTCTCCGTGAGGTGACCAAAATGGACGATGATCTGCTACAGGAGACGAGGCATTAAAGGAGTTAGTAAAATTAGGCCTACGAAGAATTAGTGAACAGCAGAAGTTCAAAACTTACCGAGACAGCCGAGCGAGCAATCTCGATGATGTCATCACCTTCTTGCCCGGCCTCCATGGCGGCGCGATCCTTCGGCATCGCTAGATGCTTGACGGCCTGCATACTCGCTAAGGAGTTGCCAAGGAATCCATCATGCTTCCGAACTTGTAAGTCCGGAACATGGATCCTTTTGTGCTCCTCGGTCAGGAGCTCCTCGGCCGCCACGGACAACGGGGGGGTCGTCATCCCCAGGGCTGCAGCAATGGGGAACTCGCCGACCCCAGTTGATGCCGAGGCACCTGCACCGGCAACGACCGGGCTACTAAGGGTCTCCACCTCCTCGACCGCCTCCGTGACCCGCGGAGTCTTCGGGGTCGGCAACTTGGTGGCCACCCTCTTGCGCTTCTTCGGTGCCTTACTGGCGAGGCCTGCTCTCAAAGCTAGCACCGCATCGTAGTCCATCGCCTCTGCATTAAAGCCAAAGTTCGTTCGCACTATACAACTCATGCAAAATAAAGTATGAAGAACAAAGCACAAAAAAAAGAAACCGCATACTGGGATCTACGCGGCAGAGCCCTCCCCTGAACAAGACATCCTCGGTCAGCTTCTTCCAATCATACTTCGGCTGATCGAGAAGTGTCCGAACTGCCTCTTCTTCTTCAGGGCGAAGCTTGGGCAGCACCTTCAACCTCTTCGGCACCTCCTCCACCCAATTGGAAGGGATGGGCCAGGCCTCCGCACTCCGCACTATCAAGAACTTTTCGTGCCAGTGCTTGATGGAGTCGGGGCATATGACGAGCCTACCGCCATGCCTCGGAGCCAAATAGTACCGGAACTCCGACCGGTTCCCTTGATGAAGCCGATAGATCGTCCGAAGTACATTCAGCTCCGGCTCGATCCCAGCAGCTTGGCAGTGAAGTACGAAGCCGTTTATGACTCTCCATGCGTTCGGCATAAGTTGGATGGGGCTGACCCCAAACCACCTCAGAACGAGGATAGCGAACGGATGGAGAGGTAGCCGAGCCTCGGCGATAAAGGCGTCAACCGGCTAGCAACACATGGTCACTGGCAGCGGCGAGTTGGCCCTAACCTCGGGACCCGGCAACATAAGCTCGTACTCCTCCGGGATGTGGAAACAATCCTGGATCACTCCCAAGTCTTCTTCGCAGAGGATCGACACCGTCTCATCCGCCTCGGTCCTCTCCCTCGCCGCATTCTCCTCGAAACTCCTCCCCTTCCCGTGAACAATTCGCTCGGCATGCTCCTCCGGAAGCTCCCGAACTCTATGAAGCCCGGTCAGTGGCCCTGGCAACCTGCCGAACTCCCCCATGCATTTTGGGTCCTCCACTATTGTGTCCCGGCCCGATACCTTCTTGCCCTTATCTGGGCAACTCGGAGTCTGGGTTTTGGCCACTTCAAGGGAGGGCTCGGACCAAGAAGAAGACGACTCGGAGACAGAGAGAAGAGACATATTTATACTTGGAAAAAGACTAAGTATAAATTACCATAAAAAACATGCTGTCGGAGAATTCACCGGAAAACTAACGACGATCACCGGAATCACTCGCTTAGCATAAATAACCGCCTGACTAAAAGAGAAGAGAAGTGAAAAATGAGAGAGGGGGGGTGGGGTTTTATAGAGCGAGGCGCGCAAAACGAGATTAATGGGCCCATATTGCCGGCCCATTCACACAAAACGACAAAAGCAACCTCAATCGTCGCCTTGTGTGCTACGCCAAGCCGTACATCGCATTAATTACTGTCTCATCTGGCAGAAGCTCAAAGGTCACTGCATTAAATGAGCGTCTCATCCGTCAGAGCTGTCAGAAGTTCAGAAGCCATCACATTTAATGACTGCCACGTCTGCCAGGAACGCAAAAGCCACCAACACAGCAATTCATTCTCCACCAGAAAGTGACAAAGTCAAGGACTTCGGCACCAGCTGCCGAGCGTTCTTGACACCGACCATGTTACAGGGAAAGTAGGGGGTTCGGCACCAGCTACTGAGCGTTCATGACACCGACCGTGTTACATGGAAAGTTGGGGGTTCGGCACCAGCTACCGAGCATTCTTGACACCGACCGTGTTACATGGAAAGTTGGGGGTTCGGCACCAGCTGCCGAGCGTTCTTGACACCGACCATGTTACATGGAAAGTTGGGGGTTCGACACCAGCTGCCGAGTGTTCTTGACACCGACCGTGTTATATGGAAAGTTGGGGTTTGGCACCAGCTACCGAGCGTTCTTGACACCGACCCTGTTACATGGAAAGTTGGGGGTTCGACACCAGCTACCGAGCGTTCTTGACACCGACCGTGTTACATGAAAAGTTAGGGTTCGGCACCAGCTGCCGAGCGCTCTTGACACCGACCCTGTTACAGGAAAAAATTGGGGTTCGGCACTAGCTGCCGAGCGCTCTTGACACCGACCCTGTTACAGGAAAAATTGGGATTCGGCACCAGCTGCCGAGCGCTCTTGACACCGACCGTGTTACATGGAAAGTTGGGGTTCGGCACCAGCCGCCGAGCGCTCTTAACACCGACCGTGTTACATGGAAGGTTGGGGTTCGGCACCAGCCGCTGAGCGCTCTTGACACCGACCCTGTTATAGGGAAAAATTGGGGTTCGGCACCAGCTGCCGAGCGCTCTTGACACCGACCCTGTTACAGCAAAAAATTGGGGTTCAGCACCAGCCGCCGAGCGCTCTTGACACCGACCCCGTTACATGGAAAAATTGGGATTCGGCACCATCTGCCGAGCGCTCTTGATACCGACCATGTTACATGGAAAGTTGGGGTTCGGCACCAGCTGCCGAGCATTCTTGACACCGACCATATTACATGGAAAGTTGGACCTCGGACCTCGCCGAACTCCCTCTCAGCACTCACAACCTAGCCGAGGTCCCTCTCTTCTTCGGAAGAAGGTGTCGAACCACCTACGGACCTCGGCCTCCTGGGCAGCGAGCGCTGGAAGAGGTCGGAAGTGTGAAACAATCATGTAGGCCACACAACGAAGGAAAACGGCCGAGCCATCCACCAAGAAATCGTGAAAAAACAATTAAAAATTTAGGAAGTTAAGGAAGAACTTCTGGAAAACAATTGTAAAGTTGGGGAAGCATTTCCTAGTCCCCAAACAAGCAATTATTACCAAGAACAATCTTCTAAGACCCTCGAACGACGAATTGACACGTCGCAAAGGTGAACGAGAACACCACATGATCCGGAGAACTCAGGAACAACTCAAAGTACAACCAACTTGAAAAATTACCACACTCCCTCCTTCAAGATTCAAAACCTCCCATATTGGACTCCGACACAACTCCACTGGCCATTAAAAAAGTTAAACTACTCCTCAAAGGCTGATCAAACTCAGTCTTTAGGAGTGGGGGGCTCGTGATATGGCTAAAAATGGGGTTAAATCGGAACCGTCCAAATCTGGCACGAATCTTGAAGCCTAAGGGTAAAACGGTAATTTCACCTACCCATGGGTCTGAGATGGGTACTGGATCTCTTCGTCAAAGATCCAATAACCCGCGAGCAGATCCACCTTAATCGGGTGTGGGTCTCAACCAGCGGAAAGCCCGATCCAGAGGGATAGAATTAGGGTTTCTGATTAAATCCTAATCAACGGCCCTGATTCTTGCCTATCCTTCCACTGGGAATTAGGGATTACATTCCTAATCTGTTTACAAGGAGTATATTCCTTATCAAATCACGGGGATTACATTCCTAATCTGATCCTTAAGATGCCTATGAATACCCCCCATTCATCTCCATTAAGAGGTAATCATTCTTTTGCCAGTTTTCACGCTCTTTCTTAATCATCCCTGATTACTGACTTGAGCGTCGAAGGGTGCGTCGCCGGGAACAACCCCGGTGTCTCGTACTTTTTGCAGGTGTACGGCAGGAGTCAGCGTCAAACTCCGACGGAACAGGTATACAGGTTTGCTATTCAGTTTTCCTAAGAATCCACAAATACTATCTGTTTGCCCCCACACCAAATTTAGCGGCAACAGGTATGTACACAAATATTCATATGCATATGTCCAAGTCAAGTCCTACAACCCATAGATGGGTATGTATACAAATCACCATATGCTTATGTTCATTTAGTCCAACAACAACAACAAGAACAACAATTTCAACCATCAAAAGTTCCACCTTTATGTTGTTTATGAGGTTCTACCATTCACTTCTTATGTGGTCCTTTTCTTTTCTTTTTCCCACACAAAGGCTAGTTCAAGTTGTTCAACACAAACAACATACCCAACAAAATAATAACACAACAAGACAACTCACAAAGAAAACAAAACAACATACAAGAAACAAAATCAACTAGGAGAACAAAACAACAAACTCGACAAAACAAGAAGATGGAGAACCCCCACCTAAATTTTCCTTAAAGGAAGAACTAGATTGCTACCCTTCTCCTTCCCCTTAGCTCCTAGGAAACTCCTATGGAAACCTACAATGAAAACTCTCCTATTAGTAGTTCTCTCTTTCTTTTCCTTTCTTTTCCTTTTTTTTTGTCTTTGTAAAATGAGACAAGAGTGAAGGAAGGGGGTGTTTATAGGATGGAGAGAAGGTGGAGAGTGCAAAATTGCACCCACAGTTTTGCACAAAACCCCCTACTAGGGTTGGCCGGCCCATGCTTGGGTGAGGGAGGGGGTGAGGTGGAGGTATGGTGTGAGGGTGAGGTGGAGGTATGGTGCATTGGTGAGATGGAACAGAGAGGGTTTCTAGAATAATGCCCTTAAACTCTTATGCATACTTTAATCCTAGTTTTAATCTTCCTAATCCCAAACTTAGCCATTTGTCATGACAAGGAGGAGTATTTTGTCCAAAATACTCACCACTTAAGTTGTACAATGTACTAATTTGCTACAACACACATATGTATGTATATATGTGTATAACGAAAATCTTCGCATAATCCGTATAAAAATAATTTAATTTCGGAAATAATAAGATAATAAATTTTATTATCAGTTCAGAAGATCACGATACTAATTTGATACAATATGCTGTATACAGACTGGTATATGTGTACAGATAATGTTTATGGACAAAATTGGGTGTCATCCACCCACAAATTTTCATTCTGGAATTTAAAACAAAATAATAATAAAATAATAATTTATACAATATAATATCCGTCCGGGATATTACAATATTAGCAACATAACAGTAATTAAAAATTATTATTTTGACATAAGCACATGAATTTTCCTTTCTAAATTGTATTTTATATCTACATTTTCGACATTTGTAAACAACCATGATTCTTACCATATTTAGCACCAAAATTATCACATAAGTTTGTTTACTTGTTTTCTTTTATTTCTACAACATTTCTAGGACATATTCTCATTTATCATACTAGTGTCACATTAATTAATATAGCATATAACCAATGTTTCAATTAACCAATTAGCCATCTACAAACATACATTTTACATCTAGCATGGTTCAAAATTTATATTTTCATAGCAACATGATAATTCTAATGTAATAATTACATTTCATACCAACATGCATGATAATATAAATTTAACAACTCATACTACATCTACCAAAAATTACTTAAGCATCATACTCCTAAATTTAGAAAGGATTTAAGAAACACCCACCCAAAATTAAAAAATTTCGATGTACCCAAATGAACTCCTAGAATTAGAAGCTCCTAGAGCTCCGATTTGGCCTCCTCGAATTCCACGCACCAAGAGCAACTCTCCAACTCTCCATTTTTGGCCAAACACAGTGAGCTCCTACTTTCGGCATGCACACAGTGAAAGCACCTCACATCTTCAAATGTATTCATAACTATGTATATATATATATATATATATATATATATATATATATATATATATATATATATATATATATGTTGCTGCTGATTTTGGTGGGGGAGCAAACAGATAGGACTTGTGGATTCAAAGGAAGATGAGTGGATCAAACCTGGGTACCCTCACCGGCGTTTGACTGAACTCCCACCGCCGTTGACGTGCAAAAAGTGCGAGACACCGGGGTTGATTCCGGCGATGCACCCTCTGACGCTCTTGTCAATAATCTGGATGATTAAGAAAGAGCTTTAACTGACAAAAGATTCATTACCTAGTAATAGTGGGGGGAGGGGGGTATTTATAGCCGCCTCAGGAATCAGTTTCGGGATAAGAACAAATCCCTACTTCCCGATGTGGATGGATAGAAATGGTTAAAACCACTTCTTAAGGATAATTACGGATCTGGATCCTCTTTATCCTGTTGATCTGGTCTCATAACGGGTTGGAACCCGTACCCAGTAAGACGGATCCGTTTTCAGGGCTGTTGAGCTCTGAATATAGGCCCAGCTCCTGATTCGGACCCATTAGTAGTGAAATTACCATTTCGCCCTTAGGGACTTTAAGATTCGTGCCCTAATTCAAACGGTCCCGATTTAACCCTATTTTTAGCCATATCACGAGTCCCCCACTCCCAAAGACTGAATTTAATCAGCCTTTGAGGAGTAGTTTTATTATTTTAATGGCGTACAAGGTTTTATCGGATTCAAAAGGGGTTTCGGGCCTTCCTTGAGGCGTAACGATGTTTTTCTGAGTTGGTAGCCTGCTCAGAATCATTCTTGGGCTCTGCGGGATTTTTAGTGATTTTTCCAAAATTTTAAACTATTCTTCGGATCAGTTATTTAATTTTGCGAAACAACAATTTGACTCCAAGAAATATCAATTAATTAATCTAATAAATAATTACTTACTCAGGAGCTCCAAAATATTTTTCCCGAATTTATAATTATTTTTTAGAATTTAAATTAATTATCCTGAATTTTAAATTATTTTTTGCAATTTTTACATAATCAATTTGAATTTATAATTAATATAAAAGGATTTATCAAACAAAATCGACGTGGCACAATCTGAGACGCTAATCATACCATGGTGCGCTTTTCGGAGTGATCCGACGA
The DNA here is from genome assembly GCA_017893485.1 of Hemerocallis citrina. NCBI lineage: Eukaryota > Viridiplantae > Streptophyta > Magnoliopsida > Asparagales > Asphodelaceae > Hemerocallis > Hemerocallis citrina. The sequence continues at coordinate 396,147,642 of CM030358.1, forward strand.
CTGTGAAGAAGGTGAATTTTGCCCGTTTGAAGGTCGGTGGCAACCGACCTCGGGACGCTCACCGAAGTCTAGGGGAGGGACACGTGACATGTGGGCCCCTATTTCTTCGCATTCTGGCCGTCGGTGGCAATCGACCTCGGGGATGAGTAAGGGAGTAACACGTGGCCAGTGGATCCCTTTCACCATTGACCAGTCAACGCAATTGTTTGCGTTTGGACGTCGGTGGCAAATGACTACGGGGACGAATGGGAGAGCGATACGTGGCTAGTGGGTCCCTTTCACCGTTGACCAGTCAACGCAATTGTTTGCGTGTGGATGTCGGTGGCAAATGACTTCGGGGACGAATGGGAGAGCGACACGTGGCCAGTGGATCCCTTTCACCGTTGACCAGTCAACGTAATTGTTTGCATTTGGACGTCAGTGGCAAATCACTTCGGGGACGAATGGGAGAACGACACATGGCCAGTGGGTCCCTTTCACCGTTGACCAGTCAACGCAATTGTTTGCGTGTGGACGTCGGTGGCAAATGACTTCGGGGACGAATGGCAGAGTGACACGTGGCCAGTGGGTTCCTTTCACCGTCTACCAGTCAACGCAATTGTTTGTGTGTGGACGTCGGTGGCAAACGACTTCAGGGACGAATGAGAGAGCGACACGTGGCCAGTTGGTCCCTTTCACCGTTGACCCATCAACACAATTGTTTGCATTTGGATGTCGGTGGCAATCGGTTTCGAAGACAAATGGGAGAGCGACACTTGGCCAGTGGGTCCCTTTCACTATTGACCAGTCAATGCAATTGTTTGCGTGTGGACGTCGGTGGCAAACGACTTCGGGGACGAATGGGAATACAACACATGGCCAGTGGGTCCCTTTCACCGTTGACCAGTCAACGCAATTGTTTGTGTTTGGACGTCAGTGGCAAATGGCTTCGGGGACGAATATGTGAGTGACACGTGGCCATTTTGTACGTCTCATGAGTTGCTCAGTTATATTTTTGTCATTCCTGCTAAATGGGCCAGGCCTTTGCACTGTTGGGGCCTTTTATCCTGGGGAAGTATGCCAACTACCCCAATCTCTATAAGTCTCCACCCACTCTCATTTGCCTTCTATTCTCATTTTTTACTCAGGTGAGACTTTTCACGAGCGAGAGCTTCCGGCAAGTTTTTACGGTGCTCCGCTATGTTTTCCGACCGTTGCTGTCAATTCAAGGTAATTTTATACAGCTTATTCCCTTCCTTTAGAGAATGTCTATCGACCCTGTAAGGCAGGAACCCTCCCTTCCTTCTGCCGCCGAGGCCTCCTCTAGTTAGGTCCTCCCAAAAGATAAGGGCAAGAACGTAGTAGAGCCTGCTTCGGTAATTGTGGAGACGAGGGTTGAAGAAGAGCGGAGAATGGGAGAGTTCGGAAGGTTACCAGGGGTGCTAACCGGACTGCAGAGGGTTCGGAAAATTTCGGAGGACCAGGCAGAGCAGGTTATGTACGGGATGGGTCGTAGTTTTGAGGAAAACAAAGCTAGAGAGACGACAGAGGCAGATGAGACAGTTTTTATTCTCACCGAGGAGGACTTGAGACGGATTCGGGAATGCTTCCAAATTCTGAAGGAGTTCGCCTTAATGCTCCCTGGGTTGGGAGTGAAGGCCAACTCGCCGATGCCAGTTCACATGTGCTTCTGGCCTGTCGATGCGTTCTTGGTAGGGGTTCGGCTCCCACTCCACCCCTTCGTCATTGAAGTGCTGAGGTGGTTCCGCATCAGCCCTGTTCCGTATATACCGAACGTGTGGCGACTGATCAACGGATTTATCTTGCATTGCCAAGCGGACGGCTTTGCGCCGAGGTTGAGTGTTCTCCGGACAGTGTACCGGATTCACCAACAACACAAGACGGAGTATTGTTTCTATCTTGCTCCGAGGTATGGGGCAAAGCTGGTAAGAAGCTTGGACTCAATAAAAATTGGAGGGATAAATACTTCTTAATACGAAGTCCGGGCTCTTGGGAGATCCCTACAGCTTGGGTAGAGGCTGTCTCAAAGAGAGTCAAGGAGAGTCCGACACTTGGTTCCGAGGAAGAGGACATGGTTCGGACGCTACTCGACGTCCCGAAGTTTGATTGGAGGGACCTGACCGAGGAGGTGCTCTTCCAGGGGGTCTTAGCTTGATAAATCCCAGTACGGTTTTGCTATATTTGTCTTTTTTTATAAATATTTTGGATCGGCACTAGTTGTAAAGTAAGCCATATTTTCTAACTTTTTTCCTTCTCTCTTCTTGCAGAGTCTATGAACTTCGACGACTTGTTGACGATGAGGGGTGCCCTGGGTAGCAAAGCCCCGAAGAAGAGAAAGATAGTTGCTTGGAAGGCGAGCTCACCGGGGGTAAAGGAGCATTGTACCGTCGCGGACCAATTGGCAAGGCGGCCATTGGCTCCGAAGCCGTTGACCCCAGTGGTGGCATCGGCCTCTACCGACACGGGGGTCTTCCCCCTATCGGCAGCCTTAGGTCTGGAGGCCTCGCCGCTAACTGCTAATGCCGAGGTGTTCCTAACTGAGGAACACAAGAAGATATTCGTCCCGGACTGGCAGGTCTGCAAGCTCAACGGGTTCTTGGGAGAATCTTCGACGTGCTTGCAGGCAATTCGGCATCTTGCAATGCCGAAGGACAAAGCAGCCATGGAGGTGGGGAGCATGGGAGGCAACGCGCTTGAGGTTGCTCGTTCGGCGATGTCGGTGAGTTTTGAAGATAGTTCTTTCTGTTGAGCACTTAATCTCTCCCCCCTCCCCCCTTTTTCTGTTTATAACTCAAGTTTTACTACCCTCAGATTACTTGCCACTTCGATCATCTGATGGAGAAAATGGCCGAGCAGGAGAAGGAGCTGAAGCTGAAGGTAGACAAGGCTCGAGCAGAAAACGTCCGGGTTGCCAAGGACCTCGAGCAGGCGAGGTTTGAAGCCGAGTCGAAGAACTCGAGATTGGGGCACCACGAAGCCGTGGTCGCCAAGCTGGAGGCTGAAAACGCTCAGCTCCTTTAGGCTGCCGAGGAGGCGGCTAAGGACAAGGCAGATGCAGTGGCCGTGGCGAAGTTAGAGGCGGCGAAGATGGCCGAGAAGTAGGCCATGGAGAAGGTGCAGGGGTTTCTCATCGTGAACATGGTGAAGGTGAATGCTCGAGCCATCGATCAGGTGAGGGAGAAGTTCCCTGAAGCGGACTGCACCAGCTGGCATCTCTTTTCGGACCCTGTCCTCGGGTTCGACGTCTCGGAAGGGGACGAGGAGAGCGAAGGAGAAGAAGAACAGGACAAAGAGGTCGAGGTAGGAGTCGTCGAAGCCGAGGATGGCGCTCCGTCGGAGGCGACACCCCTGGCTATCGTGGCCCCTGAGGAGGTGTCTTTAGCGTTGGAACGCGCGAAAGAGGTCAACCCTTGATTTGTCTTGTATTTTGATTCTTTTTTGTTTTTCAACTATGTAGTTCCAAACCGCAGACTGGCCACCGCTTGTACCCTTCGATTACTCAGTGAAAGAATCTTTTTGAACAAGTGTTGGTGAAGTTTCAAAGCCATGTTTGTCTTGTTTTTGGGTTGCCTCGTAGTTTTGGTTATCTTCGTGGACTTGCTTTTAGGTCCTAAGACATTTGCCTCTTTTGTTCACCTCCTTCAGGATAGCAGCGCTACTCGTCTTCGCGCAGAGCTCGGTGTCGCTAAGTTGGGGCTCACTAGGAACCAAGAGCAGCTTCATAAAGTGGAGTGGGAGCTGAGTCATCTGAGATTGATCTTAGTTCGTCGTGACATAAAGAGAAGACGATTAGAAGAGAGGATTAACGAGACGACCCCTGAAGGTGATGAGGTGTGTCCGTCGATGGTTATCAGCCTCGGCTTGAGACTTAAGCACCTTCATTGCTCTCTGTCTGAGGTGACAACGGAGAGGGACGAACTGAAGAAGGTAGCTCTCGATAAGAGCATGGAGGTTGCTCATCTTCGGTGGACAATCACTGATGCCTCTCGTGGTGCAGGCTCGATGTGACTGTCGCATTTGAAGATAACTGTGACGGACGACTCGCTTAAAGAGCGAATTGTCGAGCTTGAAGTGGAGAATGCTCGTCTTCGACGGTGATCTGAGGGAAGCACTGTCAGAACTACCTCTTGCACTGGAGTATGATAGGGGATAACGTTCGGTGAGCTCGCGCTTTGCTCGCCCCCTATACATCGAGACCCCGGAGATGTGCAAAGTGGGGTGGCAGCTTCGTTAAGCAGAGCCATCTGTTGGGGCCACTGTTAGATCGGATGCGGACGATGCTTCTCGGCTCGCCGGCCTAGGGATGTCCGTCGAAGTAGGGCATCGGCAGCACGACATTCATCGCCTACGTGTGTCTCTTAACAGAAGTATCCCCACCCCTAGGAGGGGCTGAAGTAGCTTTCTATAATCTTGTAATCTTGGTTTCACAAGTTTTGTATCTCAATGTAAAGATGAGTCGTTGGTCTGTAATTAGACTTGTATCTCAAACTTCAATAAAATAGTACTTGTTTCGTGAACTTGTGTGTTTTGCTAGCATTTGCAATTGTCAACAGTTGTAGGAGCAATTCGAATGGTGGGCCGCTTTGTACTCACTCGTTCGCAAGTAGCAAAAGTTGTGTTGAACCAAGTGTTGGACTCCAAACTTATCGTTTAGAGAATATCAATAGCTGTAGGAGCAATTCCGAATGGTGATCTGCTTTGTACTCGCTTAGAAGCAAGTAGTTAAAGCAGAGTCGAACCAAGTGTTGGACTCCAAGCGTGTCGTTTGAAGAATTTCAGTAGCTGTGGGAGCAATTCCGAATGGTGAACCACTTCGTACTCGCTTAAAAGGAAGTATTTGAAGCATAGTCGAACCAAGTGTTGGACTCCGAGTGTGCCGTTTTAAGAATTTCAGCAGCTGTGGGAGCAATTCCGAATGGTGAACCACTTCTTACTCGCTTAAAAACAAGTATTTGAAGCGGAGTCGAACCAAGTGTTGGACTCCGAGCGTGCCGTTTTAATGCAAATTTTTTTTGTAAGTACAATTAGACTGCTCAAAAATAGAGAACTTGCGGGGAAAGATGGCTTTTATTGAAAACAATTAGGCGGCCGCTTCTAAGTTGCGAGCCGCTCTTACACTTTGATAAAGAAAATACAAAATAAAACTTTTGACATGTTTTATGGAGCGCTCTTGGGGAAGTTGCTGGAGCGGTGTTTAGACACCCTCTTGGTACTTCATCAAGTGCTCTGCATTCCATGTCCTCGGTATTCTCCTGCCCCCCGGGTCTTCGAGTTGATATGCACCTGGACGAATAACTCTGAAGACCCTATACGGTCCTTCCCAATTGGGTGCCAACTTACCTTTTTTGCTCGGATTGGAGATCGACAACTTCCGGAGTACTAGGTCTTGCTCATTAAGATTAGCTGGTCGTACCTTCTTGTTGTAAGACTGAGTCATCCTACGGTGGTAGGTCTCTTGTCGAATGGCAGCTCTTTCACGGACCTCATCTATGAGGTCTAAGCAGTTGCGAATTTGGTTTGCATTCTGTGCTTCACTGTAGGCTATCAGTCGGGGTAAAGGCAGGCCCACTTCTAAGGGGATGAGGGCTTCGGAACCATCGATGTGGTTGAAGGGGGACTCCCCTGTCGGAGATCTCTTGGTGGTACGATAGTTCCAAAGCACGTTGGGAAGCTGCTGGGCCCACAACCCCTTGGTGGACTTGTTGAGCCTCTTCTTCATACCGGAGAGTATCTGTCGATTGGCGTTCTCCACTTGGCCATTGTACTGAGGGTGGGCTATCGAGGAGAACCGCTACTAGAAGCCAAGGTCGGCACAGAAGTTGCGAAAGGTTGCTCCTGTGAATCGAGTCCCGTTGTCGGTTATGAGGATGCGGGGTACCCTGAACCAGCAAACGATGTTCTTCCAAAAGAACTTCTGGACCTTGTGCTCGGTAATCGTCGAAAGAGGTTCAGCCTCGATACATTTTGAGAAGTAGTCTATCGCCATGACTAAGAACTTCAGCTCGCCCGGTGCTGGAGTGAAGGGTCCGAGCAAATTCGTCCCCCACATTGCAAAAGGGATTGGACTCGCCAAGGAGGTGAGTTGTGCTTGAGGCAGGCGACGGATCGGGGCGAATTTTTGGCAGGAGTTGCACTGGCGGACGTACTCCTCTGAGTCACTCAGTAGTGTAGGCCAGAAGTAGCCGTAATTTAAGAGTTTACGGGCAAGGGATCTCGCTCCCAAGTGCGTGCCACACAGACCGTCATGTGCCTCCTTTAGGGCATAGAGCGCTTCCTCCGGGGAGAGGCACCTCAAATAGGGTCGCCCGTCGATCTGAGTGTAAGAGCGTTTGTACATGACTCCGTCAAGGAGTGTGTATCGCTCGGCTCATGTCCTGATCCTCCTCGCCTCTTTTGGGTCTTCGGGAAGGACTCTATCTCTAAGGTACTCGAGGAGGGGCTTCATCCAGTTCTCCCCAAGTGTTAAGGGGTAGGCTTCCATCGGCTCTGGGTTATCTTCATCAATACTTGGTTTGAGGAGGACCTCTATCAAGACGGTCTGTTTTAGACCTTGGAGGGACGAGGAGGCGAGCTTTGAGAGAGCGTCCGCCTGTGCATTTTCCTCACAAGGAACCTGCTGGAGTTGAACGTCTTCGAATAAGGCTAGTGTTGTGCAATCTAGATACCTAAATAAATAGATAAAACTAGACACAAATTAAAACCTCGCAAGTGCACGAATCGTTTATAGAAGCGTAGCAATAGCAAGGGTCGATCCCACAAAGATTGTAGACTTTAACTTACCAACCAATAAAAAGAATAAGAATCATAAAGAGTTGTTCTAAAGGTCTAAAAGGAGTAAAACGATCAAAACTAAATTAAGAAATGCTGAATCACAAATATTTATGAAGTAGTTAGGTTTAGATCTCCACCAATAGTCAATAATGCTAAGTTACCTTCTGAACTTCTTCTTATTACTCATGTTTGTTCCCTTCAAGGGCATGGTATCTACTCCTTAAAGTACTGTTTCCCTAAGCCAAGAATTAGGCATGGTATCTACTCTAATTCGTTTCTTTCATTAAGTATTTAGCATGGTATCTACTAAGTTGCACTTAAAGAAAACATAAGGTCAGTGGAAACGAACAAACACTCAAGGTTCTAGAAATTGGTATCAGATCTAGATCCCTTAAGTTGATCAAACCAAGAACCCCTAAGGATTCCCTTGTTACAAATCATGAACACGAGATACGGGTCATCTCAATATGCTCATATAACAGATTCAGATGGACGGTAATACAAACTTGATATTCTCGAGTTCTGTATGTCAGTCGACTGGCTCTCACCTCAGTCGACTGCTCTCAGAACTTGAGAACAAGTTTGATTATCATCAATCTATACCAATTCAATCAGATTCAATCAATAAGTAAAGTAGAAGGTTTCAGAAGAATATAGCACTACATAACTACGGCTTCAATCTCCAACTATTAGTTCCACATAATAACACTTTTATTAATCAACATGTTTGAATACATGGTTAACATAAAAGAATTAAAAAGAGAAGGAATAGACTGATGTAGTTCGGCTAGATGGATCGGCTGGCTGTCACACAGTCGACCGGCCGTTCTCTTCTTAATACTTGATCTCCTTTCTCCTCCTTCTATGTTGATGCCGTGCTGCTCTTTGTTGATGGCTCTGGAACTTTGTGATTCGGTGATTCAGGATGCGTGGAAGAGTCAGAGAGAGGATCCCCCAAGTAATGCTTCTTGGTTGGTATTTATAGAACACGGCTAGAGAATTAGGGTTTGCACTTTTCTTTTTATAGAAAAGTCCTTTTCTTTTATTTATTTCCTCCCTCGTTGCTCTGCGTATTATTTCTTTCTCTTTTCTTCTATTCTTCCTTTTCTGTTCTGATTTTGATTAGATTTGGATGAATCTTCAAATATCTTATCTTTTGACTCTGCCGCCTACCAGTCGACTTGTCTTCGAACCAGTCGACTGTGTCGAGACTTCTGAAGATTTTATAATTGATCATCCAAGTCGGCTGTTGACAATCAACTTCTCTGGGCAATCGCCTGTTGTACTGGACCAGTCGACTGATGATCTGCAATTTCCTGTGTATCGTCCTGAATCTGCTTCGTTTCTCTGTTTTAGGCTGTTTCCTATGGAAAAGAGAAAATAAGAGTTAAATATCACATATAGAGCTTTTAAATGTCTAATTTCATTAAGATTATTGCTTCTAAATGTGAATAATATTGTGTTCAACAAATACCCCCAAACTTAGATTTTGCTTGTCCTCAAGCAAACTAGAATTATGAACAAAGGGAAAATAATAATACTCTCGATCACCACGAATTCTTATTATGTGAGCATCAACATATAAAAATATAAACAATTTCAGATAAAGTAAAATTAAACATACTCACTTTCTCCAGTGCAATTATTTGTTCATAATCCCCAAACTCAATCATATTTGTCATGCAACTAATGTAGTTATAGTATGCAACTACTCAATCTGTGATTATCCCCTTTTCTCTACTACAAACCGAGTAGCAAACTAGAGTTCCGAGCAAAAATCACTTTTTGCTCTTTAAGCTCTTTCTTAATCACTTTTTCACCACTTTAAGCTCTTTCTTAATCTCTTCTGATTACTGACAAGAGCGTCGGAGGGTGCGTCGCCGGAACCAACCCCGGTGTCTCGCACTTCCTTGCAGGTTGCGCCAGGAGCAAGAAGGCTTGAGTCAACTGTTCAGGTTGTCCTCGGACTCACAAATTCTATCTATTTACCCCCACACCGAAATCAGCGGTAACAGATTGGCGCCGTCTGTGGCACATTTGGAGGTAAGAGTCATTCTTTTTTTTTTTAGGTCTCTTCTCTAAAGTCGTCACTTGCCTTTTTACGCGAATGCGAAATATTTGTGATGAATCCACCCGGTTACTCAGCAAGTCACAAACTTTAAAGTGTTTTGCATACTCATATTTCAAGTTGCCGTTTGACGTAAAGGTAAACATTGGTGATGAATACCCCTAGTTACTAAGCACCCAAAACATTGGAGTAGATTGACTTTATTCAGATATATATATATATATTTTATCACTCTATTTACTTAAACTCAATTTAGGACTAGATCTAAAGGGAATAATCACCAGAAAAAGTATCACATTTGTGTATTATGTATAATCGCATGACTCATATAATTTTGTAAGGCATTATGAAACTCAACAATCCTAAAGTAAATAAGTATCCTTACTATTACTTTATAAGAATTTGTTTATCCTAAAAAAAATTCAAAAGACTCTAAATATAACTAACTAATACTCCCAAACTTAGATGGAATATTGTCCTCAATGTTCGCGCAAAGCTTAAAATATAAGCATGTGTTACCATCTAGTAAGAAGGAGAGATTAAAAATAAAAAGATAAATAATGAAAAGAAAATGAAAGGAAAGTGTAAATACTCCCCTGAAAATTGGGTTGCCTCCCAATAAGCGCTGTGTTTTCTGTCTTCAGCTAGACTGGATGAGTTTGTGCGATGTATTGAATGGCTTGCGGCTCAAAACTCATCTTCTTATTAGGTTTCCCCCCTGCCCATTCTCCTCGAACGTTTGATTTTTCGTCAACGCTCTACGTGGGGAAACCTCTGCAACAATGTCTGGACCATACCATCTTGACATAAGTCTATCTGCAAGGGTCCACCTTAATGCACCTCTGTGATTTTGCAAGACTCCCTGCAGCCTTGCTTCTTCGTTCATCCTGAATTTTGCAGCAACTGTCACAGGTAATGTCTGATTGTCCCCCAAATATTCATGTATTGGCTTTAGCTCCTCATCTGGTTGCCTGGTAGCAGTCGACTTATTCCATTCACCAGTCGCCTCAGCCCGTTCACCAGTCGACTTGGCTTGATCACCAGTCGACTTATCCTGGAAAACACAAGTGTTATCAGACACAAAATTTTCAAATGCAGGTGCAAGCTTACCTGAATGTACTGTCTCTGCAATTCTCCAGTCATAGTCTTCCCGTTCAACATGGGATAATATTGGAGGGTGTGTAATTGTTTCTTGTGCTGGATCAACACTATTTTCCTGAAATGTTTGGTCACCAATTTCCTGAACCACATCAACATTACAACATCCTTGATTATCATGTGGAAAGTGTGGTTCATCAAACATTTTAAACTCAATCTCTTCCTCTAGTGTTGTCCTTGATGGGAGCTGTTCTTGTCCTCTAGGGTTAGGTATGGTTTGTGATGGAAATTCTCCTGCCTTTCTTTCACTTAACTCCGTAGCAATTTGACCAATTTGAAATTCCAATTTTTGAATGGCTTGACCTTGTTGATTGCTTGTTTGCTGTTGCTGTTGGAGTAGTTGAAGAATGGTGGATTCGAAATCCAACTTCTTTTGTTCTTGTGCTGGCTTATCATACCCATTCCCACCATGGAATTGTTGCGTATGCCCTGGTGTGAATTGATTGCCTTGATGGTTTTGCCACCCTGGGTTATACGTGTTTGAAAAAAAATTGTTCTGGGGCGAGTACATTCCCTGTTCTTCGTAGTTTTTGTGCTCCTGATCTGCGAAAGAAAACATGGGACATGAATTAGTTGTATGGTTAGATTGAAAACAATTTGCACAAATTTCTTTTGGTTGGCTTTTTATGCCACCCAACTTTGAATTCACAAGCATATCAATCTTTTTGTTCATGGTTTCCATTTCTAATTGCATGTTATTATTATGAGAAATTTCGTATACTCCCTGTTTTTTCGAAAGACCCCTCCTTGTGGAGAATTGTTGTGAGTTCTTGCTGAGTTCTTCAAATAACTCTATGGCCTCCTCAGCACTCTTCCTCATCAACATTCCATTGCAACCTGTATCTACAATTGCTTTGTTAGTGTCATTTAAACCCTCATAAAATGATTGTACCTGGTCATCCTTAGGTATGTTATGCGTAGGGCACTTAAAAAGCTTGTTCTTAAAGTCCTTCCATGCCTCGAAAAATAAATCGCCATCTTTTTGTTGGAAAAGTAAAATTTCCCTTTTTAGTTGTCTGGTCTTTTGAGCTGGAAAGAACTCCTTCAAGAATTTTGTGGCCAATTGCTCCCATGAATTAATTGATCCTGGTTCCAAAGAATTATACCACAACTTAGCATTAAGTTTTAAAGAAAAAGGAAACAAGATTAACCTGATTTGTTCAGGGGTAAGCCCTTGGACGCTTTGTGTCCTGCAAAGATCAAAGAAGACTTGTAGATGTAGATGCGGATCTTCGTCTATTTTGCCGAAGAAGTGGGGAACCATGCTAAGTAACTGAGGAGATAAATGCATGTTTCCTGTGACTTTGGGTTGAAAAGCTATGCAAGACGGTTGCTCAATATTCTTTGGAATGAATTTGTCTTGCATTGGTTCTCGATTCAATATTCTGTCACCCATTGTTGCTTCTGGAATTCTTCGCTGTACAGTCGACTGGTCCTTGGGATAGTCGACTGGTCTGACCCTGTTTGTGCAGAAGGTAAACTAAAAGAAAATGTTAGAAAAGAAAAAGAAGAAATAAAATAAAATAAACAGAAAAAGATTTTACTGATTTGTAAGTTAAAATACTAAACAATCTCCGGCAACGGCGCCAAAAACTTGTTGTGCAATCTAGATACCTAAATAAATAGATAAAACTAGACACAAATTAAAACCTCGCAAGTGCACGAATCGTTTGGAAAAGCGTAGTGATAGCAAGGGTCGATCCCACAAAGATTGTAGACTTTAACTTACCAACCAATAAAAAGAATAAGAATCATAAAGAGTTGTTCTAAAGGTCTAAAAGGAGTGAAACGATCAAAACTAAATTAAGAAATGCTGAATCACAAATATTTATGAAGTAGTTGGGTTTAGATCTCCACCAATAGTCAATAATGCTAAGTTACCTTCTGAACTTCTTCTTATTACTCATGTTTGTTCCCTTCAAGGGCATGGTATCTACTCCTTAAAGTACTGTTTCCCTAAACCAAGAATTAGGCATGGTATCTACTCTAATTCGTTTCTTTCATTAAGTATTTAGCATGGTATCTACTAAGTTGCACTTAAAGAAAACATAAGGTCAGTGGAAACGAACAAACACTCAAGGTTCTAGAAATTGGTATCAGATCTAGATCCCTTAAGTTGATCAAACCAAGAACCCCTAAGGATTCCCTTGTTACAAATCATGAACACGAGATACGGGTCGTCTCAATATGCTCATATAACAGATTCAGATGGACGGTAATACAAACTTGATATTCTCGAGTTCTGTATGTCAGTCGACTGGCTCTCACCTCAGTCGACTGCTCTCAGAACTTGAGAACAAGTTTGATTATCATCAATCTATACCAATTCAATCAGATTCAATCAATAAGTAAAGTAGAAGGTTTCAGAAGAATATAGCACTACATAACTACGGCTTCAATCTCCAACTATGAAATTAGTTCCACATAATAACACTTTTATTAATCAACATGTTTGAATACATGGTTAACATAAAAGAATTAAAAAGAGAAGGAATAGACTGATGTAGTTCAGCTAGATGGATCGGCTGGCTGTCACACAGTCGACCGGCCGTTCTCTTCTTAATACTTGATCTCCTTTCTCCTCCTTCTATGTTGATGCTGTGCTGCTCTTTGTTGATGGCTCTGGAACTTTGTGATTCGGTGATTCAGGATGCGTGGAAGAGTCAGAGAGAGGATCCCCCAAGTAATGCTTCTTGGTTGGTATTTATAGAACACGGCTAGAGAATTAGGATTTGCACTTTTCTTTTTATAGAAAAATCCTTTTCTTTTATTTATTTCCTCCCTCGTTGCTCTGCGTATTATTTCTTTCTCTTTTCTTCTATTCTTCCTTTTCTGTTCTGATTTTGATTAGATTTGGATGAATCTTCAAATATCTTATCTATTGACTCTGCCGCCTACCAGTCGGCTTGTCTTCGAACCAGTCGACTGTGTCGAGACTTCTGAAGATTTTATAATTGATCATCCAAGTCGGCTGTTGACAATCAACTTCTCTAGGCAGTCGCCTGTTGTACTGGACCAGTCGACTGATGATCTGCAATTTCCTGTGTATCGTCCTGAATCTGCTTCGTTTCTCTGTTTTAGGCTGTTTCCTATGGAAAAGAGAAAATAAGAGTTAAATATCACGTATAGAGCTTTTAAATGTCTAATTTCATTAAGATTATTGCTTCTAAATATGAATAATATTGTGTTCAACAGCTAGTAGCTCCTTAACCTTCGCCAAGTACTTGGCCATACGTTCGTCCCTTGCCTCGTATTCCCCTGACACTTGGTTGATGACCAACTGCAAATCACTGAAGACTCTGATGTGCTTAGCCCCTGCTTTGCGAGCCATACAGAGCTCCGCTATGAGGGCCTCATACTCTGCTTCATTGTTTGATGTTAGGAAGTTTAAGCGAAGGGAGTATTGGAGGACGAAAGCGTCTGGGCCGGTCAAGATGACCCAGCCCCACTTCCATCGGCACAAGAAGATCCATCCACATAAACGGTCCAGACCAGGGGGTTGGCAGATGACTCGCAAGGGTCGGGGATGGTGCTCTCCCCAATGAATTCTACCAGAGCTTGGGCCTTGATTGCTGTTCTGGGCTGGTAGCTGATGTCATGTTGGCTTAGCTCGATGGACCACTTCATAAGGCGCCTAGAGGTCTCGGGCTTGTGGAGAACTTGTTTGAGCGGCTGGTTGCTAAGAACGACCACCGAATGAGACTGGAAGTAGGGGCAGAGCTTTCGGGCAGCCATAACCAAGGCGAGAGCCATCTTCTCTAGCTTGGGGTAACAGAGTTCAGTATCCTGGAGGACCTTACTCACATAATAGATGGGCTTCTACATTATATCCTCTTCTCATACAAGGACGGCGCTGAGGGTCTGCTCCGAAGCGGCAAGATATAGGTAGAGGACCTCCCCAGGCGCTGGCTTGCTCAAGAGTGGGGGTTAGCTAAGTATGCCTTGATCTGGTCAAAGTACTCTTATTGCTATTGCCCCCATTCGAAGCCTTTAGCCCCCCTGAGGGCCTTGAAGAATGGGAGACACTTCTCCCCGAACTTGGAGAGGAATCACCCAATTGCTGTGAGGTGCCCAGTGAGCCTCTGTACATCTTTAACACTGGAAGGGGGAGCCATTTTGAGAATGGCCTGGATCTTCTCGGGGTTGGCCTCTATGCCCCTCTTGATGACCATGAACCCCAAGAACTTGTCGAATGAGACTCCGAACGCACACTTGTTCGGATTCAGCCTTATATTGTGCTTCCTGAGCACCCAGAAGGCTTCTTGGAGGTCGAGAACATACTCCTGCCCTCGGGTGCTCTTGACCAACATGTTGTCTACATAGACTTCCATATTTTGTCCAATTGGTCTCGGAAGACCCTGTACACGAGGCGCTGATAAGTAGCTCCCACATTCTTCAAGCCGAACGACATAACCTGGTAGCAATATAGGCCTTGATCCGTCATGAACGAGGTCTTCGGGATGTCGGGAGGGAACATCCGAATCTGGTTGTACGTCGAGAAAGCATCCATGAAACTGAGGAGCTCAAGCCTGGAGGTCGCATCAATCAGGGCGTCGGTGCTGGAAAGGGGAAAAGGGTCATTTGGGCACGCCTTATTGAGATCGGTGAAATCGATGCATATCCTCCAGGTCTCGTTGGCTTTCTTTACCATCATCACATTGGATAGCCACTCGGGATAGTTCACCTCCTGGATGAATCGGACATTGAGGAGCTTTTCGACTTCTTCTTTGATCGCCTGTTGACGCTCGGGAGCGAACTTGCGTCGCTTCTCCTGAACGGGTTTGACACCCAGGGCAACGCTGAGGTGGTGCATTAGGAGCTCCTCGGAGATCCCAGGCATATCGGCTGCGGTCCAGGCAAAGAGATCACGGTTCTCCCTTATGCACTGGGAGATGTCTTCTTTGATGGAGGGGGAAAGAGCCTTGCTAACCCGAAACATCTTGGTGGCGTCTTCCTCCGAGAAGGCCACTTCTTCCAGTTCGTCCACTGGCTCGGAGATGGTCTAGCTACTCTCAGATGTGAATTCGAGGGCTTCTAGGGAGAGGACTGGGCCTCCCATTGAGGTCATATAGCATTTGCGAGCCCTCTCCTGACTCCCTCTCACTTCTCCCACCCCTACGAGAGTGGGGAACTTCATCTTCATGTGATAAGCTGAAGGGATGGCTTGGAGTGCGGCGAGGCCTGGTCGACCCAAGATCACATTGTAGGTGGCTTTCACATCCACCACCATGAAGTCCATCAACTTCGTGTGGTGACCGGGGTTTTTCCAGCGGTGACGTCGAGAGTTATAAGTCCCTCGATCGTCACCGGCGCCCCGGTGAATCCAGGAAAGGTGTAGCTGGCTGGCTTGAGCCGGTCCCTTGATAGCTGTAGGCCCTTGAACACCTCCAAGAAGAGAATGTTGACCGAGCTGCCATTATCCACCAAGACCTGACATACGTCGAAGTTGGCCATCCGGAGGTTATGACGAGGGCGTCGCAGTGGGGCGTGCGGACGCCCTCCAGGTCTCTATCGGAGAATGTGACCGGGACTCCGAGGCCCTTGAGGGGAGGATGGCTTTGCACGAAGTTTACCTCCCTAACGAAGGCTTTTCGGGAGGAGTTAGAATTTCCCCCCATTAGGTCTCCGTGTATGAGGTGCAAGATGGCTTCTGCTTCGGCCTCCGGGGCTTACATGTGCTGTTCCGTTCGCCTGTTAGCCCCCCTGGGAGGTGGAGGCAGATTGGCTCTGTCCCTTCTTATGAACTGAGCGAGCTACCCCCTCTGGATGAGGACCTTGATCTCGTCCTTCAGAGCCCAACAGTCATCTATGTCGTGCACATGGTCCCAATGGAAGCGGCACCATTTATCCCGGTTTCTCTTCTTTCCGGGGGTGTTCATCTTCGGAGGTGGCGGCAAGATACCTTCGTTCCCAATCTCCCTCAGAATGGCGGAGACACTCGCATTGAGTAGAGTGAACTTTTCGAAGTAGGGGAGAGGGCATCGCTGACCTCCGTTATCCTTTTGGAGCTTCTTAGCTCCTTCCTCTACAGTCTTCTGTTCGTTCCTGGAAGACGACCCCTCCAGAGTGGGGCGACTGAGAGCCTCTTCAGCTCAGTTGTACTTCTTGCTCCTTAGGAGGAGCTCGAAGAAGTACCGAGGAGGCTTCTTGGCCAGGGAAGTCTTGAGGTCGGGATTGATGACATTGGATTGGAAGGCAGCCGAAGCTACCGACTGATCCAGGGAGGCTATGGACCTGGCCTTTGCGGTGAACCGCTTGAACTAATCTTGAAACCGTTCACCCTTCTTTTGGCTGAGGAAGTGCAGTGAGGTGCTCATCTTTTCGAAGCGGCAACTGCTTACGAAATATGTGAGGAAGAGGCCTTTGAACTGGTCAAAGGAGAAAATGGATGCCGGTGCAAGTCGGGAATACCACTCCCCAGCCGGCCCCTTGAGTGTTGCCGAGAAGGTCTTGCAGAGGAGGGCATCGGAAGCATGATGGATCATCATGAGAGTTTTGAAACTCTCAATGTGATTTGCGGGGTCTGACTCCCCGGTGTAAGTCTCGAAGTGTAGAGGCTTGAAGTTGTTCGGGATAGGGGCCTCCATGATAGTGTAGGAGAATGGGGCCTGCTCGGGCGAAGGTTCCTCGCCCGTTGTTCTTCATCTCGTTCGAGTGGCCGAGGTGCCTCTCCATCTCATGGAGACGGTAGTAGACTGAGTCCTCCTTTCGGTCCTGTCTCGCTGAACCTCGAGACTCGTCCTCGTGCCAAAGAGGGCTGGGGCTACGGTGGTAGCTTTGAGTTGGCCAAGGACTGGGAGAGGGACGGTGATGGCTCGAAGCCGGCCCAGGACTTAGGGAACGACGGCGATGGTTTCGGAGCTGGCCGTGGACTTCGAGAGCGACGGCGATGAACAGGAGAGGGGCGACGATGGCTGGGAGCCGGCTGAGGACTTGGAGCTCGATGGGCATTGATGGGGGCGGCCTTAAGCGTCCAGAGGACCGCCTCTTGGAATTGTTGAAATTCTGCCCTCGTGACGGGGGCCTCCTGCTCCCGTTGGGCTCGATGTGCAGGACGGCCAGCCGGGAAGAGGCTTCTACTTTGGCGATGTTGGGGCGACTCTCTCCGTCTCCTGGGAGAGTTGGACCCCCTGCGGTCTGTCCTGTGGGGGGACCGGTCCCTCGGATGCTCCCGGCGAGGGTTCGCATCGCGGGTCGCCTTTCGTCCAAATGAATCTGCAAGTCAGGCTTGTGCTCGTTCTGCCAGTTGTTGAGCACATCCTGCAGATCCTTTGGTGTTAGAGTGCTATGGGAGGCCATGGAATCCGTGGAGGCATTGTGGATGGAGACACGAACTTGATGCAGGGGTTGCTTCTGGCGGCTTCGCCGAGAAGGCTCCCCTACGGTCACTTGGGGCCCTAGAAGTGGCTGAATAGATTGAGGAATCTGCTGTTCGAGATGTAGGGCCGGTTGGACGGGCGGTGGGAGGTCCTCCGGTAGAGGAGGAGGAGGAATAGTGGAGTTTTTTCTACGGTTGGAGGTTGCGGACTTCCTCTTGGGAGGCATGGCTAGGAGTAGCTTTGGTTGAAGGAGGAAGGTCAGATTGTTATTCGAGTCTTCCCACAGATGGCGCTATCTGTTGCTGCTGATTTTGGTGTGGGAGCAAACAGATAGAACTTGTGGATTCGAAGGAAGACGAGTGGATCAAACCTGGGTACCCTCACCAGCGTTTGACTAAACTCCCACCGCCGTTGACCTGCAAAAAGTGCGAGACACCGGGGTTGATTCCGGCAACACACCCTCCGACGTTCTTGTCAATAATCTGGATGATTAAGAAAGAGCTTTAACTGACAAAAGATTCATTACCTAGAAACAGTGGGGGGAGGGGGGTATTTATAGCCGCCTCAGGAATCAGGTTCGGGATAAGAACAAATCCCTACTTCTCGACGTGTTAGGATAGAAGTGGTTAAAACCACTTCTTAAGGATAATTACGGATCTGGATCCTCTTTATCCTGTTGATCTGGTCTCATAACGTGTTGGAACCCGTACCTAGTAAGACGGATCCGTTTTCAGGGCTGTTAGGCTCTGAATATAGGCCCAGCTCCTGATTCGGACCGTTAGTAGGTAAAATTACCATTTCGCCCTTAGGGACTTTAAGATTCATGCCCTGATTCGAACGGTCCCGATTTAACCCTATTTTTAGCCATATCAATATATATGTTTATGTATATACACATTGTATAAGAAAATGTATAAAAGTGAGTAGATGGAGAAAGCACATGGGCATGTGCTGGTTTGGGATCGGGGTGTTTGGATTTGATCAGAGAGCAAAGAAGGAAAGAGATGAATGAAAAGAATGCATTAAGTGTATCCCTATATATATATATATATATATATATATATATATATATATATATATATATATATATATATATATATTGAGTCCCCTTCGGTTGCACACTACTTTTGGGGAGCACTCCGTAAACACTCACGAAATAGAGCACCTATGACAAATCCGAACCGTTCATATTGTTCTATATACCTTAGATAGCCTAGCAATAAAAAATCAAGTAATTTGAAGTTCATTTGCCCATCCATCATGCTGCTAGAATTTTCAGCCATACAATTTTGTGATGATGTAAATCATGGGCAAATGAACTTGGAATTATTTGATTTTTTATTGTTAGGCTATCTAAGGTATATAGAACAATATGAGCGGTTCGGATTTGTCATAGGTGCTCTATTTCATGAGTGTTCACGGAGTGCTCACCAAAGTAGTGTGCAACCGAAGATTTCTCTATATATATTTGCACACATAGTATTGTATGGTGGATTTTGAGTGGAGGAAAAAGAGTTTGTTGGACATTGAAGTGGGACTGGTTTGGGGGTTTCGGAAGTACACATAGGAAAGAAAGGAGGAAGAATGACGAGAATGTGAAGGTTATATGAGTATTTGTATAGAGAGTAGTTGAGTAGTTATTAAAACCACCTCCTACTAGCAACACTAACTCCACTCACTCAAATTCAAACACTCAATTTCCCTCCTTCCAAAAAACAGCCGGTCCCCCCTCCCCCCCCCCCCCCCCCCCCCATTTTCATGCATACACAAGTGCACGAGCTTGCACCAGCACACACTTCCTCAAATTAATTATTTTTAAAAAACATAAATTACATGTAAACATAATATATACGTAATAATAAATTTAATTAAAAATTATAATGTTTCATTCACAAATAAAATAAACATACGCACACTCCAAAATTTATTTTGAAAACGGATACGCTCAAATACTCGCACCAAAACAAACACGTGCGTCGCATGTAAAATATCAAAAATGCAAAATTTGACTTTATCAACGGAAAACTATTAAAGATAGTCAAAATACAATTAAAAAAATATATATCTATTAATTTATACATATTCCACAACGTAATTGCTACATACATAGAAAACACATGTATTACACGTACAAAAGTATTTTAATCAAAATATTGAAAAATAAATTTCCATTTTATAAAAAAATAGATTTGAATACATAAAATAAATATTTGAAACACAAAAATATCACACGTAGCGGTGGAAAAATACGTAATCGATACGTGCATCGATAATACGTAAAAAGCACATAAAAACACAGAGATTGAAATATTGCATTTGAGTTGACTCAAATAAGATTTTAAGAATACAGGAAATGAATAAATATTCGGAAAACAAAATACATAGTGAAATACATTATGGATATAACCAGTAACGGTACAAAATACACGTGCGTAATACACGATGACAAAATTATCATTTCCAATTTTGTGGGGTGTTACAAACTTATATCTCTACATTGTATGGTGTGGTGTATGCATATGAAAATGGTAACACATCTTAGATTAGATTCAAGAATATAGCATGAAAAGAAAACTACTACTTGATTTCGCCTATGAATCCGTAATAGTTTCTTTGAATGGTATCAAGCAAATAAGATACGATAACGAAACATGAACTACTTGCGGAGATCAATGATTCTTGAACAAGAATAATAAATTAGTTCATGGAAAACTTGCCTTATAAGACGTTTGCACGTGTGACGAGAACACTCAAGAGACGACGACAGCACAAGAAAGTTGGGTTGCTGTAAACTTAAGCGACGACGATAGCACAGGAAAGTTGGGTTGCCTTATAAGACTAACTTATATCTCTACACTCAAGCGAAGATGACAGCAAAAAAAATGGCAAAGACAGTTTGGTTGTTGTACAGTGTCGAGTTACGATGGTGGAAGGCGACAGGTGCAGTGAGTTGGGGCTCGACGGTGGCTGGAGGTGAGGCAGCGACTGTGGGTGTTGATGGTCATAGTGGGGATGCAAGGCTGACGTCGTGGGGTACAGTCGGGGTGTGCTGCACTGGAGAGCTGGGTAAATGGAGGCTCAGGGTGCAGGCATCGTCGAAAGTGGTAGCAAGCGGCAGGGTGATGTGCTGTGGTAGGGATGGCATCGGGTGGTGGAAACGGGCGGTGCAAGGGCGTACTGCGGCTTGCAGTGGCTGTGGTGGTGAGAGCTCGGGATAAGGAGGAGGCAGTCGAAGAGGTAGAGGTGATGGCAGTTCTGCGGTGTCGAGGAGCAGCGGGAGGTTGGGGTCGTGATGTCAAGGCAGCGTCGAGGTGGAGGCGGGGCTTGCTGCGAGGGCGATAGGGTGCAGTCGAGGGGCATCGGGGGTGTTTTGGGTCTGTTGGGATTCGGGAGAATCATAGGAAGAAGAAGGAGAATAGAGAGGGTAATGTAGATGAGGCGATGATTAGGTTAGGTTAAAGGAGAGATTAGGGGGTTTAATTAGGATTTAGTGGGTCTATAAATTAGGAGGAATGAGGGTAGTGGTTAGGCAGTAGATTAGGGAATTATGGAGATATTGGGGGAGATGTACGTGGAGGGGGTTGGAGATACTGGGCAATTAGCAGATAACAGGAGGATTTGGGGGTTGGATTAGCGGGTTTGGGTTTGGATTTGGGTTTAGAATTCAATAAGAAACAATCAAGATTATAGTAGATTAATTAGAATAGTCCACATACCAAATTAAATAGGATGTGCAAGAATTTGTAGGGCTCAACTATAAAGAAATTGATCGACTGAAAGAATACAATTGGGTTGAAGCAAACATCGAGATTATATTATATAGATCAGATTACACGAATTGACAAGAGAAAGAATTCCAAAAAGGAAATCCGAAAAATTTGAAATAGGGGTTACAAAAGCAGAGGTACATGCAGCTATTACAAGAAAACCTATAACTAATGCTTAAAGTGGCGTCCAACAAAGAAAGAACACCAAACTGCAACTACAGTAGCTCCAACAGCTCCATAAAATGAAAGTTTCTTGAGACATCCTAAACAACCAGAGTACTACTCTAAATATATATAAAAGGGCTATGGCTAAATATCGAAGAGTCAGAGCAAGTACTCGCTGATCAAGCGACATGCACTTGGTGCAGATCAATTTTCGAGTAATATATATATATATAATAAAACACAAAGAAAGCTATCAAGTAGCTCTCATTCAATAGGGTTCAAATTAATGGTCCAGATCTAACTTCACAAAACATATTTTTCCGCCCAAAAGTTTCCCCCCAAAACTCAAATTCAAATCCCCTCAAAACAACTCCTTTATTTATTTATTTATTTATTTTGCTCTCTCTCTCTCTCTCTCTCTCTCTCTCTCTCTCTCTCTCTCTCTCTCTCTCTCTCTCTATTTAGTTTATATTTTTCATATTTTTTATGCATTTTTTTATTACTCATGTTACATTGAAAATTGCAAATATCTCATCAACAGTTAAATTTCATCATTTTCCATACTCAAAGTTCTAAGAAGCTAGATTTTACACCCCCATTCATAATTATTTTTCAACATATACTAATGGAAACATGGACAGTTATTTACAACTAATTATTGTTTTACTATTCAAACTTGAGCTACATAATTGTTGTTTAACTGTTTACAAGACTTTCATATGCTGTATCATTTTGAAGACGTGCCGTGGGCACGTTCCCACAGGCAAATCTAGTGTGTGTATATATATGTATATTTTATTTACATATTTCTTGATGCAAGTGGGATTTGAACTTCCGATCTATTGCTCACCCGTGAAGAGACTTATGATTGGTCACTTGCACTACATACCCTTACGTTTATCCTATTTTACAATTATATATCCTACAATGTTTGTTTAACAACAATATATCTTTATTTATTTATTTATTTATTTATTTATTTATTTTAACAACTTTGTACCTTCCATTAGCAAACTGTTTTAAACATGATATTTCCACATGCACACCATTTGATATATTTTTTGGATATATATGTCCTTAAAAATAAATTGAATACCTTGTTAGCCGTTTTTCTTCCTCTTTCCTTTCTACAACTACAAACCCTAGCTACAAGAGGGAGCCGGACCGAGCAGCGCACCGACCGAGTAGGAGGAGCTGAACATGGGAACGACGAGTCCCACGGTTCAACCCGATCCGAGGTACGGGAAGAACCAAACCTTAATTGAATGTAAGAAATAGAGGAACGTATCGCTCGGATCGACGAAGGTGGGTGGCAGTTCGAACAGAGATATTAGTTCGAACAGAGATATATGCCGAACAGCCCCCCATTCTCCTTGTAACGCCCCGAATTCCAAACACATGTAATTCGTAGCACAAACATGATCTTTTACTTTAAATTCGTACAAACTTACAAGGAATTTTAAACTTTTTACAACATTTTCTTTACAATAGCACAACGGAATTAAACGAATACAATACAATCTACAAATATGAAAACTCTTCAATCTTGTAACGACTCATCATAGCAACTTCAAGTCCATGCCAAGTCCAATCCTGCAACTGGGAAACTGTGGGCACGCCAGTTACATATAGCTGACGCTATGCTATAATACAACGATTCTTCTACTTTAGCAAATATAAAGTTGAATGCAAACAGAAAAAGTGACTATCCTAGTCGTATCAGTGTATGATATGACTTAATCCCTAATGCATACATTACACTACGATGACACTAATGTATACTTGTTCGGATTCTATGCATCCGATACTACGTAGGTTCGAAGGCAAGCCCTTATCGTATTTCACATTATAGGGTTCAATCCCTCGTCATAAAATCCTACTCGATAACAAAACAAGGTTCAGACATCCCACAAGTACGGATTCCAACTCCGGAGTACACCACCCGACTATACAGAATCTGCCTCATGCGGACATCCCGTAAGTGTCGCGCTACCCCCGGAATATCAGAGATCCGCCTTCCATCTATCTGACTATTCATGATCCCGGAGTACACTGCCTGATCATTCATAATCCCGAATTTAATTGAGGTTCGTCTCATTCCGCATCACAGTCCCGAAGTATACCATCCGACTGGATGCAGGGCAATTACAGTCCCGGAGTACAACGCTCGACTGAATCCATTGTCCCAGAGTACACCGCCCAACTATATAGAACGCTCCACTTACGTTTGTCAAGATTTCATCACATCTTCTTTTAGTGCATATCCTTAATTTGAAAACATGAATAATAATACCTCCTAGAGTAGCTTACTCTTCTACCGGACTTAAACGACATATCGAGAATGATAGTGTAATACCCCGTAATTTCAAAGAGCTATAATATATATAAAAATAAAAATAAAAAAAGCTGATGACATATTGGTAATTAAGTGGAAAAGAGATAAGGGGAGGAGCCCACGTGTTGAGAAACAGCAGCAGAAGTTGCTGTTGTTGAGGTGACATCACTGCCGACGTAACTGAGGGGCCCACCCGGTTTGAGGAAGAGACAGCGCCGTTGTCTCTGTGCTGTCTAACGTGGACAGCGGGGCCCACGGGACGGGCTATGTGTGTGCCACGGGATTTGAGGAGAGAGGAGATTTGATTAGTCCCATATCAGGAGTATACAATATTAATTAAATATATAGCCTCTGATCAAGAGTCAAGTTAACCACCTTTTGAGAGGCAACCTGTGGTAGGAAGTTGTACTATAAATAATAGTTTGTCTGATAATGTAACCCCTATTTTTTATTTTGGGTATTTTTGAGTGTATTTTTCATTTTAGTGTATTTTTCCTCTTTGTATTCCTCGTGTATTTCTTTTGGACCGTATATTGGAGTTGTTTTCAATATATATTCATTTTTGGCTCATTCTTGGTCTTTTGTGATTTATTTTCAGTTCCTTGATTTGTCTTGATCATTGTTATTATTTTCATTCTTCATTTGAGTCTTGTTCTCTCTATTCTAGTCTTTGGGTGCTCATGGTGATGTGGTTGCTCATCCTATTCCCAATCTTATTGTTTGATCCCAAATTGACTACCAAAGCCAAATTAAAATCCGCAATCCTATTTGATATCCTATACTAATTGATCCTAATCAAATCCTATTAGTCTAAACCTATTGCCACTCCTAAATACCCACAATCCATTAACCCAAAACCCATCTCATACTAATAACCCTAATCATCCCCATATATATATCTCTCATATCTCACCCTAAACCCTAACCCTACTCCATCTAAACCCCCGGCCTCCCCTTCTCTCTCTCTCCCGCTGTTGCGCGCGCACCCGACGCCCAGCCAACCCCGATGCCCCGGCCGACCACCCCTTGAGGCCTACCCCGTCGCCCAATGCCCCTGATCCCGATCCCCTCACCCTGCCGCAACCACCCCGAGCACTCAATCTCCCATCTTTCCATCTCTCTCTACCTCCGGTGTCCTCCGGTGCTATCGACAGCAGCCAGCCAGGAGGCCGCGAGCCGTCGTCATCTCTCTCTTGATCTCTCTCTATCACTTTGTGGAGTTCGCACGTGTGATCGTGCGAATTATTCGTGGGTTTGTTAATTTTGATTCGTGGATTTTGTTCGTTGCCCGGAAATCCGTTCTCATTATTCTTGGTGTTCGTTTTTCGTCTTCAGTTAAGGCAAGTAACTTGTACTCAAATTCCTTTGTATGATACAAGTCATAAATTCCGCTTGTAGTGTAGTGGGTTCTAGAGACAACTCGTGTGTGTTATTGTTGATGAGTATTGTATCTATAGTGTTTTGACCATAGTTGCCTCATGACACATATGACATGAATTAACCTAGGAGTAACCGTTCCTTGATGTGATGTATATGTGGAATAATTATGCGAACTCGTGTGCTTGTAGATCCATATGATATACTTGTTGTGGACATGTCATGTACCCTATTCCATGTTTTTTGGACACTTCGTAGACTCTAATTCATGTTTAGTGATGTTTCAACCAAGTTTCGTGCGATTCATGTTGGTTTTGTTCCTAAAATAAATTCTTTGTTCTGCCGATAATCTGTCTTGATCAGTAATTTAGACCATATTAAGCTCAGAATCTTAATTTCAGTATAAAACATGATTTGTAGAGGAATTCGTCTTCTTTCCAACCCTTTGACCTTGCTCGATTTCGTTTTCGTATGTGTGAGATATGACTGTTTTACTATAGAGATGTAGATCATTTCTAGATTTTGTTTCTTGATGACTTTGATGACTAAACTATTTTGATACTTGTGCTACACATATTATTTTGATCTAAAACTTTGGTCAATACTTCTATACCTATCTAGGGATTACTTTGATGAGTTTTATATGCTGTTTCATGCTTGTTTATAAAGACTGTACTTTCTGTATTTTGCTCGCTGTTTTGTGAAGAATCGTATTTTCACCCTGATTACTTTTACTGTATGAAAAATATTTGTGAAATATGAAAGTTAGCTTATTCTATCTATTTTCATCTTCCTTTGGTGGATTTGGATTTTGTTTCATGGTTTGCGAGATATTACAATTTTCGTACAGCAGTGTTGGGAATTCCAGATTTGTCAAACTATCATTTCTTGATGTTTTCTGATTTTTGTTAACTAAACTAATTTTACTGAAAAATTATGAAACTTTATATTTTGATACAAGACAGATAGGGGAATACCCCAGATTTTTCCTGAATTTATTTGAGATGTTTTGATGCGGTTTTTCTGACTGTGAATTCAATTTTCTAATTTCTAGCTAAACGTGTTTTCTGGATTTAAATTAGTCTTGAGTTATGATTTTGTGAAGTACTATATGACTTATTTATACTCGCTGGATTCGGTTGGGAGTCTATTTTCTAGGAAATTTGACGAATTTAGATTTGCATTTTTGTAACACCGGGAATTTCAGTTTTTCCACAGTATGGTCTTGCTATCCTGAATTAGACATTTGGTTATTTTATCCTTTTGTATATTATCTTTTACCAAACATGTTTATCTTGCAAATTGAACTTGTTACTTGATCATACTATGATATGCTTGCCTTGTTTCGTGACACATACATACTTGCTTGATATTAATGATAAAATTAACCAAGCCGAGGTTTAAAGGAACAGATCTAATAGTGGATAATTCAGAAACGTGTACTCGGAAGAGAATCTATTGATTCTGTGTGATACTTGAGACTTGGCTTGATACTTGATAACTTGAGGCTTGATATTTCACTTGGCTTGATACTTGATACTTGAGGCTTGATACTTCACTACTTGAGGCTTGTTTACTTGATACTTGAGGCTTGATACTTGATACTTGATTCTTGAGGCTTGTCCCTGAGTACACTGCCCTATATGGTCCACTATGAAATCTAAAACAAAATTGCATTGACTGTAACAACCATGCGATAAAAGGATGACACATGAAGTGTTACCTAAATAGTAATAATACAAGATATTTGATACATGCTTACATGATACTTGATTACATGATACATGAGACTTGATGCTTGAACATGATACTTGATACTTGTACTTAACTACTTGACACTTGTTACTTATTACTTGATTTCGGGATACTTGATACATGACACTTGATACTTGTTCACTTGACATTTGATACATGCTACTTGTACTTGTTCACCTTACCATGCTAGTTGTTATACTTGTTACCATGTTTACTCCATGTTGCTAGTTAGTTTTTCCCATGTACTTGTATCCTGCATTACAAGCGGCTCGTAACTTGTAATTGACGGGTACTTGTTTTCTCTTTTTCTTTTCTCTGCAATTGTTAAATTGCATATTATGGATAATAGGTTCCAGACGGTATTGGTGACATGAAGTATTAGTGCTGGATTTTATTATTATTATTTTCTTATAGCTTGCTTGAACAATATTGTATTTTGGTACTTGGATTTATTTTTGTATTTGGGCAATGTGACCCAGGATTTTAACTTATTCAGATCATGACTATTTGAGATTAATGTATTTGGTTTCAAGTATTCTTATTGGTATTTTGGTTCATATGTGCATGTTGGTTGATTCTTTTGCTTCCGACTCTGATTAATCTTGTGAATTTTGTAAAAATTCTTGAACAACTTATGGATGATGAAAATCATTCGCTGGACTTTTGTCGCATATCCGTATTCCGTATTTGCTTTTGGGAAGCGGGGCATGATAATGTTTTTAGTGGTATTAGAGCCTAGGTTTGGCTAATGTATTAGTTGCCTAATATATTAGACAAGCTTGGCTCGAACTGGGATCTGCTTAACATTTCACCAACCATGCATGCATAAATAAATTATTATCAATATTAATCTGGATGCTAACTGTTTTTGGTTTTGTGCAAACTATGACTCGTAGAGGTTCTTCTTGTGTCCCGGGTGATCAGCCTGAGCTTGAGGCTGTCACCGTTGTGCTTGAGCACTTGATCAATATGCAGCAGAACCATAGTGATTTTGTATTTGCATCCCCTTCTGATAGCCACTGGACCCTTGACCGTTAATGCCATATGATTTCCTCCCTGTATAAGTTTGTATAATATCCTATCAGCTTGTTGCCAATCTTTGAAACTGATTTTCATCCAACCCATCCACTTTCTCATTCCTTTCAAGTTCTTCAATCTTCTTAAGAGTATACTACTTTCTTTGGAATATATTCCCAAAAGTATCTTTGTTCCATTTTGTGAGTTTTGGTCTTAGTCGTGATAGTTTCCTCACCAGCTTAGTTGCCAGCTCCGTGTGAATGATTTCCCTTTCACAATTTGACCTAACCACCTCGTGACAGTCGCTGTGGGTCAACCACATTTTCTCAAAGCGAAAGATCTTCGTTATCCGTATCTCTTCTTCCCAGTGTTGCTGCTGATTTCGGGTGTGGGAGCAACAGACGAATTTGTAAGTTCTTTAGGAAAATAGTAAAGCGAACCTGCTGACTCTGCCTCTGTGTTGACTCGTTCCTTACCACTACCACGAACCTGCACAAAGTTCGATATACCGGGATGGATCCCAGTGACGAACCCTTCCGACGCTCTTGTCAATAACCAAGAAGATTAAGAAAGAGCTTTTGGTAGGCAAAGATTCATTACCTGGTAACAGTGGAAGGAGGGGGGTATTTATAGCCGCCTTAGGAACCTGTTTCGAGATAAGAACAAATCTCTACTTCTCAGTGTAGATGGATAAGAAGAATCGTTTCGTGATATCCGGGGCCGTTTTAACTGCCCATTATGAATAAGCCCGAATTTGAATTGCCATCTATCCATCTGGGTTGGGTGGTAATGAGTTGCTACTCATACCCAATAGAACAGATCCGTTTATGGGTTATTGGATTTTTAAGAAAGGCCTAGTACCAATTTCAGACCTGTTTGTGGTGGAGGTTACCATTTTACCCCTGAAAGCTTTAAGATCTGTGCCCGGTTTGAACGTTCCCGATTTAGTCAAATTTTTAGCTATATCATGAGCCCCCCCACTCCTAAAGACTGTGTTTTGCAGCCTTTAGGGAGTAGTTTTACTGTTTCAATGGCGTACGAGACTTTATCAGAGGTCTTAAAGGGTGTTTCGGATCTTGCTCAAGGTATAACGGTGCCAATCTGAGTTAAAGGAGTGCCCAAAATGATTTTGCAATTTTTCTGAATTTTCCTGATTTTTTTCCTAATTTTTAAATTATTTTTCGAATTTATTTATTCATTTTTGCGAATCAACAATCTATCTTCAAAAGCATTAATCAATTATTCTAATTAATAATTATTTATCCAGGAGCTCCAAAATATTTTTCCCGAATTCATAATTATTTTTTAGAATTTTTGATTGATTTTCTTGAATGTTTATTATTTTTCGCAATTTTTAAATAATTAATTCGAATTAATAAATAAGAAAAAGGAATTAATTAGCAGAATATCGACATGGCCGAATCTAGGGCATTCATCATGTTTCGGCACAAATTTTGAAGTGATCTGACGACAGAGGTGAGCCTTTAGTTCCTCTATTTTTCGTTCGGGAACGCATTTGTTCGACGCAAGTGGCGAACGAGTTGAATGATGCGTCGAACATGTCGGACGACACATGGCGAACGAGGCGAACGTGGCGAACGACGGACGAGCGACACGTGGCACTAGCGTCGTTGACTAGTCAACGCATTTTGCCCCTTTTTTGTTTGGAAACACGTCTGTTCGACGCATTGTGGCGAACGTGGTGAACGACAGGCGAGTGACACGTGGCACTAGCATCGTTGACTGGTCAACGCATTTTGTCCCTTTTTCGTTCGGAAGCACGTCTGTTCGACGCATCGTGGCGAACTTGGCATTCGACGCATTGTGGCGAACGAGGCGAACGTCGGGCGAGCGACATGTGGCACTAGCGTCGTTGACTAGTCAACGCATTTTGCCCTTTTTTCGTTCGGAAACATGTCTGTTCGACGTATCGTGGCAAACGTG
This sequence comes from Hemerocallis citrina, assembly GCA_017893485.1. Taxonomy (NCBI): domain Eukaryota; kingdom Viridiplantae; phylum Streptophyta; class Magnoliopsida; order Asparagales; family Asphodelaceae; genus Hemerocallis; species Hemerocallis citrina. The sequence goes on from CM030358.1 coordinate 396,177,318, forward strand.
TCGGACGACACGTGGCAAACGAGGCGAATGACGGGCGAGCAACACGTGGCAAACGAGGCGAGCAACACGTGGCACTAGCATCGTCGACTAGTCAAAGCATTGTGTCCTACTAACGTTCGGAAATGCGTCTGTTCGACCCATTGTGGCAAACGTGTTAAGCGGCAGGCAGATGACACGTGGCACTTGCGTCGTTGACTGGTCAATGCATTGTGCCATTCTAACATTCGAAAACGCATTTGGTCGACGCATTATGGTGAACGTGTCGAACGACAGGGGAACGACATGTGGCACTTGTGTCATTGGCTAGTCAAAGCATTGTGTTCTGCTAACATTCGAAAATACGTCTGTTCGACGCATTGTGGCGAACGTGTCAAGTGGCAGGCGGATGGCACGTGGCACTTGCGTCGTTGACTGGTCAACGCATTGTACCCTTCTAATGTTCGAAAATGCATCTAGTCGACGCATTGTGGCGAATGTGTCGAACGACAGGGGGACGACACGTGGCACTTGGAGCATTTGATATGCCTCCGACCGTCTGACGATTCGACTTCCCAGAACGATTTGACTTCTCAAGGGCGATTTGACTTCTCAGAGACGATTTGACTTCAGTCGCTTGATATTCTGGCCACTTAGGATTCCGCACCCTTTTGGGCTTCCTAACGGCCCAGTACTCTCTCGGCCCAAGCCCATCAACGTTGGCTACAAATCCTCCCCCCTTCTCATTTTACTCCGCTCTCTGATTTTTACCACCTGAAAACTTCTTTCACTTTAACTCTAGAGCGAGACTCCGGTGTTCCTTTTCGATCTCCGGCGAGATTTCCGACTGTGTACGTCAAATCGGAAGGTAATTTATTTTTGTTTTAAAGAGATGTCTAAGGTATCGTCTGGTGAAGAGACCTCCCCCTCAGGTCGGGTCGAAGTGACTCCTTCCAGAGCTTCATCTAGGGTTGATAAGGAGAAGGCTATGGTGGTTGAGCCTTCGACTATGGTAGAGATAGTCATGGAGAAAGAGAGGAGGATGGGTGAGTTCGGGAGGCACTCGATCGCCGTGTCTCGCTTGGGAGGAACGCGCCATAACGGTCTCAAGGAGCTGATGCGCGTCAAGCATGGTATGGAACAGTACTATGAGGAGAACGAGCCGCGAGAGCGCACTGAGGCGAACGACATTGTCTCCGTGCTTACGGAGGCGGATCTTCGCACTATCCGAAGGTGCTTCATGGTTCCTTAGGAGTTCGACATCCTTCTTCCGGGTCCTGGCATTAGGTCCTGTTCTTTTCTCTTTGTCGACCTTAGCTTGTTTCCCTACGAGGCTTTGAACGCGGGTCTCCGGCTCTGTAAACCCTGTATTTCATTTTTGTGTATTTTTGGAGTGTATTTTTCGTTTGGTGTATTTTTTTCCCTCTTGTATTTTTCTAAACCGTATATTGGGGTTGTTTTCAACATATATTCGTTTTATTTCATTTCGAGCTCTTTGCTTGGATTAGGTGTCTCTTTTGTTTCATTCTTCTATTAATTGATCTTTCCCTCATTTTGGTCTCGTCTTTTATTTATTTATTTATTTATTTTTTGGTTGTGGGTGTTTGTGGTGGTGGTGATTTGGTTGTCCTATAGATTTCCAATCCTATTTGCATTCCTATTTTTTTTAATTGACCCAAAATCCAAAACCCATTTGTAAACCTACTACTACTCTTAATACCCACAACCCACAACCCAAAACCCACATCCTAAACCCTATATATAAACACTCTCCCTCACAAACCCTAAACCCTAACCCTAAGTTCTCTCTCTCTCTCCCTCACATCCCGGCCTACCCTCTCCCTCTCCCTCCTTGTTTGCAGTTGCGCAACCCAGGCCGACACCCAGCTCAGGCCGGCCACCCACCTCAGGCCGACACCCTCTCCCTCCCGGCCTACCCCACTCCGGCATACCCTACAACCCGAGCCCTCTTCTCCTCTTCCTTGCGACATCACCTTGAACCTCCTAATCACCACCGTCATCAACCCTCTCGCGCCATATAATCCCTCTACTCTCTCATGGTGTTCTCTTGTGGCCGCAAACCACTTTGATCATCTCTCGCTTTTGGAAGTTTTGTTCGTATGGAGATTCTTGCTCAATGTGCTTGGATTCGTGGATTAGCGGATTTCCGTTCATGGGTTTTGCTCCTATTCTTGATTTGCATCGTTCTTCATTACCAATTAAGGCAAGTAACTTGTACTCCAATTCATTTGTTTGATACAAGTCCAAAAGTTCACCTATAGTGTAGTTGGGTCTAGAGACGACTCTTGTCGTGATTTCCTTGATGGGTTTTGTCTCTATTGTGAAAATTTGACCATAGAAGACTCACGACACAATATGCACATGAATTAACTTAGGATTCGCCTGTTCTTGATTTTTTTTGATCGTGTATGTGAGACTTTTGTGTGAATTCGCGTTTTGGTTGAGACCATGTGAAACTCTTGGCGTGGACATGTTAGATACCCTAAATCATGATGTTTAGATACTTGGTAGACTCGATTTCATGTTTAGATTTGTTTGGATCAATTTTCTTGAATCTATGTTGATTTTGTTTTTAAGGGAAAAATCTGTATTTTGTCTCAGTTCTGTTTTGGTTTGCTGTTTTGGACTGTCTTGAAGTCAGTATCTTAATTTCGGTATAAAACATGAGTTTTAGATAATTTCGTCTATTTTCAAACCCCTCTGACCTTGCTTGATTTTGATTTTGTATGACTAAGTTACGACTGTTTTAGTACAGAGGTGTTGATCTTTTCCAGATTCTGTTTTTCGGTAATTTTGATGACAAAAGCATTTTAAAGGACTATGCTACACATATTATTTTGATCCAAAACTTTGGTTAGTGTTTCTTTATCTAGTTAGGAATTACCCAGAATTTTGGTGAATTTTATTGATAAGTTTTATGTGTTGTTTCATGCTCATTTATGAAATTTATACTTGCTGTATTTTACTCACTGTTCTGTAAAGAATCTTATTTTTACTATGATTCCTTTTACTGTATGAAAAATATTTGTGAAACATGAAAGTTAGTATATTTTATCTATTTTACCTTTGGCGGAATTGGATTTCGTTTCACTGATTGCGAGATATCATAGTTTTCGTACAGCAGTGTTAGGATTTCCAGATTCGCCAAACTATATTTTCTTGATGCTTTCTTATTTTTGATGACTGGTCTAATTTTACTGAAAAATTCTGAAACTTTATATTTAGATACTGGACATATAGGGAATACCTCAGATTTTTCGTGGAATTATTTAATATGTTTTCATGCTGTTTTCCTGTTCTTGAATTCGTTTTCCTGATTTCTGGCTGAACCTATTTCCGGTATTCAAATCAGTTTTGAGCTATGTTTTTGTGAATTAATATATGACTTATTTATATTCGTTGGATTCGTGTGGAAGTCTATTTTCCAGATCCTTCGACGGATCCAGATTTGCTTGTTTGTAACACTGGGAGTCACTGTTTTACTACAGTATGGTCTTGCTGTCCTGAACATGAGATTTGTCTATTTTATTCCTTTATGAGATATCTTGCACTCGTACATGTTTATCTTGTAACTTGCACTTGCCACATGATCATGCCATGTTATTCTTGATATATTTTGTACATATACATGCTTGTTTGACATTAATAATAAATAACCAAGCCGGGGTAAGGGACAGATCTAATAGTGGATAATTCAGAAATGTGTACTCGGAAGGGGATCCACTGATCCTACGTGATTACTTGAGACATGATACTTGACATGTGATTACTTGATACTTGCACGCAAGACACGATACTTGCCACTTGCACACTTGACACGTGATTACATGATACATGATACTTGGAGCTTGGAGCTCAATACTTGACTTGTCCCCGAGTATACTGCCCTTTATGGTCTACTATGAAATCTAAAGCGAAACTGTTTGTTGTAGTAACCATGTAAGATGGGCTGCATGAAGTGCTACCTAGATAGTAAATTACTACAAGTCTTGAACATGATACTTGAACATGATACATGCTTGCTTGATACATGACTACATGATATATGAGACTTGTTTACATGAGACTTGATACATGAGACTTGATACATGACACTTGATACACGATTAGATGACACTTGACACTTGATGCATGTTTACATGAAACTTGATTACTTGACACTTGATTTATGCCATGTACACTTGTTCACTTTACCATGCTAGTTGTTTATGTTGACATCATACTTATACCATGTTGCTAGTTAGTTTTCCCATGTGCTTGTATCCTCCATTATAAGTGGTCCGTAACTTGCAATTGACGGGTACTTGTTTTTCTCTTTTCCTCTTTCCTGCATTCGTTGAATTGCAGATTTTGGAGAACAGGTTCCAGATGGTATCGGAGACATGAAGTATTAGTGCTGCATTTTATTATTACTATTTCTTGTAGCTTGCTTGAACAATATTATATTTTGAGACTTGGATTTATTTCTTATATTTGGGCAATATGACCCAAGATATTTGTTTTATTCAGATCATGACTATTTGAGATTTATGTATTTGGTTTCAAGTACTCTTGTTAGTATTTTGACTCATTATGTGCATGTGGTTTATTAATTCGCTTCCGACTCTGATGTTTCTTGAGGATGTTGTTATGATTTCTTAAATAGCTTATGGATGATGAAAATCATTCGCTTGGCTTTTGTTACGTATCCGTATTCCGTATTCTTTTTGGGAAGCGGGGCGTGACAGGCTCCCTTTTCACCCATTCGTGAGGGAGGTATTGCGATGGTACGGTGTGGGCCCGATCCAACTTATACCGAACATGTGGAGACATGTAATGGGGTTCGTGCTTCACTGCCAGGCCGCTAGGATCCTCGCCGCAACGTCCTCCGTAGGTTGTACAAGATCCATCAGAAGGTGCGGACGGAGTACCGGTTCTATCTCAACGCTCGGAAAGGTGTCAATTTGGTCGACAATCCCGACTCCGTGAAATCTTGGAGGCACAAGTTTTTTTTTATTCGGAGTACAGTGTCGTGGGATATCTCGACTGTTTAGGGGGACGATGTGTCGAGGAGGGCAAAGGCGAAACCATCCCTTAGCCCGGAGGAAGATAGAATGGTTGGGATTCTTCTGGATCGACCCACGATGAGTTGGAGATATATCTCCGAAGAGAGCCACTTTGGGGGGGGGGTGTCTAAGCTTGATGAACCCTAGTATGCATTTTTTTATGTTTATCTTTATCTCTTAGCTTGTAAGAGCCAAAAATTTTCAACATTCATCTTCTTTCTCGTGGGAGACCTAAGCATGGACTTTGATGACATCATGAGTAAGCGTTCTTCGCTGAGTAGCAGGTGGGTCGATGAGAGGAAGAGGAAGCATATGTTTGTTCGACCGTTGCCGTCGAAGGCGACCACGAGCGAGAGTGACGCCACTCCTGTTGTGGACTTAGAGTCCACGCCTGCGGCACCGACTGCTCCATCAGCCAGTGAGCTCCCCCTTTCGGCGACGCTTGCACTTGACGCTCCTCCCCTCACAGCGGCGGCCGAGATAATCTTGACCGACAAGTTGAAGAGGATCCTCATCCCAGACTGGCAGATCCGGAGGCACGAAGGCTTCCTAAGAGATTCGACGAGCTGCATGGATGCTATTCATCATTTGGCCACTCCTAAAGACAAGGCCTCTATGGAGCATGGGACCGTGGGCGACTCGGCCTTGGAGATTGCGAAGGCACAAATGACCGTAAGTTTAGTTTTTTGCTTGGTCGTAGATCTTCTTAGCAAACTCCCCCTAATTGGCAATTTTCGTTCTTGTTCACATTCCTAAGTTCTTTCTCGCAGGTGATTTGTCACTTCAACCACCTGCTGAGGCAAGTGGCGGAGCAAGAGAAGAAGCTAAAATCGGTGCTAGAATGGGAAAGGTAGAGCTGTTGCGGGCGAAGGAGTCCGAAGCAGCTGCTCTATTGGCCAAATCTCAAGCCACCAAGATTACTCTGTTAGAGGCGGCATTGGCAAAGGCGAAGGAGAGCGTCGAACTGGAGAAGGTGGAGATCGCCCTAAAGAGGGAGGCTGAGAGGGAGAAGGCAGCTTTTGAACGAGATGTGGCTGTGCGAGATGCCGAAGCCGCGGAGAAAAAGGCCATCGACTACTTGGAGAACAACATGCGGAAAGCCTCTAAAACCCCGAAAGACACCTATTCCTTCAATAATGTTAGCATCACAAGATTTAAGAAGTAATTTGCTGAATACATCAGCCACGAGAGAAGATAAAAGACAAGAAATGTGATCTCCTTGTCTAAGCTCCCGCCAACATATGAATATTTTTTCCCCTCAATACCATTAATGAAGACAGACGAAATACCAACGAAGAGACTGGATTTAATCCAAGAAATCCATCAGAGGACAAAACCTCGATGTAAAAGAATATAAAAAATGAACTCCCAATTAACCTTGTCATAGGCTTTCTCGAAGTCTAATTTCAAGATAATTCCTTCAGACTTAGACTGATGACAACTCGAAATAATCTCTTGTGCACAAGCTACATTATCTAATATGAATATGTTCTTGATAAAACCCGTGAGCCGGGTCGATAAAAGGAGAGATGGCCGAATTGAGATGGTTAGCCAACACTTTCATGATAATTTTAAAGAGGGCATTAAGAAGACTAATGGGTCAAAAAATGGAGACCTTGTTAGCCCCAATAATTTTTGGGATAAGAACAATGTGCCCATAGTTAATCCTATCAAAGGACATCTAACGGTGGAAAGATCAGAGAACATCTAAAAAAGATCATATTGAAGCAGGTTCCAAAAATTTTGGAAGAAAAAAGATGGGAAGCCGTCAGGATCTGGTGCAGAATCACTATGCATGGAGAAGATAGTTGTTTTAATCTCTTCTAATGAACAGGGGGCTTCAATAGCAGATAAATCATGGTTCTCGGTTCCGTAAAGGCTAGCCCAATCGAGATGGATGGGTTGAGATGCGGAAGAGCCCATAAGGTTTTTAAGGAAAGAAAGCAATGCCACATGAAATTCGTCATTCGACAGTATTTCAACATTGTCCTCAACAATGGAAGAGATCTGATTGGATAAGAAATATAAAATGTTTTCTTATTCTCAAATTTATATTTTGATTATTTTGGCATTTTCTTTGCATTTCACCTGACATTGAGGACAATGTAAGTTTTAAGTATGGGGGAAGGGATTTAGGTTGGGTTTTAATTTGTTATTTCATTTTATTTAATTTTTTTTTTGATTTTTGATTTTGTGGTTTTCAATAATTTTTGGTTTTGTATGTCAGGAGCAATATTCAATTTAGCTTGAAAAACTCATAACACGATTGAATAAGTAATCATCCAACTTAGAATTAATTAGTCTAGTTATTTTCCTTGAGAAAGGTAGTGACAAATTTGGAAGACAAAAGCCAGTGAGATTTTAAGCCTTTAGATGGACACACCCATATCAGTCTCACTATTTTCTTTCATGTGAGATATTCTTCCATAGATTTATTTCTCTATAACTTGCCTTGATTCTCTTCGAGGTCATATTGACACATGCATGCTTGAACATGATTAAGGCCCTCTTTGTTATAAGCTACATAAGCCAAATAGCCTACCTTGCAATTAATTTTTCCCTTTGTTGAACCCCTTTGAGCTTTACTTTTCGTTTATTGTGAACCCACGTTACAAGCTTTAAACCTGTTACCGCTAAATCTGGTGTGGGGGCAAACAGATAGTATTTGTGGATTCTTGGAAAGCCTGAATAGCAAACCTGAACCTGTTCCGCCGGGGTTTGACCACTGACTCCCGCCATTCACCTGCAAAAAGTGCGAGACACTGGGGTTGATCCCGGTGACAGACCCTCCGACGCTCAAGTCAGTAATTAGGAAGATTATGAAAGAGCGTGAATTGGCAAAAGATTGATTGCCTCTTAATGGTGATGGATGGGGGGTATTTATAGCCGCCATTGGGGTCAGATTAGGAATGTAATCTCTGTGATCAGATAAGGAATGTAATCCCTAATCTCCAGTGAAACAATAGATGTGAATCATGGCTATTTATTAGTATTAATCAGAAACCCTAATTTTATCCTGCTGGACTGGGTTTATTTCGGGTTGGGACCCGTACCCAGTTGAGGTGGATCTGTTCGTGGGTTATTGGGTCTTTGGGAAAAAGACCCAGGACCCACTTCAGACCCATTGGTAGGCAAAATTACCATTTTACCCCTAAGCTTTGAGATTCGTTCCTGATTTGGACGGTTCTGATTTAACCCCATTTTTAGCCATATCACGAGCCCCACACTCCCGAAGACTGAGCTTGATCAGCCTTTGAGGAGTAGTTTTACTGTTTTAATGGCTGGCGGAGTTGTATCGGAGTCCAAATGGAAGGTTTCGAATCTTTGCAGGAGGCAGTATGGTGATTTTCTAAGTTAGTTGCGTGCTCTGAGTTGTTCTTGAGCTCTTCTGGACATTTGGTGATTTTTATCTAATTTTTCGGAATATTTACTTAATTTTGCAAAGTGTCGATTCGTCGTTCGGGGGTCTTAATAAATGGTCCTAGGCAATAATTATTTACTCAGGGGTTCAAAAATATTTCCCCGACTTTATAATTATTTTCGAGGATTTTTAATTAATTTTCCCGAATTTTTAATCATTTTTTTGAAATTTTCAAATAAATAAAACGATTTTAATAAATAAAATACCGAATTATGGCATGGCGCAATCTAGACCGTTGATCTTGTGCGGGTGCGAACTTCTGAAAGATCGGATGGACAGGGTCGCTCAGCGGCAATTTCTCCGCTTTTGAGGGTCGGATGGGCACTTGCTCGGAATCCGAGCGAAGTGGCTCGGTTTTTCTTTCACACGAGTGGCTCGGATCGCTAGTCGCTTGGCTCGGAGTTCTGAGTGATGTGGAGCGATCTGAGCCGTCGGATCTCGGCGCGAATCTCGAGGTGGGCACGGTTCTCAAGAAAATACTATCTTGTCGTTTAGTGGACGTGGCGTAATCTGGACCGTCCATCATCTCAGGCGTGATTTTCGCAGTGATCCAACGGTTGGAGATGCTCGGCAGCGTTTTTCTTCACTTTCGAGGGTTGAATTGGCACTTGCTCGGAATCCGAGCGAAGTGGCTTGGTTTTTCCCTCGCGCGAGTGGCTCGGGAATCTAGTTGCTCGGCTCGGACTGCCGAACGTCGTGGAGGGACCTGAGCCGTCAGATCTTGGCACGAATCTCAAGGCAGACACATTTCCCAAGAAAACACTATCTTGTCGTGTAGTGGTGCTGGCATGATCTGGACCGTCTGATCGAAATCTTGTACGAATTTTTAGGGGAAAGTTGTTTTTCTCCAATTCACAGCTCGGATTGGCACTTGCTCGGAATCCGAGCGATGTAGCTCGGTAGCCAATCGTATAGCTCGGTGGTTGAACTGTTAGCTCGGTGGCCGAGCGTGTAGCTCGGTGGTCGAACTGTGAGCTCGGGACCGAGCATATAGCTCGATGGCCGAACTATCGGTTCGGATCGCCAGCTGCTCGGCTCGGACCGTTGAACGTCGTGGGACGATCTGAGTCGTCGGATGATGGCGCGAATCTTGATGCTGGCTCAGTTCCCAAGAAAACACTATCTTGTCGTTTAGTGACGCTGGCAAGATCTGAGCCGTTCGATCAAAATCTTACGCGAATTTTGAGGGGAAAGTCGTTTTTCTCCAATTCGTAGCTCGGATTGGCACTTGCTCGGGATCCGAGCTATCCTCTTTGTTGCGGAGGTCGGATCGCCTGTCGCTCGGATTTTGTTTCCGAGGTGCCGAGCTGTTTTACTTGGGTCGAAACGTCGCTTCCTTTGTCAACAGTTGTGGCTCTTCGTTACTTAGCCATTTGGGCTTTTGTAACGCTTCAAGGGAGGCCCAAGAGTTGCGCCTTTACGTTACAAAGCCCAAGATGCGTCACTTTTACTATAAGTTTTCACGACCTCAACACTTAACCTCATTTCTCACTTTCACTTTCTCACTCTTGGTTTTACTTCTTAGCGAAGTTTTTAGCTCTTGGGTGGCGCTGCTTGCTGTTGCGGCAAGGCGTTTTAGGCTCCGACGATCTTTTCCAGCCGTACTAGTCACTTCAAGGTCAGTCTCTCTCCTCATCTTTGTAAAATGGTTAAGTTTTCTTCCGCGGATGAGACCCCCTCCTCGGACCTAGGCGTCAGCCGAGCGGTCAGGCCGAGCAAGGGTAAAGGGAAGGAGGTCGTGGAGCCAACCAAAGAGACAACAGTCAGGCCGAGTATAGACGAGGAGGTTGCCGAGGCTCTCCAGGAGGTAATGGTCCGAGCCAGCAAGGGCAAGGGGGTGAATCGATAATTGAGCACCCGAAGACTGTAGGGGAGTTAGGTCGGCTTCTGAGCATTCTGTCGAGCGTTAGCGGTGTGCGGAGCTACTCCGGAGATCTATTGGAGAAGGTGATACAGGGCATCGCCAAATTGATCGAGGAGAACGAGCCGAGGGAAACTTTTGAGGTGGACCAGATCTCTTCGGTCCTGACCGAGGCGGATTTGCATCGGATCCGGAGTGTGTTCCGAATCCCCGCAGAGTATGGGCTCCTTTTCTCCGACCCTGGCTTCCGAGCGTGCACGTCGTCGGCCGATACGTGCATTTTTCCTGCCGATTCCCTGAATGCCGGACTTCGGCTACCGCTGCACCCTTTCGTGATCGAGGTGCTGCAGTGGTACGGCTTGAGTCCGGCTCAGCTGAAGCCGAACACCTGGCGGCACGTTATGGCGTTTGTTCTTCATTGCCAGGAGGTCGGCGCTCTGCCCAATATGTTCATCCTTCGGAGTCTCTACCGTCCTTACCAACCAAACAAAAATGAGCAGAGGTACTACCTCTCGCCGAGGAAGGGTGTGAAGCTGATCGAGAACCCAGACTCGATCAAGCATTGGAAAGAGAAGTACTTCCTCGTCCTAGCTCCCGCGCCATGGGTGATCCCGACGGTGTGGTTGAGGGATGGCCTTCCTAAGCGGGCGAAGAAAGAGCCCGTGCTCAGCAATGAAGAGGCAGAAATTATGGAGAAGCTGCTCGGGCTTCCGACTCTCAGTTGGAAAGACATCACCGAGGAGGCATTATTCCGAGGGGGTCTCAGTCCGATCGACCCTAGTACGCTTCTCCTATTCTTGTCTTGTCTTTGAGGTTTGGAAAATTTTTCTAACTGTTTTCACTCGGTCTTTGCAGAAACTCCCGACATGGACTACAAAGGTCTGATGGCTAAGGCCCGAGTGGCTAAGGAGCAGGAGGTGAGGAAGAGAAAGAGAACCGTGTCCGGGCCCCAAGGCGGCCGAGCGCCCAAGATCCCCTCGGTCTCTCCGACCCTCGAGGGGCAGGTTGTTGAGGCTCCTCCGGTCGAGTCCGATCAAGGCCTTGTCGTGCCGACCGTCCCTCCTACTTCGGATGCGCCGACCCAAACGGTGCGAACAGATGTTCCAGGGTCTTCGGGCGGAGCGTTCAATGTGAGCGCGGCTCTGGCTCTCGATGTCCCGCCCCTCACTGCCGAGGCGGAGGCAATCCTGACCGAGGAGCACAAGCGCATCTTCGTCCCCAATTAGCAGGTGATGAAGGTCGACGGGTTCCTGGGGGACGGCAACATCTGCATGCAGGCAGTGAAGCACCTGCCGACCCCGAAAGACCGAGCGACGCTCAAGGCGGGCGAAGTTGGTGACGCTGCGATGCAGATTGCTTGGAACACCATGTCAGTAAGTACTAGAGGACTTTCTTCAAAAAATTTCGAAGTTTTTGTGCTCGTGCTTAACTGATTTTGGATGGCTTGTAGACCCTCTGTCACTTCAATTATTTGCTCGAGGAGTTCGCGAGCAAGGAAAAGGAGATAACCGTTCTGAACGACCGGGAATGGTCGGAGCGGTCTAAGGCAGTGAAATAGCTGGAGGCCGAGCAGTTGCATTCCGCTTCGCTCGAGGCCGAAGTTGCCGATCTAAAAGCGAGCAGTTGCATTCCGCTTCGCTCGAGGCCGAAGTTGCCGATCTAAAGGCTAAGCTCGCCGAGGCGCAGAGGAGCTCGGCCGCCGAGGCTTCCAAGGTCGAGACCCTGGATAAGGAGATGGCTCGACTCGAAGGAGAGCTGTCTAAGGCCCTAAAGGCGTCGGAGGAAGCCCTGAGCGATCATGCGTCGAAGGTGGCGGCCGCGGAGAAGGCGGTTCGAGACAAGGCCGAGGCTCACATGTTGACTAACATAGAGGAGGCGTACGGCCGAGCGCTGAAGCATATCGCCGCTCGGAACCCCGGATTTGATGTCTCGTTCTACTACTTCTACGACCCCGTGGAGGGTGAGGAAGCGTTGCCCCTGGCCGAGCTTGCTCCTAGGCAGGAGAGCGAAGACTCCGAAGACGAGGTGGGTGCCGAGGGTGCGATTGTATCCGTGCCGGACGATGATGAGGTCGACCCCTGACTTTGTAGCCTCTTCTCATCTTCTTGTTCTCCCCCCCTGCCTTTTTTTTGTAATGCCTAACTACGGACTGGCCACCGCTTTTTGTAAATCTTGGACTTTTAATGAAATGATTTCCTTTTTGGTGTTTCGGCTGAATATTTAGAAATTTCGCAAAGTGTTCAACTCTTTTTGCTCGGATTGTGTCCTTAAGTGTTGAAGATTTCTTTTGATATTCCTCCGCTTTTCAGGTCGAGTTGGGTCCAATGACTGAGGTCTCCCATCTTCGTACTGAGCTGAAGAAAACGAAGCGGGCTCTTTCTCGCAGTCGTGATAAAGCGTTTTACGACTTCTTGAAATTGGAGGACATCAATGCAACTGCGAGAGGGTATTTTCGCGAGTTGAGGCAACTGCAGAAGCAACCACGAGAGACTCATCTCAAAGGCGAGATAGAGTTGCTCCATAAGGAGCTCTTCGATGTCGACCAAAGGAATAGTGAACTGCTGGCAGAGGTTCGTCATTTGGAGGTGACGGTGAAAGAACATTCGGCGGAGGAAGAGGAGTTAGCTTTGAGGGTGGGGAAGTTGATGTCTGAGCGCGATGAGTTAACGGTAAGAATTGACAAACTGAGGAGGATCACGATCGACAGGGGTATCGAAGTGACTCATTTCCGTCGTATTGTGGCTGATAGCACTAACGTCGCAGGCTCGTTCAAACTTCCCTGTTTCAAAGTATCGACGGAGGGCAATATTCTGAGAGATAGGATCGTCGAGCTAGAGGAGGAGATTGCAATGCTGAAACCTCAGCCCGTAAGGATCAATGTTCGCAGTACATCATATACTCGCGAAGAGAGCGAAAGAGGAATCTCGTTCTACGAACTTGCAACTCGTTCGCCCACCGTTAGGCGAAGCCCAGCTGACGCTCAAAGCGGTGTAGCTGTTTCGTCTAGTGGCGCCTCGATTGGGGCCACAGCTAGAATCAACACCGAAGGGGGTTCTCGCTTCGCTGGTTTAGAGTCGAGCTCAGAGGTAAGGCGACGCCGCCCTCGTGTGTCTCTGAACCGAAGCGTTCCCCTTCCAAAGAAGCGCTAAACAAGTTGTATTATGCTCTTTAAGTTATTGTAAAAACTCTGTTGTAGTGTCAGTCTTGTTTGAGCTCTTAATAAAAAAAGTTTGTTTTGCTTCTGATGTTCGAATGTTGCGTTGGCTGGTATTAGTTTAAGTATAACTCCTCCAACTTTTGACCACTACTCAAAATCAGAAGCAAATCTTCCTTCTTATGGGCGAACCACTTTTGGCCTGCGTAATAGCGATTGAGAAGTGGAGTCAAGCCAAGTGTTGGACTCCGAACTCGTCGCTAGAGTTTGTTCAACGGTTGTGGGAGCAATTCCGAATGGCGAACCCCTTCTAGTCCGCTTAAGTGCGAGCTTGCGAAGAGGAGTCGAGCCAAGCGTTGGACTCCGAACTCGTCGTTAGAGTTTGTTCAACAGTTGTGGGAGCAATTCCGAATGGCGAACCCCTTCTAGCCCGCTTAAGAGCGAGCTTGCGAAGAGGAGTCGAGCCAAGTGTTGGACTCCGAACTCGTCGTTTGAGTTTGTTCAACGGTTGTGGGAGCAATTCCGAATGGCGAACCTCTTCTAGCCCGCTTAAGAGCGAGCTTGCGAAGAGGAGTCGAGCCATGTGTTGGACTCCGAACTCGTCGTTATGGTGAAGAGTAAAGGCAGAGAAGTAGAAGCAATTTTACAAGTAAAATATGAAAAAACTTTCTTTATTGATAGCTAATAGTTGGCTGCTTCTAAGTTGCGAGCCGTTATTACATAAGAGAAATAAAGAAAAAAATACAAGTAAAAGGAGAGGAACGGTTCGACATCCCAGAATACTTAGAGAGGCGTTAATGCTCTCTCTCGGTATTTCAAAAGATGTTCGGCATTCCAAGTCCTGGGGATCTCTCTGCCTTCGAGGTCTTCTAGACGATATGTCCCGGGCCGAACTACTTTGGTGATCTTGGAGGGTCCCTCCCAATTTGGAGCTAGTTTACTCTTCTGACGGGAAAAAGAGATTGCTAACTTTCTGAGGACCAAGTCCCCTTCTTTGAGGTCGGTAGGACAGACTCTCTTATTGTACGCCAACTCGATCCTCCTTCGATAACTCTATTGGCGGATTGACGCTCTTTCCCGTAACCCGTCGTCTAGGTCTAAGTTTGCCCGAAGTTCTCTGGCATTCTGTTCTTCTTCGTAGGCAAGAAGGCAAGGAGAAGGAATGCCAACTTCCAATGGGATCACAGCCTCGGACCCATAGGTGAGGTTGAATGGCGACTCTCCTGTGGGGGTCCGTTTCGTGGTGCGGTAGTTCCACAGCACGTTAGGGAGCTAATCGACCCATAAGCCTTTAGAGCACTTATTCAGCCTTTTCTTAATACCAGAGAGGATCTGCCGGTTAGCATTCTCCACTTGACCATTCGACTGTGGATGGGAGACAGAGGAGAAATGTTGTTGGATGGCGAGGCCTTCACATAGAGCTCGAAAGGCAGCCCCGGTAAACTGGGTTCCGTTGTCTGTTATAAGGACTCGAGGGACACCGAATCGGCAGATAACGTTCTTCCAAAAGAATTGAAGTACTTTGTTCTCGGTGATTGTGGCCAAGGGCTCGACCTCTATCCACTTCGAGAAGTAGTCGATAGCCACGACTAAGAATTTGAGCTGGCCGGGAGCTGGTGGGAATGGCCCTAGTAAATCCATCCCCCACATTGCGAAAGGGATAGGACTTGATAGGGAGGTGAGTGGAGCTTGTGGGAGGCGACGAACATTGGAGTACTTCTGACAAGAGCTGCAATGCCGAACGTGTAGTTCGGCGTCTTAAAGGAGAGTGGGCCAGAAATATCCATAATTCAACACTTTCCGGGCTAGGGATCTGGGCCCTGAATGTGCCCCGCCGATGCCTTCGTGGAGCTCTTGCAGGGTGTATTCGGCTTGTTCCGGGGAGAGGCATCTCAAATAAGGCCTGCCGTCTACTTGTGTGAAGGAGCGCTTGTATAGGATGCCCTCGATAAGTGTGTATCGCTCTGCTCGGGTTCTCACTCGGCGAGCTTCTTTAGGGTCTTTGGGGAGGAGCCCATCCCTTAGGAATTCTACCAGGGGTTTCATCCAGTTATCTTGAAGCAGGACAGGTAGCGACTCCATCGAGTCAGAAGTTTCATCCTCTATACTTGGCTTCAGGAGCACCTCGATCAAGATGGTCTGCTCTAGACCTTGGAGGGAGGAGGAGGCTAGCTTGGAGAGGGCGTCGGCTTGGGAATTCTCTTCTCGGGGGATTCGCTGGATGAGAGCTTCTTCAAATAGGGCCATGAGATTCCTGACCTTGGCTAGGTACTTAGCCATTCGGTCATCTCGTGCCTCGTACTCGCTTAGGACCTGATTTACGACCAGCTGAGAGTCGCTAAAGATCCGGAGGCGCTGCGCTCCTGCATTGCGAGCCATTCTGAGGCCGGCTATGAGTGCTTCATATTCTGCTTCGTTGTTAGAGGCCTTGAAGTTGATCCGGAGGGAGTATTGGAGGATGAAATCATCTGGGCCGGCCAGAATGACCCCGGCTCCGCTTTCCTCGTTACAAGAGGATCCATCTACATAAACCGACCAGATAGGCTGTCCCTTCATTGCTTAGCTGACCTCGGGGATGGTACTTTCAACTATGAATTTACTTAAGGCCTGAGCCTTGATCGCGGTTCGAGGCTGATACGTTATATCATGCTGTCTCAGCTTGATAGACCACTTCATGAGGCGACCGGAGGTCTCTGGTTTGTGGAGAACTTGCTTCAGCGGTTGGTTGGTAAGAACGACTACCGAATGGGATTGGAAATATGGGCGAAGCTTTCTTGCGGCCATGACTAAGGCGTATGCCATCTTCTCTATCCTCGGGTAGCGGAGCTCGGCATCCCGAAGTACCTTGCTCATGTAATAAATGGACTTTTGAGTCCTATCTTCTTCCCTCACGAGGACGGCGCTGAGGGTCTGCTCGGAGGCTGCTAAGTAGAGGTAGAGGGTTTCCCCGGGAACAGGTTTGCTGAGGAGAGGAGGATTGACTAGGTAAGCCTTTAGCTGATCGAATGAGTCTTGTTGCTGCTGACCCCACTCGAAGCCTTTAGCCCCCCTGAGAGCCTTGAAGAAGGGAAGTCACTTCTCCCCTGACTTGGAAAGGAAGCGCCCTATGGCTGCCAGGCGACCCGTTAACTTCTGAACCTCTTTAACATTCTTCGGGGGAGCCATGTCTAATATGGCTTTGATCTTCTCGGGGTTGGCCTCGATTCCTCTATGGCTGACCATGAAGCCTAGAAATTTCCTCGACGAGACTCCGAATGCATACTTGTTCGGATTGAGCCTCATATCGTGCTTTCTGAGTACATAGAACGCCTCCTGCAGATCGGCCACATGATCGGCCCCGTGGATGCTCTTCACAAGCATATCGTCAACATACACCTCCATATTTCGGCCGATTTGTGCTTGAAAAACCTTGTTGACGAGGCGTTGATAAGTGGCACCTGCATTCTTCAAACCGAAGGGCATTACCCTGTAGCAGTAGAGGCCCTGATCGGTTACAAAGGAGGTCTTCGGGATATCCGGGGGAAACATACGAATCTGATTGTAGCCTGAGAAGGCATCCATGAAGCTGAGGAGTTCATGGCCCGAAGTGGCGTCAATCAAAGTATCGATACTTGGAAGAGGGAATGGATCTTTGGGGCATGCTTTGTTGAGGTTGGTAAAGTCGATACAAATCCTCCAGGTCCCATTGGACTTCTTCACCATCACTACATTTGAGAGCCATTCGGGATAATTGACCTCTTGTATGAACCGAGCCTTCAAGAGCTTGTCCACCTCCTCTTTTATAGATTGCTGGCGCTTGGGAGCGAACTTGCGCCTCTTCTGTTGGACTGGTTTGGACCCCGGAGCGACGCTGAGGTGGTGGACTAAAAGCTCTTCGGAAATTTCGGGCATGTCTGCGGCCGACCAAGCAAAGAGGTCACGATTCCTACGGATGCACTGGACTATGTCGGAGCATAGGGCAGATGGGAGGGTCTTGCTAACAAAGAACTTTCGGCTCGGATCCTGCTCAGAGAAGAGCACTTCCTCCAACTCATCCACCGGCTCAGACGTAGGTCAGACAACATCTTGGGGGATTTCAAGAGTTTCGAGGGAGAGGACTGGACCCATAGTAGAGGTCATGTAGCATTTGCGGGCCGTTTCCTGATTGCCTTTTACTTCCCCTACTCTTGCCCGGGTGGGGAATTTCATCTTGAGGTGATAGGCGGAAGGGATGGCTTCGAGAGCGGCTAAGCCGGGCCGACCCAAAATGACATTGTAAGCTGCAGGGACATCCACGACCATAAAGTCCATCGACTCCGTTCGTGTAGTAGGAGTTTTGCCAGCGGATATGTCGAGGGTGATCACCCCTTCAATAGTCACTGGCACTCCCGTGAACCCATGGAGTGTGTAGCCGGCGGGCTTAAGTCTGTCCTGGGATAGTTTGAGGCCTTTGAAAGCGGTGAGGAAGAGGATGTTAACGGAGCTGCCATTGTCCACCAGGATCCTTTCCACTTTAAAGTTTGCCATATGGAGGTTGATGACAAGCGCGTCACAATGGGGGATTCGGACACCCTCAAGGTCTTCATCTAAAAATGTGACGGGCACTCCGAGGCCTTTAGGAGGAGGTGTGGCGCGAACCGAATTAACTTCTCTTATGAACGCCTTTCGAGAGGAGTTGGAGGAGCCCCCCATTGGGCCCCCATGAATGAGGTGCAGGACACGCTCCTCTTCGAATTCGGGCATTTAATCGCATTCAGGACGCTTGTTAGCCCCCCAAGGCGGGGGAGGAAGACCGGCTCGGTCCTTTCTCACAAACTTGGTCAGCTGCCCTCTCTGGATGAGGGCTTCTATCTCATTTTTCAGGGCCCGACAATCATTAGTATCGTAGCCGTGGTCCCGGTGATAGCGGCACCACTTCTCTTTATCCCTCTTCTTGCCAGGAGTGTTCATTTTTGGCGCAGGGGGCAGCACCCCTTCCTTCTCAACTTCCATGAGAATTGTGAAAATGTTGGCGTTAAGAGGAATGAACTTTTCGAATCTGAGGGGAGGTCGGCGCTGTCCATCATTGTCCTTTTGGAGCTTCTTGGCTCCTTCTTCTTCTGTTCCCTTTCTCTTAGACCCGGAGGAAGGCCCCTCGAAGTTGGGGCGGTGCTCAGCTTCCTCGGCCCGAATATACTTTTTACTCCGGAGGAGGAGGTCAGAGAAGTTCTACGGGGGCTTCTTGGCGAGGGAGGAGCGGAGGCTGGAGTTGAGGATATTGGATTGGAATGCTGCTGCAGCGACCGACTGGTCGAGGGATGCTATGGACCTGGCTTCCGCTGTGAACCTTTTCACATAGTCTCTCAGCTTCTCATCCTTCTTCTGGTTGAGATAGAGTAGCGAAATGCTGGTCTTCTCAGTTCGGCGGCTACTCACGAAGTGGGTGACGAAGAGGGTCTCAAATTGCTCGAAGGAGAATATTGAGGATAGGGCAAGGCGAGAGTACCATTCTCGAGCCGGACCCTTGAGAGTAGCGGGGAAGGTCTTGCACAGCAGAGCATCGGAAGCTTGATGGATGAGCATGAGGGTCTTAAAGCTTTCGATGTGATCGACAGGGTTAGACTCCCCGGAATAAGTCTCGAATTGAGGAGGTTTAAAGCCAATTGGTACGGGTGCCTCCATTATGGTTCGGGAAAAAGGAGGTCGACTCGGGCAAAGGGTCCTTCCTCTAAGCTCTTCTTCTCTGTCTAACTGACCCAAGCGCCTCTCCATTTCGTGGAGACGGCGGTAGACAACATCATCTCTTCGACGGTAATCAACCGAGCCTCTAAACTCATCTTCGTACGAGGGAGAGCGGGGGCTACGACGACGGTAGCTCCTAGAGCAGCGAGGACTAGGAATGTGCCGGGGGTTGCTAGGAGCTGGGGGAGGAGTTAGGGACCGCCGGCAAGGACTTCGGACTGGAGGAGGAGTGGGAATCCTCGGATCATTGGTGTTGTTGGGACGGAGATTGAGAGCTTGTAGGATGGTTGCTTGGAATTGCTAGAACTCGGCACGAGTGATGGGTGCCTCATCGTTCCTCGGATGCTGCCGACCGGCTGGGGAATGGGGTCTTCTCCTGTCATGCTCGGGGGACTCTCTCCGCCCTCTTCGGGTGGGGGACCTTCTGTAGTCTCGGCGGTGAGGAGATCGCTCATCTGGACGTTGGTGGCAGGAGGCTCCCTTTCGGGCCCGCCTCTCATCCAGACGGCGGCGAAGATCCTCATCCTTCTGCCGATTGAGGATGGTATTGCGAAGGTCGGAAGCTCGGGGATTGCGGGAGGCCATAGAATCCGTAGAGGCATTGTGTACTGAGACGTGGTCCTGCAAAAAGTGCGAGACACCGGGGTTGATCCCGGCGACGCTTCCTCCGACGCTCAAGTCAGTAATCAGGAAGATTATGAAAGAGCATGAATTGGCAAAAGATTGATTACCTCTTAATGGTGATGGATGGGGGGTATTTATAGCCGCCGTTGGGGTCAAATTAGGAATGTAATCCCTAATCCCTAGTGAAAGGATAGATGTGAATCAGGGCTATTGATTAGTATTAATCAGAAACCCTAATTCTATCCTGCTGGACTGAGTTTATTTCGGGTTGGGACCCGTAACCAGTTGAGGTGGATCCGTTCGTGGGTTATTGGGTCTTTGGGGAAAAGACCTAGGACCCACTTCAGACCCATTGGTAGGTGAAATTACCATTTTACCCCTAGGCTTTGAGATTCGTTCCTGATTTGGATGGTTCCGATTTAACCCCATTTTTAGCCATATCAAAACCTGAAAAAAAAAACAATACCTTTACCCAAGCCATAGAGCAAGTGGAGCATCGTTCATCATTATGGTATGTATGAGTATGCAAGAAGTAAGTGTGGAGGTGTCTGGATTTGTGGTATGGCTATGGCTAGTGAAATGGAATATATTCTCATTCGCATTTCGTGAGTTCCAGTATTGACATAATTATTAAAATAAAAAAATAAAAAATGAAGTGATAAAGAATATTGCTTTTGATATACAAACTATCCATGATAAAAATTCCTCCTAAAATTCCAATAAAAGGTCTGTTTATACGTAATATATACAAAGTGGAAGCTGTTGTGAAGGATCGTTCCCTATCTTTTTAAACGATCTCTTTCTCAATGCAGGAGTTTTACATGGTTTAAATGTTATAAAAACAAATGGAAGAAGTTGATGAATGGAATGATTGGTTTTATATGTCTTATATATTCAAACTTGAGTTGATTCATTTTTGTTCCACTAGTTTTGATGGCTTTTGAGCTACATTCCCAAATATTCCCCACCTCGATCCTCAACCCTGTTACAACCCTTGAAAAGTCCTTATGATTCTTGTTATGCATGTGATCCCAATGGTGGAGAATGAGAAGATATGCAAGCCTATGGTAGATCATTTCCATTGGAATGAATTTGAGCGAAACACATACATTCGAACACATAAGAGTTGAGTGTTTATTTCGGTGAGTGTCTACATATTTAATTTACTCCATCTTCGAGTGAAAATACTTACTAGGTAATCATAAGTTGTTTAAGAATGTTCATTATATGTTATGAGTTTCGAACAACTTGGTTTTTCTTTAATGATGGCGTAACAACCTTGGTGTTTTTGGGAAAGTGGATTTGAGTTTTGCCTGAGGACGAGCAAAAGTTAAGTGTGGGAGAATTTGATGAGAATGCAAAATGTTATATTTTATCTCCCTTAATGTATAGTCTTTTATACTTAGAGCATCTGTAGTCGTTTGCTAAATATGCATAATATGCATATTTTCTCGAAAATATTGCTGCAGTCGTTTGCTAAATATGTATATTTTGCATATTTAGCTACAGTAAATTGCTATAAATGAGAGAAGATTTGAGAATTATGCATAATTTAAAGGACGAAACTTCTTGTTGCATCGCTCGAAAAAATATTATTTTTTAATCGTCGGACGAAACATCGAGTTGCATCGTTCCATTAAAAATTAATTTTTTAAAGCAGAAAAGGTCGGAAAATTAAAAAACCCTCGGACGCAAGCGTCCCTCATCTCTGCAATCCTCGGACGCAACATGAAGTTGCGTCTGTTGGGTTTTTAAAAAAAATAAAATAAAATATTCAATTACCTATTTGCCCCTTTTCATTCATCAACTGCTCATTTTCCCTTTCCAAGATAAATCCAACGGCTATTTTTTTATCTAAACAGCTCACTAAAATTTTGTATAGATAGTACCTATACTGAACCGAATATTAGCACTACAATTGTCTAAAAAAACTTTCAGATCCCAAGTTCCTATTCCTCTCTCTGTCTTATATTGAGTTATTTGTGAATGAAAATCAATGGCGAGCCGAAGTGTAAGGGGGAGAGCATATACGTCTCAGGAATATGTTCTTCTGTGCCAGAGTTGGATTAGTATAACTCAAGATCCAGTGATCGGTAACGATCAATCCGGGGCACAGTTCTGGGAGCATATTTTTTCTACATTTAAGGTATTATTAGGAACTCCGACCGACAGAACAGTAAGCTCACTTACTAGTCGATTTCAACTGATTTCAAAAGAAGTAGCCGTATTCATAGGAAAATTGAGCAATGCAACTACTAGGACCGGTAGCGGAACAACCGAGACAGATAAGGTATGTAGAAAAAATACTGATTTAAATTCATTATTTGTATTATTTGTTTACATAATAAAGTTTGGTATTTGAATGTTGTCTCAGATTCGCGAAGCGAGAGTAAAATATATGGCAACTTCGGGGAGAGCTTTCAAATTTGATGAATGTTGTGAGACTCTTAAAGATCAGCCAATGTTTTCATTGCGTACTACACAAGTGTTTGATCGAGTACAAAATATCCAATCCGGTGAAGGGAGCGGTAGCTAAAAC
Source organism: Hemerocallis citrina (assembly GCA_017893485.1). Lineage (NCBI taxonomy): Eukaryota > Viridiplantae > Streptophyta > Magnoliopsida > Asparagales > Asphodelaceae > Hemerocallis > Hemerocallis citrina. Next base: position 396,199,659 of record CM030358.1, read on the forward strand.
TCTCCCACAATAAACAACTGGAACACAAATATACCCGTTGATACGGATTCACCTACACCCCTTACCCGACCACCAGGTTGCAAAGCTACTAAGAGGAACGAAAAAAGAGTGGCCGAAACATCAAAATTGAAAGATATGGCTGAAGAAACAACCATTTTTACATATGTATACAAAGAATCACAAGATAGGAGGAATGCGATATTAAAGAACGTGTCGAGGAAGATCGCATTATGGGTATCGATCTGAACACGTTACCTGAGAATCAACGATATTATTTTATATGTAGGAAAAAAGAAATTCTGCAAAAACGAGGTTACAACGATGGTTAAAGAATATTAGGCCAAAATGTTGTATTTTATCTTAATATAATGTAAGCATGCAATTTGAAATGAAGAAAATATTTGACGCTATTAATTTCAAATGAAGAAGAATCTTGTTTTCAGAATATGGCTCCATAGTATCCTGTGTGATTAAATTGAAATTTAATTACATGGTCCCTACGTTATTATTTTAAATTATAATTGCGAATATATCATGCGTTCATAATATGGTAATGATAGTTAATACTAATAATTATCGGCTTACAATACGCTTCAAATAGCAAAACATAGTTCAAAGTAGTACATTCACTACGTTTATAATTATTTAATCAAAGTAAAATTTACAAGAAAATGGGAATACATAGTATTAGTAATACATGCTAACTGCAGTTACTCATCTCTTCATTCCAAATATGCTCCATAAGATCTTGACGAAGTGCATGATTTTTTTGCCTATCATGTAGAATGACATTGGGAACGATTTGGCCTTCTTCATCAATTGGTCCACCTGTGCTTGGTTCGATCCCAATCGAGTCAGAAATTTGATCATAATCATAATCAAGAAAACCTTCGTCACGTTCATCCTCAACAATCATGTTGTGAAAGATGATACATGTTTTCATAATATATGAGAGACTATCTTCATCCCACATACGTGCTGGACCCTTGACTATTGCAAATCGTGATTTAAAAACTCCAAAAGCACGTTCCACATCTTTTCTTGCACCCTCTTGCATTTCTGCGAATTTCCTTTTCTTTTGTGTATCTGGTGCGGTGTAAGTTTTGACAATGGTTGCCAAAGGTGGGTATATACCATCCGCTAAATTACATCCCATATTGTAATTGTGGTTGTTGATGACAAAATTAGCTGGAGGTGCACAACTATCAAGAATTTGATTAAATAAAGTTGACTGGTTCAGCACATTTAGATCATTATTGCATCCTAGCATACCGAAGAATGAATGCCAGAACCAAAGATCATAAGAAGCAACTGCTTCGAGAATAATAGTCAGTTCCCGAACATGTCCTGTGTACTGGCCCTGCCATGCTGCTGGAAAATTTTTCCACTTCCAATGCATGCAATCTACATTACCCAACATCCCAGGGAAGCCCCGAGCATTGTTCTATTCGAGTAGTCTTTCCACATCGGCTGGTGTTGGTTTTCTCATATATTGAGTACTAAATAAAGTTACAATTGCGAAACAAAAACAATGCAGAGTTTTCAATACCGTTGTTTCGTTTATGCGTATGTATTCGTCAACCACATCAGCCGCACCTCCGTATGCCAAACATCATAGTGCCACCGTAATTTTTTGATGCGAAGTTAATCCAAGTTGCTTACAAGCATCCTAGGATTGGAGAAAATATTGATCGTAACCCACAACAGCCTCCAATACCCGGTTGAAGAGTTGTCGGCGCATACGGAATCGACGACGAAAAATTGTATCTGGGTAAACTGAATTTTCGGCAAAGTAGTCTTTCCACATCCGTCTATGACCTTCTTCTCTTTCCCGATGAATGTAACGGCAACAATTAATTTGTTCACTAGCTTGGATTGCCTTGCCAATCCTTACTAGACAGTTGTGAACAATCCTAACTGGAGGCAGCTAGGGTTGCTAATGCCAACCGTGGATGTGGTATGCATCCAATTGGTGGATTTGGCCCACATCTGGTGGAGGGCAGAATTCAAGAGGCTAGAGCGGCCTATTACTTGGGCCATTTTTGCTCAGAGCTTCCTGGAGAAATTCTTCCCCCATATAACCCGGGTAGAAATGGAGCATCGGTTTCTTGCCCTGAAGCAGGTTGGTTGGTTGGTTGTCTGGTTGATTTACTAGTGCCATGTTTTGAGATTTTGTTACATATTATATATGTAGTATAGTAACACCAAGTTTTTTTTGGAACAGGGCACTAGATCCGTGGACTAGTACGCTGTGGAATTCACCAGGCTGAGCCGTTTCTCTACCACCTTGGTGGCGAATGAGGAGGATCGTGCTCGGAGGTTCTTTTTGGGTCTTAATCAGGGTATTTAGGTGCACTTGGCCGCCCAACGTCTCCGTACCTATGCGGATGCCTTGGAGGCAGCTCGAGCGACAGAGTAGACTCGAGCTCGGAAGACCCCTTCTCAGCTGGTTGTACAATATCCTGCTGCTATTGCTGCTAGGCCTACTAGAGGCCTGATCAGGAGGCCAGCTCCGGTCCTTGCCGTCAGGAAAGCTCCACGGGAGGATGTTGTTTTTGAATTTTGCCAGACCCCTGGGCACTTGTGCAAGGATTGCTGGAAGGCCAACCGCCGATGTCTTGGTTATGGTGCTACTAACCACTTGGTTCGAGATTGTCTTCAGAGGAGGCATGACCAGGTCACAGTCGCACCAGTCCGTAGTCAAGTCAGACCGCCACTTTTCCCTCAGCGTCAGATCGTCGGTCAGAGGACCACTGCTACAGGGAGAGGTCAGGATTTCAACTTGACAGCAGAGGAAGCTGAGACCGCAGAAGAAGTTGTTGCAGGTATTCTTTTATGTTTTCTTTTGTTGTTATGTAATTTGTTCCTTGTTTTATTTATTTCTTTTGCATCTTTCTTTCATGTTGTCTTTCCTGCACCATTTTTCATATTCTTTGGTTATCCTTCATCTGTTCATCTTTTCCCTTGTTTTGACTCTATCTTAGGTGTCATTCTTGTTCATTCCTTTCCTACTCGTGTTCTTTTTATTCCGGAGCAACCCATTCTTTCGTCTCCTCTTGCTTTGTGGATGGCATCAGTTGGAGTGCATTGAGTTGCCGGTGGCTTGGAGCATCACCACAGGTGGTGGTATTGTTGTCTGTTCCTGGGAGTGCAAGAAGAGTCCCGTGGTGATTGGAAGTGCTGATTTCATAGCAGATCTGATTGTGATCGGCAGTTCAGGGTTTGATGTGATTCTCGGCATGAATTGGATTGGTGAGACCCATGCTATCATTGATTTTCGAGCGAAAAAGGTTGTTTTCATGATGTCAGGCCGTGTGGACTTTGAGTTCCATGTTGGGGAGTTACCCCTTGGGCATGGTCAGGAAGTAGATGTCGATGCTAGTTGTGCAATGGAGTTGCACTCAGTCTATGAGGCTGCACCTCTTATAGTGTGGGAATTTCTAGATGTATTTCCAGAGGAGTTGCCTGGACTACCCCCAAATAGGAAAGTGGAATTCGGTATTGAGATTCAGCCAAGTACTGCACAGATATCAAAGAGTCCCTAGCGGATGGCACCAGTTGAGCTAGCAGAGCTGAAGGTGCAGGTCCAAGGATTGCTAGATTTAGGTTTCATTAGGCCCAGTGTGTCCCCAAGGCACGCTCCTGTCTTGTTTGTCAGCAAGAAGGATGGGAGTCATCGTCTGTGTGTGGATTACTGTGAGTTGAATAGTGCGTGGATTACCGTGAGCTGAATAGTGTTACAGTGAAGAACTGGTATCTGCTACCCAGGATCGATGATTTGTTTGATCAGCTGGGTGGAGCCTCTGTCATTTCAAAGTTGAACCTTTGCTCTGCTTATCATCAAGTGACGGTGAAGGTAGCTGATGTGCAGAAGACTGTGTTCAGGACCAGATACGGGCACTACGAGTTCCTAGTGATGCCTTTCGGAGTCACGAATGCGCCAGCAGTATTCATGAGTCTGATGAACAGAGTTTTCTCTCCATTTCTGGACAGATTCGTGGTGGTCTTCATAGACGACATTCTGGTGTATTCTTGGAACTGGAACGATCATGCTGATCATCTGAGGTTGGTTCTGCAAACCTTGAGGGAGAATTAGCTCTATGGAAAACTCAGAAAGTGTAAGTTCTGGGTTGATCGAGTTACCTTTTTGGGGCACATTATCTCAAGCGATGGTATCTCTGTTGATCCGTCCAAGATCTCTGCAGTCAAGGATTGGCCTGTCCCTAAGTTAGTTTCAGAGGTGAGAAGTTTTCTTGGTTTGGCCGGGTATTATTGAAAGTTTGTCCAAGACTTTTCTATGATTGCTGGGCCATTGACTAAGCTGAATGGGAAGGATCAAAAGTTCGTATGGGATGGAGCTTGCAGTGGTGCTTTTGAATAGTTGAAGAGCCGGTTGACATCGGTGCCAGTGTTGACTATTCCGGATGGTTCGGGTGGTTTTGTGGTTCATTGTGACACTTTTGGCAAGGGCCTAGGTGTAGTGTTGATGAAGAAGGGCCGAGTTGTTGCTTATGCATCCATATAGTTGAGGCCACACGAGAAGAACTACCCAACCCATGATTTTGAGTTGGCTGTGGTGATCTTTGATTTGAAGTTGTTGAGACACTATATACTTGGAGACCGAGTGGAAATCATTACTGACCACAAAAGTCTCAAGTATGTCTTCACTCAGAAGGAATTGAACTTGAGGCAGAGGCACTGGTTGGAGTTAATGGCTGACTATGACATCAGTTTGCAATACCATCTTGCTAAAGTGAACTTAGTGCTAGATGCTTTGAGTAGGAGGCCAGTTGCCATTTTCCTGACTCAACAAAGAGAGCTTGTTGAGAAGATGAGGAGGTTGGATTTGGATGCGATCTTGCCAGGTTCTGATTGGAGTTGCATGGTGCTTCAGTTGCATTCGTCTCTTATTGAGCAGATTAAAGAAGCTCAGGCAGGTGATGAGAAATTATAAGGGTTCAGAGCCAAAGTTGAAGCATGTACGAGGATGATATGGTTGTTCACTTAGATGGATCGCTTCGTTTTGGGTCCAGGTTGTGGGTTTCGAAGGGTGAGATTCGTCAGAAGTTGCTTGTGGAAGCCCACCAATCGTCGTACTCTATTCATCCGGGTGGTACGAAGATGTACCAGGATTTGAAACTTCACTTTTGGTGGTATGGTATGAAGAGGGCCGTGGCGAGTTTTGTGTCGCAGTGCTTGACCTGCCAGCAGGTGATAGTCGGACTTCTTCAGCCTCTTCCCATTCTAGAGTGGAAGTGGGAGCACATCACCATGGATTTTGTGACTGCTTTGCCGAGGAGTCCTAATGGTCACAATGCCATTTGGGTGATTGTAGACAGGTTGACGAAGAGTTCTCACTTCGTTCCCTTCAGAGTGGACATTCGACTAAAAGCCTAGCTGAGAAGTACATGCAAGAGATTGTCAGACTTCATGGGCTTCCAGTCAGTATTGTATCCGACAGGGATACGAGGTTCAGGTGCCAGTTTTGGGAGAGTCTTCAGAGTAGTCTGGGGAGTAAGTTGAAGTACAACATAGCTTTTCACTCTCAGACAGATGGACAGTCAGAGAAGACCAACCAGACTCTAGAAGACATGTTGAGGTCTTGTGTGCTACAATTTGGAGCTTCTTGGGAGGACCACTTGCATCTTGTAGAGTTATCGTACAATAACAGCTTTCAGGTCAGTCTTAAGGCTACTCCGTACGAGGCACTCTATGGTCGGAAGTGCAGATCGCCAGTGTGCTGGGATGACATTGGCAAGAGGAATTTGTTGGGCCCAGAGTTGATCACCAGGACGGTGGATGCGGTGAGTCAGATTAGGAAGCATCTCCAAGCTGCGCAAGATAGGCAGAAGAGATGGGCTGATGTCCATAGGAGAGCCTTGGAGTTTGAGGTGGGAGACCATGTTTTTCTTAAAATATCGCCATGGCGAGGTGTCATTCATTTTGGTGGCGGACGCAAGTTGAGCCCTAGGTTCATCGGACCGTTTGACATCGTGGAACGAGTAGGCAAGGTGGCTAATTGTCTTGCATTGCCACCGGCTTTATCAAGAGTGCACGACGTCTTCCATGTCTCACAACTGAGCAACAATATTCGTGATGAGAGCCACGTGATTGACTTCTCAGAGTTATCCGTGAGGTCGGATCTGTCTTGTGAAATTCTGCCATTTGCTATTTTGGACTGGCGGGAGAAGGTTTTGAAGAATAAGGTGATCAAGATTTTCTCTGTTTCTTGGAATCCTCACTCGTCGGGTGAGTCGACTTGGGAGCTGGAGGAGGATATCCGGCGGAGGTTTCCTGATTTGTTTGTGTGCTCTTGTATTGTTTTTATTTTTGTTGATTGTTTTCTTTTCTTTTCGGGGTTACCCTATGTGCTTCTTGTTGAATTTCGAGGACGAAATTATTCTTGTTAGGTGGGTAGGATTGTAACCCCTGTGACTCAATTTTTTATTTTTATTTGTATTTAATTAAATTTCTAATTATTTTATTTTATTTCTGATTATATCACTTTTCGTCCCTTTTGAATTGTATATTGTTCTTCTCCTTATAATTTATTTCTTGCTTTGATTCAGTCTTTACTTCTCTATTTGATTGATCTACATATTGTTCTTGACCTTGTTTATTGTCTAAACCTAATTCATGGTCTATTTATCTCATATTGGACTCTTTTCTTCCTATTGGATACTACCCAATTAACCCAACCCGCTTTGACTCTATATAACCCCACTAAACACCCTAACCCTAATTACCAAACCCTAATCATCTCTCTCTCTCCCTATCAACCGTCACCCTACCCTCTTTCCCGATCTCCCCTATACTATACCCCCCGATCGCCAGTTGCCCACCTCCTCGCCGGCAACCCCTTCTCATCGTCGCCCCATCACCCCATCTTCGTCTCCTTCTTCGTCTGATGTTGTTGTCGCTGTGGTCGGCCGCTGTCCCTAGCGTCGCCGCTGCCGAAGCCGTCGATGTCCCCACTCGAGACCGCAGCGCCGCGATCCCCCTCCTGTCATCACTGTCGTCGACGCCCTGTAGCCTCGCCGCCGAGCTGCTATCGTCGCCTTGCTATGCCATACCGCTGTCGACCTCCCTTACTGTCGACATCTTGTTGTTGGTGTCGTGTATGTGTGTGTGTGAGACCCTTGCTCCGCTCATATTTTGATTGGTGTTGACTCTTGAACTTGTTCGTGCTGTTCGGTGCTGTGTTTTTTGTTCGGAATCCGTTTCCGTTATTCTTTCTTCATCTTCATCTTCGTCGTCGTTTTCAGGCAAGTAGCTTGTATGTAATTTTTGTCATACAAGTTAAATACCGTAAGTAGTCTTGCATGCATTTGTTTTGTACCCTCATGATGATCATGTATATCTTGTTAGTTGATCCGTTCCTTCATCTCTTGATCATGAGTATTTCACAGTAGTTGTCACCCGTTGCATGAAAAACAAATTAGTTTAGATGGACATCTTGATTTGTATGCTTGGTTGTGACACACGGTGTGTTGTAGATATCTGTTACATGGATGCTTGTATGAGGTATCATCTCATCTTAAACTTTTTATTCATATGCCATGCTTATTTAAGTTACCTATATACCATGCTTTGTATGACATCTTAGGTTGGATCGTTTGTGATTAAACTATTTGATGAATTGCATAAAAGAACTTTTGTTTTCACTGCTGCCCTATTTTTATACAGTAAATTCGACCCTATTAACATCAGTAAAATAAATAAATTTGTGAACATGATTTGTAGGCTTTCTCTTCAAGTTTTTAGAACTTTCGACGGATCTGAATTCCGATTTTCGATTCATGAGTTATCGCTGTTTTACTACAGTCATATTGTAAATTCCAGATTCTGAATTATATAATTTCTGTATGAATTATTATTTTAAAACTGATACTAAAAGTAGAATTTAAACTTTATATTTTTGGGTATGTTTAGACATGACTGAGATCAATTCCTAATTTTTGTGGAATTATTTAATTACTTTGTTTCTCATTTCATGCTTATGAAACCAATCGATATATTTTCAAACTGCATGCTGTTCAGTAAAGAATTACGTTTTCAGCTGGATTCTATTCATTTTTTATGAAAACTTTCTGAATTTAACTGTAGCCTGTCTATTTTGTCACCCTTTTGACGGATCTGGATTTCGAACTGTATTTTGTGAATTATCTCTGTTTTGGTACTGCTGTGTATGAACTTTCAGAATTGAAATTTTGTTGCATTACTCTGTTTTCCCAATTATATTGATTATACTATCTAAGATATAATTTCATGATATTTTATATGTTGAGACTAGATATGCTAGGGAGTCTTCCAGATTTTTCTCAGATTTAATTATGATGTTTTTAAACCTTTTTCCGTGCTTATGAACAAGATTTTACATTTTCTGGCTGAACATAAGTTCTGTATTAACCACTATTTTCGACCCTGTTTCTATGCGTGATGTATGACTTGTATATATGCGCTGGATTCGGCAGAGAGTCTAGTTTCCAGATTTTCCGACGGATCTAGATTTGCAGTTCTATAGCAACAGGAATCTCTGATTTGGTGCAGTAGTGTTTTACTGTCCAGAACTGAAAGTTTCGTCGTTTTGACTGTTAAGTTATTTTTGTCACCCGTTAGTATTTCCTATTCATCTTAGACTTGTCCTTTGTTCTTACCATGTCTTTAGCCCTGTTTTTGTTCATTCACACCTGTTTAATATAATAAAAACTAATCAAACCGGGATTTTAAGGAAAAGATCTAAAAGTGGACAATATAAAAATGTGTATTCAGACGAGAACTCGTTTCCCCATTGTTTACTGTGGTACCCACTGTTTTTCTCTGGATGCATGAGGACATGATCCATGACACCATTACTGGTTGCTATTACTGATACTATTACTGTTTGTCTGATTACGGTCCTATAAGATCCACTACGAAATCTTAAAACGAAACTGTTTGATGTAGCAACCATGTGGTATAATTTGGGATGCTTGAAGTGTTACCTAGATAGCAATGAATATCAGACATAAGAATAACTATTTCACTATCATATCATGTTACTGTATTGTCATCCTGTTACTGTTGACTTCACTGTTACTGTTACTGTTATAGTCTTTACTGTTTACCCACTGTTTACTGTGTTATCCGTAGACTGTCATCCTTTGTTGCTTTTACTCAATGCCAGTACTTCCTGTTTTTGTATCATTTTTCCCCTTTCATTTTCCTGCTTGTACTACTTGCGGTCCGGAACTTGCAACTAATGGGCATCATGTTTTCCTGTCTTCCTATTTTCCTTCTAATTGTCATATGAGCAGGTTTTGGTGATCGCTTGCCTACTGGAGTTGGTGAGCAAAAGTTTTGAGCTGCGCATTGGACAATTTTGATTAATGTTTTGTTTTGAACTATCTTACTCATATTTCTGTATTGAGACTTGTATTTGGGCTGTAGTCCAAGAATATTGTTTTGTTTCAGTTCTCATATTTGTTTGGAATATTCATTATCGTTGTAAATGAATACTGTTGATTTATAATTGTTTATGCATGCTTGGTTGTGTATATTGTTATATTTACTGTTGTGCTGAGTCATGTAGATCCGTACAGCTTAGGCATGGTGAAAACTATCTGCTGGGCTTAGTCACATACCGTATTCTGTATTCCTTTTGGGAAGCGGGGTGTGACAACAGTCAAGTAGTAAGGTACGCATTTAATATGTTGTTATAGCCAACACTTGGGAAGTCTAAGATTCTTCTTCAGATAGGATGATAATGTAAAGGCTCTTGATTTACCTTTGTCTTGACCTTATACTACTAATTTGTAGCCTACTTATGTTCGGTTTCGATGGCAATCACAGGTTAAAAACACAGCGGAAAAATCATAAAATATCGAAACCTAGCCATGGATCCAAGCGAAAAACCACAAATCATGTTTAGGAATTATACATTAAAGATGGATCTAGTGTCTCCAAAATATGCCATTCACAACACTACAAAGGTTGCGGTGCCTCTACTGTATCAATACGAACGGATCAAATCAAGCTATCCCTCACGCCGCGGTGCTAGCTGTGAGAAGGGAATGTCCTTCACGATCTCTCTCTATCTCTCACAGTTTCTATGACGGCTAGGGTTTTCTCATGCATCTTTTCAACAAAAATATATCATATATATAGGTGCATAAAAACAACCCTAAGATAGTGGTGAGGCAGTTGGGCTCACAATCTAACCTGGGTCATGTTCGTGTGTGGGCCTTCGAACTTTAGTTGACCCATTAAATCAAATTAATTACCCAACCATGTCAGGAATCCAAGTCTTACTAGGATTCCCAATTAAATTCATCTCATAAATTTAAATCCCAATTTCTATCCATTCTAAGTGTGTAACTCTGTAGGTTCCCATTACGTTGATAGTAATACTAAAATCTAGTGTTACAAAACAGTGAGCGATATCTAGCAATACATCACTGCTACTCAAGTAACGGAAATGCCAGTGATTTGACATAACCTATTTGTGACAAATGTTACCATGTAGTCTAGCTGTAACGCCCCAGAATTTTAAAAACTATATTTTTAATTAACAAATAATTTTAAAGTCAATTTATTTAATTATTTTGAATTTTTGCAAAATTGACATTTTTCACACGTGCAAATATTTTTGAGGTGCAAATTTTTTACTTTTGAATTTCTGAATAAATTCCCCTATTTATAGTTGAGTATATTTTAAAATTTGAGATTTTCCTGAATAAAGAAACTATTTTTGTAAATACTTTTAAAGAAAAGGATTTTGTGCAAAATATCGATTAGGTGTAAAATTCAAATTTAAATTTTTTTTGTGCTGTTTTGTAGGCCGATGTGGCAGTGGGGAGATTAGGGAGAAAGATTTTATCCCTCTAATTTGATTTGATTTGATTTTATTGAGTAAATATATAATTATGCAATTTTGGTATTGTTGGGGACTTTTTTGCAAAACAGTGATTAAAACCCGAATTTTCCAGAACCTGACTATATAACAGAGAGAATGAATAGAGGATTTACGATTACCCATATATTTTCTACATTATGGTGATTTATTAAGCATTTTTCTGAAATTTATCATTTTGCACGTGCAAAACACGTGCAAATATTTTCTTGGGAATTAAAAAGTCAAAAAATGGAAAATCTAAACTTTATTAGTAGATAATAATTCTAAATTTTTAGAATTTTTATGAATAATTTATGGCATGTTTGCAAATATTTCAAAGTGAAGGACTTTTATGTAAAATTGCCACTTGGAGGCAAATTTTGAAGTTTGAAATTTTTTGGTTGCATTGGGGGCCAGTTAACTAGGATTGTTTAGGGGAGATTAAATATTATCCTAATTGATTTATTTAACTACTTGATTTGGAAGATCTATGTACATATGTAAATATTTGATTTTGGAGGGACTTTTTTTTGTAAAATCTTCGTAAAAACCCTAGGATCTGGATCCCCGGCCTATATTAGCAGCAGCAGCAGCGGCCCTCCCCTGTTCACAATAAAATAATACTTTTTTTATTATTTCTTGGAGTTTGGAACTTGGATCTTTGGATTTTCGCAAGGAGGAGGATGAGCTTTCTTTCTATTATTATTATTCTTCAGTTGATCTTATTTGAGGTGGGTGGTACTTCTTATCTCTTGATGTATTTTTATTATATTATTATGATGAATCTAGTAGAGATCATGCTAGGGCTTGTTGTGAATTTGTAGATCTATGTTTTGATAGTTTGATCATGATTTAAGAAAAAATGAGTTGACGGTTGCTATGCATGATGAATGAACTTCTAGATGTTTTTATGAAATAAAGATGTAATTTTTATGAGAGATGATCATGTTTTATTAATCTTGAATGTTAAATATTGATGATGCATGAAAGATCTAACTTGGAATTTATAAAATTGATTGGATGACCCTAGATTTAATTGTAGATGATGGAGATTTGTAGAGATAATTAGAACTAGTTGTATGCTCTTAAATCCATGCTTGATTGATGTTAAAGTTGATATATTCCCCATGTTTATTCGTTGTTTTTAATTATAAAAATCCAAGCTTAATATTAGGGTTGTAATAATTGTTGTATGGATCGAAATTAATTTGTCTTGAACAAAGAAGTTGTTTATGCATTAAAGATTAATATTTTTGTTAAAGAAATAGATTCAAAGAGAATATATGTGATTGTAGATGTTGGATCTGGGTGTTTAATTCAAGAGGCATGTTTCAAAATATTAAAAGATGATATTTTTAATGTTTAATTCGATGTTTTAATACAAAAAAAAATTCTTGATGATAAACCCTAATTGTTGTGCATGTAAAGTGTTCAAGGAAAGTAATTTATATGAAAAGAATAAAATCAAAATTTATTGGGGGCTAGGATTTTGAAATCAAAACCCCTAAGGTTAGGGTGGGTCTCGGGTGAACAGTAACCCGAGGTTATTGTTCAAACCCGAACAGTGCAGGTCTTGGGTGAACAGTAACCCAATGTTACTGATCAGACCCGAACAGTAGTTACGGAGCAATAGTTCGCTGGGTTTTTTTTTTTTTGGGTTTCGGTTGGATTTTTTGGTGTTTTGAGTGGGTTTTTGCTTGTGGTTTTGTGTGCTAAGGTTGGCGGACCCTAGTACACATATAGACGAGTATATATATGTGTTTAAACTAATATTTGTGTGAAGTTTAATGGAGTTTTGATGGAATTTAGAAGTTAAATTTCAGATTTTGTCGAAATTTAGTTGCAAGTTTCTAATATATTCAAGTAATGTTTTGAGGAAGTAAATCGATGTTTTTAGAGCTTAAATTCTATGTTTTGAGGGATTATATATTCAGTTTTTAAAATGAAAACTTTGAGTTCTAAAGGATGTATTTTCAATTTCTAAAATAGGTAAATTTTAGATTTTTGGGATAAAAGAATTTCATATTTTTGGGGACGAGATCACATATAATTAAGAGGCTTGTTTCTGTTTGAATTGATTGAATCCCTAGTTGAATAAAATGAACATATGGATGATTGGGAAGTGAGATTTGAAAGTTGATTTTTAAAGAATTTTCGTAAAGTGATTATGTTTCTATATATGAAAGAGTCTTTTACGACAGTATAAGATGATTTAAAGGGATATGATTAATGAAGAGTATTTTGTATAATTAAACCAAGACGGGTTTTGACATGAGGCTTAGGGTTATGATGTGGACACTAGAAAGATTGTTGATAATATTTTGAGTTATAAGACTTAAGAGGTTGAGTAGGACCCTAGCATGCCAGCAAATGAGATTTTGTGGAATTTGGCCAGTAGGGCTTTTATTATTAATTTAGTAGAGTTATGCCCGGTAAGGTAAACCAACTCTAGGTGGGAACTGTGATTTTATTTAATATAACAAATATAAGGACATGCACTAATGGAGATGTGATAGATCTTGGAAAACGTAAGTATGGGCTTTGTGTCCAGTCGAACGAGATGTATTCTGGGACTGTATATTTGTTGTGTCTCTCTAGTATGTTCGCGCGTCGAGGGTTGGCAGGCTTATTCGCGTAATGTCTAGGAGTGATACAGATTTGGTATGTTCGAGTGTCGAGGGTCGGCAGGCCTATTCACGGAACGTACGGTATCTTTGTGCGTCGAGGGTCGGCAGGCCTATTCACGGAATGTACAATGTATCTACGCGTTGAGGGTCAGCAGGCCTGTTGCTGCTAATTTTGGTGTGGGAGCAAACAGATGAATTTGTGGATTCTTGGAGAAAAAAATAAAGCAAACCTGTTGACCTGTTGACCTTCACCAACTTATTGACTTGGTCTCTGCCGCTGCCGTGAACCTACAAAAAGTGCGAAACACCGTGGTTGATCCCGGAGACGCACCCTCCGACGCTCAAGTCAGTAATCAGAAAATATTATGAATGAGCTTTGATTGGCAAAAGATTGATTACCTCATAATGATGGTGGGTGGGGGATATTTATAGCCGCATTTCGGACCAGTTTAGGAAGAAAATCCCTAATTCCCAGTGAAAGGATAGAGCGAATCAGGGCCGTTGATTAGGGACAATTATAAACCCTAATTCTATCCAGCTGGACTGGGTTTCTTGTGGGTTGGAACCCGCACCCAGTTAAGGCAGATCCGTTCGTGGGTTATTGGGCTTTGAAGAAAGACCCAGTCCCCGTTTCAGACCCGTTTGTAGGTGAAATTACCGTTTTACCCCTGAGCTTTAAGATTTGTGCCCGATTTGAATGGTTCTGATTTAACCCTATTTTTAGCCATATCACGAGCCCCCCACTCCTAGAGACTGGGTTTTACAGTCTTTGAGGAGTAGTTTTGTTGTTCTAATGGTGTACAGGATTTTATCGGTGTTCTTAAGGGATTTGAATCTAGCTCGGGGTGTAATGGTAGTTTTCTGAGCTTGTAAAATGCCCAAAATTATTCTCAGATTTTTCTGAATTTTTTGTAATTTTTCCAGATTTTTCTGAATTTTTTCGAATTTTTTATTTAATTTCCGAATTCAATAATTAATTATCGAAAAATTTAATTAATTATTCTAATTTAATAATTACTATTTTCAGAATTTAAAAATTATTTTCTGAATTAATAATTATTTTTAGAATTTTTAATTAACTTTTTCCAATTTTTAAATATTTTTTCGGATTTATTTAAATAATTAATTCGGTTATTTAAATAAATAAATAAATACCTGGTGACGTGGCGCGATCGTGTGCGTTGATCATGATCAAGCGAGCGCGCATCGGGAGGAGGTCATTTTTTGCTCATAACATCTTCGGTGGCAAGAGCTCTCGGTAAAAGTGGCCGAAGTCCATATAGACGCCACGTGGCAAAGTCAACCATTGACTCTTTTTTTTCTTCTTTCTTTTCTTCCACGCTGCTCCTCTTTTCTTTTTCTTCTTCCTTCTCCTTCGTCTTCTCCATTCTCGTGCTCTCTCCTTCGTCCCCTTCTCCGACTCAGCCTCCGAGCAGTAAGAAATGAGCTCGAAGCCCGTGAGCTTGGTGAAGGAGCTCGGCGTAGCTTGCTTGAGGGAACTCGAAAAGGGAGCTGTTGGCGGCCGTGAGTGGGCTCGACGTTGGGCTCGGAGCTCAAAGTCGAGGAGAGCTCGAGCTCGTGAAGGAGGGAGAGCTCGGCACGGGAGTGGAGGTTGAGGCTCGGCAGTGATGGCGAGGCGGTTGGATGGCGAGCTCGACATTGGTGGGTGGTGGAGCTCGGTAGTTGGTGCTCACGAAGTGGAGGGCTCGGCGACGACTGTATGGGGTTCGAGCTTCGGCCATGGGAGTTTTGGGTTCGGAGCTTCGACGAAGATGGAGGAGGTCAATACTGGCGATTGTGTCGCTCGATGAAGAGGGGCTCGGGCTTGGCCATGGGTTGGAGCTTGACAAAGCTCGGTGGAGGAGCTTGGTTATGGCGAGGTCGAGCTCGTGCGAAGGTGAGTTCGGAGCTTGTGCTTCTTGAGTTTGTCGAGGTAGAGGGGAGCTCGGTTGCGGACGTTGGCCATGGCGGAGCTCGCTCGAGGTGGGAGCTAGACGGAGCTTGGCTGCGATCGGAGCTCGCGCCGTGGAGGAGCTCGGCGGAGCTCGAAGTTGAAGGAGCCGGCTTCGTTTTTGGGTTTTTGATCTCCAACTTTTTGGCGCCAAACCGTTGGAGAAGAAGGGGAGGAGAGAGAAAGGGTTGGGGTTTGGTCCTTAACGGGTCTGAACCCGACCCTGTAGCCCCCTTTTCTTTTTTTTTGTGTTGTTTGTTTGGTTGCTTGTATCTGAGCCGTTGATCACATTTGAGCACGAATTCCAAGGTAAATAATTTCTCTCATTTGAGCTCCGGTGGCAAGTTGCTTCGGCGACGTTGCCGACCCGCTCCAAATATGTGTTAAGAAGGAGGCTGAAGTCCAGGGGGGTTCGGGGTCTTCTGCCGAGATTCGGCAACACATGTAAAGAAGGGGTTCGGTGAGTCTTTGCTGAAGTCCGGAGTGAGTTTTTTCTATGCTTGAGGATCGGTGGCAAGAGCGTTCGGCGAAGGGTGCCGAGGTCCATTTTTCCATGTTTGAAGGTCGGTGGTAAGAGCACTCGGTGAAGGGTGCCGAGGTTCATTTTTCCCATGCTTGAGGGTCGGTGGCAAGAGCGCTCGGTGAAGGGTACCGAGGTCCATTTTTCCATGTTCGAAGGTCGGTGGCAAGAGCGCTCGGCGAAGGGTGCCGAGGTCCATTTTTTTCCATGTAACAATTTTTTTATGTAACATGGTCAGTGGCAAGAACGCTCAGTAGCATGTACCAAAGTTTAGGGAGAGTTCTTCTCTATGTTCCCAGTGCTGCGGAGGTCGGATCAGGGCGTAGGACCCCTTGTTTCGAAGCTATTTCGAAGATCTACAAGTTCTCTTCAGAGATGAGTTGGAGAATCCTCCTTCCTTAAGGTCAAGATAGTCTCACAACATCTTTGTCTTCGCGAAGTTGAGAAGAGCTTTGCATGGCTCTAGGGGAAGTCCGTTCTTGGAGGACAAGTTTGAGGAGCAACTCTTGGAAAGAGTTGTGAGCTTCGAACTCGTTGAGAAGAGGTCCGCTTTGGAGGCGAGCGGAGCGAAGAGCTTGGCTGTAGGAGAGAATCATTTGGGAGACAGGTTTGAGGAGCAACTCTAGGAGAGAGTTGTGAGCTCCGAACTCGTTGAGAAGAGGTCCCTTTGAAGGCGAGTGGAGCGAAGAGCTCGGCTCTAGGAGAGAGCCATTTGGGAGACAAGTTTGAGGAGCAACTCTAGGAGAGAGTTGTGAGTTCTGAACTTGTTGAGAATAGGTCCGCTTTGGAGGCGAGCGAAGCGAAGAGCTTGGCTCTAGGAGGGAGCCATTTGGGAGACAAGTTTGAGGAGCAACTCTAGGAGAGAGTTGTGAGGTCCGAACTCGTTGAGAAGAGGTCCGCTTTAGAGGCGAGCGGAGCGAAGAGCTTGGCTCTAGGAGGGAGCCATTTAGGAGACAAGTTTGAGGAGCAACTCTAGGAGAGAGTTGTGAGCTCCGAACTCATTGAGAAGAGGTCCGCTTTGGAGGCGAGCGGAGCGAAGAGCTTGTCTCTAGGAGAGAGCCATTTGGGAGACAAGTTTAAGGAGCAACTCTAGGAGAGAGTTGTGAGCTCCGAACTCGTTGAGAAGAAGTCCACTTTGGAGGTGAGCGGAGCGAAGAGCTCGTCTTTAGGAGAGAGCCATTTGGGAAACAAGTTTGAGGAGCAACTCTAGAAAAGAGTTGTGAGCTCCGAACTTGTTGAGAAGAGGTCCGCTTTGGAGGCGAGCGGAGCGAAGAGCTCGGCTCTAGGAGAGAGCCATTTGGGAGACAAGTTTGAGGAGCAACTCTAGGAGAGAGTTGTGAGCTCCGAACTTGTTAAGAAGATGTCCGCTTTGGAGGCGAGTGGAGCGAAGAACTTGGCTCTAGGAGAGAGCCATTTGGGAGACAAGTTTGAGGAGAAACTCTAGGAGAGAGTTGTGAGCTCCGAACTTGTTGTTTAAGTAAGGGAATCAACGGTTGTGGGAGCAGTTCCGAATGGCGAACCACTTCTTACCCACTTATGAGCGAGTAAATTGAAGTGGAATCGAGCCAAGTGTTGGACTCCGAACTCATCGTTTAAGAGAGATTCAACGGTTGTGGGAGCAGTTCCGAATGGTGAACCACTTCTTACCCACTTATGAGCGAGTAATTTGAAGCGGAATCGAGCCAAGTGTTGGACTCCGAACTCGTTGTTAGAGGGGGTTAATGAGGTGTAGGAGCAATTCCGAATGGCGAACCACTTCTTTCCCTCTTATGAGCAAGTAATTTGAAGCGGAATAGAGCCAAGTGTTGGACTCCAAACTCGTTTTTTGAGCTTAGTAAGTGCGGGAGCAGCCATGTAGGAGAAGTTGGACTCTGAACTCATCATTTAGCGAGTCGTGACTCGGAGAGATAGAGATGAAGCAAGAGCAATAATTTTTAATGAAAAAATGTAAAGTTTTATTGAGATAAACTAAGTGGCCGCTTCAATAGGGCGAGCCATTATTACATGCTATTGGCCGGGTTACAAGCATCAGCCTTATTGAAAATGAAGATCCTACTTCTACAATAAGGTGAAGTCCTCTTGGGAGGAGCGGGGAGGTTCTGAGTCTTGAAGCTCGGCGGGCTTTTTCGCTCGTTTGTAGGCTCCTCAGGGGGGAAGCTCGGCCCCATCTTTTTGGACGAACTTGGTCAGGTGTCCCCGCTGTATGAGTTCTTCCATCTCCTCTTTGAGAGCTCGATAATCATCTGTGTCGTGGTCGTGGTCCCTGTGAAAGCGGCACCACTTATCCTTGTTCCTCTTCTTGCCAGGAGTATTCATTCTAGGGGGAGCGCAGAGTAGCCCTTCCTTGTCCACCTCCATTAGAACTTCTGATATATTAGCAATGAGGGGGTGAACTTCTCAAAACGAGGAGTCAGGCGGCGCTGGCCATTTCCGTCCTTCTGGGATTTTTGGGACCCCTCTTCGCTCATATTCTTCTGTTTGTTCTCAGAAGATGATTCTTCAAGAGTAGGGGGGTTGAGAGCCTCTTCCACTCGTATGTACTTCTCCACCCTAAGTAGGAGTTCTGAGAAATCCCGAGGAGGTTTCTTGGCAAGGGATGCCTTGAGGCGAGCGTCGGTGACGTTGCGCTCGAATGCGGCAGAGGCTACCGATTGGTTGAGGGAGGGAATGGACCGGGCTTTGGCGGTGAAGCGTCGAACGTAATCCCTTAGGCGTTCACCCTTTTCTTGGTTGAGGGTCACCAGAGATACACTTGTTTTCTCGGCCCGGCGGCTACTCACGAAATACGTAAGGGAGAGCCCTTCAAACTGGTCGAATGAGAAGATGGAGGCCGGAGCGAGTCGAGAGTACCATTCTCTCACAGAACCCTTTAGCATGGCAGGGAAGATCTTGCAGAGGAGGGCGTTTGAAGCCTAGTGGATCATCATGAGAGTTTTGAAACTCTCTATGTGATCCGCGGGGTCCGACTCCCCGGTATACACCTCGAAGTAAGGCAGTTTGAAGTTCTCTAGGACGGGAGCCTCCATGATGGTGCAGGAGAATGGAGGTCTGCTCGGGCGGAGGTTTATTGCCCGTTGCTCTTCTTCCCTGTCAATTCGGCCGAGGCACCTTTCCATCTCGTGGAGACGGCGGTAGACTGAGTCTTCTTTTTGATCATATCTTGCCGAGCCCCAGGACTCATCTTCGTATGAAGGTGGACTGGGGCTGCGGCGATGGTAGCTTGGAGATGGATGAGGACTATGAATGTGAAGGCGGTGGCTCCTAGCCGGCTCTTGAGTAGGTGGCCTCTGGTCGTTCTTCGGGGCGATATTGAGGGCCCGTAAGACTGTCGCTTGGAAGTCTTGAAGATCTGCCCTTGTGACTGGTACCTCTCCAACTTGGCGGTCCCTATGTGTGGCTCGGCTTATTGGAGAATGAGTTCTCCACCGATGAAGCTGAGGGGACTCTCTTCGCCTCCTCGGGGGAGGGAATCTTCTAGTCCTCAGTCGGCGGGGGGTCCGGACTCTTGAGGCCCCTGGGTGCTCAGGTTGATGGACTCCCCCAAGGGCTTGCCATCCATTCAGGCGAGTTCTGAGGTTGACCCCCTTTTGGCGGTCGGCAATCACTTGACGAAGATCCCGCTCGGGAGGGCTTTGAGAAGCCATAGATTCAACTGAAGGATTGGGACCCGCGACATGGTCATGAGGAGGATGTTGCTTCGGACGACTCCGACGGGAGCCCCCCTGGGCAGCCCTCTGAAACCCTGGAGGGGCCTGTTGAGGAAGAGCATCTTGAGTTGGAGGAGGGGGAGGAGGAAGAGAAGTGGTTCTTCGGTTGGAGACCGCTGCCTTCCCCTTCTGTTTTGGATGCATGGCTTGAAACTAGTATCGCTGATGAAGTTAGGCCGGGTTGCTTTTTCGTTCCCAAAGACGGCGCCAATCTGTTTTTGCTAATTTTGGTGTGGGAGCAAACAGATGAATTTGTGGATTCTTGGAGAAAACAATAAAGCAAACCTGCTGACCTTCACCAACTTGTTGACTTGGTCTCTTGCCGCTGCCGTGAACTTGCAAAAAGTGCGAAACACCGGGGTTGATCCCGGCGACGCACCCTCCGATGCTCAAGTCAGTAATCAGAAAAGATTATGAATGAGCTTTGATTGGCAAAATATTGATTACCTCATAATGATGGTGGGTGGGGAGTATTTATAGCCGCCTTTGGGACCAGTTTAGGAAGAAAATCCCTAATTCCCAGTGAAAGGATAGAGCGAATCAGGGCCGTTGATCAGGGACAATCATAAACCCTAATTCTATCCAGCTGGACTGGGTTTCTTGCGGGTTGGAACCCGCACCCAGTTAAGACAGATCCGTTCATGGGTTATTGGGCTTTGAAGAAAGACCCAGTCCCTGTTTCAGACCCGTTTGTAGGTGAAATTACCATTTTACCCCTGAGCTTTAAGATTCGTGCTCGATTTGAACGGTTCCGATTTAACCCTATTTTTAGACATATCAAGGCCTATTCGTAGGGTACACAGCAGGGAGGTGATTCTCCGGATTTAAAGCGATGCTTGTGGGATGCTTGCGCGTTGAGGGTACTAGTTTGGCGGGTAGATATCGGGACGTCGGCCTATTCGCGGAGTATCTAGATCTTGTTTCTGTCACCGTAGTAGGTTAGTTGCATAACAAGGGATTGAAACCTACAAAGTGGAGAACGATAAGGGCTTGCACCGGACCTATGTAGTATGGGATGCATAGAATCCGACAAGTATGCATTAGAGATCATCATATACATTTGCGTTTCTTGACTTGTTTTATGCATGCTCGTTTTCTATTTTCGTCTCATACACTTAACACTTAGCCTAGCTTCACTTAATGTTTTACGCTTCATTTATCGTTGTTTTATGTTTCATTTATTATTACTGTGTTCATATACTTCACTTGTTGTTTTATGTTCTATTTATTATTGTTTATGCAAATTTTTGTTATTGTTTTAATAGTATGCATCAAGTTTGTGATTGTGAGATTTAGAAGTATCACTATTATAGTTGACGTCAAGCATTAACTGACATGCCCACTTTCAATAGACTTTTGCATGGTTTCAGTTATGGATAGCATCGATGTAAATATAGCTTGGAGTATAAATGCAAATTGAAGATTCTATGTGTTGTAAAGAATTGTAATTTATGTATTTAATTCTACTGTGTTTTGTAAAAAGAAATGATGTAATAAAAAGTTTTAAATTTCCCTGTATTTGATACTGTGTTTATGATTGCAATTGAAGTTGATTCTGGAAATTGTGCCACTTATTTCTGATTTTATTTATTGAAAATTTGAGGTGCTACAGTAGTCCTTTTGTCCAGATATCTTAATTGACCACAAGGCATAAAGCGTGTCACCCTTGTATAGTTCAATATTTGGTTTCTTGATGTCCGAGTAGACCTACTTAAATAAATGAGATCAATATCTCATATTGACTCGTTTGAGCATGACCATGCATTTTGCAGTCTCACTCAATAAGGGGCCCGTAGATATTGCTCATATTATGTAGGAGGGACAAATTTTATCTAAGTCACTCATCCCTCTGCATGTTTTGTAGTATATCCAATAGTCAACTTTATAATCACCTTATTACATGCAAGTTTGATGGCATTAAAACATATAACTTCTCATGTAGGGAGCCTTAGTATCTTCAAGTCAAAGGACTACGTACACCATGGCCACTATGAGAACCGCTTATGACACTCACGTAACGATCCATGCAACGTTCGCATGGTGGGTGAGTCCAGTACATTATTACTCTAATATGTACTCATGTGAAGACTTGATATCTCATATCCATGACTATCTCGTATCCATGACCCCTGGGATATGGTCATTAGTCTACGCACATATTAGTATCTATGTATTACTGTTGTCCTAATTTATACTAATACTTGACTAGGGACATTTAAGAATAGCGTTCTGATTACAATCAATATAATCTCACAATCAAGTCATGCACTTGATGTCCCATGGTATTGAATCTACAATTCTAAGGACTTCATTATGTTCATTTAATCACAATAAATAAAACAATAAATAAAATGCCTCATATATGAAATAAATGTCATGATGCACTGTAAACTAGTAATGTCAATACACAATTGACTTCTAGGGCATTCACCAACAACTTAAACATAGTGTGCATATATTTCTTATTTGCTCTGTTTCACTTTTGGCATAAGAACCATTGATCTTTTTAACTTGTATACATGATTGCTAACTTCCGGTCACTTGTATGTTTGCTGAAGCTAAGTAAAGATGTTCATTCTGGAAGTTGACTTTGCAGCAATTTTGGTGATGTTTGGTTTTCCTTTAGAGCCAAAATGCACTTTTGAATTCTAAAAGAACTTCTAATCTTTATATAAGTTGTTGATAATTTCCTAGCCTTAAATATGTTGTTGATAAATGTGATTAAAAGTGTTCTGGGCTTAAAGCACCATTTCAGAACTATTTTTAAGGAGGTGCTACTACTTTTCGATAAACTATTTGCTTATATAGTTGCTTATATATACCATCAGACTGATCGTTCTTATTGTCATTCTACACTTCTGCTCATTATAAGCTTCATGGTTATATCTCATTTTGATAATTGTCTTCTACTTCAATGCAGTGCTTAAAATTATAGCAACACGCAAATGCATTCAAGACTTACAGATTTATTTACAATTAAACAAGAGGAAAACCAACCTAACTATTGTTAGGAATAAAAAGAGACAACCCAGGTAAAACTCTTAAACTATATGGAGCAAATTTTCAATTAAAACTGAAAATCTTGCATTATTTACAGTCTTTTCCTTTATCGGTAGCAATTCAGTTTTTTCTTCAAGTTGCAAATTTGCAATTCCAAGTGTTGTCTTGTTTGGTGTTGCATTATTATCCTGGTAAAATAGTTAAAGAATTCAGGTTCAAACTATATGCAAAATAGACAGGTAAGTGCGTACTATATTCACTTTTATACGAGTTGTACATATACGATATAAATTTCCTTAACTTCTTGTGTTTTGTTGATTTCTATTTTGTGACTAGATATGAAAATTGATACCCGCAATTCAGTGATATACATATCTAAGTACTAGTAATTGAAAACAAATAAAGAAAAAACTATATGTTTGGTATCTGAATTTGCATCTGTTATCTGGGAGACCACATCCGATTCGCATCCATATCCAAAATTTGTGGATATGGATAGTAAATTTTTTCGAGTCATATCCGTATCTGTATCTGAATCCGAATCTGTCTTGGGAATGCAGATACGGATGGTGGTATAGGCAATATCCGACCTGTATCCAATCCGAAAGCATCCCTACTACCTTGTAATTAATTTTTTCTTTTGTTGAATGTAATGCCCCAAATTCCAAACATAGGTAATTCGTAGCACAAAGAGGACCTTTCTTCAACTTCGTACAAAAATACAAGGAATTAAATTTTTTTTTCATTTCAATGTTATTAATTATAATACGCAGCAAAAATTGACATAAAAGAATTGCAATTTATAACATCCAATATCTTCAATATTGCAACATCCATCAGCATCAAACTCATTTCCACGTTGCTCTCTTATTCTAGTCTTGCAACTTGAAAACTACTGGCACGTCAGTTGCATACAACTAACATAATGCTATAATACAACGATTCCACAATTTTAGCAACCACAAACTAGAATGCAAAAATAAAAGTGACTATCCTAATTATGTCGGTGTATGTCATGAACTTAATGACTAATGCAGACAATCATACTTACGATGCACACTAATGCGCACTTGTTCGGAGTCTATGCATCACATACTACATAGGTCCGAGGGAAAACCCTTAACGTACTTCTCATTATAGGGTTCAATATCCCGTTATGCAAAACTTACATCCGTGACTACCATAAGATTTTGACATTATGTGAGTATCTAGCCCACACTCCAATAATTCCGGAGATTAACCCACACAGTAGATGATTATTCGCATCCCGATAATTCCAGGGATTCAATCTCACACTGCAAGCCATGGCACCTTAACACACACAAAACATCCCATGAGCGTCGCCTCGATTCCGATAATTCCGGAGAACAATTCCACACCGCAGATGAGTTGGAGACACTTCCACTCACATCTCGATAATTCTGAGGAACATCTTACACCGCAGACTAGCTAAGGCCCTCATACTCATGTTTACCTTGACTTCATCACATCTGTCCTTAGTCCAGTTATAATTATTATAACCTAAAGTTAGCTTACCCTGCCAGACTTAAACCAAATCACTGAGAATGTTAGCCCATACTGACTACTTTTCAAATTTTCACAAATTATAATCTGCCGGCATCATGGGTCTCACTCAGCTTCTAGATTTCACATATATCAAACACAGAGATCTTCTAGGTTATTCTTAATCTCTTTATCAAATTTCTATTTCATCATAATTCAATAAATTCTCTTATTCATTCTCTTTTAATTCATCAATCTAAAAATAAATAAATAAATAAACTTCTTACCCATTATAATAGCATTCCAAATAGCATTTCAACTTGATAAAACCCTTTCAAGTATCATAAGTCAAAATTTCCAAATTCATCCTTTTGTAATTTCATAATTTGTCATCTAAAATGCCTTACATCCACCCCAAATAAAACTCGTTTTCATACGATATAAAATTCTAGAATGAATCTAGATTAAAACCATCACATTTCAATCTTTTAATCACATTTAATTGAAAATGAAATAGCTCCAAAAAATTTTTTTTTAAAATAATTTAATTTAGAATGTAACTTGTTCACAAAATAATCCTTGATTTAATGTATAACCTTGTCAAATTATTCCATTAATATTCTATATTAATTCGTAAACCCTTTTTTCCCCAAAGAAAAGATTTTAAAAGAAAAATAAAATAATAAAATAAAATAAAGAACAATCCGACCACACCGAGGGTCGAACCAGAGAGCGTGAGCGCTCTAAACCGCACCCAATTACCAAGAAGTCCACTCACTGTTGGTGTAGAAAAGATCTCACAAAATATCCTATATGTCTTGACTACTGTTTAATGAGTTAATAAAAGTTTGTAAAAGAAAATAGAGTTGCAAAGACTCGACCCGCAACCTAGGGGTACTGTACACAGCACCCAAACTCAAACAGTCTAACCAGACCCCCAGTTCTTTAATTCTGTTAACTAGTTTACAATTTATTAACATAAACAACCTTCACTTCAAACGAGTTAAAAAAAACGAAAATAAATCAATTTTGCGCTTGGTTAGAATCAAACCCAATACCTGACACCCTATACACAGGGTCCAAACTCGAACGCACTAACCAGGCTCTTTAGCCTCACTATTTTCCTACGACTGTAATTTAATTGATTTTGAATATGAAACTCTCTGTTTCACAACTAAGATGAAAATTTAGCTGTAACTCGATTTTATAAACATCCCCACAAAATACTACACCCTATATTACGATTTCTAATTAATTTCCATAGTAGAACTTTTTTGATCTAATTCTTTTCAACATGAGTTTGTGTTTATCTCAATCTACTTAGATTTAATATGAAAGCATTAACACACAATTTCATGCATAAATTTTTCATATTTAAGAGTTAAAAGTTTTAGCAACAAATGAAATCATATGAATAATGGTCATACAATAAATTTAGAGAAACATTCTTTTATAACATTTCACAAGCATGTAATCCAATTACCATGGTACATGTTATTAAAAATGGAAATTTCCCCTATATTAATTTAGACACAATCTTAAGAATATCCCTACACATATATATGTCACATAGGAATTTAATCTTCATCTAAATATATTTACATCTAAGCATGCATAATCTACAAAGCATTAGAAAATAGTAGAAACACCCACCTATTGTCCCTACCAATTAAAACTCCTAGAAAATAATCCCCAATCCTCCTCCTCAAAATCTGATCTCCAAAGAAACCAACAGCAAGATTTTTTTGAAAATAATTTTCTAAGCAATGGCCAGTGGACTTTTGAAAATGGAAAGAAGAATGATTTTTTTTTTTCCTTGAGCACTTGGCCTGTTGATTTTTATAAAGGAAGGAAAAAAATGGGAAGTTTTTATAACCACCCACTTAATCCTAATAACTACCCACTCAATCTCTAAACTCATTCAAATTCTTTCTTTCCCTCCCATGAAATTGGCCGACCACATTATTGTGGGTAAGCACGGGTTTTGAATGGGTTTAAAACTACATAAAATACACACTAAAACTTGATGAATTCATTTAATATGATTCATACATTATCCAATCTAATGTGAATTTAAATTTAGCTAGTTTTATTAAAACTAGACTTTACACATTGTAAAATAGGAGAAAAATATTTACACACTCTAAATTTTTTTTCCAATTGACAGGTGCACGGTAAACACGTGCATTGCATGTATTAATAGAATATATTTGAGTTGGCTCAAAAAGGAGAAATAAAATAAATTCAAATATAAAAAAAAGAATTCGGGAGAATGGAAAATATTTATAAATAATTGAAATATAAAATACGTATAATATTTATATTAATAATGTTACGGATATTACTCGTAACGATATAAAATACATGTGCATAACATACGTGGGACAAGGTTATCATAAATTAATTTTGCGGGGTGTGACATTGAACCCCTTTGAGATTTATTTTTCGTTTATTGTGAACCCACGTTACAAGCTTTAAACATGAAAAAAACAATACATTTATCGAAGCCGTAGAGCTAGTGGAGCATTGTTCATCATTATGATATGTATAAGTGTTCAAGAAATAAGTATAGAGGTGTCTGGATTTGTGGTATGGCTATGGCTAGTGAAATGGAATATATTCTCATTCGCAATTCGTGAGTTCCAATATTGACATAATTATTAAAATTAAAAAATTAAAAAAATTAAAAAAGAAGTGATAGAGGAAATTGACTTTGATATTACAAACTATCCATATTCATAATTCATCCTGAAATTTCAATAAAGGGGGTCTGTTTATACGTGATATATACAAGGTGGAAGCTGTTGTGAAGGATCGTTCTCTGTTCTTTTGAACGATCTCTTTTTCAATGCAGATGTTTTACATGGTTTAAATGCTATAAAACTAAATTGAAGAATCTGCTGAATGGAATGATTGGTTTTATATGTCTTATATATTCAAGCTTGAGTTTATTCATTTTTTCTCCACTAGTTTTGATGGCATTTGAGCTACACTCCCAAATATTCCCCACCTTGATCCTAAATCCCGTTACAAACCCTTGAAAAGCTCTTATGATTCGTGTTATGCATGTGATCCCAATGGTGGAGAATGCGACGACATGCAATCCTATGGTATATCATTTCCATTTGATAGAATTTGAGCGAAACGCATACTCTTCAAACACATGAGAGTCGAATGTTTATTTCCGAGAGGGTCTATGTATTTAGTTTACTCCATCTTTGAGTGAAAATGCTTACTAAGTAATTATATGTTGTTTAAGAATGTTCATGATATGTTATGTTTTGAATAGCTTTCTTGTTCTTTATTGATGGCGTATCAACCTTGGTGTTTTTGGGAAAGTGAATTTGAGTTTTGCTCGGGGACGAGCAAATGTTAATTGTGGGGGATTTTGATGAGAATGCAAAAATTTATACGTTTTCTCCCTTAATGTTAGTCTTTTATACTTATTTGGTGCCTAAATGTACTCATTATTATTATATTTTTGTTTAGGATGAAAATGGAGTCATTAAATGCAAAACGAAGCTAATTGAGAGATTCTGAATAGTTTTGACATAGCTTCGTAATCTGGGCATAACTCTGTCAACAAAGCTCCGATTTAGATGATTTGAAATTCTGTGGAACACCAAGAAAACGATCTACAACTTTCGTGTTTTGAGTTTTGAGAGATACTAGCTGCATCAAGGTCGAAATCGAGATTGAATTGTTGACGCACCTGCACGAAAGTTTCTGCTGGAAACACCATTTTTCTAGTTATATTAGGATTTTATTTTATTTTTCCTTAATTAGTCAGATTTGGGAAGTTGGAGTTTTCTTATTGGAGGATAAGACATAATAGATTTTGTGAAGTTTTGGGAGGTTGGAGATTGTTAGTTGAGGATAATACTTAGAAGATTTTGAGGTGATTTGGGAGGTTGAGAAAAACTGAATTGAACATGTATAAAAAGAGGAGAAATCAAGAGAATCAAACACACCTCTTCCTTCCCACTTCTTCAGCTTCTCCTTTGAGTTTTCATCAAGGCTTTGCACAGCTAAACTTTCATAATTGGTCGAAGGAAATGGAAGCCTCATAGTCAATAAAACTGTGAGATCTAATTTAATTTTAGTATTCAATTTATACTTTGAGCATCAGATATTTTCATGTGCCAATTTTCGTGATTATCTCGTTTAATCACTAAGAGGCCTGTTAGTTTATTATTTGTTGCAATCTACTGCTAGGTTAGATATAAAATTTTTAATTGTTTGATCCCACTAATTTATGAAGCAACTATGATTTAATGATTTGCTGCATCAGAAATAATTAGATATTAGGAAGAACACTTGAAGAAATTAAATGCAACCGCTTATGCTTGTGTTGTTTAGCTTCATCAATCTCTCTAATTCTTAAATTTGCTATTAGATTAAACCTTTAGCGCTTGTCTTGGGTTGTTTAGTAGTTAAGGTTAATTAGATCATTTTTTTTCTAATTAACTGCGACTAAGGAGAGATAAAAAAATAATTCCAACGGTGAATATTTAGAGTATAATTAAAAAATACTTGCATCGATGATCAATTGTAGAATTCCGATGGTGGATGTTGACTTAGACTAAGGTTTGATCTTTTGATTTATTTCAATACTTTAATTTGAATTGTTCCTTATTTGCTGTTCTTAAAATTATTTTTCGTTATACTCAACACTCCCCCCCACCACCATCCTTGTTCACGTTGTATAAAACTAGGCTAAATACTTTCCGTGGGGACGATCCTGACGTGCACTACTACATATATTTTTAGGAATTTTTTTTAAATTTTTGGTTGCCTGCGATAGCACACCACCAGTCTTTCATGGAGAAATCTAGTAGCATTAAAGTCACCGCAAAATGTCCAAAATCCATTAAAAGAACCAGCAAAAGAATTGAATTCATTCCAAAATTCTGGACAACGATCGGAGGTGGAAGGACCATAAATAGAAACTACTGTAAGTATGCAATTAAATTCTAACCAATTGAGACAAACTACCAGAAAGAACTTGAGGTGATGGACATACACTAAATTAAAAAGAGAAGCTTTATATCATAGTAGGATGCCCCCACAAGAGTTGATTGCGTCAAGGCTATTCCATTGAGTAATCATGCTACCACACAAAGAACGAGCAATATATGGATTAAATGAATCAAGTTTACATTCCTGATTAGAAATGAGGTCACAACGAATGATGGAAATAAGTTGACAGATAGCTTCTTGTTTATGGGTGCTACCTAACCCACGAATATTCCAAGAAATGTTAATCATAATGAGATTATTTCACACCAGTTCTAGAAATTTCGGAGTTACGAATAAATTCACAAAGATTAGGTCTAGCACGATCAATCATAAAACCCATACGAGAGGCTAGGTCCAACATATCGTGGTTAGATAAAGTGTCAAACTGGATTTGATAGAAAAATCCAAGAGAGTCATTCGGATTGAGACTACTCGGGATCAGGGAAATCTTGAGGTTTCTAATTTGCACTGCTAAAGTGGATTTGGATGAAGAGGATAAGTTAGCATCTTTTTTAGCACAAATACAAGCACTAGCTCGAATGAGAGAGGGTCTATAATTATTCTTAGAGTATTTTCTTTCAGAGATGGAAGGAGACGTAGAAGGAGGAGTATGGTAAGTAATAATCGAACAGATCTCGGAGTTAGACCACTCGTCAGTACTATCAACAATACGTTGGAAAATAATCTATGTGGGCTCACATATGTGACTAAATGTATAATTGCTATTCTAAAGTTTAACCCGAATTAAAGTGATCTAACCAAGGTTAAGTGATGGGTTAAAAGCATATAATAATAAAGTGTGATATATTACGTGTAGAAACCGGAAAGTGAAAATTTAAATTTGTGATGGGCAAAATTGGAAATCACTAATTATCTATTAGGGTTGTGGGTCCCCTATATATAAGTATCATTTTATTCTATTTGTCATCCCATTAATAGAAAAGAAAAGATAGACTTTCTCTCATAGAGATATGTATTATATAGGAAGATCCAAATCTTTTGTGCAATCTCCATCAATGGCATCAGGTTAGTGCTTCCGCTTTTACA
The DNA here is from genome assembly GCA_017893485.1 of Hemerocallis citrina. Lineage (NCBI taxonomy): Eukaryota > Viridiplantae > Streptophyta > Magnoliopsida > Asparagales > Asphodelaceae > Hemerocallis > Hemerocallis citrina. The sequence continues at coordinate 396,229,906 of CM030358.1, forward strand.
TTCTTCTTCTTTTGATTTAGCAAAGGATCTATAGAAACATGATTTAGGATCTTATATTAAAGCACGTAACATGATTAAGATCTAGATCTGTAGAAACATGATATAGGATGACATCAATATTTTATGCATATTGCTTAAGTGTTATATATAAAATCTATCATTGGTATTAGAGACATCTTTGAAGAATTAATGGAAGAATTTAGGGTTTCTTGTTTAAGAAGTTTAAGAAATTTAGGGTTTCTTTTTTATCTTCCTTTTATGATATTTGTCTTTTAAAATTCAAATTCATTTATATATATAAGAAAAACTGTAAGTATTTAATGAAAATGGTTTTGTATTTTGATAAAGATTTCTAAGATACGGATAATTAACAGAGCTTGCCCTATAGGATTTCTATGGGGGTGGTAGTGTGCAGTTTAGTTGCACATTAGGTCCACCACGGAAGGCAGCAGATGCTGCACTGCTGCTGCCGTCACCTGTGTGTGACATGGCGTATGTGGGGCCCGCATGGTGGCAGGCAGCAGCTGCCATGTTGCGCCTGTGTGGCTGTCATATGGCGTGGCAGGTGGGGCCCGCAGGGCTACTTCGTTTTGTGATTGCTCTCGTCGAGAGGTCTCAGATGTGAAATTTATGATTTTTTCTTTTCTATTATCAGTAAAGTTATCAATTAGGAACTTTATTCCCTTGCTTAATAGAAAATTTTCTGTTAATTTTCTGTTAATCTTCTGTTATTAATATGTTATTAATATGTTAATCTTCTGTTATTAATATTCTGTTATAAATATTTTCTGTTATAAAATTGATTTGATATTTATCAGTAAATTTAATTTTCTGTTATAAATATTTGTCCTATAATCGGATAAATTAAATCGATTTGACATTATCAAGATATTCACATTTTTTTCTGAGAAAACAATTAAATTCACTTTTTGGTTTTGGATTTTCGTATCTTATGAATGTCTAATATTTTGAATAGATTAATTGAAATAGAATGTTACCAAAGTGACATCTTTTATGTAGATTAATTTATTTAAAATATCAAGATGATTGTGTGCTTGTAATTCATGCGTTTATTAACTGACCCAAAGGTAAGTTGATATTTTGCCGAATTTCATACACATCTATGGTAATGTGTGACAATTATAAGGTATTCCATGTGAACAATATGTCAATCCAAAGAATGACTTATTATTTGACAAGATTTATTGTCAATGTTTGATTACTGCAACAAGAGTACCGCTTACAGTTAATATTACTGTCCAAAGACTTGATATTAATGTTGTACCCGGTATCATGAGATGGGATTAACCATTGTTTGAATTTATTGTTTTATATGTATTCTTATGTGAGCTTATTTTGTTTATTTTGTTCTATGTTCAGCTATCTTATCTTCTACTGACTCAATAACTGTAAATATCAACTTTATTCCCATGCTTAATGGAACCAATTTCAAGGATTGGAAATGTAACACCCTAGATTTTTAAATAATGTTTTGAGATTAATAAATAAATTAAAATGACTTTTCTGGTGATTTAATAAATATTTTTCTAAAATTTACCTTTTACACGTGCAAAACACGTGTAAATATTTTTTTTGGTAGTCCAAAGTCATAATTTATTTTGGTTAAACCTATTATTTGTGATTAGGTATTAATTGTGAATTTTCTGGAATTTTATGATATTTATTTGACATATTTGCAAATATTACAAAAAGAGGGACTTTTGTGCAAAATTACCACTTGGAGTAAAAACTCTAGAATTTTGGATATTTAGGCTGAGCATGATGCCTAGCCAACTTAGAGGTAAAGAGTTTACTTTTTTTTTAATAAATTTAGTTTATTTTGCAAGTTTTGATAAAGAAGGGTCTTTTTGCAAAATTGCCACTTAGATGGCAAAAAGTACAATTTAGTTTTCTGGGTTTACAAACAGTGCCGGATAGTATTAGGTTAGTTATTTTTGTTTTTAAATCTGAATTTACTTGGTTTATCTAACTTCCAAGTATAAGGATTTATATATGTAAAGATATATTTAAAAGATATATTTTGCAAATCTATTCACAAACCCTAGGACTCTAATTTCCGGCCTATTAAAGGTGAGGTGCAGCTGTCTCTTTGCTGCACTACACAAAAGGGTTTCTTTATTATTATTTTTTTGGAGTTTCAAAGCGAGGATCTTGGTTTTCTTGCGAAATGAAGGATTTTCTTATTCTCTTTATTATCTTTGGTTGATTCTTCAATAAGGTGAGTGACATATGTCTGTTTTCTTATTGTTCTAAGCATGTTGTATATGATGATTTGGCTATTAGAAAGCATGCTAGGGATTGTATGTTGACATATTGCACTATGAATGGATGGATGAATTAAAGATTGGTTCTTTCATGTAAACTATGTTTTGAAGATTAAAAATTTCATATGGATGACTTGAGATTGTTAAAGAACCTAATAAAATCATGAGCATGTTATATTCTTTCATATAATTGCTGTTTTGAAATGTTATATCGAGTTATGTGGTGAGTAATTGCAAAATTGAATAAAACCTAACCTACTGTTGAGTATGTATGCATATACACTCAGTTTGATAAATTTTTGGTGTGCAAACTTGATTACTTATATGTTGTAAGTGCTTATATCCATGAGTAAGTTGCGTTGTTTCATGTTCTTGTTAATCTGACTGCATATAACAAGTCGTATGTTGTAAAAGTGCACAAAGTAAGCAGAGTAGGATCTTCATTGTGTAAATATGCAAATATGCTCTGTTTTAGATTTTGATGAACCAAACTGGATTAAAACATGTTGTGGTTGTTTACATTTTTTGGGAAACTGATGTGAGGGGTTGCATATGTCTTTAATTATTTACAAGAGGGGTTTATGGATCAAAGAATCGAGTTTTAAAGGTTGGGGATGAGTATCAGTTTTCGAGTCTGATGGTTTTTTTGGCCAAATCCTTGTTTTTGTGATTTTATGAAGTTTTCGATGGATCATTGAGTTGTTTTGATACTGAGTTGAATTGAGACCTTGTGCCACCCTGTTGACAGATTTATAGCTTTATCTGATGCTAGAACACTCATATACATGTATGCATTTTTACATTCACTGTTTTGAAGATTTTGCAATTTTGATGAAGTTTTGATTGGGTTTCAATTGTTTTGATTCTGAGATGAGTTAAACATTTTATTACTCCTAATTGATGTATTTCGATACTCAAACTGATGCTCAAACAACCTATGCCCCCATATATATATATATATATATATATATATATATATATATATATATATATATATATATTCATTACTGTTTTTTGAAGAATTTCAATAAGAATATGCTCTTTTGCGAAATTAATGTGATTTTGAGATGTTTTATAAACTCATATATGTTATACAAGTCATATTAAACCATCTCAGGAAGCTAGTTTTGCAAATTTAAGATTTTACAAAGAATTATAGCTGTATCAGTAAAACATGCACAAATTTTCAAAACTGCAGTATGTGGGGATCGACAGTCGACCGCTTCGTTTTTGAACTGAAGACGGCAGTCGACTGTCAGTTCTTAAAATTTGGATTTTTGCATGACAGTCAACTGGCCATTTTTTTGAATTGTCTTCGACAGTCGACTATCGGTGCTTGGCTGATGTTGTTTTTTGAGTTTTTCTGTTATTTTCTTTAACGATTGATTCTTCGACATTATGAATTATTGATTTGCTGTTTTAGATGATGTTTTGCTACAAATTACAATATTTTACAGAGAGTTGTATTTTAATTATAATAGAATTTAAATCGTATTCCTGTGACCTTATAAAGTGAATTATTATGGTTGTCGAAGAAATTGGTGTTTCATGACTTTCTACGATTTCAAAATATGATTCTCTGCTATTTACTGGGTTTAACACTGTATTTCAATTCTGAAATTTGTGAGCATATTGAACGAACTTGGATTTTATTAACCTGAGAGATTTTTATTGATATAAACATTTTGATGATGAAAGTAAGAGTTCATATTGGAAGTTTTGGTATTGATATTCGATTTGTGAGTCTCTAGGAGTTGAGTGGGATTCCTGTGTACCGGCAGATGAGATTATGTGAATTTTGACCAGTTAGGGTCATTGGGATTGTTTTGTGGAATTAAGTCCGGCAGGATACACTAACTCTAGAGAGGGGAATTTGTGTCTTTAATAATAATCAACTTTCGGATAGGCACTAGTGGAGATGTGATGGAACTTGGAAAACGTAAGTATATGCTCTTGGAGTTTTTTAGTCCGACGGATGCGTTCCAGGACTGTGTGTGTTCTGTCTCGAGAGGACATTTGTATGTTCACGTGTCGAGGGTCTGCAGGATTATTCACAGAGCATGCAGGGTGCATTCGCGTGTTGAGGGTCAGCGGGCCTATTCACGGAATGTACCTTATGTATCTGCACATCGACGGCCTCACAAGCCTATTCGTGGGGTACACGATAGGGAGGTGATTCTCTGGTTTTTGAGCTATTCTTACATGATGCTTGCACGTTGAGGGTTGTGATGCCTATTCGTGGAGTATTCTGGATCTTGTTTCCATCACCGTAGTAGGATTAGTGGCATAACGAGTGATCTAACCCTATAAAGTGGACAACGATAAGGGCTTGCACCGAACCTATGTAGTATAGAATGCATAGAATTCGACAAGTATGCATTATAGAGTCATCATACTGCATCTGTATTTTCTTTAACTTGGTTTTATGCATGTTTGTTTTCTGTTTTACTACACTTGACACTTAGTCTTGTTTCACTTGATGTTTTCATGTTTTATTTATTGTTATTTTGTTTTCCATTCGTTATTACTGTTGATATGTTTTACTTGTGATTTTATTCTTCATGTTTTATTTCTGTTGTTTTTCTTTTAATGTGACTCGCACCGTTATGCCTGAACCCTGTAGTTTTCGGGGTTAGGGTTATCTCTAGCCTCATGTTCTACAGGTAGGTACCTATAGCATTGGGATTTGGATGCATATGGTAGATTGATGTTGTAGCTTATGTAAATTGTAAAAGAAAGAAATTGTAATTCAAGGTGTTTAATTTTTCTGTTGTGTTTTGTAAAGAATCGATGTAATAAAAGTTGAAAAATTTATCATGATTTGTCTATATTTACTATTACATTGAGGTTGATGCTGGGAATTGTGCCACATAATTCTGAGATATTATATTGAAAATTCGGGGCACTACAGAGATTGGTATTAGAGCATGCTTCAATAGTAATGATAAACATAGTATAAAAATAAACCTAAGTGTGGATATTAGAGCATGAGTACCTCGGTGTGGACATTAGAGTGTGAGCACCACATAGAACTAAATTAAGATGAAATGGTCTGGGGTATGATGAGGTTTTGCCATGGGGTATTGATGTGAATATGAATTGTGTTGTGGTGTTCTAACTTTTCCCTTATTTTGCAGTAATCAATATAATGGCAGGACCCAGGACCAGGAACGGTGGGAATGGTGATGGGGCTAAGGGTTCCCATGGGGAAGGACTTGATCTTAAGACTGAGATTGCCATGGTGTATCAGACCTTGAACACATTCATGGCAACTAATATGGCACAGAACCAGAATCAAGGAGTTAGACCAGTGTTTGTTAACACTGATCCGATCAAGCAGGTTGAGTCCTTCAAGTGGATGAAGCCGCCTATTTTTTAGGGGCTGTCTGATCCAAATGAGGCTGATGATTGGATTAGACAGATGGAGATGGTCTTCGGAGTCCTAGAAATCCCAGCAGTCAATAAGGTGAAATTAGCTACAATGCAGTTGGAGAAGGATGCTGGCGTCTGTTGGCAGTCAGTGAAGAGGACTTTTGGGGATCAACAGGTGACTTAGGAGGATTTTCTGGCAGAGTTCAGGGATTATTTCTTTCCTCTGGACATTCAGGAGAAGAAGGCAACAGAATTCTTGAATTTGCAGCAAGGCAGCATGTTAGTGAGCGAATATGAAACTAAGTTCGCCCAGCTATCAATGTATGTACCAGAGCTGATTGTTGATGAAGCAAAGAAGGCCAAGAAATTTGAGCAGGGCTTGAGGCCGAATTTGAGGTCGCGGATGATTCCATTGGGCATCAGGATGTTTGATAAGCTGGTCAAGAGACCAGCTATGACAGAAGAGGATATGGATCAGTTCTAGAAGAAGCAGGAGACCTAGAACAGGAACAAGAAGCCATCAGTTGGTCAGAGTGGGAGGAAGTTTCCAGTGAAGAAGGGCAGGTTCAGTAGGCCAGTGCAGAAGGCCCCCGCAATTCAGGGCGTGACTTATTTCAACTATGGAGAAGCAGGTCACTATCAGACAACACGTACCAAGCCTCGGAAGGCGCATGTTTGTTATCAATGTGGTCATGAGGGGCATCTCAGATCAAACTGTTCACAGTTGAAGAAGGATGGTGCATGCGGAGGCAAATTTTAGAGGCAGGGGTAAGTGTTCGCATTAACTGAGGAGGATGCGGGTAACTCAGAGGATGTGATCCAGGGTATGCAAGAATTTTGAATTTTTATTTATTCAATGTATTAAGTAAAACTTTGTTTGAGAATAAATTAGAGATGTAAGTATCATTCTTCATGTAACAGGATTTGTTTTGGTTAATGAAATAAAAGTAAAAATTTTATTTGATAGTGGTTCTTCGCATATATTTGTGTCGCCCAATTTTGCTAAAGCTTTAGGTGTGGAACCTAAGGTATTTACAGGCAGAGTCTTGACAGTGGCAACACCATCAGGGGTGGCATTGATTGATGATCGATATTACGAGGGTTGTGATATCGAGATTGGTGAAACATTATTTGGCATTGATCTTATTGAGCTGCAAGTCTTGGGGGTGGACGTGATCGTGGGCATTGATTGGATGGCAATATATGATGCCACAATTGAGTGCAAGAAGAAAGAGGTATTAGTGAAAGCACCAGGAGGCCCCACAGTGACTTTTCAGGGGAAGATGAAGGACCCAAAAGTGGCTGTAGTGGTGTCTAAGTTGATGATTCCAGATGAAGTCAGAGGCATTCCAGTTGTCAAGGATTTTTCTACAGTGTTTTTGGAAGATTTACCTGGATTGTCGTCGCAGCAAGATGTGAAGTTCTATATTAATGTTCAGTTGGGGAGTGCTTCGATTTCTAAGGCTCCGTACAGGATGGCACCTGTAGAGCAAGATGAAGTTAAGAAACAGATTGAGGAATTGCTGAGTAAGGGTTTTATCAGGCCAAGTTCTTCACCGTGGGGAGCACCAGTGTTGTTAGTTAAGGAGAAAGATGGATCAATGAGGATGTGCATTGACTATTGGGAGTTGAATAGGGTGACTATTCAGAACAAGTATCTGCTTCCACAGATTGATGATCTGTTTGAAAGGCTTCGGGGATCAGGGTATCATCAGGTTCGAGTCAAGGAGGAAGATGTGAGTAGAACAGCTTTCAAGACTCATCATGGACTCCATGAGTTTTTGGTAATGTCATTCGGAGTAATGAATATGCCTGCAGTATTCATGGATATGATGAATCAGATCTTGCAGCCATTTATTGATTCCTTCGTGGTGGTTTTCATTGATGATATTTGGGTATATTCAAAGACGGAGGAAGAGCATTCTATGCACTTGACAGAGGTATTGAAGAAGTTACAGGAGCATAACTTATATTCCAAGTTGTCAAAGTGTGAGTTTTGGAAGTTTAAGGTAGCTTTTCTTGGTCATATCTTTTCTAAGGAGGGATTGGCCACTGATCCTCAGAAGGTTAAAGCAGTGAAGAATTGGTCCATGCCAACGACAGTGAAGGAAGTCAGGAGTTTCTTGGGTTTGGTGGGGTACTACAGGAGATTCATTCAGGGCTATGCACAGACTACAGTTCCTTTAATAGGGTTAACTCGGAAGAATGTGGAATTCACATGGACTGATAAGTGTGAGGCGAGTTTCCTTGAGCTAAAGGAGAGGTAGACGACTGCGCCTATCTTAGCTTTGCCACAAGCTAGGAAGGATTATGATATCTTCGGTGATGCATCTCTCAGGGGTTTGGGGTGTGTCTTGATGTAAGAAGGGAAGGTTATTGCATATGGTTCGAGGCAGTTGTGTCCGCATGAGAAAAATTATCCGATGCATGATTTGGAGTTAGCAGCTATTATAATTGCCTTGAAGCACTGGAGGCATTATATATATGGTGAGAAGGTCAATATGTACACCGACCACAAGTGCCTGAAGTATATTTATCAGCAGAAGGATCTAAATTTTTAGCAGAGAAGGTGGTTGGAAGTATTAGAAGACACTCGTCCTAAGATCAAGTATCATCCAGGTAAGGCGAATGTGGTAGCCGATGGGCTTAGTCGGAAGAGCAGTTTTTCAAGTTTGATCACTACTCAGAGAGAGTTTGCAGCAAAGTTTGATCATGCAGGTATCGAGGCGGTACTACAGGGTTTGGGAGCGTCTTTGGCTCAGTTGAGGCTGAGCAGATTGTGGAAGGTCAGAAATCAGATGCAGAGATTCAGAAGATGTTGCAGCAGGTTTCCAAAGGCAAGTTATCAGAGTTCCGTGTCCAAGATGGAGTTTCTGTGTCGATTGCTTCCAATAGGGATGCGAGATTCACTTCGAGGTTTTGAAGGGGTTTGCAAGCAGCCTTGGGTACCAGGACTGATTTCAGTACTGCTTTCCATCCGCAGACCGATGGTCAGACTGAAACGGTGAATTAGGTGTTGGAGGATATGCTAAGGGCTTATGTTATGAATTTTGGTGGCAGTTGGGAGAGGTACTTGGCATTGGTTGAGTTTTCTTATAACAACAGTTACCATGCGAGTATCGGGATGGCTCCGTATGAAGCTCTGTACGGGAGGAAGTGCAGGACAACTGTTTGTGCAGGAACTTGGTGAGAGGCGGATATTTGGGCCTGAGATTGTGCAGCAGACAACGGAGAAGATCGAACTGATTCGTAAGAGGTTGGTCAAGGCACAGAGTTGGCAAAAGAGTTATGCAAACACTCGACGAAGGGACTTGGAGTTTGAGCTTGGGGATGCAGTCTTTCTCAAGGTGTCTCCGACAAAAGGAGTGATCAGGTTTGGTATGGGAGGCAAGTTGGCGCCAAGGTATATTGGGCCATACAGGATTTTGGGGCGGATCGGTAAAACATCATATAGGTTGGAGCTTCCGGAGGAGTTGGCACAGGTACATGATGTGTTCCATGTGTCGATGTTGCGAAAGTATGTGCCGGATCAGAGTCATCAGTTGGTAGAAGTGCCTAAAGGACTACAGGTGAACTTGAGTTACAAGGAGCAGCCTGTAGAGATTGTTGATCGTAGGGAGAAAGTTATGAGGAGTAAGGTGATACCTATGGTCAAGGTATTATGGAGGAACCAGCAGTTTGAGGAGGCTACTTGGGAGCCGGAGGATCGCATGCAGAAGGATTTTCCTGAGCTTTTTGTATGATTGCATTCTTTTGATTAAGTTGTATTTCTTTTGTTAAATTACGTTCTCTTGTGTGATTGTATTCCTTAAACTATATTTCCATTGTGTGATTGCATTTCTCTTTACTTATATTGTTTGGTCCCTATTAGTGGTAGTTCTGAGGACAAAACTATTCTAAGGAGGGAGTGATGTAACACCTTAGATTTTTAAATAATGTTTTGAGATTAATAAATGAATTAAAATGATTTTTTGGTGATTTAATAAACATTTTTCTAATATATACCTTTTTACACGTGCAAAACACGTGTAAATATTTTTTTTGGTAGTCCAAAGTCAGAATTTATTTTGGGGAAACCGATTACTTGTGATTAGTTATTTATTGTGAATTTTCTTGATTTTTCTGATATTTATTTGACCTACTTGCAAATATTACGAAATGAGAGATTTTTGTGCAAAATTACCACTTGGAGTAAAAACTCTAGAATTTAAGATTTTTAGGCTGAGCATGATGCCTAGCCAACTCAGAGGTAAAGAGTTTATTTTTTTGTTTTCATAAATTTGGTTTATTTTGCAAGTTTTGATAAAGAATGGTTTTTTTTTTGTTGCAAAATTGCTACTTAGAGGGCAAAAAGTACAATTTCGTTTTCTGGATTTCCAAAAAGTGTCGGCCAGTATTAGGTTAGTTATTTTTGTTTTTAAATCTGAATTAAATAGGTTTATCTAACTTCCAAGTTTGAGGATTTATATATGTAAAGATATATTTAAAAGATATATTTTGCAAATCTATTCACAAACCGTAGGACTCTGATTTCCGGCCTATTAAAGGTGAGGTGCAGCTGTCTCTTTGCTGCACTACACAAAAGGGTTTCTTTATTATTATGTTCTTGGAGTTTCAAAGCGAGGATCTTGGTTTTCTTGCGAAATGAAGGATTTTCTTATTCTCTTTATTATATTCGGTTGATTCTTCAATAAGGTGAGTGACATATGTCTGTTGTCTTATTGTTCTAAGCATGTTGTATGTGATGATTCGACTATTAGAAAGCATGCTAGGGATTGTATGTTGACATATTGCACTATGAATGGATGGATGAATTAAAGATTGGATCTTTCATGAAAACTATGTTTTGAAGATTAAAAATTTCATATGGATGACTTGAGATTGTTAAAGAACCTAATAAAATCATGAGCATGTTATATTCTTTCATATAATTGCTGTTTTGAAATGTTATATCGAGTTGTGTGGTGAGTAATAGCAAAATTGAATAAAACCTAACCTAATGTTGAGTATGTATGTATATACAATCAGTTTGATAAATTTTTGGTGTGCAAACTTGATTACTTATATGTTGTAAGTGCTTATATCCATTAGTAAGTTGCGTTGTATCATGTTCTTGTTAATTTGACTTCATATAACAAGTCGTATGTTGTAAAAGTGCACAAAGTAAGCAAAGTAGGGTCTTCACTGTGTAAATATGCAAATATGCTCTGTTTTAGATTTTGATGAACCAAACTGGATTAAAACATGTTGTGGTTGTATACATTTCATGGGAAACTGATGTGAGGGATTGCATATGTGTTTAATGAATTACAAGAGGGGTTTATGGATCAAAGATCGAGTATTGGGGATGAGTATCAGTTTTTGGGTTTGATGGTTTTTTAGCCAAAACCTTGTTTTTGAGATTTTATGAAGTTTTCGATGGATCTTTGAGATGTTTTGATACTGAGTTGAATTGAGACCTTGTGCCACCCTGTTTATGGATTTATAGCATTATCTGATGCTAGAACACACTCATATACATGTATGCATTTTTACATTCACTGTTTTGAAGATTTTGCGATTTTGATGAAGTTTTGATTGGGTTTCAATTGTTTTGATTCTGAGATAAGTTCAACATTTTATTACTCCTAATTTATGTATTTTGATACTCAAACTGATGCTCAAGCACCCTATGCCTATATATATATATATATATATATATATATATATATATATATATATATATATGTAACCCCCGTTTTTCACTTTTGGTATTTTTTTGAGGGTATTTTTCATTTTTATGAATTATTATTTTCCATTGTATTTTCGGAACAATTAATTTAATTATTTTTATTCTATAATATTTTTTCTGGCAGTTTTGACCTCCTTTTGCTGTTTGTGCGCCGTTTGGCCATTTTTCGACATTTTGAGCTCTTTTTTTCAATTTCTTGATCCCGTTCATGTATAAATATTATTTTAGGGTCATGGTGGATTTTTAGAAGAGTTTTGATCAATTTAAGATTTTTGGCCCTTAAGGAGATTTTTAGGAGCCATAAGATTCATTGTATTTTGTATCCTCATTTGAAATCTACCCAATATCCATTACCCTATTGTATACCTAATTAATCCTATTGATATCCACTATCCATTAACCCACATTTGATCTCCTATATATATCCCTAAACACTAATTAATCCCTAACCCTAATATTCTCTCTCCCTCTCCTATAATCACACCCGGCCTCTCTTTTTTTTCTCCTCTCCACAGCCGGCCTGCATAATCCCCTTCCCAATCCGAGCCTCTCTCTCCCCCCTTGCCTCCATATCCGACCATCTCATCCCTTTCAATCTCCATATATACAAATCCATCAACCATACAACCCTTATACCCTCCTTTTGTGGCCGGCCATCACCAAACCAGCACCACCATCTTCAAAAATAGCCCCCCCTCTTCCCTCTTCGCTGATTTGGAGTAGTGGGTAGCGTCCGTTTGAGTTCATGCTTCAAGGAGACGATCGTAGGCAAGATTCGGTTCGTGGGTTCGCTTGTAATCGCGCGTGGAAGGACTTTTGTTCGTGGGTTTTCTTTGAAGGCTTGGATTCGTCGCGTTCGTCATCACATAAAGGCAAGTAACTTGTACTTAAATTTCTTAGGTTGATACAAGTAGAAAGTTCACACATAGGATAGGTTGAGACTAGAGACGGACAAAGATCATGTTTTTAATTGTGGGTTTTGTCTCTAAGGTTCAAAACAGGCCATAGACGACTTAGGACATGGAGTTTGATAGGTTTGTGCCTTAGGTTTCACCCAAACGCGATTGTTATCGCATATGTGACATATTGTATACCCGATGTATGTTTGAACACCCATATGAGAATACTAGATTTTGACATGTTAGATACCCTCCATTATGACATTTGGACCATGGGTAGACAGCATTTTGAATTTGGAAGAGTTTTGATGATTTTTGAGGAAGTTATGATGTTTTGAAGTTTCGTTGAGAAATCTGGAAATTTGGATTGAACTGGATAGATTACAGTTTTTACCTGGATTAGAGTCCGAATATCAACATGACTATTTCTGCATAATTTGTAGAGAATTGAATCTAATTTCTAATCCCACTGGTTTCACCCTGTTTGGAGTTCGTATGAATTAGTTATGATTATTTTAGTAACTGTATGTCGGTAGTTCCCAGATTCATTTCGGGGTAGATTTTATCACCAATTTATTTTCAAGATTCAAGTTAGACATAATTTCATGCCACAAGATTTTGTCCAGTGTTTCACCATGATGTTAGGTAGTTCTCTGATTTTTGTGATAATTAAAAGATGAGTTTTGAGAGATGCCTTACATCCTTTTCTATAGATCGCTTTTGCTGTAAACTGCGTGTGATTGTATGTTGAATGCCGTGTTCACCTTATTTCTAATTACTGTATGAATATTTCATGTGAGATATGAAAGTTGGTTAATTGTGTATAATTTCATCCCGTTTTGGCGGAAGTGGATTTTGATGCGCTGTTTGCAAGATGTGTTCCATTTTGTACAGCGGTGTTGAAGAATTCCAGATCCATCAAAACTGTGTTATGTGTTACTTTCCATTTTTGAAAACATATTTATACTTTCTGGAAAAATATGAAAATCTATATTTTGAGACTATACATATAGGGGATTACCCCAGATTTTTCGTGGATTTAATTAATGACTTTACCTGCTGTTTTCATGTGGTTTAAGTGATTCCCCTATTTTCTGGCTGTACTTGAAAACTGTTGGAATGTGTTTTGAGTCGTGATGTTGTGAAATAGCATATGGATTTATTATAACCGTTAGAAGCGTGTGGAAGTCTAGTTTCCAGATCCTTCGACGGATCATGATTTTCATGCCTGTAGGTCTTTGGATCATTGTTTTAGTACAGATTGGTCTTGCTGTTCTGATTATAAACATACACTATTTTGCTCGTATTTGTGAATGTATAGTATCTATACTTACTGATCTGATGCCCTAAACCTAAACCTGATCATGTGATGTTAGTTTGACATCCTTTAGCTCACATTCATGTCTGTTTAATAACTACAATGAAAGTAATCAAGCCGGGGTATGGGAAAGATCTAGTAGTGGGAAAGCATAGAAATGTGTACTTAGAAGGGGGCCCGTGTTTCCCATATAATTATCTGTATTCTGATCCTGGCTACATTGCTTCTTATGTAAGAAGGTGTAGAGTAGAAGAGAACCACTAGGTTCTATCTGTCTGTTTCTGACCCTGTCTACATTACTTCTTATAGGAAGGTGTAGAGGAGAAAAGAACCACTAGGTTCTATCTGTCTGTTCTGATATCTGTCTGACCCTGAGTACACGGCCCTATAATATCCCCTACGAAATCTACAAACGAAATTGTTTTGAATGTAGCAACCATGTGATAAAAGTATGGCGCATGAAGTGCTACCTAGATAGTAATCATACAAGACTTACATTAATCTGAAATCTGAGATCTGAATATATTTTTTAAAGTCTGAATCTGAATCTTATATATGGAAATCTGAATCTGAATCTGAATACCTATTATCTGAAATCTGTTATCTGATTTACCTGACATATCTGAATATCTGTTTACCTGACATATCTGTTATATGACACTTGACACTTAATATCTGAGACATCTGCTAGGATACTATGTTGGTTGAGTTTACCATACCATATTAGGTCTGTTTCTGATGTTAGTTAGATCTGTTTAGTTTTGTCCATGTGCTTGTATCATATTCTATTTGTGACCCGGACTTGCCATTGACGGGTACTGTGTTTTCTTCTTTTCCTTTTTCCTGCATTCGATGATTGCAGATTTCGGTGGACAGATTCAAGAAGGTATTGGTGGTTCGCAGTATTAGTTGCTGATTATTATTTCTGTTTCCTGTTAGAACTTTATTCTGTATTCGTGAACTTGAATATTTCTGTACTTGAGACTTGAGTATTATTTGTATTCGGGCAATGTGACCCAAGATTATTGTGTTATTCAGATCATGAATATTTGAGATTAATGTGTTTTATTTCAAGTATTCTTGTTGATATTTGGTTCATAAGTGCATGTGGTTGATCTTTTTCTGGCTTCCGACTCTGATTTTACTGTGATATGTTGTAAAGAATTCCTGAACAGCTTAAGGATGATTATATTCATTCGCTGGACTTTTGTTACGTGCCCGTATTCCGTATTTTTGGGAAGCGGGGCGTGACAATATATATATATATATATATATATATATATATATATATATATATATATATATATATATATATTCATTACTGTTTTTTGAAGAATTACTTGAGAATATGCTCTTTTGCAAAATTGATGTGATTTTGAGATGTTTATAAACTCATATATGTTATACAATTCATATTAAACCATCTCAGGAAGCTAGTTTTGCAAATTTAAGATTTTACAAAGAACTATAGCCGTATCAGTAAAACATGCACAGATTTTCAAAACTGCAGTCTGTGGGGATCGACAGTCGACCACTTTGTTTTTGAACTGAAGACGGCAGTCGACGGTCAGTTCTTAAAATTTGGATTTTTGCATGAAAGTCGACGGGCCATTTTTTTTAAATTGGCTTCGACAGTCTATTGTCAGTGCTTGGCCGTTGTTGTTTTTTGAGTTTTTATGTTATTTTCATTAATGATTGATTCTTTGACAATAAGGATTATTGATTTGCTGTTTTAGATGATGTTTTGCTACAGATTATAGTATTTTACAGAGAGCTGTATTTTAATTATAATAGAATTTAAATCATATTCGTGTGACCTTATAAAGTGAATTATATTTGGTTTTCGAAGAAATTGGTGTTTCATGACTTTCTACAATTTCAAAAATATGATTCTTGGCTATTTACTGGATTTAACACTGTATTTCAATTCTAGAATTTGTGTGCATATTGAACGAACTTGGACTCTATTAACCTGAGAGGTTTTTATTGATATAAACGTTTTGATGATGAAAGTAAGAGTTCTTATTGGAAGTTTTGGTATTGATATTCGATTTGTGAGTCTGTAGGAGTTGAGCGGGATTCCTGAGTACCGGCAGATGAGGTTATGTGAATTTTGGCCAATTGGGGTCATTGGGGTTGTTTTGTGGAATTAATTCTGGTAGGATACACTAACTCTAGAGAGGAAAATTTGTGTCTTTAATAATAATCAACTTAAGGACATGCACTAGTGGAGATGTGATGGAACTTGGAAAACGTAAGTATATGCTCTTGGGGTTTTTTAGTCCAACGGATGCGTTAAAGGACTGTGTGTGTTCTGTCTCGAGAGGACATTTGTATGTTCACGTGTCGAGGGTCTGCAGGATTATTTACAGAGCATGCAGGGTGCATTCGCGTGTTGAGGGTCGGCGGGCCTATTCACGGAATGTACCTTATGTATCTGCACATCGACGGCCTCGCAAGCCTATTCGTGGGGTACACGACAGGGAGGTGATTCTCTGGTTTTTGAGCTATTCTTACATGATGCTTGCGCGTCGAGGGTTGTGATGCCTATTCGTGGAGTATTCTGGATCTTGTTTCCATCACCGTAGTAGGATTAGTGGCATAACGAGGGATCTAACCCTATAAAGTGGAGAATGATAAGGGCTTGCACCGGACCTATGTTGTATGGAATGCATAGAATCCGACAAGTGTGCATTAGAGAGTCTTCATACTGCATCTGTGTTTTTTTGACTTGGTTTTATGCATGTTTGTTTTATGTTTTCCTACACTTGACACTTAATCTAGTTTCACTTGATGTTTTCATGTTTTATTTATTGTTATTTCGTTTTCCATTCATTATTACTATTGATATTTGTTACTTGTGATTTTATTCTTCATGTTTTATTTGTGTTGTTTTCTTTTAATGTCACTCATACTGTTATGGCTGACCCCTGTAATTTTTGGGGGTTAGGGCTATCACTAGCCACATATTTTACAGGTAGGTACCTATAGCATTGGGATTTGGATGCATATGGTAGATTGATGTTGTGGGTTATGTAAATTGTAAAAGAAAAAAATTGTAATTCAAGGTGTTTAATTTTTCCGCTGTGCTTTGTAAAAAATTGGAGTAATAAAAGTTGAAATTTTTTTCTTGGATTTGGCTATGTTTACTATTACATTGAGGTTGATGCTGGGAATTGTGCCACGTATTTTTGAGATATTATAATAAAAATTCGGGGCGCTACAGGAAAGGTACCTTACTTATAACTCTTGGTTGTATGGAATTAGACCATGCATTAAGGGAAGAACAACCTCCACCTTTCCCTGCGGAAAGCACTCCTAATGCTAAAAGGGTTTTTGAAAGGTGAGATCATTCAAATCGCATGAGTCTGATGATTATGAAACACTGCATTCCAGAAGCCTTTAGGGGCACAGAATCCGATGAGATTAATAAGGCCAAGGATTTCCTCGAACAAATTGAGAAACATTTTGCCAAAAACGACAAGGTTGAAATGACTACACTTTTGACTTCTTTGATATCTATGAAGTATAAGGGTCGAGGAAATGTAAGGGAATATATTATGGAGATGTACCATATTGTTTCAAGACTTAAGACACTTAAGCTTGAGTTTCCTGAGGAATTTCTTGTGCTTATGGTTTTGGTATCGCTTCCTGCATAGTTCAACCAATTCAAGATCAGTTACAACTGTCAAAAGAAAAAATGGACTCTAAATGAGCTCATTTCTCACTGTGTGCAAGAGGAAGAAAGGTTGAAACAAGATAAGACTGAAAGTGCTTACTTGGCCAATGCCTCTAAGGATAAGGGCAAGAAAAGGAAATCTAAGAATAAAAAAGCTAATGGTCCATCTCAAAAGAAACAACAGAAGGATACAGAGAGTTGTTTCTTTTGTAACAAGACTGGGCAAGTGAAGAAGGAATGTACCAAATATCACGTATGGCGTGCAAAGAAAGGGTTGTTTGAGCTGCCGAAAGCCAAATGATGGAGAAAGACACATCTTCGTGGGCGATGGAAAATCGGTAGAAGTGGAAGCACTTGGGCACTTTAAGTTGTTGTTAGGGACTGGTTTTCATTTGGATTTGAAAGACACTTTTTGTTATACCTTCTTTTAGACAAAATTTGATTTCTGTTTCTTTGTTGGAAAATTTTGGTTATTGTTGTTCATTTGGAAACAATCAGTTTAGTTTTTCTTTAAATTTGAATGTTGTTGGATCTGGTTATTTGAATGCTTATGAAAACCTTTATTTGCTCGAAACAATTGCATCTTATAATGAAACATTGCATGTAGAATCTCGTGGTACTAAACGTAAATTAAATAAGGAAAATTTGGCATCATTATGGCATAAGCGCTTAGGTCATATATCAAAATGTAGAGTTGAGCGTCTTGTGTCTGATGGCATTTTGAAGTCCCTGGACTTCACGGACATTGATGTCTGTGTAGACTGCATCAAGGGAAAACAGACCAAAACTAAGAGATTAGGTGGCAATAGATCTTCAGGCATCTTAGAATTGATTCATATAGATATTTGTGAATGGTCCACAATATTTTATATCGTTCATAGACGATTACTCACGTTATGGATACCTTTATCTCATTCATGAAAAATCACAGTCTCTGTACGTGTTCAAAGCTTATAAAGCTGAAGTTGAGAATCAACTCAACAAAAGGATTTAAAACATCAGATCTGATCGTGGTGATGAGTACTACGGTAGATATGATGGCTCAGGTGAACAACGGCCACGACCGTTTGTTAAATTCCTAGAGGAATGCAGTATTGTCCCACATTACACCATGCCAGGATCACCTAGCATGAATGGTGTTGCTGAAAGACGAAATAGGAATCTTAAGGATATGGTAAGGATTATGATTGCTCATTCCACCTTACCTGAGTCCCTCTAGGGAGAAGCATTAAAGACAGCAACTTACATTCTCAATAGAGTACCAACTAAAGCAGCTGTAAAAACACCATATGAGCTTTGGACAGGTCGAAAGCCTAGTCTAAAGCACATTCATATTTCGGGATGTCCAGCTAAGGTAAGGCCTTACAGGCCACATGAAAAGAAATTGGACTCCAAAACAATGAGCAACTACTTTATTGGTTATTCTGAGCAATCTAGGGGCTATAAGTTTTATGATCCCACACTTAGGAATATTTTTGAGACGGGAACTACAACATTTTTTGAGGATGTTGAGTTTGGGGGTAGAAATAAGGTTAGAGACATTGCTTTTGAGGAGGAATTGGATTCAATTCCAAACTCAATTCCTACTATCACTTTTGATAATATTCAGGTTCCCACACCTATCATTGATCAAGAAATGAATTCGGAACCTCAACAAGATAATGTTGAACCACCTCCTATTCAAAATGAGGTAATTGTTCCAGAAAAACAAACTCAACAACACCAAGAACCAGTGCCATTAAGGAGATCCACGAGAGAAAGGAGGAATGCTATTCCGGATGATTATTGTCACGCCCCGCTTTCCAAAAAGAAGATACGGAATACGGATACGTGACTAAGTCTAGCGAATGATTTTCATCATCCATAAGCTGTCAGGATCTTTACAATATTTCACAGGAATAACAGGAAGTAAACAAAGAGAAATCAACCATGCATGCATATATGAATTAATATACCAATAGAAATTTACTTGAAACAAAATTTAATAATCTCAAATAAACCAGATTTGAATAAGTCAAATAATACTGGGTCATACTGCCCAATACAAATAATCCAAGTAGCAATACATTTATTCAAAATAAGCAACTTGAAATAATAATAGCAAAAACTCCAGCATTGTCACGTCCCGCTTCCCAAAATACGGGGATACGAGTCTATGACGAAGGCCCAGCAAATGATATTAACATCATCCATAAGTTGTACCAGTCTTAACTCAACAAAATGAAAAGAAATAATCACAACCACGCAGATATATATAATCACATAAATAATAACTGAGATTAAACATACAGTAGTCCAACATAATATCCAACAACTGGAAAAATAAACAACAATTACGAGTCAACAAAGTCCGGGATACAAAGTTCAACAAAAGTAACATTGCGATATAAAAATAACATGGAAGAAATAATTTCTTGCAAAGTAAGCTCCTGCTCCAATCCTAGAAGAATTGCTCACCAATGCCTTCTGGAAATTCTCCTTGTGCACCTGTAGTTGGATCAACTAGAGTGTAAAAAGAAATTGTCCTTAGAGCAAGTACGGACAGCAAGTAGTGAAAAGCAAAGAGTAAAGAAACATGGTACATCAAGGAATATGAAGCAAGATCAAAATCCAAAAGCAATAACAATTTCAATTAACAATGGTCAAGTGTACAAGTGTCAACTTAGTTTTATTAGCATTTTATTTTTCTTATCTAGTGCACGTACTACTGTGTCCCGTACCACAGGTTCGGTGCATGCAAACAGTGTACGTTTTAGACATAGTGGTAGGATCTACAGAGCGTGTACTCGGTGTAATAAGATAACATGATAACAAGATAACAAGATAACAAGTTCACAAGTTCACAAGTATTTCTCCACCTTCCATGTCAATAGTCCATGTAAACAAGAAGGGCCCTACCGAGTATATTTTCTGAGATTATCCACTACTAAGTCAACCCTTATTAACCCAGGCTTGTTTAATATTTTATTATTTAATTCATGATCATGCAAGTGTGTATACGAGTATCAAGGCGACGATAAGAATGCAACAAAATGATACAATCCATGATAATATACATGTAATTGTGAATCTAAAAAGAGCAGACACAACAGGACTAAAACAACAGTAACTCACAAAATATAACTTGGAATTCAATTCCGTCAAAAGGGTTGTAAACTAGACATCTGGGGCTAAAATTCATATTCAGTAAGTTTCAATTGATTCTGATTAAAATTAGGTTGATTACCCTAATCTTTACAGCTTAAGGGTTCTGGCAGCAGCTTATAATCAAAACTTTATGGATGAAAACTAGGTGTAAAATCAATATAAAAATCTATAAAAATTAGAAATGGATCCTAAGTATGTCTACTAAGTTTCTGGAGAGTTTCATGTCATTAAAATAATGTTATCATGTTGTTTCAACTGAAAGTTGTGTCGATATTTTACTAAATTGCAATCTGGAAAATACAGATCAGCAGTGACTAAAACTGCAATATCTCACAGCTCTTTTACCAGAATCTAGATCCGTAAAGTGTTCTGGAAACTAGATTCATTAGGCTACAATTCACTTTTATATGGTTTTGGTTGATTCTTATAGTAACAGGGTCGAACCTCAGTGCAAAATAGAACAAGTAGCAAGAAGTAAAAAAAGTAATTATGTATATTCATCAAAATGAATCATCAACATGTTCTTGTATCATGAAATGCATTAACATTATATACAACAAGTCAAGATGAATTTTTACAGTGTACAAGCCAAGTTATCATGTCATGATTCGATTCATGATATCTCAATCAATCAACATGTAACAAAATCATTATACATTTCTATATACAAGTTTCTGATCAATTTATTCACGTCGTGTGTGCATGCAAGTTTGGGTTTGAATCAATATGTTGGCACGAAGTCAAGGATACTTCGGGTTAGCTCGTGTAAACCCTCGATATCCCCAACGGAAGGTACACAAAGCAATGTTACGATAATCGAAAGGGAACTACTTGCGGAGATCAATAATCTTGAACTAGAAAAATAAACGTGTTCAAGTGGACTTGCGTTTTATATGAGAGATTCGAATATCCGAAAAATAACGGGATCGGAATCCCAAGCAACGATGCACGAACACGGAACATGTGTGAACCACGTGCAAAACACCAAAACACCAAAACGGTACCCCAACAGCACACAACAACTTCAAGACAGTGGATCCCCCTTAAAAAAACCAAACACCAAAATAATCCAATCCCTTCTCTTCTAAACAACAAACATAGTAGAAGAAAACCCGACTCTCCTTCTCACAGCGACGGAGAGAGAGAGACAGCGGGAGGCTTGACGGCGAGGGATGCTCGCGGCTATGGCGGACGGCGAAGTCGATGATGTAGAGGAGGCAAGGTCGGAGGGGAAGGTTGTCGACGATGCTTAATGGTTCGGAGGCCTCAAGAGCAGTGCTCTGTTTCCAAAACAGAGGGAGGGAGAATGTTGCACTCGAAGGTCGCGGCAATGATGCTCGCGGTCGAGGGGCAACGTAGCGACGGCCGACGGCGAGGGCAGTGGTCAATGATGAGGCGGTGCTCTATTTTGGGAGCGAAACAGAGGAGGGCGGAAATTGGAGGCGGTGCTGTCGAGAGTAGCTCGACAGAGGGGAGAAGACAAGGAGCTTGAGGGCGAGCTCGACTGCAGCAATGGTGGGACGGGAGTTGACTGGCAAGCGGAGGCTTTGGCTGCGAGGAGATTCGGAGCTTGAGTTCAGAATGGAGACGATTCGATGGGTTCAGGCAGGGGATGAAGATAGCGGTGGCGAGGATGGGTCGCAGTCGAGGCGGTGGTCTTGAGAGGAAAGGTGAACGGGAGCAGGATGCTTGCGGCTCGACGACAGGCGGAGGATGAGGGAAAAGGAGCGGTGAAGGCTTGACAACGGGAGGAGGAAGCGCTCGAGTGGGATGGAGAACAGTGGAGGGAGATGAAGAGGTGGGATGGTGAACAGTTGGGGGGTTTTACAGTAGATCGGGGTAGGGTTAGGGAAGTGAACAGTGAAGGGGGTAGGGGTTGCACAGTAGTGGAATTTGGGAGTTGTGGAGAAGATGAAGGGTTTGCTATTGTATAATTAAGAGAGGCAAAGATATGGGGTTAGTGGGCAGTTGGGATTAGTGGGAAAAGAAAGCGTGAGAGAGAGATTAAGGAGAACGTGAAGTTGATCAGGTCAAAATAGATTAGGAGAAGAATTTGGGTTATTAGGTACTGGGTTTTAAAGGGGATCCAATAAGAGATGGATATGGGTTTGGGTTAGAATACAATAGGAGATAAGCTAAATTTTGGGCTCTGGTTATATATAAATAAATAATTCAAATCAATTGTATGAAAAATTTGGCTTTAGATGATGGGCTTCATGTTACTAAATAATAATACAAGATTATATTAAAATATTTGGGCTTTACAAAATAACAATACTGATAATAATAATAATAATAATAATAATAATAATAATACAATAACAACACATATTAATAAAAAAATATTAATAAAAATAATAATAAAATAGTAACAATAATAATAATAACAATAATAATAATAATGTCGATAATAATAATAATAGTAATAACAATAATAATAAAAACAATAATAATAATAATAATAATAATAATAACGATAATGATAATAATAATAGTAATAATAACATTATGCAACAAAATAAAGATTTGGCTTATCAGTTTTATATTAAAATAATCCGAACATATATATATATATATATATATATATATATATATATATATATATATATATATATATATATATATATATAGTCGATCAAATATAAAAAGGAAAGTGAAGTTAAAATACATCATTATTCGAAATAACAAAATTTTTTTGTTTAGAAACGATTATAGTAGGAGATTCAAAACAATTTTAACAAATAATAATCGAAATACACAAAATATTTGGGAAATACGTATTTATGTGAACGAGGGTTACAATCATCTAGAATCTCAGATCACCTACTCCATCGGACAGCTGAACACCACAATTTACAATTTAATAAATTGCAGGAAGAGGAAAAGAAAAACAGAACGTCCATCAATGCAAGTTACGGGTCGCTTGTAGTACAGGCACAAGTACAGGAAAAGAATAAACAAACATAGAGTAACAACGGAAGCATATATATAGCATGGAATAGGCATATCAACAAAACTGGATAACTAACATGAATCAGGAAACAAAATCAAGTAGCATGATATACTAACAGGGTACAGGTAACATGTATCAGGTGTCAAGTGTCATATAAGCCGGTAAACAGGTAACATGTACAGGTAAGCATGTAATAGGTGTCATGTTATGTCATGTCAAGTTTTGTATTTAATTCTAACTAGGTAGCACTTCATGCGTCCCAAACTTTCACCACATAGTTGCTACATTCAAACAAGTTACCCTTAGATTTCGTAGTGGACTGCATAGGGCCATGTACTCAGAGATCAGGAAAACAGGTACAGGTAGAACCTACTGGTTCTCTTCCGAGTACACCTTCCTAAGGAAGTGTGCAGTCAGGTAATCAGGTAAACAGGTACAAGTAGAACCTACTGGTCCTCTTCCGAGTACACCTTCCTATAGGGAAGTGTGTAGTCAGGTAATCAGGTAAACAGGATCATGTATCATGTAATCATGAGACACGTAATAGGTGGGAAACACGGACCCCCTTCTAAGTACACAATTCTATATTTTCCACTACTAGATCTTTTCCTTAAACCCGGCTTGGTTATTTGTTATTATTATCAAACAGGCATGTATGTGTCACAAACAGGGCAAGACTAACATGGCATGAACAAGTACCGGGTTCAAGTGGAAGATAAACATGCACAGGTAAAAGACAACTCATAAAAGATTGGGATAACGAAAATTCTAGTTCAGGACAGCACGACAGTACTGCACCAAATCTGGAATTCTCATTGCCAATAATGTGCAAACCTGGATCCGTCAGGAAATCTGGAAACTAGACTCTCGGCAGAATCCATCAAATATACATAAGTCATATGGTGTTTCACAAGAACAAGACTCAAAATAGAATTGTATCCAAAAAAACATGTTCAGCCAGAAATCAGAATTTTGTATTCATAAACAGGAAAACGGCTTAAAAACTTACTGATTGAATCCAGGAAAAATTTGAGGTATTCCCTACTATGTTTAGTATCAGAAAATAAAGTTTCATAATTTTCCAACATGGATGGTTTAGACAAATAAAATCAGGAAACAACAAGATATAGAAATTTTGTAAATCTAAAATCATAAACACAGCAGTACTAAAACAATAATATCTTACAAAATATAAATCGAAATCCAGATCCGTCAAAAGGTTGATAAAATAGATAAAGCAGGTTACAATTCTTATTCACAAAGTTTTTATCAAAAGCAAGTAGAATCAGGTTGAATTTAAGGTTCTTTACTGAACAGTATGAAAATTCTGCAAGTATGGTAGTTGTTTACAAGTATAGAATAGTCTATAAAAGTCATCAAGTAAATCCACAAAAATTAGGGGTTAATCCCAGTAAAGTCAAGCTGTACTCAGTAAAATATTGGATCAAAATATTATCTTTAACATCAGTATAAAAATAAATTACCATACAAAATTCATATAAAATAGAATTTGTAATTTGTCTACACCTATGTAGTAAAATAGCCATAACTTGCTACTCACAAATCGAAATTAAGCTTTGTCAGAAATTCTGGAAAGTAGACAGAATCCTCTATAATTCATATTCACAAATAATTTTCATATACTGACCTTAACAGAGTCTAAAATACTGAACAAAAACGGGGTACGACAAAAACTGAAATCTTCTCCAACCATAAAATCAACTAATTTATATGAAACTCATCCAAATCATAACAAAACAGGAAATAGGGTATACTAGATGTCCAAGAAACATAGTATAGGGTATTTAACAGATCAACAATAGGATATACTACTAGTAACACGTCAAGCATGCAAGGTTCACATATCATATTATGGTTCACAACCAACATACATATATGCAACAGGGATTAATTAGATCTAGGTCTAGATTTATGTCGTGTGTGTGTAACTAGAGACGACTATGGATAAATCAACATATAGAGAAAAAATATAACAGGGGTTTTGCACAAGAATTGTCTCGAGAACACAACTACACTACAGGCAGTATTTAGTACTTGTATTACACAACAAAAAGAATACAAGTAACTTGCCTTATAGTTGACGACGAAAACGACAATGCAAAGAGAATAACGGGAACGAATTCCCCGGCACGAACTCAAACCAACGAACGAACGATGAACGAACGACGAACGAACCACGAACGAGTGATCACAACTCAAGATCACACGCAACCAAAAAAAAATAGCACTCGCACACAAGATCAAATCCAACACAACCCGGTGCACGGCGACAGAAGAACGGTGGCGGCACGACGGCAAAACAACAGCGTAGTGGGTGCAACTGCTGGCGTTGCTGCTGTCTACGACAGGAGGTTGCGATTGGGAGGTAGAGGAGCACCTGGTGGTCGGGGTCGCAGGGTGGCTGAGCAACTGGCTGGCATCGCTCGCGAGGAAGCACACTACAGAGGGGGGGTTGATTGGGATGTTGCTGCTCGCTATGGCTCCGCAATAGGGAGGGGATCAGGGGCGCACAAGGGATAGCCGGAGGTCGGGAGATAGGGAATGATGGTGGTCGGGGTTGAGCACAGGGTGTAGGGAAAGATCGGGAGAGGGTAGAAGGGGATGGTAAAGCGGCTAGGGTTTTGGGGAGTATACAGGGTAGATGAAGGGTGAATGCATATATATATATATAATATGGAGATTGTTAGGGTTTATATGGGTAACGGGTTGGAGTGGGTAACGGGTATTGGGTGTATAGGAGGATTAGTTTTTGGTGGGTTAATGGGTTTAATTAGATGGGATCCAATAGGGTTTTTAAATGGATCATTGGGTTTATAAAGCCATTGAGTAAATAACAAGAATCCAAATAAAAGTAGGATTATTCAAAATAATGAGATGAGAACCAAAAAATGAATAAATAAAATAGGGCACGAACAATTATAAAATGAGAATAAAATATAATGGCTCGATCAAACAGAGATAAAATAATGGCAGACAATTGAAGCAAGAAGAGCAAATAAAAAGGCAATAAATCAAATAGATGAATATATTGAAAAAGAAAATCCAATATACGGTTCAAAAGACTCGAAGAAATACAAGATGAATAAACACTCAAAAAGAGAAAAAATACATCCAAAAATACATAAAATGAAAAATAAGGGTTACAAATCCTACTCACCTAACAAGAAGAATTTCGTCGTCGAAATTCAAACAAGAGGTACATAGGGTAACCCCAAAAAGAAAAGAAAGAACAAAACAAAAAGCTACTCAAACAGATGAGGAAACTTCTGCTGAATCTCCTCCTCCAACTCCCAATTCGACTCACCCGGCGAATGATGGTTCCAAGAAACACGAACCAGCTTGATGACCTTGTTCTTAAGCACTTTCTCCCGCCGATCCAAAATAGCAACTGGCGGAATCTCACATGTCAAATCCGGTCGCACGGTCAATTCAGAATAGTCGATCACGTGGCTCTCATCGCGGATATATCTCCTGAGTTCTTAGACATGGAAAACATCGTGCACTCCTGATAAAGCTGGTGGCAATGCATGACGATAGGCCACTTTGCCTACTCGTTCCACAATATCAAACGGTCCAATAAACCTAGGGATGAGCTTACCCCCACTACCGAACCGAATGACACCTCGCCAAGACGATACCTTTAGGAAATGTAACCCTTGTTTTTCCAAATCCGTATTTTCTGTGTATGTTTGGTATTTTAAATTTTTGTAAATTATTTTTCTGCTTTCAAATTCTTTTTTTTTAAAATGTATTCTTGATCATCTGTTAAAGTCTATTTGTAATCGATGATTTTATTTGTGACCATTTTTCCAATAAATTTATATCGTAATTCAAATCCTATTATTGTTGTTCTACTGTTATTAATAATATTATTATTTTTTTATCATTTTCTTATTGTTATTGTTATTAGTATTTGTATTTATAACTATTAGTATCATTATTAATTTTGACTGTTTATTTAAAAATCAATTTCTATGTACTAACTATAATTATAGTTATTTTAAATCAAGTCTATATTGTAATGTAAATTACATTATTTTACAAATTATGTTTTATTGGTTATTTTATGTTTTCTTATTGGATTTTTATATCCCTAACTACCCAAACCCATTATTTACTAAACCCAAACCCTGTTAACACCCATAAACCCATTACCCTATTACTAAACCTAAACCCAATACCCACTTCACACCTAACCCATACCCTTTCTAATCCCCAACCCCATACCCTATACTCTACTAAACCTAAACCCTAAATATCTCTACCTATTTATACAACCCATGCAGCTGTTCCACCTTCTCCCCTATCTCCTATCACCCCGTTCCCCTTCCCTTCGAGAAACCCTAGCTGCCAGCCTTCACCATCCCGATCCTTCCGCTCCCCTCCTACCCTCTCCCGGTGTGCCTCCATCTGCTCGCGACCCCAACCTCCTGCGCTGTCCTCCCTCTTCCTGACACTTCTCCTTGTGTGGTGCCACCCTCCAGCGTTGAGACAGCCCGCAGTAAGCCCCGTGCCCTGCTCCCTGTGTCGCCTTCCTTCCATTCATGACACCAGCACTCGTCGTCCCCATTTTCGACTGCCCAATCGACAACGCTGCCCTCGTGCTCCACCTGTCGCAACCCCCGGTGCTCCCTAGTCGACAACAGCACAACAGTACAGCAACGACCGTGATGCTCCCCCTACCGTCCGCTGCCACCGTGTCCCTTGGCCGCCAGGCCAGCCATGCAGCCAGAGCCGATGCCCACTGATGGATGTACTATTTTGATCAAGGGTAATGTGAGCTGTCGATCTCATCATGTCCCATTGATTGATTAATTAATTCCTAGCCGTCTATTGATTTGATCTTGATCATCACAATCGGGGTGATCTTGATCGTCCGTTGGATCTTGATCATCATGCTACATTGGATGGAGGCCGTCGATCTCCTCTTGATCATCGGATTAGATCCTAGTCGTCTGATCTCTTTTTGATCATCACGATCATGATGATCATCAATTTCCTTTGATCGCAGTCGTTCGATCGATCGATCTTGATCTTCATCATTATCTTCATCATCAGGGAGATCTGGTCGTCCGATCTGATCCGATCATCTCGATCTTGATCTTTGATCTCAGTCGTCCGATTGTGTTCGTGATTGGTTCGTGTGTTCGCTTGTAGTTGTTCGTTGAGTTTGTTGCCTAGGAATCTGTTCCCGTTATTCTTGCTCTTGTGTTGTTTCCGTCATCGTCTCTCAGACAAGTAACATGTATTCTTTCTTTGTGTAATACAAGTACTAAATACCGCATATAGTGTAGTTGGGTTCTAGAGACAATTTGTGTGTGTATTCTCTGTTATTCTCTCTATTGTGTTGATTAGACCATAGTTGCCTCACGACATATATAACAAGAATTAACCTAGGATTGACCACTTTTGATGTGTTTGTCCATGCTACTTGTGATATCTATGCTTGATGTGTTATTCGTGATATACTTGTCGAATACTTGCAAAATACCCTATACCGTGTTGTTTGGACATCTAGTATACTCTATTTCGTATTTGGTTATGTTGTGGAAGAGTTCCGTATGAACTAGTGGATTTTGTGCATATGAGATAATTTTAGTTTTGCTGGCTTTTCTGTTTTGATCAGTATTTTAGACCCTATTAAGGTCAGTATTTGAAAATATTTTGTGAACATGATTTGTAAAGAATTCTGTCTATTTTCCAACCATTTTGACAGATCTCAGTTTCAATTTTTGGTTTGCGAGTTATGTCTATTTTACTACAGTGGTGTCGAAAGATTTCCATATTTTGTTTTCTATGAATTCTGAAGCGTAATCTATTTTTATTCTGGTATTAAATTTTTTTTTTATCTGAAATTTTGCTCAGTACTTCTAGACGTGATTGGGGTTTAACCATAATTTTTGTGGATTATTTGATGAGTTTTACCAACCGTTCTATGTTTTCAAACAATTACTATAATAGCCGATTTTTCTTGCTATTCAGTAAAGAACTTGATTTTCGACCTATTTCTGCTTACTGTTTCTAAATTATTTCTGAATATGAAAGTTAGCCTACTGTATCTATTTTATTACCCTTTTGGCGGATTTGTATTTCGATTTATGGTTTGCGAGATATTGTTGTTTTCGTACTGCAGTGTTTACAATTCCAGATTTACAAAACTACTGCATCTTGATGATTTCTAATTTTACTTGACTACTCTATTTATATTGAAAAATTATGAAACTTGTTTTTCTATTACTATACATATAGGGGAATAATCCAGATTTTTCGTGGATTTATTTAATGAGTTTTCATGCTGTTTTCCTGACTTTGAATGCGATCTTCTGATTTCTGGCTGAACCTATTTTCTGGATTCAAATCAGTTTTGAGTTATGTTTTTGGAAAATACTATATGACTTATTTATATTCGCTGGATTCGGCCGGGAGTCTATTTTCTAGACCTTTTGACGGATTTAGATTTGCATGTATGTGACAACAGGAATCTTAGTTTTACTGCAGTATGGTCTTGCTGTCCTGAACTAGAAATTTGGTTATTTTATCCTTTTATGTATTATCTTGCACCCGTACATGTTTATCTTGCAACTTGAACTTGTCACATGATCATGCCATGTTATTCTTGATATGTTTTGCACACATACATGCTTGTTTTATAATAATAATAAATAACCAAGCCGGGGTTAAGGGAAATATCTAATAGTGGATAATTCAGAAACGTGTACTCGGAAGGGGATCCACTGATCCTACGTGATTACTTGATACATGATACTTGACACGTGATTACTTGAAACTTGCATGCAAGACACGTGATTACTGGCCACTTGCACAACTTGACTTGTGATACATGATACATGATACTTGAAGCTTGGAGCTCGATTACTTGATACTTGTCCCTGAGTACACTGCCCTCTATGATCCACTATGAAATCTAAAATGAAAATGTGTTGACTATAGCAACCATGTAGTAAAATTATGGATGCATGAAGTGCTACTTAGATAGTAATAATACAAGACTTGAACATGATCACTTGACACTTGCTACTTAATACTTGTACTTAACTACTTGTCACTTGTTACTTATTACTTGATTTCGTGATACTTGATTCTTGATACTCGTTACTTGTTTACAGGATACTTGTTCACTTGACACTTGACACATGCCACTTACACTTGGTTATCTTGCCATACTAGTTGTTATATTTTGTTATCATGCATATTCCATGTTATTAGTTAGTTTTCCCCATGTACTTGTATCCTGCACTATAAGCGGTTCGTAACTTGCATTGACGGGAGTTTGTTTTCTTTTTCCTATTCCTGCAATTATTAAATTGCAGATTTTGGAGATCCGTTGCCGGATGGAGTTGGTGACATGAGATACTAGCTGCTGTATTTTGCTATTATTATTTCTTGTTGCTTATTTTGAAAAATTGTATCTTGTACTTGGATTTATTTTGTATTTAGGCAATGTGACCCAGGATATTTAACTTATTCAGATCTGGATTATTTGAGATTAATATTTCTTGGTTTCAAGTATTCTTGTTGGTATTTTGATTCATATGTGCATGTTTGGTTGATTCTTTTGCTTCCAGCTCTGATTATTCTTGTGAAATGTTGTAAAGATTCCTGGCAGCTTATGGATGATGAAAATCATTCGCTAGGCTTAGTCACGTATCTGTATTCTGTATTCTCTTTTTGGGAAGCGGGGTGTGACAGGAAAACATGGTCACCAACCTCAAACTCCAAAGCTCTTCGATGGACATCAGCCATCGCCTCTGCTTATCCTGAGCTGCCTGAAGATGCTTCCTGATCTAAGTTACCGCATCAACTATCCTGGTGATCAACTCTGGACCCAACAACTTTCTCTCTCCAATGTCATCCTAGCACACTGGTGATCTGCACGTCCGCCCATAAAGTTCCTCGAACGGTACAGCTTTAAGATTGGCCTGAAAGCTATTATTGTACGAGAACTCTATGAGACACAAATGGTCCTCCCATTATCCACCGAACTGTAGCATACAGGACCTCATCATGTCCTCTAGAGTCTGGAAGGTCCTCTTTGACTGTCCATCAGTATGGGGATAAAAAGTTGTACTGTACTTCAGTTTACTCCCCAAACTACTGTGAAGACTCCCAAAATTGAGACTTGAATCTCGTATCCCTGTAGGATACAATAATAACTAGAACACCATGAAGTCTGACGATCTCTTGCATGTACCTCAGCTAGGCTCTCAGTAGACTGTCTGATTCGGAAGGGAATGAAGCTAGCACTCTTCGTCGGTCGGTCGACAATCACCCAAATGGGATTGTGACCCTTAGGACTCATCGACAAAGTGGTCACAAAATCCATAGTGATGTGTTCCAACTTCCACTCCGGAATGGGAAGCGGTTGAAGAAGTACGGCGGTCCTCTGATGCTCCGTCTTCACCTGCTGGTAGATCAAACACTGAGATACAAACCGAGCCACAGCCCTCTTCATACCATGCCACCAAAAATGAAGCTTCAAGTCCCGATACATTTTAGTACCTTCAGGATGAATAGAATACGATGACTGGTGGGCTTCCTCAAGCAACCTCTGACGAACTTCACCCTTCGGGACACACAACCTGGACCCAAAATGAAGCGATCCATCAGCATGAATAACCATATCCGTTCGGGAACCAGTCTCAACTTCTGATCTGAAATTCTGCAACTGCTCATCACCAACCTGAGCCTCTTTGATCTGATCAACAAGAGATGACTGAAGCTGGAGCACCAAAAACTCTGATCAGAACTCAGCAACAACACATCCAACTCCAACCTCCACATCTGCTCAACCAAATCACTCCGTTGATTCAGGAACGTAGCTTCCGGCCTGCTGCTCAAAGCATTTGGCACCAAGTTCACTCTACCAGGATGGTATTGTAAACTGATATCATAATCGGCCATAAGTTCCAACCAATGCCTTTGCCTCATGTTCAACTCCTTCTGGGTGAAGATGTACTTAAGACTTTTGTGGTCTATGAAGATCTCCACTTGGTCTCCAAGTAAATAATGTCTCATAGCTTCAAAGCAAAGATCATTGCCGCTAACTCCAAGTCGTGAGTCGGATAGTTCTTCTCATGTGGCCTCAACTACCTCGATACATAAACAACAACTCGGCCCTTCTGCATCAGAACTGCTCCAAGACCCTTGCCCAAAGCATCACAGTGAACTACAAATCCGCCTGAACCATCTGGAATAGTCAACACTGGCGCTAACGTCAACCTGCTCTTCAGCTCAGCAAAATTCTCACTGCAAGCCTCAGACCAACAGGACTTCTGATCCTTCCCAGTCAGCTTAGTCAAAGGTCCTGCTATCTTCGAAAAATCTTGGATGAATTTCCGATAATAGCCAGCTAGACCAAGGAAACTCCTCACCTATGAAACTGACTTGGGAACTAACCAATCCTTCACAGACTCAACCTTGGACAGATCCACTGAAACATTATTGCCCAAGATAATGTGCCCCAAGAAGGTAACCCTGTCGAGCCAAAACTCACACTTGCTGAGTTTCCCATAAAGCTGATTCTCCTTCAAAGTCTGCAGAACCAACCTAAGATGCTCAGCATGATCCTCCCGGTTCCGAGAATACACCAGAATGTCATCAATGAAGACCACCACAAATCTATCCAGGAATTGAGAAAAGACCATGTTCATAAGACTCATGAATACAGCTGGCGCATTCGTGACCCCGAATGGCATCACAAGATACTCATAGTGCCCATACCTGGTCCTGAATGTTGCTTTTGCACATCAGCCGCCTTCACCTTGACCTGATGATACCCAGAACAAAGATCCAACTTCGAGAAAATAGCTGCTCCGCTCAACTGATCAAATAAGTCATCAATCCTGGGCAACGGATACCGATTCTTCACAGTAACACTGTTCAGCTCCCGATAATCAACGCATAGTCGACGACTACCATCCTTCTTGTTGAAAAAAAGGAATAGAGCACCACACAGCGAAACACTGGGTTTGATGAATCCCAAATCAAGCAACTACTGAATCTGCACCTTAAGCTTTGCTAACTCAACCGGTGCCATCCTGGAGGAACTTTTCGATATCGGCACCATACTTGGCTGAACTTCAAAACCGAACTCCACATCCCTATCAGGGGGTAAGCCAGGCAGCTCCTCTAGGAATATATCCAGGAAATCCCGCACTACTAGAGTTGCAGCCTCACAGCCTAAATGCAATTCCATCACACAACCCTCCTGATCAAATTGCAGTCTCAGCTCGGCCAAGGGGCATCTCCCCAGCATGGAACTCAAACTCTATGCGGCCTAGGATTCGGAATACAATTTTCTTGGCACGGCATTTTCAATAATGGCGTGGGACTCACCCAACCAATCCATACCGAGAATGACGTCAAATCCTGAATTCCCAATTACAATCAGGTCTGCCTTGAAATCCGTGCTGCCAATAACCACGGTACTCTGCCTGCACTCCTAGGAACAAATGATAACACCGCCACCCGCACAATGTTCCAAACCTCTGACATGATGCTGCACTCCAACAGATGGCGAGCCACGAAGCGGGAAGAGACAAAGGAATGGGTTGTCTCGAAATTAAAGAGAACATGAGCAGGAAAAGGGCAAACAAGGACAACACCTAAGATAGAATCAAAAGCAAGAGGAAAAGAATTGGTAATCAAGGGTGAGGAAACACAATGCAGAAGGATAACATGAAAGAATAATGCAAGAAAAATGAAAAGAAGCAAAAGAGAAACAAAAAAACAACA
This sequence comes from Hemerocallis citrina, assembly GCA_017893485.1. Classification (NCBI taxonomy): domain Eukaryota; kingdom Viridiplantae; phylum Streptophyta; class Magnoliopsida; order Asparagales; family Asphodelaceae; genus Hemerocallis; species Hemerocallis citrina. The sequence goes on from CM030358.1 coordinate 396,264,066, forward strand.
ACAAAAAATGCAAAATATACCTGCAACAATACCATCTGTTGACTCAGCATCTGCAGCAGTCAGGTTGAAAGCCTGACCTCACCTGGGGGCAGCGGTCCTCTGACTAACAATCTGGCGCTGCGGGATAAGCGGTGGCCTGAATGGATCACTAGCTGGGGCTACCTGCTGAACTGGACCCCCTGCTGGAAGAGTCATCCGCTGCTGCGGGCAATCCCACACTGAATGGTCAGCAGCGCCATACCTAAAGCATCGGCGGTTGGTGCACCAATATTCCATGCGATCATGCCCAAGCAACTAGCAGAAGTCACAGAAAACAACACCCTGGGAAACAACAGATGAGTAGGGAGTCTCCCTGGCAGGATGGGCTGGGACAGGCCTCCGAATCGACCCACCTGAAGGCCTAGCAATAATAGAGTGTGAAACAGTCCGCCGGGGAGGAGTCAACCTGCCACGAGCCTGTTCCTGAGCTCGAGCTGCCTCAAGAGCCTCAGCATAAGTATGCAAGCCAAGGGAGACGAGCTGCACCCGAATATCTCGCTCAGGTCGCAGCGTGAATCTACAAGCCATGTCCTCTTCGTTCGCCACAAGAATTGCTGCGAAGCGGCTAAGTCTGGTAAATTCCGCTGCATACTCATTCACAGACTTAGAGCCCTGTTTCAAGAAATTCTTATGTTACAACATTATATGGACAATTTGTAACAAAATTTCAATAATAGAACAACGACCAACCTATTTCAGGGCCAGGAACTGTTGTTCCATTTCAACTCAAGTACTGCTAGGGAAGAACTTTTCCAAGAAGCTCCTAGTGAACGTGGCCCAAGTAATAGGTCGTTCGAGCCTTTCGGACTCGGACCTCCACCAAATGTTTGCCAGATCCACCAGCTGGATGGTCACCACATCCACTCGATCAGCATCGGCAACTCGTGCTGCCAAAAGTAATTGCTCGGTCCTGATCAGCCACTGCTCAGCCTCCAAAGGCATCTCAGTGCCCGAGAATCTGTCAGGATGCAGCCATATGAAATCTGTGACTATACCCGAACAGGAGGGAGAGCTGCCTTCATGGGCACGGCGGGAGGTAGAACCCGGGCAGCTTCTAAAGCAGCCATCACACGGTCACTGTGGTTTTGCTGCATATTGATCAACCATTCCAACACATTGGTAACGGCCTCAAGCCCGGGCGGATCTTCCTGAGGATGGTAAGTGGTACCTCTGCGAGCCATGGTCTGCACAAGATAAAAAACAATCAGTACCCAGATCAAAGTTAGTTATAATTTACTCATGTATGCATGGTCTGTGTACTGTTGAGTCAATCCCAAATTGAGCCAAGCTTGTCTAATATATCAGTCAAACTAATACATTAGCCACACTTGGGCTTTGATACCACTAAAAAGCTTGTCACGCCCCGCTTTTCAAAAAGGAGATACGGAATATGGATAAGTGACTAAGTCCCAAAAAGGAGATACGAACTCAAACCAACGAACGGACGATGAATGAACCACGAACGAACCACGAACGAGTGATCATAACTCGAGATCACATGCAACCAAAAAAAAATAGCACTTGCACACAAGATCAAATCCAACACAACCCGGTGCACAGCGACGGAAGAACGGAGGCGGCATGACGGCGAAACAACAGCGCAGTGGGTGCAACTGTTGGCGTTGCTGCTGTCTACGACAAGAGGTTGTCGCGATGGGGAGGTAGCGGAGTGCCTGGTGGTCGGGGTCGTAGGGTGGCTGAGCGAATGACTGGCATTGCTCGGGAGGAAGCACACAGCGGCGGAGGGGTTGATCGGGATGTTGCTGTTCACTGTAGCGCCGCGATAGGGAAGGGACCAGGGATGCACAGGGGATAGCCGGAGGTCGAGAGATAGGGGATGATGGTGGTCGGGGTTGAGCACAGGGTGTAGGGAGAGACTGGGAGAGGGTAGAAGGGGATGGTGAAGCGGTTAAGGTTTTGGGGAGTATACAGAGTAGATGAAAGGTGAATGCATATATATATAATATGGAGATTATTAGGGTTTATATGGGTAACAGGTTGGAGTGGGTAACGGGTATTGGGTGTGTAGGAGGATGGGATTTGGTGGGTTAATGGGTTTAATTAGATGGGATCCAATAGGGTTTTTAAATGGATTATTGGGTTTATAAAGCCATTGAGTAAATAACAAGAATCCAAATAAAAGTTGGATGATTCAAAATAATAAGATAGGAACAAAAAAATGAATAAATAAAATAAGGCATGAACAATTATAAAATCAGAATAAAAAATATTGGCTCGATCAAACAGAGATGAAATAATGGCAGACAACTGAATCAAGAAGAGCAAATAAAAAGACAACAAATCAAGTAGATGAATATATTGAAAAAGAAGATCCAATACACGGGTCAAAAGAGTCGAAGAAATACAAGATGAATGAATACCCAAAAAGAGAAAAAAAATATATCCAAAAATACATAAAATGAAAAGCAGGGATTACAATTATATTGTATTTCTCCAAGAACATGAGGATTACAATGGAATGATGGAAGATGATCCAATCACATTTCATCAGGCCATGAAAAGTTATAACTCTCAAAAGTGGATGAGTGCCATGAATGAAGAGTATAAGTCCATGCAAGACAACAAAGTTTGGAAACTTATCCCATTACTAGAAGGTGCAAAACCAATTGGTTGTAAATGGATATTTAAGACCAAGAGGGATGCAAATGGTAATATGGAGAGGTATAAGGCACGTCTTGTAGCTAAAGGCTATACTCAGAAAGAAGGCATCGATTTTACAGAGACTTTCTCTCCAGTTTCATCGAAAGACTCCTTCAGGACAATTATGGCACTTGTTGCTCATCTTGACCTTGAGCTACATCAGATGGATGCCAAGATGACATTTCTCAATGGCGACATTGACGAGACAATTTATATGGTGCAACCAGAAAACTTTGTGTCGGGAGACCCAAAGAATATGGTTTGCAAATTGACGAAATCCATTTATGGACTCTAGCAGGCTTCTCGTCATTGGTACCCCAAGTTTCATCAAGTAATGATCTCATTCAGTTTTGAGATGAATATTGTTGATGATTGTGTGTGTCACAAGTTCAGTGGGAGTAAGCATATATTCCTAGTTCTGTATGTTGATGACATATTGCTTGCTACTAATGATTAGACTTGTTGCACGAAACAAAAAGGTTTCTATTCAAGCATTTTGAGATGAAAGATCTTGGGGATGCCTCTTTTGTATTAGGAATTCAGATACACCGATCGTTCTCGAGGTATTATTGGATTATCACAAATGGGATATATTGATAAAGTGCTCAAAAGGTTTGGCATGCAAGATTGTAGACCACGAGATACCCCTGTTGCTAAAGGAGACAAATTTAGTCTTAGTCAGTGCCCTAAAAGTAACCTTGAAATTCAGGAAATGCAAAAGATCCCCTATGCATCAGTTTTTGGAAGTCTAATGTATGATCAAGTATGTACGCATCCGGATATTGCATACATTGTTGGGATGTTAGACAACTATTTAAGCAAACCTGGTATGGACCATTGGATAGCAACAAAGAGGATTATGAGGTATCTTCAGAGAACAAAAGATTACATGATCACATATAGGAAATCAGATCATTTGGAGGTCGTAAGATATTATGATTCTGATTTCACTGGGTGCCAAGATAGCAGAAAGTCTACATCATGCTATATTTACCTGTTAGTTGGAAGAGCTATATCCTGGAAAAGTGTCAAACAGACACTTGTAGCTTCTTCCACTATGGCCGCAGAGTATGTAGCATGCTATGAGGAATCGAATCATGGAATATGGCTAGGGAACTTTGTCACTGGGTTGCGTATTTTGGAGAATGTAGAAAGACCACTCAAGTTATTTTGTGACAATAAGTCAGCAGTGATGTATTCCAACAACAACAGGAGCTCATCAAAATCGAAGCATATTGACATAAAGTTCCTAGTTGTGAAAGAAAGAGTGCAAAGTGGACAGATATCCATAGAGCACATTGGGACAAACTCCATGATACCGGATCCGCTCACGAAGGGATTACCACCCAAGGTCTTTCATGAGCGCACTGCTTATATGGGTGTTGTATTGTTTGAGGATGTCATGATTTAGTGGGAGTTTATATTTTATTTGCTTTATGTTTGTGTGAGACATTTATACATTTGGTTATTTTCTGATCAGAAATAAAGTGTTCAGTTTTCTCACTCTTTTATTATGTTTGATTCTGACCTCACTTAAGTTTAAGAGGACCAGTTGAAAATAGACATGTAAATAGATCACATTGCATGAAATTTCCATGCTACATTCACACTAGATCTATATCATTTGATTATGTTGATATATGTGACCATTGATGAATTTAGTTACGATAAATGTAACGAAAATTGGTTTGATCCTATATTTACATGATTAATGGACGAGATTGTTTGTCTATGCTTTTAGTTATGATAGCAAAATTTTGAGCTTATGAAGTATGTACATTTATAAGGTGTAACATATATGGCCCAAGTGGGAGATTGTTGGAAAATAATCTATGCGGGCTCACATATGTGACTAAATGTATAATTGTTATTCTAAAGTTTAATCAGAATTAAAGTGATCTAACCAAGGTTAAGTGATGGTTAAAAGCATATACTAATAAAGTATGATATATTACGTGTAGAAACCGGAAAGTGAATTTTAAATTTGTGATGGGCAAAATTAGAAATCACTAATTATCTATTAGGGTTGTGGTCCCCTATATATACGTATCATTCTATTCTATCTGTCATCCCATTAACAGAAAAGAAAAGAGAGACTTTCTCTCATAGAGATTCGTATCATATAGGAAGATCCAAATCCTCTGTGCAATCTCCATCAATGGCTTCAGGTTAGTGCTTCTGCTTTTATATTCTTCTTCTTTTGATTTAGCAAAGGATCTATAAAAACATGATTTAGGATCTTATATTAAGCACTTTTAGTAACATGATTAAGATCTAGATCTGTAGAAACATGATATAGGATGACATCAATGTTTTATGCATGTTGCTTAAGTGTTATATATAAATCTATCACAATAGAATTAGAATCAGTGAGAGTGGCTATAGTAGTTGAAGATAAATTATAAGGGCTCTCATACTGAATGAGAGGAAATGAAGGAGAAGAAGAAACCTCCATTATAAACGAAAAGAACCTAATAGTAGTACATCCCGAAGGATGCAATAGAGTGTATCAGAGAGCCAGTATGAAATGTAGTGGAAAAATATGAAAAATAGTGAGAGTAAAAGAATTGTGACTTATAAATGGGGGAGTAATTAAAAACTAAATAGTAGACAATAACTTTCTTGAATAATGAGTAAAAGTGTCATGCCCCGATTCCCAAGAAGGAATACGAAATATCGATACGCGACACAAGTCCTGCGAATGGCTTTCACCATTCATAAGCTGTAAGGATCTTTACAACATATACAAGAACAAACAAGAGATATACAAGAGGAATAGCCAACCACGCATGAATAACTGAAATAATATAGTCAACAGGATTACTTGAAAGGAAACAGGAATATTAAATTTCAAATAATCAAGTCCGGAACAAAATACAAGTTTGGGATAAAATGCCCAATACAATATCCATGAAATATGTTACAATTATTCAAACTAAACAACAAGAATAGATAGTATCAAGATCTCCATCCAACTAGAATCTTTGGTCACCTACTCCATAAGGCAACTGGGGCACCACAGTCTGCAAGTGACAAATTTGCAAGAAAAGGAAAGAGAAAATAAACGCCCTTCAATGCAAGTTACGGGCCGCTTGTTGTGCAGGCAACAAGTACAGGAAAACAGATAGACAAGTATAGAATAACAACGGAAGCAAGTACAGAAGTAAGCATGGAAGGAATGTGACAGCAAGGTAGATTAACTAACTCAAACTCAAGAACTGAAACAAACAGCATGGCAAGATGATCGGGTGCAAGTGACATGTAACAAGTGTCAAGTAGCTTGCAAACGAGTAATGAGTAACAAGTGTCAAATATCATGTACAAGTAGCAAGTAACAAGTGTCAAGTGATCATGTTATTCTCAAGTCTTGTATTTATTCCTAACTATGTAGCACTTCATGCGTTTCAAAATTTTACCACATGAGTGCTACATTCAAGCAAGTTGCATTTTAGATTTCATAGTGAATCATAGAGCGCAGTGTACTCAGGGACAAGTATTAAGTATCAAGTATCGAGTATCACGTGTCAAGTGTCAAGTGTGCAAGTGTCAAGTAATCACATGTCAAGCATCAAGTATCAAGTATCAAGTATCACGTAGGATCCATGGATCCCCTTCCGAGTACACGTTTCTGCATTTTCCACTACTAGATCTTTCCCTTTAATCCCGGCTTGGTTCTTGTTATTATTATTTAAAGCAACAATGGACGTGCACAAATAAGACAAGAAACATGGTAAGATAACAAGAAACAAGTACAAGTTGGATAAATGACACGAACGGGTGACAAACGACTGATCAAAGGCTAGGACAATGAAACTTTTAGTTCTGGACAGTAAGACAGTACTGCACCAAATCTGAGTTTCCCGATGCCACAAACATGCAAATCTAGATCCGTCAGAAAATCTAGAAAATAGACTCTTGGCAGAATCCAGCACATATATACAAGTTATATAATAATCACAGAAACAGGGCTCAAAACAGAATTATATACAAAAATCATGTTCAACCAGAAATCACAAGCATGAAAATGGCACAAAACTTACTGATTTAAATCCAAGAAAAATCTGGGGTATTCCCTAGTATGTCTAGTATCAGCAAATAATATTTCATAATATTCCAACATAGATAGTATAGTTAAATAAATTCGGGAAACAGCAAGATACAACAAATTTGTGAATCTGAAATTCTTGACACAGCAGTAATACAACGGCGATGGATTACAAAGTATAACTCGAAATTCAAATCTGTCGAAATGGTGGTAAAATAGATACGACAGGCTACATCTTATATTTACAAAGTTTTTACCACAAGCAACTAGAATCAGGTTGAAATTATGGTTCTTTACTGAACAACATGAAATTCTGGAATATAGTAGTTTGTTCACAAGCCTAGAATAGTTTATAAATGTCATCAAATAAATCTAAAAAAATTAGGGGTTAATCCCAGTTAAGTCTAGTCATACTCAGCAAAATATTAGATCCAAATTTTATCTTTAACATCAGTATTAAAATATCAGTATTAAAATAAATAATTATACAGAATTCACATAAAACAGAATCTAAAATTTTTAACACATCTGTAACAAAACAGCAATAATTCGCAACTCACAAATCAAAACTGGGATCTGTCAAAAATTCTGGAAAATAGACAACGATATCTATGATTTATATTCACAAATTAGTTTTATTTACTGACCTTAACAGGGTCTAAAATACAGAAACAAAACTGGGCAGCAACAAAAACAGATACCTTTCTCATGTATTAAATCAAATAGTTCATATGCAACCAATTCAAATTATAACAAAACACAAAACATGGTATAATAGAGGTCCAAAACAACATGGTATGGGTGTCTAATAAATCTATCACAAGATACTACGACTAACACATCAAGCATGCAAGATTCATGCAATATATCATGGATCACGAACAACATACATACATGCATCAAGAATCTAGTTAGAACTAAATTATTTCATGTCTTGTGTGTAACAAAGGATGACTACGGATGGATCAACAAATGGAGACAAGATCTAATAAGGTTTTTTTTGAGAATGAATCTAGAAACAAAAGCCACACTACAGGCGGTATTTAGTACTTGTATATACAACAAAACTAATACAAGTTACTTGTCTTATATAGTCGACGAATCTGACGAGAGAATGAGAATAACGGGAATAGATTCCCGGACACGAACAAAATACCACGAGGGGATCACGAACGAGATGCACAAGACGATCACGATCACCACGAACACAAATCCGACATTCAAGATCAATCACACGTGCACAAGGAGAGAAGGACAACTGGGCGCACAGGATGAGAGGACGACAGTGGCACAGGGGCACGGCGATGGCGCGGCGAACAGGGGACAGCGACGGGGGGCTGTCGCTCTTGCTGTTGTTGTCGTTGTTGTTGTCTGCCTGGTGCTCGGGTGGGGGCAGGGAAGGAGGAGGGGGCTCTTGCGTGGTGGTGGCGCCAGGTTGTAGGGGCAGTGCTGGGGTGTGGCAGTAAGAGAGCGGCGCGAGGAGTCGCCGGCCGCCGGGAGAATAAACGCGGACAGGGTACACGGGAAGAGGGAAGAGGGAGATGAGAATTAGGTTTAGGGTTTCGGAGATAGGAATTGTAGATAGAAATAACAAAATTTATTGGGGGTTATAATGAGAGATTTTTGGCAAGTTGTGATTTGGATGATCAAGAGAATATGGGGAAAAGATATGATCTTCCTGTTATTGAACGTGAAGAAAATCTGGAGAAGACTGGGTCAAAGAAGAGGGTATTGGGTTGCGGGTTAGGTTCCATTAGGACGGGTAGATGGGTTCAAATAGGGTAGATTGAGTAGAAAACCATATCCAACACAGCAGAATTCAAATAAATAGACAATTAGGCCAAGAAATGCAACAAATGAGAAACAATAAATCATCTAGAGACAGAATAATAAGTAGACAAATGATTCTCAAAAGAATTGAACAAATAGATGAATATATAAATGCTGGAAAGAAGAACAAAATACACGGTTCAGGAAAAAGAAGGAGTACAAATAGACTGAATACACAAGGAGAAAGAATACAGTACAAAAATACAGAAAATGGGATACAGGATTTACAAAAAGGAACAAGAAAACAGACGAGAGCAGACAAGTACCTTGCACCTAGTAGCACGGTCAGATAGTTCCTTCTCTTTATCTGAAAGAAGGCTATCGGAGTCAATTCAATCGGTGGTGAGAAATTTTTCTTTTTTTTCCCGGTGCACTCTTGGAAGGCTTGGTTTCATCCGCTACTTTGGTAGATGAAGAAACATGTACAACAAGTTTGTACTTATCCCAACCGGCCAAGTGTTGTCCTTAGAAGAGGAGGCTGGGATGATAGCCTCCTGAGCCGAACTGACTGACATTTGCAAAAAGGGAGTAGAGATCACATTGGCAGGCTGACTGGTTAGAGGAGAGGAAACGAGAACATCATGAGCATCACCAGGGGCTATAGAAGATTGAGAGAGATGTTTTGGAGTTGCCTAGGTGGAGAAAGCATGATTAATCCAAACCAGATTAGGGGGTTTCAATGGCGATAAAGCCGAACCCCCAACAGCTACCCTAAACCTCCTGTTAAAAGAGTAGCTTAATTTCCCACGAGACCCTCCTCTAGTATTGCCCTTGTGAGTAGAAGGGAGCTTGGCAGTCGTAGCGCGGGGCATGGATGAGGAACCCTCATTAAAATAGCCTGATAAATGAGGAGCTTCCAAATTGGAAGAAGGGCTAGCAGAAACTGCAAGAGCTAAAGGCGCCAAAGAGGCAGAGTCATGATATGTAACTGAAATGAAGAACGACGAATTCCCAATCTTGAGAGTGTAAGCAGAAATTCTCTTGGCAATAGGAGTGCATAAGAATTCAACATCGACATTAAGACACCCATATGCAAGAAGTGAGGTAGAGGAAGTGCAAGTAAGGTCATCAATACACTTAGTCATATCTGCAACCAGATGTGGGGTATCACAGAAGGGAGGTAGACTTAAGTTTCAAACTTTAGTTAGATGAGATTGGAGGGCAGAAAGAGCCGATCCAGTGAACGGCCATTTATGGATCAATTGATTAACAATGCCGATAGAGAAGAATTTTTTGGCCACTAAATCAAGATCTCCGGGGTACAAGTGTTGCAAAAGAAAGAGCCAAGAGTAAAGTTGGAAATAGAACCTCCAAACAATGATACCACACGAAAGCATTCCGAACAATGATGCACAGTATGAGAGAGTTTATCAAGAATATGTTTTACTTGTCACATGAAAGTAATGTTTTATTTGTCTCATAAAAGTAAAAGCTGTTTCTATCTAGTTACCGAGAGTTTGGATGGACCACAATAGAATTGGATTTGTTGTTATAGTCAGAACACAGCTTTACTGTTAAAATTTTTGGCATTTGTTTGAGTCTGGATTAGGTATAAAGTGAAGCCCATTGCCAATGCAGGTGATTGTTTATAGATAGCTCGTCCTAATAATAACAAGTAAAACCACGATAATAAAAGAAAGGAGTAGCAAACGAAAAGAGAGATAAAACATTAGAAATGGAAGTGGTACAGTTTTTGAATAGAAAAGACGTCCCCATCATTTCATTAATGAAGAAACTAATGAAATTAAGTTACATCACAGAGTTCCATCTCAGAATATGAGTTCACAGACCTCTCGATTGTCACATGTCTCATACATCCCAAAATATTAGTTCAACATCCAGCCAAGTTTAATACTCAAAACGGATATCAAAATAATAAACAAAAGCAGAATAATACACAAAAGTAAAGACTGAAATGCAGCCCGCCTGAGCTACATCTCCTTGTCTTTAGGTGCAGCTGTTATGTTCGATCAAGTGTTGGCCTCTCCTCTACATAAAACAGCCCCATTGTGATCTCTTGCATTGTCTTGTGTAAGCAAAAGCTAGTTCCTTTGCTTTAGTGGCATAGGCTATTGTGTCATCTTTTTGTAACCCCTGCCAATGATAGCATGAGTATACAATCCAAGGTGAAGATTGTTAGGTTTATATCTTGCATACTTGGGCTCAATGTGAAGAAAAAGGTGAAGATTGTTGGGTTTATATCTTGCATACTTGGACTCAATGTGAAGAAAAGACGCTGAAGAGAGAAGTGGTCGAAGCGTCATTGGTGGAAGAAGAAGAACAACAACATCAAGGCAAACAGAGGCAACAATAGCAGTAGTTGGCAAGTCAGTTGACTGCCCTCCCAACTACGAGCTCTATGTTTTGAGTGATGCATTGCAGTCAACTACCCTTGAGGGTTGTCGACTGACAGCGCTGGTAGCAGCTCTTTCAGTCGGGTCTGGGTGATCTATTTTGAGCCCATCTTTTTACTTCAAGTTATATCGTACGACTCCTATTGTGTAGCTCACATTTCAAGATACATCTGATGGTTATTGTATCAAGACTAAATTTAGGGTCTCTCTAGATCTCTCTATATTGTAATAGTCTTCATTAAGAGTTCTCCATTGTAAACAACAGATTATCTTCTAGTGAGGCTTGGGAGATAGATATGTTATTGGTGAGAGAGTTTGTAACTCTTGTAATCTTCTCTAGTTGAATAATATCGCCCTTATTTTCTCCCTTATTAGGTTCGCCCAACCGGGACAAACATTGTGTACTTTCTGTGCTTGGTTTGATCTACCTGTTCGATTGTTCATCGGATTAGTTATCGCTTCTTACTTCTAAAGCTCCACTCCGCTCCTCCTAACAACCTTATCAAATGATTGAGATGAAGAACTAAGAATTTGTAGTGGATAGAGATAAGATGATAAATGAGAGCATATAATAGAATAGTTGTGTAATGTCTATAATATGGATTCGCTACATGACACAATATCCTTAACACGTGTTTGATATGGATTTGCCACATGACGCAAGAAGCGGAATCAAAAGTCACCTATATATATATATATATATATATATATATATATATATATATATATATATATATATATATATATATATATATATTGTACCCGTGCGATGCACAAATGGCTAAATAACAATACACATTTTCAACCTGTTTCAACAACATGCATCTTAATTAGATTTTAAATAAATATTCTAAAACAGTATACTATGGATGAAGAGTGTTGGATATATAGGTATATTCTCAATATAATAGAATATTATTGTGTATAATGTTCTATGGGGCAACACGTGCTTTGCACGTGTTATCTGTTTAATTGTTGGACCGGTTTGAGTGGGCATAAAGCCCAGTACCCTAAACCCAGTTCATCTCATATAAAAGCTGGTATAGAGGTAGTGCTCTGTGATATTCCAATACTGATAAGCAGGGTATAATATCTTAAGCGGCTATGAGATACACCCTAACCCAAATTACTCATCTTGATCTCTAACAAGCTTAAGATATTAACAATTAAAAATACTGAGATTGAGAGAAAGAGAGAGGGTTCGTCGAAATCACCGTTCGTCGGGATCTCGTCGTCGTCGTCATCGTCGCCAACCGTCACCATCGCCGGCGTCGACATCCTGGTGCTGCCACAGACATTCCTGGTGCCGCCGCAAGCCACCTCCAGCCCGCTCAACCCTTGTTTTCTCTCTCTTCCCGAGTGCAAACAGAGAACGGGGGGGTGTGGGGGTAGGTGAGATCCAAACTCCCCATTCGTAGATCTTAATGTTTAGTGGTTGGAATCTTGGACTTGATCCAGATTCAAGTAATTCCAAAGGATCATTCACGGGTTAGCTGTTCGAATTTGGTGTGGAGGTTAAATCCGGTGTTTGGTGTTTTGTTTGTTATGTATAGATTAGATCTGGTGTGTTTGATTTGTGTTTGGGTTGAGAACGGGACCTACTGCAGGGACTTGATCTGACCCTTCACTGCTCTTGATTTTCATCAAGATTCGGTCCATTCTAAACTCAGTTATTTTCTCTTTACTAAATAACATAAGTAGTAATTATTCAGAAAAGAACTCTATTGTTTGGAATTTATTGTTTATTCCTTTGCGACGGAAAAACATAATCATCCGTACGAGGTTTCTAAATTAAAGGGATTCAAAAGAGCTGAATTTAACAAGTTGGAAAGTGAAAAACTCAGTAAGAGATGTGGATGTAATTGCTGGAGATAGTGCGAGCAATGGGGATGATATTTGGACTAGATCCAAATATGTTTGGACTGGATCAGATCTAAAATTAAAGATAAGTTCTTTACTTGCATATATATATATTTTAATTATCTATTGTTGCTAAGTGCAAAAGTTTTAAAACCGTGTTGATCATTGGTTAATTAAATACAAGTTTGAATAGCTGTTTTGGCTATGTGCTAAGGATCAAATATATATTTTGATAAGTTAAACTGTATATTATGACTATAAAATTGAATCTCCAATTAAATTGTTGTGAATTAGATAGTGCTAATAATTTGTTTAATTGACTAATCTTTAACGATTTGATGAATGTATGAACTTCAAAGTTACTTACAAATTGTGTGTATTGGAGACGATGGATTTGCATCATGGTATGATAAGTCTGCACTACGCAGGCTTCTCCATCGAATTTGGAAAATACTTCTAACTTGAAGTGTTGGTATGATCTATTCTAATCTTTCTTAGTATTTTCATGTGATGAATTTGTTAACGTTTTGTGCGTTTGATCATATGATTGAGAGTTTTAGATCATAGTTATTCTCGCTTTGGAAAACTAGCATGTTTAGGGTTGTTAAGTATTTTATCATACTATGTGTATAAATATTTTGACAAACCCATTGTCTGCAGTTTATGTGAGATTATATATTTGCTTCTCTCATTAAAAGAAATAAATGATGGATAAGATCTGTAACAAATGTCCGTAACTTAGATAAGAGCATTTTGTAATGCAGCATATGACTCCATTAGTTACGTTTTGTTCTTTCTCGTTCATTGTATTGTGTATGCAAAATTGAATTATAAAATATTTGTCATTATCTCATTTAGCGTTTCGAAGATGATGAAGAACGAATAAAGGAAAATATAGCTCAATGTGTTTGAGTAAGTGGACATTGTTAGAATCACTAGGAAAAGCAAACAAATTTGTAAAACGTGATAGAGTAATTTTGTTTTAACTCTTATAATGTGCATATATTGTCAATCGCATGTATAAGTTGAGTTTAACAAATGAGACAATTAATAATAATAGTTCTAATTGTGTTTAGTTCCTGAACATAGCATAATTGGGTAGGATTTGAGAACTATATATTAAATTGTTTGTTCTTGTTAAAACTCATAACTCTACTAAATGACAGTCCATTAAATATGACAAATATAAAAGTTGTGCTCAGATTATGATCACTAGAAAATTATTTTATATGGTCTCTAGGAGCACAGAAAATCTTGAGTCAATACATTCTGATATTTGTGATCTCAGTAGCTTTGTGATTAGATGAGACGATAATAGGTCAGAAGTATTTAATCACCTATGTAGATGATTATTGAATGTTTGTCATACATATATGGAGGATGTAGCACTCGCTATTTTGATGAATTAAAGTCTAGTTAAATGCTAAAAATCAATGGTTCAGTGTTGATGGAGGTGGTGAATATGTTTAATAATTTTAGAGTAATTTGCATTTGGCATAATCTCTAGTGCACTATATTTACCATTGTCAAACAGTATTGATAAAGTTAGAATCAAACACTCGGTGAAATGTTGAATTCTATGTTATTGACTGTTAGTTTGACTTTGAGTAATTATGAGTAATGTTACATTATCAATCATATTTCTAATTTATTACCACACTCTAAGTTACTTACACCTTGTAGATTAACGGTATAAAAACACAAATAATTTTGTTAAAGTGAAAAATGTGGTATGATACATTTGTTAAAGTACATGATCCCAGAAGGCCTAAAGTAGGACCTATAACAAATATTTGTGTATACTTAGAAAGTACAGAATGCGGTTCTATAGACAGTTTTGGATCTATCTAATTTGGGTTAGTAGAATCTGGACTTGCAAAGTTCTTTGACGATATGTTCATCAAAGACAAATCTATGAAATTATCAGTCCTACTGTCACGGTCAATGATTCACAGTTTGAATCAAGAACCAGTCTTACTGACACTTAAACTTGAATGACAAATGAGCTAAGAAGAGTCTTTAGTAGACAATGAGATAATTTTGAGTCATACAATAATACTTTAAATTAGTTGATCTGCCAAAATGGGCTGAAACTATAGTAAGTAAGTGGGGTTTTGTAGAAGAAACTTAATTATGATTGTTGTGTCATACAATAATACTTTAAATTAGTTGATCTGCCAAAATGGGCTAAAACTATAGTAAGTAAGTGGGGTTTTGTAGAAGAAACTTAATTATGATTGTTCAGTAGCAATTTTAATGTTTTTTAGTAGCTAACAGATTGACTGAGAAAAATAGGGTAGATTTATTTGATGTCTACTCACATGTTTGTCATATTGCTACAATAAGTATTCTTCTTACCCTTACATCTATTGAAAATTTTGTCATTCATAAAGGATATTTAAAAAGTTTTGTACTTGATATTTTGTAATTAACAGTTTTGTACTGGAAAATTTTGAACTAATATGTTTAGTGAACAAGATTTACAATTTAGTAAAATCATCGTATGCTTTAAAACATGTAATATAGCTAACGTATAAATAATTTGACAAATTTCTCAAAGAGCCTAGTATATGAATTAAGTAATTCAGATCAGTGCCTTTAACTTTGTGGTGTGTCAAATATAATGGCTATTATTAACTTGGTTTTATTGACATACTTGTTGATTGGAAGTGACATCTCTATTATAAATTGAGTTAAATTGTGCTATCCAAATAAATTTAGCACGAAACACCTAAGTGTTGTGGTCACCATATCATGTATAAGGATGAGTTTTGGTTGGCAAGGGATAATCCTTTGTCAAACTCGATAAATCAATAATATGTTTCAAAAGTGGGGATATAGTGATTGAAAGTGTGTTTTGAAACACCTTATGATTATGATAAAAAGGTTGACACCTAATGATGGTGCAACTATGAGACATGTTGAAAGTCTCATGTATACAAAAATCTGCACTAAAAAAAGGACATAGCCTTTGAGGTAGGTATAATCTGCAGACTCACTAATAATCCCACACACATTTGAGTGCCCTTAAGAGGCTAATAAGATACTTGAGTGGTACTCAAGAATTTGCTTTGTGCTACTCAAAGTTTAGTGAAAGTCGACAACTTGTGGATATGTGTTCACTATAGGAGTAGAAAAATTATGGAGATAATAGGAAAACAAGCATTGCGTTCTCATCCAAGAAATCAGACTCTATGTGTTATCCTCTGCAGGAAAAAAGGCTGAGTGGATTGAATGACTTATTGCTAATCATTCATTTAGGAAGTTTAATGTAAATTCTCTAATTCTGTTATGCGACTATCAAGCTATAATGCACTGTAGCTCATAACTCACTCTATAATAGTAAGAGGAGTATATTAAGGCTGAAAGAAGCCTAGTTGAACTTTCTCATAGATAAAGTGCAATTGTGACAAGTATGACCAATGCTCTTGCTAAGAAACTTGAAAGTGATCTAATTATCAAAACTGTGGGGGAAATTGAGTTAAAAGCTATTGAGTCAAAAGCTTTAACATCCAAGTTGTTTTGAGATTTAGAATCCAATTGGAGTCATAGATAAGTTCAAACTGAAGCATCAATTTTAGGCAGTTGACATGCTTTAGATAATTTGAAAAGTTATATGTAAATTATGTTAATATATAACTTCATTCCAATTTTGATGATGCTATATTTTTTCATAATTTACTTAGAATCATCTCATTATTCCAAAAGAAAGCATGAAAACTTGTCGATGTGTTTCTGATATTTAGAATTGTTGTTATATCATTCCAATTTTGATGATATAACTCTTTCATGGATTCATGTTTCATTCCAATTTTGATGATTCAGAATTAACCATAATTGATTTGACTGTTCTATCATTCCAATATGAAACATAGTATAGTTCTTGTGCAGAAACTATAATAGTTCTTGTTCCTTATTTTGTTAAAGAAATTTGATTGTGATGCTTGCGTTACATTTTGCTAAGCTATCGTTGAATTGTACTAAGTTCTTTAGTAGAACCAAATACTTTATGAAATTTGCTAGAATTCTTAGAGATGTGTCTCTTGATATTCTTGTTTTCAATAAGCTAGCAAAGATTGAGGAGTTGAATCTGTCAACATAGATTTTAAAATAATGATTTGCTCAAAATGGAGGAGTAAACATAAAGCAGTTTGCAAGGATATAGTTTTGGTTTATTTCTCTGAAGAATAACTTTGTCACCTGCTTGATAAAACTTCTGTTGAGTTTAAGACTCTTGTGTTCATGAGCTTAAAACTCATATTTTGTTCTCCAAGTTTATCTGCTTTGGTTGATTTTGAAACTATGACAAGTTTCTCTGATTGGTTTAGCCATTGTTCACTATTCTGTTTTGATATGGTCTTTGAACTATTTGATTATTTTGATTTAGTCTCATTTGAACTATTTGAGTTATAATTGATTAGTCTATGAACTGTATTATTTTGTGAGCCAATGATTTAACGGGGCATTGCCTAATATATTGAGAATATAGAAGGAGATTGTTGGATATATAGGAATATTCTCAATATAATAGAATATTATTGTGTATAATGTTCTATGGGGCAACACGTACTTTGCACATGTTATCTATTTAATTGTTGGACCGGGTTGAGTGGGCATAAAGCCCAGTACCCTAAACCCAGTTCATCACATATAAAAGCTGGTCTAAAGGTAGTGCTCTGTGATATTCCAATACTGATAAGCAGGGTATAATATCTTAAGCGGCTATGAGATAAACCCTAACCCTAATTACTCATCTTGATCTCTAACAAAGAGTGCATCTCCCCCCACAATTGAAGCCAATCAAGCATTAGAGATCAATAAATACCACTAACTTTGCAACTTGTAAAGCCAAAATATTAAAAAATCAAACCAAAAAGAAAGAAAATGGTTGGCAAAGGTTCAAATTAAACTCTGCTGCTATGAAGCTTTTCATTACTGCTGTGTCCTAGCCCTTCTCTTTGTTTCAGGTACACTCCATTACTACAAGTACAATAATTCTACGCTAGTGTTTTGTTCATCTAGGATGTAGTTCGCGTATGAGTCCAAGTGTATATTGAAACATGCCCGATCTGACCGGACCAATTTTACAGTCATCTAAGGGTGTAAAGTTATAACACCAGAACTCTTTTTTTATTTTTTTTTAGGATGATCAAAAGTATCATAAAAATAGTTCAACTACAGCAAAAGTGAGTTTAAGGTTGTATGGCCTCACGCAATCAATCATATATGTGCAGTAGCACAAAGTGCTGCAACAACTAATACATATCTAAAGAAGATAATAACAAATTGTTGCAGGTGAAGCAGTGGATGTGAAAAAAACCGCCTGCATTAGGTTCGTTGGGATTTGCAATGATTTCCCAGACTACAATAGCTCTTGAATGGATAAGGGGTTTTACGAAGGAAGCAATTGTATTATGGTTAATCGCGGGGACAAGTTCCCCTCTTGGTGCTGCAAAGGCGAGTAACTAAAACCCCCTGTTGTTTGACAGGAGGTGGCTGTTCCTATCATTCCAGTATGAATAAGAAAAAAAAAGTGCTACCTTTTGGTTTTTTTTTTAGATGCTTATATTAGTTAAAAGTGGTCGTTTTTTTTTTATCTCTATCACTATATAATGTACGAATTGAGGAGAATACCGTAGGATTCCACCTGTCACTTCTGATAAGAAACTGATCATAGATGTCCAAACTGAGTAGACATTCATGAGATTTTTAGTGGATGACTAGTTTAGTACTAAACTACTGAAAAGTTTGCTAGGCGACTGTTTAATCCTTATTCATAGAAAAATACAACGACTATAATTTAACACAGTGCTTTTAAAGAAATAGAGGATGACAAGAACATGAAGAAATGAGAATACGCATTTTTGCAGCATTCACTTTGGAAGGATTTTCTAATTTTTCATTGACATATTTTGCATCCACATTTTTTCCATCGATCACATCTTTAGGCATTGGTATTTGAGTATTTTCTCCAATATTTCCCCCTTGCCTTGATTATCCTCTCCGTGAGCACTCGGGCTCATCACATTCAAGTGCAATTGACAGTGATTGAATTTCAGTAAGCTTCTCAATCCCAGAGTATCTGCGGGGAAGTTCAAGATGCTGTAAGTGATCCGAAGGAAACTATAATCCTTGAGGAGACCCCTGGATATCACTGTATTGTTTCACATCCAAACTCTGAAGTTTGAAATCCCCGCATATTGACTCTGGCAACCTTTTAATCCTGGTGTTTCGAGGACAAGATAACATGGATGTATCAAATTGCTTTGTTAGATATATATTTGATGTACGGCTGAGATTGTACTAATACCCTATATATATACTGGCCTTTAGTGCCCAATAATATTAACTCATCTTTTCTCTCCATCTCTATCTGTTAACTTAATATGGTTGTAGCGCCCCGAATTTTCAATATGATATCTCAGAAATACGTGGCACAATTCCCAGCATCAACTTCAATTATAATAGTAAACATAGCCAAAAATACAGATAAAATTTTTCAACCTTTATTACATTAGTTCATTACATATACAGCGGAAAGACATACACCTTGAATTACAATCTTTTCTTTACAACACATCTTTTACAATTTTACAAAAGCCATAACATCATTCTAACTCAAACATCCAAATTCAAAGCTATAAGCAACTACCTGTAAAACATGAGGCTAGAGATAACCCTTACCCCCAAAACTACAGGGGTCAGCAATAACGGTGTGAGTGACACAAAATTAAAATAAATGCGACATAAGTAAAACATGAAACATAGTATCATAAACAACATGTATCAACAGCAAGAATAAATGAAATAAGAAACAACAATAATTAAAATATCAAGTGAAACTAGACTAAGTGTCAAGAGTAGAAAACAGGAAAACAATATGCATAAAACCAAGTCAAGAAAACATCAATGCTATATGCTGACTCTCTAATGCATACTTGTCGGATTCTATGCATCCCACTCTACATAGGTCCGGTGCAAGCCCTTACCGCTCTTCACCAACTAATCCTACTATTATGACTACTATGAGATTTAGACATTCTGCAAGTATTGGTTCTCACCCTTGGAATACTGGAGCCCAATCCCACTCTGCGGATCATCCTGTGGCCCATACGTCCATCGTCCCGGAAATGGAGATTGCCTCACTCCTCAGGTCATCCGGGAACCTTCATTGCTCAAACATCCCATAAGCGTCGGTTTCGTCCTCGGAATACTGGAGATCAATCCCACTCTGTAGATCATTCTGTGGCCCATACGTCCATCGTCCCGGAATACTGGGGAATATCTCACTCCTTGGATCATCCTGGAGTCCACAACTCACGTTTGCACTCATTTTATCATATCACCATCTAGTGCATGTACTTATCTTAGTTAGGTTAATTAATTAATTTACGAATCTCCTAGAGTTGGTACACCCTACCGGACTTAACTCAACAACTGATCAACAATGTGCCTCAACAGGCCAAAACACAATATCTCAACTGCCGGTATACTAGGGTCCCAAACACCCTCCAGAGACTCACTCAACCATCGAAACTAAACTTTCATTAATCAAAACTTTAATAAAACTACTTGAAAACATATGTTCTGTAGAAAAATAGTGTTTAGAATAGTAAATTATAGATCCAAAACATTTAAAGAATCAACCGTTTAGAGGAACATCAGAATAACTCAGGAAAACGTCTGTTAAAGTTGTAACAGTCGACTATAAACAATAATCGGTCGACTGTCCAGAGCGAAAATCCAAAACATCAAGAAAAATAATTCTAAGTAATGGCAGTTGACTGTAAAAAGTCATCGGTCGACTGTCCAGAGCGAAAATCCAAAACTTTGAGGAAAATAATTCTAAGTAATGGCAGTCGACTGTAAAAAGTCATCGGTAGACTGTCCAGAGCGAAAATCCAAAATTTCGAGAAAACATCAAAATAGAGCAGTCAGTCGACTTTTCCACGTGAAATTTTAAAACTTCAAGAAAATACAACTGCCAGGTAGCAACGGTTGACTGTATAAATTAACCGGTCGACTGTCGACCAACAGACTGCAGTTTTTAGTTGTGCACATTTCAACCGATACGAAGTTTTACTATATAAAAACAAATTCTGTGAAAAGCATATTTCTGATATGATCAAATATGACTTGTAGGATATATAAGAGTCCATAAAAAACAATCAAAACCACTTTGAATTAATAAAAATCACAATTTGATGATTTACTCCAATTAGAACATGAATTTGTGCACTTATCGAAAAATAAAGTTTTTAAGAATCGATCATACATCAAATTAACTTCATATTACGTTCCAAACCGTATCAACACAAAAATAGGTTGAGATATAGTCAAATCCTCCGAAACACACAAAGACTCAATTTCTTCAAAAGCAATGAAATACGATATTCATGTAAAATGTTCGTGCACGTTTGTGCACCGAAGAAACTTCACAAATCCATCAATTAGAAATAACAAAACATTCAGATTTAATCTTAGTATTTGAGAAATCCAAATTCAATGAAAATCTTTCACAAAATCACAAATCCCTAAATTTATCATATTGCATCAAACCCAATTCAATTATCACAAATCCAGTTCTCAAGACATGGTCTCTTAATTCATTAGTCCTTCTCGAAATTCCTCAAACTCGATCACCATTTTTAACTCATGAACATAAACAAATTTAACATTACCATAATCAAGTTGCACTCATCCGAACTCATTAATAGTCAAAATCTCTTCTTTAATCAATTTAGGCATAACATTCACCATACTCAAACAAATCAGCATTAACCCAAAAGAAATAGCTTGCTCATGATTTATATTAGGTTATTTAACAATCTCAAATCATCCACATGCAATTCTACTCATAAATAACTAGGTTTTCATAAAAGATCAAATTTTAATTCATTAATTCATCGAATCCATCATATATATATTCATTCCCAAACTCTAGCATACTTTCTAGTAGATGAACCACCATATATAACATTCAAGGAACAAAACAAAACAAATGTATCACTCACCTTGTTGAAGAAATCGAACGAAGACAAATAGAAAATAAGAAATATTCCTCCTTCGCAAGAAATCCAAGATCCTCGTTTTAGAATTCCAATAAAACAAGATATAAGAAATCTCTTGTGTTGTGCAGCAAAGAAAAAGCTGCACTTCACCCTAAATAGGCCGGGATAGGGATCTAGGGTTTTTGAAGACATTTGCAAAATACTCTTTTAAGGTACATCTTTACATATATGGATCCCCATACTAGGAAATTAGATAAAACCAATTTAATTGAGACCAAAAATCAAAATAGCCTCTTCTAATATCAGCCGGCACTGTTTAAAAAACTCAGAATTATGAATTTCCATTTTCACCCCTCTGAAAGGCAATTTTGCAAAAAGATCCTCTTTTATCAAAATTTGTAAAATAAATCAAATTTATTAAAACAAAAAGTAAATCTCCTGAGTTGACTAGGAATCATACCCAGCCCAGAAAATCCGAAAATCTGGAGTTTTCACTTCAAGTGGTAATTTTGCACAAAAGTCCCTCTTTTTGTAATATTTGCAAATAGGTCCAATAATTATCAGAAAATTCCAGAAAATTCACAAATAATATCCAATAATAAATAATGAGTTTCCCCAAAATAAATTTTGACTTTGAACTCCTCAAGTAGATATTTGCACGTGTAAAAAGATAAATTTTTAGAAAATGTTCATTAAATACCCAAAAATTATTTTAATTCATTTATAAATCTTAAAAACTCTATTTACAAAATCTGGGGTATTACATCACTCCCTCCTTAGAATAGTTCTGTCCTCAGAACTACTACTAATAGGGTCCAAACAGAATAAGCAAAAGGAAATGAAATTTCATAAATGGAAAAATAATTTAAGAAATGCAAGTACACAAGAGAATATTATCTGACAAAAGAAATACATCTCAATTCAAAAAGTACCATCATACAAAAGAATACAATCATACAAAAAGCTCAAGAAAATCCTTCTGCATACGATCCTCCGGCTCCCAAGAAGCCTCCTCGAACTGCTAGTTCCTCCACAACACCTTCACCATAGGTATCACCTTGCTCCTCAAAAATTTCTCCCTACGATCAACAATCTCCACAGGCTGTTTCTTGGAACTCAGGTTCACCTGTAGACCTTCAGGCACTTCCACCAGCTGATAACTCTGATCCGGCACATATTTCCTCAACAGCGACACATGGAACATATCATGCACTTGTGCCAACTCCTCTAGAAGCTCCAACCTATATGCTGTCTTACCAATCCGCCCCAAAATCCTGTATGGCCCAATATACCTTGGCGCCAACTTGCGTCCCTTACCAAACCTGATCACTCTCTTGGTCGGAGAAACCTTGGGAAAAACTGCATCCCCAACCTCAAACTCCAAGTCCCTTCTTCGAGTGTCTACATAACTCTTCTGCTGACTCTGAGCCTCGACCAACCTCTTGCGAATCAACTCAATCTTCTCCGATGTTTGTTGCACAATCTTGGGCCCAAACATCTGCCTCTCGCCAACCTCATACCAACAAACAGGCATCTTGCACTTTCTCCGGTATAGTGCCTCATACGGAGCCATCCTGATACTCGCATGGTAACTGTTGTTATAAGCAAACTCAACCAATGCCATGTACCGCCTAAATTCATAACACAAGCCCTCATCATATCTTCCAATACCCGATTCACCCTTTCAGTCTGACCATCAGTCTGCGGATGAAAAGCGGTACTGAAATCAATTCTGGTACCCAAAGCCTCTTGCAGACTCTTCCAAAACCTCGAAGTGAACCTCGCTTCCCTGTCGGACACAATCGACACAGGAACTCCATGAAGTCTCACAATCTCATTTATATACAGTTTTGCCAACTTCTCCAGTGACCAAGTAATCTTCATGGACAGAAAAGTGAGCTGACTTAGTCAAACGGTCAACAACAACCCAAATCGAGGCATTGCCCTTCGCACTCCTTGGCAAACCTGTAATGAAATCCATGCTAATATTCTCCCACTTTCATTCCGAAATGGGCAAAGGCTGCAACAAATCTCTAGGTCTCTGATTTTTTGCTTTGATTTGCTGACAAGTCAGACATCTTGCCACAAAATTTACCACATCCCTCTTCATACCGGACCACCAAAAGTGCTGTTTGATGTCCTTGTACATTTTTGTGCCTCCAGGATGTACTGACAACAAAGTACTGTGTGCCTCCTTCAAGATACTCTCCCTCAAGTTTGTATTCTCTGGAACGCACAACCTCTCACCCATCCATAGCACTCCATCTTGGACACGGAACTCTGACAACTTGCCATCAGAAACCTGTTGTAACATCTTCTGGATCTCCGCATCTGATTTCTGACCTTCCACAATCAGCTCTCTCAAAGAAGGCTGCAGCCTCAACTGAGCCAAAGACACTCCCAAATCCTGCAGTACCACCTCAATACCTGCCCGATCAATCTCTGCTGCCAACTCACTCCGAGTAGTGATCAAGCTCGCCATACTGCTCTTCCGACTAAGCCCATCGGCCACCACATTCGCCTTGCCCAGATGATACTTAATCTCGGGACGAATGTCTTCCAACACTTCCAACCACCTTCTCTGCTGAAGATTTAGGTCTTTCTGTTGATAAATGTACTTCAGGCTCTTGTGGTCAGTATACATGTTGGCCTTCTCACCATATACATAATGCCTCTACTGCTTCAAGGCAAAGATAATAGCTGCTAACTCTAGATCATGCATCGGATAATTCTTCTCATGCGGACGCAACTGCCTCCAACCATAGGCAATAACCTTGCCTTCCTGCATCAAGACACACCCCAAACCTCTGAGAGATGCATCACTGAAGATATCATATTCCTTCCTAGCTTGTGGCAAAGCTAAGATAGGTGCGGTCGTCAACCTCTCCTTTAGCTCAAGGAAACTCGCCTCACACTTATCAGTCCATGTGAATACCACATTCTTCCGAGTTAACCCTATCAAAGGAACTGCAATCTGTGCATAGCTCTGAATGAATCTCTTGTAGTACCCAACCAAACCCAAGAAACTTCGGACTTCCTTCACTGACATTGGCGTGGGCCAATCTCTTACTGCCTCAACCTTCTGAGGATCAGCGGCCACTCCCTCCGTAGAAAGGATATAACCAAGAAAAGCTACCTCAAACTTCCAGAACTCACACTTCGACAGCTTGGCATACAAGTTATGCTCCTGTAACTTCCGTAACACCTCTGTCAAGTGCATAGAATGCTCTTCCTCCGACTTCGAATACACCAAAATATCATCAATAATAACCACCATGAAGGAATCAATAAAGGGCCGCAAAATCCAATTCATCATATCCATAAATACTACTGGCGCATTCGTCACTCCAAATGGCATTACCAAAAACTCATAGAGTCCATGACAAGTCCTGAAAGCTGTTTTACTCACATCTTCCTCCTTGACTCGAACATGATGATATCCTGATCTCAAATCAATCTTCGAAAACACAGCAGCTCCCCGATGCCTATCGAAGAGATCATCAATCCGTAGAAGCAGATACTTGTTCTGAATAGTCACCCTATTTAACTCCCGATAGTCAATGCACATCCTTATTGACCCATCATTCTTCTTGACCAACAACACTGGAACACTCCATGGTGAAGAACTCGGCCTAATGAAACCCTTGCTGAGAAATTCCTTAATCTGCTTCTTAACTTCATCCTGCCCCACAGGTGCCATCCTATATGGAGCCTTAGAAATCGGAGCACTTCCCGGCTGAACATTAATACAAAACTCTACATCCTACCGCGGCGAAAATCCTGGCAAATCCTCTAAGAATACTGTAGGAAAGTCCTTGACAATTGGAATGCCTCTGACTTCATCTGGAATCATCAACTTAGATACCACTGCAGCCACCTTCGGACCCTTCATCTTTCCCTGAAAAGTTACTGCGGGACCACCTGGTGTCTTCACCAACACTTCTTTCTTCTTGCATTCAATCGTGGCATCATAAATTGCCATCCAATCAATGTCCATAATCACATCCACACCTAGAACTTGCAGCTCAATAAGATCAATGCCGAATAATCTCCTGCCAATCTCGATATCACAGCCTTCATAATATCGATCAACAATCAATTCTTCTCCTGACGGCATTGCCATCGTCAAGACCCTGCCTGGAAACAACTTAGGCTTCAAACCTAAGACCTTTGCAAAATTGGGCGACACAAAAGAATGTGAAGAACCAGTATCAAATAAAACTTTTGCTTTAATTTCATTAACCAAAACAAATCCTGTTACATGAAGAATGATACTCAAATCTCCAATTTATTCTCAAACAAAGTTTTACTTAATACATTGAATAAAATAAAATTCAGAATTCTTGAATACCCTGAATCACATCTTCTGAGTTGCCTGCATCCTCCTCAGTTAATGTGAACACTTGCCCTTACCTCTGAAATTTGCCCCCGCTTGAACCACCCTTCTTCAACTGTGGACAGAAAGGCTTAGAATGCCTCACTTGCCCACACTGAAAACAAGTTTGCTTCGCCAGCTTAGGACATGCTGACTTGAAATGACCTGCCTCCTTACAGTAGTAACAAGTCACCTCCTGAGTTGCAGGTATCCCCTGCTCTGGCCTACTGAACTTGCCCTGCTTCACTAGGAACTTCTTCCTATTCTAACTAGCTGCTGGCCTCTTATTCCAGTTCCATGTCTCTTGCTTCTTCTAGAACTGATCCATATCCTCTTCTGTCATAGCTGCTCTTCTGACCAACTTATCAAACCTTCTTATGCCCAAAGGAATCATCCTTGACCTCAAATTCGGCCTCAAGCCCTGCTCAAATTTCTTGACCTTCTTCGCTTCATCAACAGCTCCGATGCATACATTGACAGCTGAGCGAACTTAGTCTCATATTCACGCACTGTCATGCTGCCCTGCTGCAGATTCAAGAATTTTGTTGTCTTCTTCTCCTGAATATCCAGAGGGAAGAAATGGTCCCTGAATTCATCCATAAAAGCTTCCTAAGTCACTTGCTGATCTTCAAAGATCCTCTTCACTAACTGCCACCAGATGCCAGCATCCTTCTCTAATTGCATAGTAGCCAATTTTACCTTATTGACTTCTGATGGAACTGAGATGATTCCCAGGACTACGGATTGGTGTGCGTATCGATCGTTAAAGATAAACAGATTAAATATATGATCTAACCCTATATAGCGGAATCTAGGGTTCACAAATTATACCTGCGGTGAGAAGAAGACGACAGCGACCCCAAGATCTTCTGCACGTATTCCTTCCTCGGGTTGGACGTCGTGTGGGCGACGATCTCCCAACCTTTCTTCTCCTTGGCTGACCTCCCTTTCTCTCCTTACGTGAATCACGAATTTAGAGAAAAATCTTATATTTCAGATTCTCAATGACGGCCAGAGAATAGAGGATATATATAAGGCTACGGCAGGGACCATGAGGAGAAATTAGGGTTAGGTATCCTAACGAATCTGGGTATCCCGTGTTCAGCCCGAACACACAACCCAGGCCCATTAACAATAGCTCGGTCCACTAAGGAGCTATTGTTGCACTACCTTCCTAATCCCAAATTATATTTATGGGCTCCTTTTATTATATGCTCGTTCAACTCCCCATGTTAAGATATCGAATGTCCGTCGATCAAATTAAGTTACTGACAACTATATTGATCAACATCTTTTATCCTTAAGTAGTACCACTCAACTTTATTTGTCATGTCAGATGTAATCCACTTGCAGGGTTTACATGACAATCCTTATGAGCTCCTTAAGGGGACATCATCAACCCGACGTATCGGGACATGGATTCCTTTTACAATCAACAGCCCATCATACATACAATGCTATTACCCAATTCATAGAGGTTGTTGATCCGTAATGAATCTCACTCTTTTATGAGTCAAAGTAATGCACACTGCATATACATATCTGTTATTATATCTGGATTAAGAGCATAAGCATCCATAATAACAGAGGTGTTTGTTCTCTTTTGTAGTCAGTACAAAGAGAACAACCTCAAGTGGTCCTGTTCAATACACACAAAGTGTACTAGTGTAAGCCTATAGTCAAGACAGACTAATACCAGATTACACTACAACCTTTCCAATGGATTGTCCAAGTCCGTCTAGGTTGTGAACTATTTATATATTCCATAGGGAACTGATAATATGATCTTCTGTGTGTCACCTCACACCATATTATCAACCTTATAGAATATCAGACACTTGCATTAATATTATAATAAACACAATATGCAAACATATGCCCATATGATTCTCATTCAAAAAAAATAAGGAAATAAAGTTAATACAAAAGTGATGCTTTCAGTATATAACCCTAACAACTTCTAGGGTCTCCAAGACTTCGAAGACCATCTCCATCTGTCTAATCCAATCATCAGCCTCATTCGGATCAGACTGCCCCTCAAACACTGGCGGCTTCATCCGCTTGAAGGACTCAACCTGCTTGATAGGATCAGTATTAACAAACACTGGTCCAGCCCCTTGATTCTAATTCTGATTCTGTGCCATATTAGCTGCCATGAATGCGTTCAAGGTCTGATACACCCTGGCAATCTCAGTCTTGAGATCAAGTCCAGCCCCATGGGAATTACCAGCCCCATCACCATTTGCACCATTCCTGGTTTTGGGTCCTGCCATTTTTCTGATTATTGCAAAACGAGGGTAAAGTTAGAGCATCATAACACAATTCATATTCACATCAATACCCCATGGCAAAACCACAACCATACCCCAAAACAAAACATCATGTTTTAACTCTATATGATACTCACACTCTAATGTTCACACCTAGGTACTCACGCTTTAGTGTCCACACCTAGGTTTATTTTTATACCATGTTTATCATTATTATTGAAGCGTGCTCCGATACCAATCTCTGTAGCGCACCGAATTTTCAATATAATATATGAGAAATACATGACACAATTCCCAGCATCAACTTCAATTATAATAGTTAACATAGCCAAAAATACAGATAAAATTTTTCAACCTTTTATTACATTAGTTCAAGCCAAAATACAGCGGAAAGACATACACCTTAAATTACAATCTTTTCTTTACAATACATCTTTTACAATTTTACATAAACCATAACTTCATTCTAACTCAAGCATCCAAATCCAAAGCTACAAGCAACTACCTGTAAAATATGAGGCTAGAGATAACCCGAACCCCAAAAACTACAGGGGTCAGCCATAACGGTGTGAGTGACACAAAATTAAAATAAATGCGACATAAGTAAAACATAAAATATAGTATCATAAACAACATGTATCAACAGCAAGAGTAAATGAAATAAGAAACAACAATAATCAAAACATCAAGTGAAACTATACTAAGTGTCAAGTGTAGAAAACAGGAAAATAATATGCATAAAACCAAGTCAAGAAAACATCAATGCTATATGCTGACTCTCTAATGCATACTTGTCGGATTCTATGCATCCCACTCTACATAGGTCCGGTGCAAGCCCATATCGCTCTTCACTTGATAGGGTTTAAACCCCCGCTTATGCAACTAATCCTACTACTATGACTACTATGAGATTTAGACATTCTGCAAGTATTGGTTCTCGCCCTTGGAATACTGGAGCCCAATCCCACTCCGCAGATCATCCTGTGGCCCATACGTCCATCGTCCCGGAAATGGAGATTGCCTCACTCCGTAGGTCATCCTGGAACCTTCATTGCTCAAACATCCCATGAGCGTCGCTCTCGTCCTCGGAATATTGGAGATCAATCTCATCATTCTGTGGCCCATACGTCCATCATCCCGGAATACTGGGGAATATCTCACTCCTTGGATCATCCTGGAGTCCATAACTCACATTTGCACTCATTTCATCATATCACCATCTAGTGCATGTCCTTATCTTTGTTAGGTTAATTAATTAATTTACGAATCTCCCAGAGTTGGTATACCCTACCGGACTTAACTCAACAACTGATCAACAATGTGCCTCAATAGGCCAAAACACAATATCTCAACTGCCGGTATACTAGGGTCCCAAAAACCCTCCAGAGACTCACACTCAACCATCGAAACTAAACTTTCATTAATCAAAACATTAATAAAACTACTTGAAAACATATGTTCTATAGAAAAATAGTGTTTAGAATAGTAAATTATAGATCCAAAACATTTAAAGAATCAACCATTTAGAGGAACATCAGAATAACTCAGGAAAAATATCTGTTAGAGCTGTAACAGTCGACTATAAACAATAATTGGTCAACTGTCCACAGCGAAAATCCAAAACATCAAGAAAAATAATTCTAAGTAATGGCAGTCCACTGTAAAAAGTCATCGGTCGACTGTCCAGAGCAAAAATCCAAAACTTTGTGGAAAATAATTCTAAGTAATGGCAGTCGACTGTAAAAAGTCATCGGTCGACTGTCTAGAGCGAAAATCCAAAATTTCGAGAAAATATCAAAATAGAGCAGAGTCAGTCGAATGTAAAAATGGGTCAGTTGACTTTTCCACGTGAAATTTTAAAACTTCAAGAAAATACAACTGCCAGGTAGCAACGGTCGACTGTATAAATTAATCGGTCGACTGTCGACCAGCAGACTGCAGTTTTTAGTTGTGCACATTTCAACCGATACGAAGTTTTACTATATAAAAACAAATTCTGTGAAAAGCATATTTCTGATATGATCAAATACGACTTGTAGGATATATAAGAGTCCATAAAAAAAAATCAAAACCACTTTGAATTAATAAAAATCACAAGTTGTTGATTTACTCCAATTAGAACATGAATTTGTGCACTTATCAAAAAATAAAGTTTTTAAGAATCGATCATACATCAAATTAATTTCATATTATGTTCCAAACCGTATCAACACAAAAATAGGTTCTGATATAGTCAAATCCTCCGAAACAAACAAAGACTCAATTTCTTCAAAAGCAATGAAATACGATATTCATGTAAAATGTTCGTGCACGTTTGTGCACCGAAGAAACTTCACAAATCCATCAATTAGAAATAACAAAACATTCAGATTTAATCTTAGTATTTGAGAAATCCAAATTCATGTAAAATCTTTCACAAAATTACAAATCCCCAAATTTATCATATTGCATCAAACCCAATTCAATTATCACAAATCCAATTCTCAAGACATGGCCTCTTAATTCATTAGTCCTTCTCGAAATTCCTCAAACTCGATCACCATTTTTAACTCATGAACATAAACAAATTTAACATTACCATAATCAAGTTGCACTCATCCGAACTCATTAATAGTCAAAATCTCTTCTTTAATCAATTTAGGCATAACATTCACCGTACTCAAACAAATCAGCATTAACCCAAAAGAAATAGCTTGCTCATGATTTATATTAGGTTATTTAACAATCTCAAATCATCCACATGCAATTCTACTCATAAATAACTAGGTTTTCATAAAAGATCAAATTTTAATTCATTAATTCATCGAATCCATCATATATATATTCATTCCCAAACTCTAGCATACTTTCTAGTAGATGAACCACCATATATAACATTCAAGGAACAAAACAAAACAAATGTATCACTCACCTTGTTGAAGAAATCGAACGAAGACAAATAGAAAATAAGAAATATTCCTCCTTCCCAAGAAATCCAAGATCCTCGTTTTAGAATTCCAATAAAACAAGATATAAGAAATCTCTTGTGTTGTGCAGCAAAGAAAAAGCTGCACTTCACCCTAAATAGGCCGGGATAGGGATCTAGGGTTTTTGAAGACATTTGCAAAATACTCTTTTAAGGTACATCTTTACATATATGGATCCCCATACTAGGAAATTAGATAAAAACAATTTAATTGAGACCAAAAATCAAAATAGCCTCTTCTAATATCAGCCGGCACTGTTTAAAAAACCCAAAATTATGAATTTGCATTTTCACCCCTCTAAAAGGCAATTTTGCAAAAAGATCCTCTTTTATCAAAACTTGTAAAATAAATCAAATTTATTAAAACAAAAAGTAAACACTTTTCTCCTGAGTTGACTAGGAATCATACCCAGCCCAGAAAATCCGAAAATCTGGAGTTTTCACTCCAAGTGGTAATTTTTCACAAAAGTCCATTTTTTTGTAATATTTGCAAATAGGTCCAATAATCATCAGAAAATTCCAGAAAATTCACAAATAATATAAAATAATAAATAATGAGTTTTTCCAAAATAAATTTTGACTTTGAACTCCTCAAGAAGATATTTGCACGTGTTTCGCACGTGTAAAAAGATAAATTTTCAGAAAATGTTCATTAAATACCCAAAAATTATTTTAATTCATTTATAAATCTTAAAAACAATATTTAGAAAATTTGGGGTATTACAATGGTATCAAAGCCCTAATCCCAAATCCTAATCCTTAATCTTCCCTCCCTAATCGCAAATCAAATTCCAAATCAAATTCCAAAATCTCCCATCGTCGCTGACGCCCTCCCACATCCCGATCCTGATTGCTACCACATTGGCATCGCCCTCGCCGTCGGCTTCCCACATCCCGAACTACATTGTCGTCATCTTCCTGATCCCGACTAATCCCAAATCTAGATCACCTTATACTCCCCACCAGAAACCTCAACCCCCATCCTTCTCCCGATCCCGATTAACTCATCTGATCCCGTCAACCTCAAAATCCCAACACTCCCGCTCTAGATCCCGTTGACTACACCCTGAACTCCCCGACCTCCAGCCTCCTTCCTGCTCCCCAGAATCCTAACTCCTACTCCTATTCACGCCGCCTTTAACCCTCCAAAACCCTAATCTATTATCCCAAACCCGACCCACTCTTAGAAAAAAAAGAAAAAAATAAGAATGGCTATCTTCTTCTCCAACCCAACCCTAAAACCTGACCCAAACCCTAATCCCTATCCATATCCACCTCCTAATCTAGATCCAACTCTAAACCCGGACAGCTTTAAAAAAAATTAACAAATAAAAAATCCCATCCAGATCCGAAATCCAACTCCCAAATCCTAAACCAAATCCAAGTCCAAATTCAAATCCGATTCCACTCCCAAATCCAAAACTACTACTCACAAACCTGAAACACATCTTCTAAACCCAAACCCGGGCCTACATCTGATTCCCAAAAAAATTGTTTACTTTATTTTATAACCAGGTTCCACTGCTTCTACATTATCATCTCCATCGTCTTCCCGCTTATCGACTTCTCACCTGCCTCACGTGGCCTTAGCATCAGTCCCATGCCTCCTTCTTCTGACCGTCACCATCTCCACCGTCTTCCTGCTTATTGACTTTCCACTGCCTCAAGCAGCCTTAGCATTAGTCCCATGCCTCCTCCTTCTGACCGTCGCAATACCCTTCTCACTGATCGCCTCTGTCACTTTTGCACTATTTGCAAACAGATTGTCCACTTAGAGCGCACTTGCCATATTCAATTTTATCCTACAATCCTGCGAGTCTTTTCCAACTATAAATGTAGACAAAGTTCGAAGCCGAATCAGTTTTCCTATTCCCACAAGGCATTGAAACAAATTCAGATTCCTTCCAGACAAGAAGATTTTGAATTTCTGGCAGTATGATACATGCAGGTAATTCAAAAAGATAACTGAAACCTTGATGTTCAAAAGTCTGAAGTTTGTAAAGACGTCAAATTGAATCCGCAAGCCTGCAAATTTTAGTTCTATTCAAAGCAATATAGCATAACTGTTGCAAATTTCCAAAAGATTCTAGGAGCACTTCAATACCAGTAAAGCTCAAATCCAGTGTTCTTAAGCAAGTTAAATGAGAAAAGATTTCCTAGGATCGCAAGATTTTCAATGTGAAATAAACTTGCAACGTATTACATAGCAGAACCATTTATGAGCGTAAGTGTGAATGTCTTTGAAATCTTTAAAGTCTCCTAACGGTATCTCTCTAGCAAACTCACGTGGAACTAGTGATATATGAGACTAACAGATTTAGGTATTCCATATAAATGAGTAGTCTCTGCTCTAAAGCACTTGCTCACTGATACTGACTGTTCTAACTCTTAAAAGAGAAATGTTAGGATTTTGCTGAGTTTGCGACACGGTCACTACAAACCACCAAGTAAATTGTAGATCAAACCAAACACATAAAACATACAATTCTATCCCGGTTCGGCTGCGCCTAATTCGGAAAAGAAATAACTGAGATATTATTCAACTAGAGAAGATACAAGAGTTACAACCACTTTCATCAAAAACCTATCTATCTCTCAAGCCTCAGTAGAAGATCCTTGTTGTTTAAATGGAGAAAACTCTCCAATGAAGAACTAGTACTTTCGTCACACACATCTTTGGAAGCCAATTACAATCTATACATATAGAGATCAAGAGAAACCCTAGGTTTAATATTGATACACTAACTATATTCTAAAGAGATAACCATATAATAAGAGCCGTACTATTTAACTTGGAGAAGAAGTCAAGCTTGAAATACTCAAACCCGAGGCCCTATCCTGTTGCGTTGTCTGCTTGCGGTCGATTGCAAACAGTCGCAGTCGACCGCTATGGTCTACCAAGTCAGAGAGCAAAAGAGAAATATGCGGTCGATAGCTTTTATTAGCAGTCAACCATTCGTTGCTTGTTGCTGCTTCTGACTGCTGCTGCTGCTACTCCCTTCTTCCAATATTTGCTTTGAATCATTTTCTCGCTTCACCTGTCTTCTCTTGTCATTGTATCTAGTATGAAGGACATAAACCCAACATTCTCTACATTGGATTACATACTCATGCTTCCGCGCTTCCATACTTCCACATCTGTGCGATTAATCATCTCTAGACTCATTCCTTCTCCTCTTGCAAATAACCCAGTTTAGTGACTTCTTCTGCTTGCTGAATTTACATACATATGTTATTTCTTCAATCGTATGCCCCCTTCAAGGGAATACCTCAGTAGGCATAAACATGGAGGCGCCATCCTCCGCACAAACTCCACATACCCCCGAGACACTCTCCACCTCCTGACGATATTCGAATATCGTGATCTCGCTTCAGTGATTCTAGTGCCAGCATACTAGGTACTGCTTTAGGAGCGTAGGGTTTAGAAATATTGGGCCAAAATTTCTCGTTCCTACAAAACTAGTGGAGGTTGTGCTGATTTTATCAAATACCCCTCTTTCCCCTCATCACCTTATAGTGATCTTCCCAAACCGATAGAACTCCACCTACAGCTGTGTACCTACAGCACCATGTTGTCGAGTTCCCAAGGATATCATATCTATTTCATCAAAGGAATATGCATGACATTCTTTAGTGCATACCACTTTCTATCTGACATCTCCAACTTAATTGTTCCCTAACCCACTACGTCATAAATCTCATAAGTTCTTGTTCTTACACAACGACCTGTTCTAGACATATAAGTAGAAAACTCCCCCTCTAGAGCAAATGTGAGAAGAACCTGAATCAAGAAACCAGCCAGAATCCTCATATAAAGAACTTGAAACAATAAGACAGTTTAAGTTATCACCTGATTTAGTGGTGTTGCCTACGTTGGCACCTTTTTTAATCAACTACTTGTGACAATCACTATTGTAACACCCAATCCCTCTGCAATGGTGGAAACAAACCATCTCCTTACGTGCACTATCTCTTTCAATTGAGCATCATCCACAGCAATGCAACTCATAGAAGTAGACCTTGAAGTCTGAGCTTTCTTCCTAAGTTGTTCCTCCTTCAAGCCCTTGATTACACCAGACACAATGAGCATCTCTTTCACATATTATCAAGTGCTCATATGAATCTGACATTGAATATATTAAGTTGAAAGCTTTATCCTCTTGGGTCAAATCATCCGTGTTTTTTTTCCCTCAGTTCATATAACACCTTATCGAACTTCACTATATGACCTTGAAGAGTAGTACCCTCCTTCATTGAGAAAAAAATAGTTTTCTCTTCCAGTACGTCCGATTCTGTAACGACGATTCCGAGTAGTCAATTTTGAGTCTCACCTACAGACTCGTAGTGCTTTCCTCATCACAGAAATTACACTTGACTTCTTCCGCCAATGGTTGCCGAATTAAACTCAAGGCTTTCAAACAAATCTCCTCCCACTTCTCTTGCATCATGTCGGATGGCTTCCCTTCAACTCCTTTTAGGGCAAGTTGCAAGGCCTTTTGAATCAATACGTCTTACATGTCCATCTTCCAAAGATTGAAGTTGATCATACCGTCGAACTATTTGATCTTGATGATCTGATCTGACACCTTCTCCGAGGAACTCGTGCAATCCTGCAACTGGATGCTCTGATACTGGTTGTTATAATTTTTGCTAAGTTTCACAACACAATCACTACAAACCACCATGCAAACAGTAGATCAAACCAAACACAAAGCACACAATTTTATTCCGGTTCGACTACGCTTTATCTAGGGGAGAAATAACCGAGATATTATTCAACTAGAGAAGGAAAAAGAATTACAACCACTTTCACCAAGAACCTATCCATCCTCAAGTCTCACCAGAAGATACTTGTTGTTTACAATGGAGAAAACTCTCAGATGAAGAACTAAAAACTTTCAGCACACTCCTCTTTGGAGGTTGATTACAATGTATGTATATAGAGATCTAGAGAAACCCTAGGTTAAATCTTGATATAATAACCATCTGATATATCCTGAAGAGATAATTATATGATAAGAGTCGTATGATCGGACTTGAATAAGAAGTCAGGCTCAAAACAAATCACCCAGACTCGATGCTCTATCCTGCAGCGCTGCCAGCTTGCGGTCGACTACAAATAATCAAAGTCGACCGCTATGGTCTCACCAATTCAGAGAGAAAAAGAGAAATACATGGTGTTATCAGCAGTCGACTGTTTCCTGTTTGCTGCTACTTCTGACTGCTGTTGCTGCTCCCTTCTTCTTCCAATATTTTCTTCGAATCCTCTTCTCACTTGACCTGTCCTTTCTTCTCATTGAATTTAGTATGCAAGATGTAAACCCAAAAAGATCATGCATCACATAAAAACTCTTTTTGTTGGATCAGAAGCTGGATAATATTGAAAGAAAGACCGGTTTACAAACTCATGAAAATATTCATTACCAGTATCTTTTCTTACTTCCTTTTGCCATCTCAATACAACCTTCTGTTGATGTCCACAACCGGGAAAAATGTTCCTTCTCGAACAAGTACCCTTTTGGGAACAAACAAAAATACTGTTTCGTATGTTGTTTAAAGTAATGATAACTTAGACTTGAAGTTAGAGAAACCTTATCTGCACCCCATATGTCAAAGCTCAACCCTATAGCTGGAAATTTTTTGTTTACATCGCAAATGTTACTTTTCAAGACATCATTCCACAAATTCATATCCAATGAACATAAAAGGTAGCTGAGTGCCTTCAAAACGAAAGGAAGACCTTCACACTTGGTGATTATCAGCTATGAAGCACGGATACGGATACGCGTATCCGATACGGTACGTATCGGATACGCGGATACGTCGATTTCTCAAAAACTAGGATACGGGTACGTTAGGATACGCTTAAATAAATTAAATAAAAAATAATAATAATATATATTATAAATAAAAATTGAATTCCTCAAGTTATACAT
The DNA here is from genome assembly GCA_017893485.1 of Hemerocallis citrina. Lineage (NCBI taxonomy): Eukaryota > Viridiplantae > Streptophyta > Magnoliopsida > Asparagales > Asphodelaceae > Hemerocallis > Hemerocallis citrina. The sequence goes on from CM030358.1 coordinate 396,301,412, forward strand.
AGACAATATAAAATTGCATTAAATAAAAATATACGTACCTGAGTGGGATACTTCTTATCTGTCGTTTTCAATATTTGAATAACTATGTCCAATTGTCCATCTTAATACATGGATAACTTCTCATTTTGTTAAAAACAATTTTGTGTGCATCTTAATCAGTAATGTCATTTTGTTATTGTAATATACTCTATTTGTGTTATTTTGTTATTTTGTTATGTAATGACAAATTGACAATTATGTAATGTCATTTGTTAAATACCATTTCTTATACTTATACTCTATTTGCAAGAGAATTCCTACATCAAAACATGCACTAGAACAAGCTCAGTATAACTCCAAGATGAGTTAGATTCGTACATATCTCCAAAGGAGTCAGGTAAATCCTTTTGAGTTTTGATCACATGGATAAAGAACTAAAAAAATAAATAAAGAACTGAAAAAATAAAAAATTAAAAAAAGAACCGATCAGGCGATCACGGTGAATAAATTAAGAACTGAAAAAATAAAAAAAGAACTGAAAAAGAACTGGAAAAAGAACTGAAAAAATAACTGGAAAAAAATACCTTTATGGCAAATATCTGAGGGTGACAGAGAGATCTGATCGGGGTCGGAGAGGAAGACTGATCGGGGTCGGCTGAGAGAGATCTGATCGGGGTTGGAGAGGAAGACTGATCGGGGTCGGCTGAGAGAGATCTGATCGGGGTCTGATCAGATCTGAGGGTGACAGAGAAGGATCGGCTGAGAGAGATAAGGGGATAGGGTTCTGATCGATGGGATGAGAAAGAGAGAGGCAGAGAAGGATCGGCTGAGGGAGAAGGGGATAGAGTTCTGAATCTTCTGATCGATGGGATGAGAAAGAGAGAGGCAGAAGATAGAAGATAGAACGGTGAATGGGCCTGTTGGGCCGAGCCAAACAATAAAAAAAAAAAAAAAAAAAAAGTATCGGTGGCGTATCCCGTCCTTCCGATACGCGTATCCCCGCGTATTGGAAGAGTATCGGATATTTTTTTAATTTTTTTATTTTTTAATTAATTCCGATACGTATCGGGTACGTATCGGATGAGTACGGTACGCGTATCGTGTCCGATACGTATCGGGTACGTGATACGCGACCCCCTGCAGAGTATCCGTGCTTCATAGATTATCAGTTTAGTGACTTTTGCCAATTTGGAATTAGTCTTAGGATAATTCACATTAGCATCGACGCATGACCAGAAAAATGGAAAACAATTCGTTTCAGATAATGGGTAAAGATCATAAGTCTACACCATATCCAATTTTCCATGTCGCGTCATTGCTATAATTGTACTTCCTTTTGCACTTACAGTCAAAGGAGGTGTAACTCCCTGTCTTTGTGTACGTATATTATTACATGAATTTTTGTATTCCAAATATCAATCAAAATTTTCTTTCTTCTCTTAATTTGGACTCTTTATCGGGCACTATTTGAACCAGAACAATTTTCAGATCCATTTTTTAAGTTTAAATTCAAACCCTAATTAAATCCTAATTAAATCACCTAATCCTAAATCTAATTCCCTAAGCCAACAGCCAACCCCTCAACCCCCAACTACTTTTACGGCACTAATTACCAACTCCTCCTACTCTACTGCATCCATCTCCTTCTATTACCCCCTGCTTCTTCTATTTTCTTGGTTCCTGTCAACTCTCCTTTCCTACACTTTATTTTCTTCCTCCCTACACCCTAACCTACACTTTATATTATATTATATTATATTATATTATATATATATATATATATATATACACACATGCAACCACCGTCATCCTACTACATACATATTGTAATGCCCCTGTCCCAAACTCAAAAAATTTATACAATTTATCAGAAAAATTATTTATTATTTAGTACAACTGCCCACCACAAGCTGCCTTTCAAAAGGTGGTTAACCGGATTGGTGACTCTAGATCATAGGCAATATTATTTATAGTTAATTAATCTTGTGCAATTCCCGATATGGGACAAATCTCATTCTCTCTCTTCTTCCCCACGCGCATGACGTCAGCAAAGAAGCCCCCCTCCTACCTCGGGTGCGCCCTCGCCACGTCACACACGCCTCTAGGCAGCAAACTGCCTCCCTCTGTCGCCTGGGCCCCATGCACCACGTCACCCTCGTGACATCAGCAAAGAAACAGCAATAAGCCCATGCTGCTCAATTCACGGGTGGGCCCTCATTATTTAATTAATTATATATAACACCTTTTATAGAACAATCCATAGGGAACTCTCCAATTATTTAATTATATGTATATCTATTTTAACACGGGGTGTTACACATATTACTTATATATATATATATATATATATATATATATATATATATATGGGTGTTGTTCGGTTGCAAACGGGCCGGAACGGGGAGGTTCGCACGGACCCGTGCGAACCTCGATCTGGACCGTTGGATCGAAGATCCAACGGTCCAGATTTTTTTTCATAAAATCTTGCCTTAACCCGTTCTTGCCAACGACGGGTTAAAGCAAAATTTAATAAAAAAAGTTGGCCTTAACCCGTTCTTCGGAATAACGGGTTAAGGCTATATTTTTCATTTTCGTCGACATACAGTTCGTCTTCTTTCTTCCGCTCTCTTCTTCTTTCTTCGACGAACCCAGACCCAAACGACGGAAAAAAGAAAAAACCCTAGTTCCGACGCTCGAAACCCTCGATCTCCCTCTTCTCTCCCAACTCCGAAGATCGGAACCCTCGATCTCCGACGATCCAAACCCTAGATTCTCTTCCCCTCTTCGGTACGAAATCGGAACCCTAGTTCTCTTCCAAAACCCATTGCTTGGCTCGATTTCGACCTACTCCGTAAGGTATACACTATTTCTTTACCCCAATAATGTACATTTGTATTTTTTTTTGAATTTGTGTGTAGTAATTTATTTAGAAATTGGGAAAAAATTTAAATGCGTTAGTAGATTTTGGATGTAGATTCGGGTTGACCTTAAGTATATTCAATTGCCGAATTACGTTGCTTGCATTAGTAACTAGTAGAATTAGAATTGTATATACGAAATTAGTTATAAACTTTTCAGTGCGGTTATGGTTGAAAACCCTGCGAACGACCGTAAAAAAATACGAAACTTTCCCAGTAGGTTCGTCTCACGTAGTACAAGCCAAACCCACTTGTAGAAGCGAGTTTCGACTCACGGTTCGAGAGTTACGGCCGCGTATTGCTTACGGTTGGAAAAAACCAAGTATTGCGGTGCACGGTCGTATATCGCAAACCGTGACTCGAAACTCGCTTCTACAAGTTCGGGTGGCTTGCCCTACGTGAACCTGACCAACTCTGAAAGTTTTAAAATTTTCGGATGCCGTTTGTGCGGTTTTCTCAACTTCCTCACATTATAAGTTTCAGACTTAGAATTCTTTAAGTTTTTGTAGATTAGAAAACCCTCCAAATGGCTTCCAAAAAATACGAAACTTTGCGATTTGGTTGGTGACACGTACGAGAAGTGACCCGAAGTTGTAGAAGTGAATTTTGACTCACGGTTCGAGAGATACGGCCGCGTATCGATTTTGGTTGGAAAAAAACAACTTAAGCCGGTACACGGCCGTATCTCCCGAACCGTGAGTCAAAACTCGCTTCTACAAGTTCTGGTGGCTTGCCCTACGTGAATCCGACCTAGTCGGAAAGATTTATAATTTTCGGGTACCGTTTGCGCGGTTTTCTCAACTTTCTCGCACTACAAGTTTTAGACTTAGAATTTTGTAAGTGCGGGTAGATTAGAAAACTCTTCAAACGGCCTCCCAAAAATACGAAACTTTGCGAATTGGTTGGTGTCACCTAAGGGAACCCAAACGAACTTGTAGAAGTGAGTTTCGACTCACGGTTCGAGAGATACGGTCGCGTATCGCATTAGGTTGAAAAAAACTATTATAAAGTGGTATACGGTCGTATCTCGCAAACCGTGAGTCGAAACTCGCTTCTACAAGTTCGGGTTGCTTGCCCTACGTGAACCCGACCAACTCTGAAAGTTTTAAAATTTTCGGATGTCGTTTGTGCGGTTTTCTCAACTTCTTCGCATTACAAGTTTAAGCCTTAGAATTTTCTTAGTGCGGGTAGCTTAGAAAAGCCTTGAAACGGCCTACAAAAAATACGAAACTTTGCGATTTGATTGGTGTCACCTACGAGAAGTGAACCGAAGTTGTAGTAGTGAATTTCAACTCACGGTCCGAGAGATACGACCGCGTATCGGTTTTGGTTGGAAAAAAAACAACTAAAGCCGGTACACGGCCATGTCTCGCAAACCGTGAGTCGAAACTCGTTTTTACAAGTTTGGGTGGCTTGCCCTACGTGAATCCGGCCTAGTCGAAAAGTTTCTTAATTTCGGGTGCCGTTGCGCAGTTTTCTCAAGTTCCCCGCACTACAAGTTTTAAACTTAGAAATTTCTAAGTGCGGGTAGATTAGAAAACCCTTCAAACGCCCTCCAAAAAATACGAAACTTTGCGGGTAGGTTGGTGTCCCCTATGAGAAGCCCCCCAAACTTGTAGAAGTGATTTTCGACTCCCGATTCGAGAGATACAACCGCGTATCGCTTTCGGTTGAAAAAAACTATTATAAAGCGGTATACGGTCGTATCTTGCAAACCGTCAGTCGAAACTCCCTTCTACAAGTTCGGGTGGCTTGCCCTACGTGAATTCCACCTAGATGGAAATTTTTGTAATTTTCGGATGCCGTTTGTGCGTTTTTGCTCTATTTCCTCGCATTTTAAGTTTTAGAATTAGAAATTTCTAAGTACGGGCCGTTTATAAAACACTTCAAACCACCTCCGATTAGTACGAAACTTTTCTCCTTTTCAAGTTGTGGTGGCTTGCGCAGTTATAAAAACACCAAATACAGCGGTTTAGTACCCCTAACTATTCTCCTCTTCACCGTTTCTTAGGTATGGACAGTTTCGAAGGAAGTTCTGTTGCCGGGGATAAATTTGTTCGTGCACAACCACTTGGCGAGTATCTTCCTCATGTTGACGAGCACCTAAAACCGAAGATTGGTATGACATTTCCCACCCTTGATGATGCGGAAAAATTTTATTCATCATATTGCAAATGTGCGGGATTCGCTATGCGTAAGGGTGGAAATAAATATAAGGGAAACGATGTAGTGGATAAATCATACGTCTGTAATAAAGCCGGGGAGTCACCGAATAGCTATAATGAAACCAGACGAGGTACAACTTCTAGAACGGGTTGCAAAGCTTTTGTCCGTGTGAAAATAAACCCACATAGTAGTTCACAAAGTAATACGTGGATTATTTATTCGTTAAATGAAGCACACAATCACGAATTCACTTCACCCGGTAGACGTCACTTGCTACCTCGAAACCGTGAATTAACTAAGACAGTTAAAAATGTAATTGGTCAAATGACCGAAGCTAATGTCCCTGTATGCAAACAAATGCTATTCTTTGAAGCTGCAAGTGGCGGTAATGAGAAAATTGGATTCACCGAAACCGATGTAAGAAATCTCAGGAGAGACGAGATGGAAGGTTTAAAAGGTCACGACGGACAAATGCTACTTGAGTTTTTTGAATCGAAAAAGGCGACCGATCCCTTATTCTATTTTGACTACCAATGTGACCCCGAAGGGCGATTGACACATTGTGTGTGGGTGGACGGTATCGCCAGAAATAATTACAAAGTATTTGCGGATGTTCTTTGCTTTGACGCTACCTACAACACAAACCGATACGGGATGTTGTTCGTACCATTTGTTGGATTCAACCATCATTGGCAATCAATATTCCTAGGTTGTGGGTTCATCCCCAATGAGACGGCATCCTCATTTGAGTGGTTCTTTGAAAAGTGGCGCGCCGCAATGACATGTGATCCGATCAACATCGTGACAGATGAGGATCGCGGGATAACTTCTGCAATTTCCAAAGTTTTCCCAATCACGTCACATAGATATTGCATTTGGCATATTTTGGATAAGCTACCGCATGAAGTTCGAATGTCGAATAACGTTGATGAGTTCAGGGATGCTTTGAAGACTATTATTTATACAGCGGAATTTAAAACAGAATTCGAACAGAAGTGGAAAAATTTGATCTGTCAGTACAAATTAGAAAATAACAAATGGTTGAAGGAAAAATTTGAGATCCGTGAAAAATGGGCCCCGGTGTACGCAAGAGACTCATTTTGGGGGGGCATGCTGAGTACCCAACGTAGCGAATCGCTACATTCATCCTTGAAGCACCATACTCATAAAAAGTACTCACTACATGAATTTGCTATCATCTTTGACCGACTCTTGGTAAAACAAAGACACGATGAACTTAAAGAAACACATCGTAATCGCGAGGAGCGGCCAAAATTGAAGACCGAGTGGGCATTGGAGTCACAAATGGCAGGGACATACACTTTGAAGATTTTCTACAAATTTCAACAAGAAATGGTCAAAAGCTTATTACTTAATGTGAGTTTAATTGCGAGTATGGATACACCGGATAGTGCAGCTTATTCTGTAACAGTTTGTGGAAATTCAGAACCGGGGAGGGTGATTTCTTATTGTAAAATCAGTAAAATTGCTAAATGCCCTTGTTCCATGTACTACTTCGTAGGCATTCCCTGCAAACATCTACTTGCAGTTATTCGGTTCACAGATCACACCGCACTACCTGAACAATATATTTGTAGGCGATGGACCAGGGATCAAATGAGGAGAAGCAGTATACCGGTGGGCAATAATATGGGCGACAATTTTGCATCGCGTTATTGCGAACTTAGTATGCACTCAAGACATATGGTCGATCTTGGTTGTTCTTCAGAGCGAGGATACAAGTACATGCTCGACCACATGCTGAAGGGAATTGAAGGCTTTGCTAAGATTGATCCAGTGAACAGCACACCACACGAAGGTAGCGCACAACCTGAGAGTGGTGGACAAGCACATACACATGCACATGTAGGTGACCCTGTACAGTGCACCACAAAGGGTAGGCCTAAAGGGAAACGGTTGAAGTCGGTAAGAGAATGCCAAAAAACGAAGAGGCCAAGACTTTGCAGGACATGTTTTCGTGTCGTAGGTCACGATTCACGGAATTGCCCCAAAAATTTAGCAAGGTATTATATCAGACATTTTGTATTTGTTAATTCAACTCAAACTTTGTTATTTTTGGTCAGTACTAACTCATTCTTCCTTCTTTTTTTAGTGGATCGGTGGGCAATGAAGAAGCTCCAAACGCGGTAGAGAGTGATGATGACGAAGGCGAAGGTTCGTGCTAAGGGGGGTTTAAGAAATTTATTAATATGTATGTCATGTCAAAATTTGGAAATAATCACCGAATAATTGCCAAATTTTATATTGATTCGTGCCGATTTATTTGAATTTCGACTGGATTGTTAAACTTTTTTTTTTTCCCCTGGTATAGGTCCGGAATGAAACAAGTTTAACGCGCCCAAATGGAAAGACGCAATGCGTTGAAAAGTTGTGTTATTTTTGGTTTGTATGTATGTGTGGATAATTGCCGTGTTCTTGTTTGGTACAAGTAAATTAACCATGTTTTTAATTATAATGTAATTTCTGTACGTCAGTGTATTTTGTGTATTTGTGAACAAAGTTATATTACTATGCATTTTGACCAGGCAATTTGGTTGTGAATGCTTATTGCAGTCGGAAAATGTAAAATTAGTAGATGTATACAATTTGGGGAACTCGTTCTGTTTGGGAATTTTGTGTTAAGGAAAATTGTCTGCCTGCTAATGTGAACAGTTTTTTATTTGTGTTGGCGATTGTGTATTTCGTGCATAACCAATACTGCACCTGTAAGTTCGGCCAATATCTCTTTTCTTAACCCGTTCTTGACGATAACGGTTTAATACAATCTAACCCGTTATCAGAAATAACGGGTTAAGGAGATAGACATTGGCAGTACTTTGGTTCAATACTTCACATACGGTGGTTTTAGTTCGGCCAATATCTCTCTACTTAAGCCGTTCTTATAGGTAACGGTTTTATACAATCTAACTCGTTATCAGGAATAACGGGCTAAGGAGCTAGATATTGGCAGTCCTTTGGTTCAATAATACACATGTAGGGATTTAGTTCGGCCAATATCTCTCTACTTAAGCCGTTGTTGGTGGTAACGGTTTTATACAATCTAACTCGTTATTAGCAATAACGGTCTAAGGAGAGAGGTATTGGCAGTACTTCGGTTCAATACTTCACATATAGGGGTGTTAGATCGGACAATATCTCTCTACTTAATCCGTTGACACATTTTAGAAGCAAGACTAAAACTGAGTTGTTCCAAACGAAATAAATACTGTGTAGTTGGCATCCAGATGATTGGTAGTAAACTTGTATGGTTAGTGATGGTAACTATCTAGTTGATGTTATCCAATCTTAAATAACAAATGTAGGTACACACAGTCAGAATTCAAGTGTTGTGTGAATGCATTACTATGTAATTTGCTTTCAAGATGATGTTAGTAAACTGTCAATGTTAGTGATGATATTCAAGCTCAATTTTTAAATCGATATTCAATTCTCACTGTCAATGTTAGTCCTGTGTGATGATATTCAAGCACCAAGGTTGGCCGTTATGTTTTACACAAAGTAAATTCACTTTTCTCCTGGCAACTCATATTAGTCCTGTGTGAATTCTATTCGCTGTGCCATTTTGGAAATACTAACTCTGATTACGGAATTTATCTATTGTTCTACCATCTAATATGAAGGTTGGCACTTCTCTTATTGCTTGAAATATTCATAAAATTTATCTTTCATTATTCATAAAATTTATATACCATTACCTTCACTTAAACTTATATACCATTACCTTAACTTAAATTTATATACCATTACCATTACCTTCATTTAAATACGTGCCGTACGCACGTCTCACGGGCAATCCTAGTCCTCACATACAATCCAGAAAACTCATTCTCACAATCTCTTAAAAGTTCACAATTTCACAATTCTACAAAATGTACCACTTTCGCAATATTCAAGCTTCAAGTGTACCACCTACAAAATCTTCACGCTTCAAGCCAAATAGTGATCCTACAAAATCTTCAAGCTTCAAGATACAAAATCTTCATCTTCACTGAACCTACAAAATCTTCATCTTGAAGCTACAAATTTAGAAAATCTTCAAGCTTGAATCCTGAAAGCTTCAAGCTTCAAGTGTACCACCTACAAAATCTTCACTGAACCTACAAAATGATGACAATTTCACAATCTCAAGTATTAGGAAAACATAATAGATTTAAAAAAATTTTGACAGAACCTCCCCTAAAATATTAGCCCTTTTACAGATATTCCTTACGGAATTCTGCTAACAGTTAAATATATGACATCACACGCAATAAATATAAATCCTCCCCAGGCTCAACCGAGCAACATCACACAGGCAACATATATATATGGCTCTGGGGGAAAAATCAGAATATAATGCAAGATACAAAATATAAACCAAATATTCTTTTGAAAATGTAATAATTTTTTTGTAAAACCTTCGAAAAACATTTAAAAAACCAAACAATATACCCAATACTCCACAAAATTGCGGGTACGGGTATTAACATAACTATATTATATCATTATTATATACAGTTACTTACATCATCTCCCAAAATGCTAAATATTACAATTTTTACAACCTCCACCATACTAAACACCAACCGAATGAATGAAAAAAAAAATTACAGGGTTGTAGAAGAACACAATGGTTGAAGTCTTCAAAATAGAACACAATGGTTGAAGTAAACATTAAAATGAGAACAACTTATTACTAGTATCTTCGTGTTGTAGATTTTATTTTAAAAAAAAGAAGATACTTATATGGCCATATTGGCAGTGATGTCATCCATTGCTGTTCTTTCATTAGAGCAATTGACCTGTATATAAAGGAGGGGAAACATATTAACTAACCAATTGAAGTTCTTCAATTGGAGCAATTGACGTTGTAATTATTTTAACAAACCAATCAAGAAAACGTATTAACTACTATTAATTACTACGATCTATCTTCTTTGATGATTAACTACAATGAGATACTTGTGTAAAATTGTGTAGATTATTTCAGTTTCAGAAGTGTTATAGAGAAAGATGGAGCTATACAGAAAGATCGGAAGAAGCGGTAAGACAGTAAAATTGTGTAGCTATTTCAGTTTCAGAAGTGAATCTGACAGTCAGGAGTTTTTCAAAGATCACTTTCTTCTAAGGAAAGTATGTAAATGCGAAGAATTCAAAGGACAGATTTGAAAATATAAATCATTTTAGGGGACTGTGTAAGAAGCCTTTTAAGTATAATGGAAATAATATGCAATAGAAGCACAGTGAGCATTGGGACAAATTTCGGGTACGGTAACATAGTTAACTGAAGTCTATCATAAGGCAATCTCAAATGAGACCAAAGTACTGCTTTGTTATTAATACCATCATACTATTTTCGATTAAGTATCCATGTGACCTAGTTCATATCTAAAGTACTGCATTGGCACTTCTCTTATCGGTCCACGTGTGTCGGCCGGCCCAATATGCTCCTACAGGAGGTAACAACTCTGCTGCCCCTGGGTCGGCCAAAAATTCCGGTATAGGCTTAGTAATACGGGGACGTCCGATGTGGATGCGTTCCCAACTCCATATCTGCATCAGCACCATTGGGCCACCCATCTGTGCGCCACCTAAAGAACATATGCACAAACTCCTGTATAGTAGCGCCAGTGCCGCACTCCCCCAACTATAGCGACCCGCATACTGGAAATCCTCCAACAACCGTAGGTACATCAACGGCACGGTTGATCCGGATGAGTTCGGGAAGATAAGTCCCCCTATCAAACTAAAAATGTATGCACGTGCATAGCACACTAGGTCAGCCTCACCCGACTCGGGGTTCAAATATCCCTCCTCGAACTGGTATTTTAACCAGGTGATGTAAAGTGATTTACCCTCGAAAGCGTCATCCATCACTTCTTCCTCCGCTTTTTGTTTCGCAGCTTCTATTTGTTCATTCAATACATCTTCATCAGAATCTGCGGGGGCATTTTCGCGGATATTTTTTTCGGCCTTCTCTTGCATTTCAAGAACTACCAACTGCAAGTCGATACCGAGTAAGTCCCGAACGACTTCAACTCGATCGAAGTCCATGTTTCCCGTCACGGCAACCCCATCGATTGGTAGTCCTGTTATCATTACCACATCCTGCAGGGTCACAGTCATCTCACCCACAGGCAGGTGGAATGTGTGGGTCTCCGGCCTCCATCGCTCGACTAGAGCTGTGAGGAGTGGCCGATCTAGCTTCACAGAGTGAATGAATCTTGCTCCGTAGAAACCGGCCTCTACCACATACGGCGTGATACGTTCATCCCAAGGAAGAACTGTGTGCTTCCGAAAATTTAGTTTTCTATCGGACCCATTCCACACGGCTTCCGATCGGTGTTTGGGTTGCAGGGTGAGTACGCTTGTGTCCACGGGTCCGGGTGATGTAACCGAGGACGACGGACCTGCCTCAGCCGATGTGGATTGACGGCCACCAACCTACACGAATAAATATAACAAATGTTATTATTGAGATAATGTTACATGTTTGTATTTAAAACCAATAATAGTAATCGATCTTACCTCAGTAGTTGGTGCGCCACTGGTGTTCCCGGACTCGATTCTTGGTTGCCTTGTTCTAGCCATTTAGCTACCCGTCTGTAAAAAATTAAAAAGTTGTTAATAAAGATGACAACAAAACAAACATACCGAGATTATACTGAAAAACGCATGAATGAAAACAAAAAAATCTATAAAACTTTACGACTATGTCGGATTCACGTAGGGCAAGCGACCCCAACTTGTGCAAGTGAGTTTCGACTCATGGTTTGCGAGATACGGCCGTATACCGCTTAATTAGGTTGTTTTCCAACCTCCAACCGATACGCGGCCGTATCTCTCGAACCGTGAGTCGAAATTTACTTCTACAACTTCGGGTCAGTTCTCATAGGTAACACCAATCAACTCGCCAAATTTTGTATTTTTTGGAGGTGGTTCGAATTGTTTTCTAATCGGCCCGTTTTTTAAAAAATTCTATGTCAAAAACTTCTCACTTGAGCAATTGACGCAATACCACCCAAACGGCATCCGAATATTTTAAAACTTTCCGACCAGGTCCAATTCACGTAGGGGAAGCCACCCGAACTTGTAGAAGCGAGTTTCGAGTCACGGTTCGCGAGATACGGCCATCTACCGCTTTACTCGGTTTTTTTCCAAGCATAAGCGATACGCAGCCGTATCTCACGAACCGTGAGTCGAAACTCACTTCTACAAGTTGGTTTGGCTTCGCGTAGGTGATACCAACCAAATCGCAAAGTTTCGTATTTTTGGAAGATCGTTTGGAGGGTTTTCTAATCTACCCGCACTTAGAAAATTCTAAGGCTCAAACTTGTAATGCGAGGAAGTTGAGAAAACCGCCCAAATGCCATCCAAAAATTATAAAACTTTCTGACTTGGTCGAATTCACGTAGGGCAAGCCACCCGAACTTGTAGAGGTGAGTTTCGACTAACGGTTTGCGAGATACGGCCGTCTACCGCTTTATTTGTTTTTTTTCGAACCAAAACCGATACGCGCCCGTATCTCTCGGACCGTGGGTCGAAATTCACTTCTACAACTTCGGGTCACTTCTCGTACGTGACACCAACCAAATCGCAAAGTTTCGTATTTTTTGGAGGTCGTTTGGAGGGTTTTCTAACCTATCCGCACTTAGAAAATTCTAATTATAAAACTTATAATGGGAGGAAATAGAGCAATACCACGCAAACGGCACCCGAAAATTTTAAAACTTTCCCAATTGGTCGGATTCACGTAGGGCAAGCAACCCGAACTTGTAGAAGCGAGTTTCGACTCACGGTTTGCGAGATACGACCGTATACCGCTTTATAATAGTTTTTTTCAACCGGAAGCGATACGCGACCGTATCTCTCGAACCGTGAGTCGAAACTCACTTCTACAAGTTGGTTTGGCTTCTCCTAGGTGACACCAACCAAATCGCAAAGTTTCATATTTTTTGGAGGCCGTTTGAAGGATTTTCTAATCTACCCGCACTTAGAAAATTCTAAGGCTCAAACTTGTAATGCGAGGAAATTGATAAAACCACCCAAATGGCATCCGAAAATTATAAAACTTTCCGACTTGGTCGGATTCACGTAGGGCAAGCCACCCGAACTTGTAGAAGCGAGTTTTGACTCACGGTTTGCGAGATACGGCCGTCTACCGCTTTACTCGGTTTTTTCCCAACCGTAACCGGTACGCGGCCGTATCTCTCGAACCGTGAGTCGAAACTCACTTCTACAAGTTGGTTTGGCTTATCGTAGGTGACACCAACCAACTCGCACGGTTTCGTATTTTTTGGAGGTCATTTGAAGGGTTTTTTAATCTAATCTAACCGCACTTACAAAATTCTAATACGAAAAACTATCGTGCGAAGAAGTTGAGAAAACCGCGCAAACGGCCTCCAAAAACCCTCGAAACTTTCCCACTTGGTAGGATTCACGTAGGCGAAGCCACCCGAACTTGTAGAAGCGAGTTTCGAGTCACGGTTTGCGATATACGGCCGTGCACCGCTATACTTAGTTTTTTCCAACCGAAAGCGATACGCGGCCGTATCTCTCGAACCGTGAGTCGAAACTCGTTTCTACAAGTTGGTGTGGCTTGTACTACGTGAGACGAACCTACTCGGAAAGTTTCGTATTTTTTTACGGTCATTCGCAGGGTTTTCAACCATAACCGCACTGAAAATTCTAACTAATTTCGTATATACAATTCTAATTCTACAAGATACTAATGCAAGAAACATAATTCGGCAATTGAATATACTTGAGGTCAACCCGATTCTACATCTATAATCTACTAACACATTTTAATTTTTTTTCCAATTTCTAAATAAATCACTACACACAAATTCAACCAAAAAAATACAAATGTAGATTATTGGGTTCAAGAAATAGTGTATACCTTACGGAATAGGTCGAAATCAAGCCAAGCAATCGGTTTTCGAAGAGAACTAGGGTTCCGATTTCGTATCTAGGGTTCCGAAGAGGGGAAGAGAAGCTAGGGTTTCGAACGTCGGAGTTAGAGGGTTTCAATCTTCGGAGTTGGGAGAGAAGATGGAGTTCTAGGGTTTCGATCATCGGAGCTAGGGTTTTTTTAGGGTTTTTTTCTTTTTTCCGTCGTTTGGGTCTGGGTTCGTCGAAGAAAGAAGAAGAGAGCGGAAGAAAGAAGACGAACTGTATGTCGACGAAAATGAAAAATATAGCCTTAACCCGTTATTCCGAAGAACGGGTTAAGGCCAACTTTTTTTATTAAATTTTGCTTTAACCCGTCGTTGGCAAGAACGGGTTAAGGCAAGATTTTATGAAAAAAAATCTGAACCGTTGGATCTTCGATCCAACGGTCCAGATCGAAGTTCGCATGGGTCCGTGCGAACCGACCCGTTCCGGCCCGTTTGCAACCGAACAACGCCCTATATATATATATATATATATATATATATATATATATATATATATATATATGCTCATTTATACACACTCTCTTACACCTCTTCTTTCCGTTCTTCTGCCTCCTTCTTTCTTTTTCTTCTCCAACCAAACCCGATGTCAACCCCATCCCATCTTTCGTAGCACCGAGCTCCTCATCCCAACCTCCGCCCTTCACCACAACCCGAAGCTCCAACCCGCACACCGTCGTTCATTGTCAAAGATAGTTGTCGTTGCTCTTGCTTGTTGTTGTTATCATCGCCTTGCTCGCTACTGCGGTCTTTCTTGCTATTGTCGTCGTATTGCTCGTTGTCGTGCTCTGCAGCCACAATCGCTACTTCTTCCCGTGGTTCTCACCACGATTGTTATAATCATCGTTCTTGCAAGTAGTTCTTTGAATTGATTATCGTATATCAAGGAATGCTATTATTGATTCATCGACGAGTCGGAATAATAACTTCTTTATCATAACATGTTATTCATTCATAGTCTCCTTAGCATGACGTGCTATTGATTCTAGTATAAGACCATTAATTTATCGAATATTCAACTTTGCTATCTCTAAATTTCTTGACCTTGTACTAAGAATTTGACATATTTTCCTTCATTTAAATTAATAACTTTATACACAAAAATTGTAGTACATCGAGTGTAGAATCCAAAATATTTTACTGTTTCACAATACGATTTATAGATTGTGAGATATCACGATTTTAGTACTGTCGTGTTGTAAATTCCAGAACTGAAACTGTGCACGAAACCTACTGTCCAGTCTCTTGTACCGAGAATTAGACCATGTTTCTGATACTGGATCCAAGAACTTTATACATGAAAATCGTAGCCCATCGAGTCTAGATACCAGAACAACTTACAATTTCTCAATCCGATTTATAGATTGTAAGTTATTAACATTTTAGTACTGTGACTCTCGGATTTTTAGAACAGAACTGTGCACGAAACATTGAAACCAGCAAATAATGAATTTTTTACGCATAACTACTATCCCTAGAATGTATCGTGTGATTATGCATTGGAACTGGAAAGGAGTCTACCTTCTACAATCTTTGAAGAAATCAGATTTGCTTTCCTGTAGTAATGGTAAAGTGAACTTGAACGCAGTTAGGTGCTGCTATCTAGAAATTCATCTCTACATTTTTGCATATAAACCCATTATTTTTCATATTTAATTAATTGAACTATATACATACCATGCATTGCATAGCCCTTGATATCTTCTAGATATTGTATTGATACTACCATTCCACTAGTTCTACCGATTGTATATTCATGATTAATTATTGTAAGAGAATAACAAGCCAGGGTTATATGGGTACGGCTTAGTAGTGGGCAATATAGTGAAGTATACTCGGAAGGGGGACATGTGTTTCCCGGAATTGTGATTTTTGATTTTTGATTCTTGATTACATAATTCTTGATTACATGTCTTGATACTATCACTGGAAGCCCCGAGTACATAAACCTATAGAATTCACTATCTATGTCTAAACGTCACATGATTAATATGCACCCGAACTTGTGGTATAGGATACAGGATTGCATGCATAAAATAAGTTAATAAAAACGATAGACCCGAGATTGACACTAAGCATAATTCTTTATTCTTGATTACATGATTCTTAATTCTTTATTGCATGATTCTTAATTCTTTATTATGTTATTCTTAATTACATGATTCATGATTCTTGAATTCATGATTATTGATTATTGATTAACTGATCCTGGGTTACCAACTGATTATACTTTGAAGTCTTGAATACACTTGTTTACAGTTGTTACTTACATGATCATATTGTTCCAGTTCCTTATTTCCTTTCATATTGTATGGCACTATTTTCAGTAATTGCACTACTACTTCTTGTTCCTTTCAAGTTATATCTTGTTTTCTTACCATTTTAATGTTTTTTTGCTACTTGTTGCCCGAAGCTTGCTCTAAATGACATTTTCCCTACTTCTTTTTAGTTAATAATTATATTGGTACTGATGGACCTGATAGAAAGTCTCTTTAGACGATCGTTGCTGCATTATTACTACTTCATGTTGTATCCTTTCAGTCGCTATTTTATCTAGTTGCTATAGCAAACTGTTTTAATTCTGGTACCTTGTATTCCCGGGCATCTTGACCCGATGTTTATGTATTTCCCAGATGATGGTTATTCTATTTTCAGCTTATGTGATCATTATATTTTCCTACGTGAATGTGTTATAAATATCTTGTTGAGCTTATAATTGTACAGCTTATGGATGATGTCGTATCGTTCGTTGGGCCTCAGTTGCATGCCCGTACTTCTGTTTAGTAGGAAGTGAGGCATGACAGGAGGAAATAAGTATTAAGTATTATAAGGAATAATAATAAGAGAAGACATAAGAATTAGGGTTAGCGCCTAAATCTAAGGCGCTTCAGATATTATCACTAGTTATCGAGATTGGAATACCTAGACTACTACCTCTAACGAGTATTTATAGAATAAATATTGGGTTTGGGTACTGGGTTCTAGGCCCACTCGACCCGTGGTCCGATATCTGTACAAGTAGTATGTGCAATATATGTGTTATCCATACAATATTATTATATCTAATATTATGCATATAGTGAGGATATACCTATATATCCAACAATCTGCTTCTATATTCTCAATATAAAGAGCGATACCAGATTATTTCATCTGTTAAACATAAACCAGATTAGACCATAGCAATTTTCAATAGAAAATGCATCACACAAAGTATAGTTCATAAGGACAAAAGCAATTATAAATCTGAATAGTTCAAATAAGACTAAACCAGAATAATTAAATAGTTCCCAAATCCTATCAAAACAGAATAGTTCATAATGACTAAACCAACTGGAAAAACCTGTCATACTTTCAAAAATAACTAAAGTAAACAAACCTCTAAAAGTCCATTAAGAGCTTTAAGCTCAATGAATGCAAGTCTTAAACACAACAGAAATTCCACCGAGCAAGTGAATAACTTTTTCTTGCTAGAAATAAACTGAAATTCAATCCTTACATGCTACTTTATGTTTACTCCTCCATCTCGAGCAATCATTATTTTAAAATATATGTTGACAGATTCATCTCCTCCATCTTTGTTAACACATTGCAAATGAAAATATCATGAGATACATCTCTAAATATTCAAGTAAATTTTGTAAAGGTATCTAGTTTCACAAAAGAAATTAATACGATTCAAAATTAGCTTAGCAAAATATAACACAAGCATCACAATCAAGTTTATTAGTAAAATAAAGAACAATAACTATTACAGTTTACACACTAGAACCATACTATATTTCATATTAGAATGATAAGACTATCATGTGCTTCATGGCTAATATACAAAGTCATCAAAAATGAAAAAAGTATTCATGAGGGAAAATATCATCACATTGGAATGATATACATACAATTCTAATTATCTGCAACACAACAACATGTTTTCATGTCTCCTATTGGAATAATGAGATGATTGTAAGTACGTTATGAGAATAAATAACATCATCAAATTGGAATGATATTATATTAACAAAATATATATGAAACTTTTCAAATTATCTGAAACATGTCAACTTCCAAATTGATGCTTGAGTTTGAACTTCTTTATAGCGCTAATTGAATTCTAAATTTCAAAATTAACTAAGGTGTTAAAGCTTTGACTCAACATATTTTAATCGAGAGTTTTGATAATTAGATCTCTTTTCAGTCTTTTAGCATGAGCATTAACCATACTTTGTCTCGATTGCACTATATCTATAAGAAAGTTCAGCTAGGCTTCTTTAAGCCTTAATGTTTTCCTCTTACCATTGACTTATGAGCTACTATGCATTGTAGCTTTATAGTCGCAGAATAAAGTTAGAACTTCACTTTAAACTTCGCAATGGACTGTCTAGCATCAAGTCCTTCAATTCACTTAGTCTCTTCCTCTACAAAGGATAACATATAGATGTCCGAACTCATGGATGAGAGTGCAATACCGATTGCCTTTGATCTTCATGATAATTCTGCTTCTCCCAGTGTAAACACATATCTATTAGTTGATAGAATTTCACTAAATTTTGAGCACTATAATGCATCAGATCATCCCTTCAATCCTGAAGGATGACTGGAGTAGCACAAAGAAAACTCTTTAGTACCTTTTAGGTATCTCATTAGCCGCTTAAGAGCATTCTAATGTGTATTACTAGAAAATCTAGTGAACATACTGATCATACTTACCTCAAAGGCTATGTCTGGTATAGTACAGATCATTTTATACATGCTTCTTTCAATAAGTTTAGAATGATCTAACTGTCTCACAGTTGCACCATCATTAGGTGTCAACCTTTTATTATAATCATAAGTGTTTCAAAACAGTTTCAATCACAATATCTCCAATTTTAGAATACATTATTGCTTTAATGAGTTTGACTAAGGGTTATCACTGTCCTCTGAAACTCATCCTTATACCTAATAAAGTGTCTACAACAACTAACTGTCTGCAACGCCTAGGTGTTTTATTCTGAATTCTTCATTTATTATAAAAATGTTACTTCAAACCACAAGCATGTCAACAATATACAAGCAAATAATGACAATTATATTTGACGCACCACAAAATTAAATGCATTATCTGAATTACTTAAATCAAATCCTAAGCTCTTTAAAAAGTTTATCAAATCAAATTATTCATGCCTCATTTTTAATACATGTTTTAAAACATATAATGATTTTACCAATTTGTAAACCTTGTCACTAAACCTTTTAGTATAAAACTTTTTAGTACAAAACTTTCAGGTTATTTCATATAGATTTCTTCATTAAGATCTCCATTAACATAGTTGCTTAAATATCTTTGGTGAATAACAAATATTTTCAATACTTGTAAGGGCAAGAAGAATTCTCATTAGAGCAATATAACAAACATGTTAATAAACATCTAACAAATCTACCCTCACTCACTTGAGTTAATTCTTTAGCCATTAAACATGCATTAAACTTGCTACTGAGCAATCAAGATTAAGTTTTTTCTTCAAAACACCACTTACTTCTTATAGTTTTATCCTCTTTGAACAAATCAACTAGTTTTAAGTAGTATTGAGTGACAATAATCCATTTCATCATCTACTAAAGAGTCTTTTTAGCTCATCTGCCATTGAAGTTTCAATGTTAGTAACGTTTGGCCTGGATTTTAACTGTCAATTATTGACCATGTCTGTAGAACTAGATAACTTCATGCCTTTATCTTAGATGAACACATCCTCTTATGAACTCAACAAGTTTTGAATATATTATCACATGTTAGATATATCAGAAAATCTTTCTACAACACTATATTTTGCACTTTCTAAGTACACTCAAATATTTGTTCTAGATCATACTTTAGGCCTTCTAGGGTCATGTACTCTAACAAATACAGTACATCCCCATGTTTTCATTTCAACATTATGTGTCTTTATGCCATAATTCACAAGGTATATATAATTTAGAGTGTAGTAACATATTAAGAATATGATTAAGAATACAATCTCACCTAGAATAACACGAAGTCAAACTAATAGTTAAACATAGATTCAACAGGTCACTAAGTGTTTGATTCTAAATTTTAGCAATACCGCTTAACTGCGTTAAATAGAGTCCACTAAGTTCAAAGATTATACTAAGTGCAAAACTCTTTAAAAATTATTAAAGGATTTTCACGACCTTTATCAAATCTAACCCCTTTTGATTTGATCATTTAACAAGATTTCAAATTCATTAAATTTAACAAGTGCTTCATCCTACATATATATGATATAACCTATAAAAATCATCTATAAAAGTGATTAAATACTTCTGACCGACTCTACTCCCATCTAGTCACGAAGCTATTGAGATCATAAATATCGGAATGTATTGACTTAAGAAGTTGTGCACTCCTAGGTACCAAACTAAAGGGTTTAGTGATCATAGTCTGAGAACAAACCTCTCATTTGTCATATTTCAAGAAAGTGTCATTTACCAGAATTATGAGTTTCAACAAAAGCAAACAATTTAATATAAAGTTCATGTCCTAGCATATTATGTCAAGTTAAAGGACTACACAAATTAGAACTAACAAGATCAATTAATTCATTTATTACCTCAAACTACACATGCCATTGCCTTTATTAGAACATTACAAATAATAATAAGAGTTAATACAAAATTACTTTATCACAACAAATAATAAAAACACATTTCACACAATAGTGTGATTTATCTCATGGTTCTGCTTCTATGGTTCCAACAATGTCCAAGTGCTCAAACCCATTTTATCGTAGAGTTCATTCTTTTATTCCTTCTTCATCATCTTTGAAATGCTAAACGAGATAATGGCCAACACGCATTATTCAACGTCGCATTCATTTTGAGGAACACACAATACAATGAACGAAAATGAACGAAGCATCACTAATGGAAGACACATCCACCATTACAAGATGTTTCCACCTGAGTTACAGACATTTATCACATAACCTATATACCAATCTATATTAATATTGAACCATGAGAGAAGCATATAGACAATCTTGCACAAACTGCAAAACAAATGTTAGCCAATATATTCATACACAGTGCGATAAGGAACACACAATACAATGAACGAAAATGAATGAAACATCACTATTGGAAGACACATCCACCATTACAGGATGTTTCCACCTGAGTTACAGACATTTATCACATAACCTATATATCAATCTATATTAATATTGAACCATGAGAGAAGCATATAGACGATCTCGCACAAACTGCAAAACAAATGTTAGCCAATATATTCATACACAATGCGATAAGGTACACACAAGATCCCGAAAAATGATAGTAATTAAACGAGATTAATTATGAGCTAAAACTCTCAAACATGTGATCAATCCTAGAAAATATCACAGATCATTTAATCTAAGTTGGGATAGCCCAACTATCACATAAAAATACTAAATGGAATTAAAGTATACCATACATACACTTCACGATAGACGTGTTACCCAAATTTGATGGAAAAGCCTACACTGTGCAGACTTATTAACTTGAGGCAAACTTCCAAGTTAAGAGAAATCCATAATTTCCAACACATACAATTTGTTAGTAATTTTTGAAATTCTCACAATTATTAAGATTGTTAAAGATTAACTAATTAAATAAATTATTTACAATTTTGAATTCTAATAGCAATTTGATTGGAGATTTATATTTTTACGGAAAAAAATAATTTAACTTGTCAAAATAAATATTTAAAATTTAGCACATGGTCAAAATAATTATTCAAACTTGTAACTAATTAGATAGTGGTTAATAAATTTTTGAACTTTAGTAATTAGCAACATATCAAAAGAATAATTAAATATAAACTTTAAATTTTTTTAAACTTTTAGCACATGGCAAATAATTTAACAACATAATTAGAAAATAAACACAACATGATGATAACGTATCTTGGAGTTGGTGAGGGAGGTGACCATGCTTTTCCAAGTCTAAAACATGATTAGAGAACCGACCAAAGCCTAGCACATTTGTTCTACTAAACAATTTCTGGATCTGGTCCAAGTTGGTGAGGATCCAGTCCAACCATAGGGGATCCGGTCCAACCATGTTAAAGAACCCAACTCTCCCACACCCAACTTTCCCTGTTCCGAATTGGATCAAAACTAAGGTCAGCGTTTGGAGGGGAGATGGAGCGGCAGCAGCTGGGTCACACGGCGAGGCCACAGGTGGCAGATGATGGCGGTGACGATCCGACGACGGCAACTAACAGTGACGACGAGGATTAGGACGTACAGAGATCTTCGATGACGACAACAATGAGATCGGCGACAATGATGAATTCCTACGAAAGGATCTCTCTCTATATTAATCTCACAATAAATTAATAAAAATACATCTCAAGATTGTTAAATATTATGAAGAATAATAATAAGGAACACATAACAATTAAGGTTAGTTTCTAGATCTAAGTTGTTTGAGATATTATACCCTAAACATCGAGATTGGAATACCTAGAGTACTACCTCTAGCGAGTATTTATAGAATAAATACCACGTATGGATACTGGCAGGGCCGGTCCTAAGTTCCTGGAGGCCCAAGGCGAAAGACCTAAATAATTATTTTTGGGGTCCCTAATAACAATATAATGTATTTAACGCGCAAAATACGTGTCTATATTTACAAGGGGAATACAAATTTGAGGCCCCTAAAATTACAAAAAAATTGGGGGCCTGAAGCGGTCGCCTCACCGGCCTTGGATACTGGGCTCTAGGCAGGGGCGTATCTGAATTTCAGGGGGCCCTAAGCAAGTTTTAAAATGAGGCCTTTTGCAAGTTTACAAAATAAAAAATGAGAATTATTTAAATACAAACACTAAATTAATAATGTAATTATTTCTTTACATAATCTCAACAGTAAAGTAATCTCAACAGTAAATTAATAACTCAACAGTAAAGTTAATTTAAATTTTTAAAAATAATTGCATTAATTTAATAACTCAACTCTAAAGTTATTACTAAACAAACTGTCAAACTCATTGAGTGATTACTGATTAATTTAGTTACTAAAAACTCCACCAGGACCACCTCAGATGATAACTATTAAAAAAAACAAGAAGATAGAAGATGAAGTGAAATTACCTAGCACTGTCGCACGACTCGCACTAAAACATATATGCCATTTGATAGCATTTTGTAAATGCTATTAAAGACATATGACAGCGTTTTGCAAACGCTGTCAAAGCCCCCGCTATGGTAAGCTTATAGCGTTTTCGCGAAACGCTATGAAAAGCACAGCGTTTCGAAAATGCTATAAAAACCATAGCATTTGTCGAAACGCTATGGTTTTTATAGCGTTTTGAAAACGCTATAAAAACCATCAAAACACTATAAAAACCATAGCGTTTCGACAAACGCTATGGTTTTTATAGCGTTTTTCAAAACGCTATAAAAACCATAGCGTTTGTCAAAACGCTATTGTATTTGTAGTGTTTTCCATACACCACGCCTTTAATAACGTTTCGGAAACGCTATCGTTTGTAAGAGTGGTGTTTTTTTTCGCAGCGTTTTAAAAATGCCATTTATTTTTTACCTGTATGCAAAAAAAAAAACTACAAATGCATAGAAAAGTTTTGAAAATTCTCCAGAAGATATCGATTTGCTGATAGTTCAGTCAATGTTGTTCTCCAGTATCCATGAATAATGCTATAAAGCTCAAGGTCGATACAGTACATAAAATTCTCAGTTTCCAAAACACCAATATTTTTATATAAAAAAATTGTAACAAGATAAAACATAAAATCCTCAGTCTTTAATTAAAATCTAACAATTACTGGAGAACCATTCACGTTAACACTACTACAAAGGAGTTTAAAGTGTTTCTCACAAGTCCACAACACATCCACTTCCCACATTAGCCTCATCATAGTTTTAAAGTTCTTATTCTCCAACACAAGGGGGATAGAGGAAAGAAAGAAACTAGAAGGAACAAACAGATCTAGCTCATATCCATGCCATCTCCAACTTGACTGCAGATTGGAGAAACAGCACGAATAGATTTCTCGAAAGAAAAAGGATGCAGCTGAGCACCAGGCCTGCGCTTATTGAAACACAATTGTGCGAGTGTCCCATAAATGGACATGACGATCTACTCCACCAGTGGCCAAATATTGGCCATCAGAGCTGATAGCCAATGCTAACACATGCTTACTTCTCTTTCCAGAAGAATTTTGTGGAGCTTTTGCATGATGAGAACGCAATACATCCTCACTGGGCCACAAATACTTTTCAGTTTTACCGGTTTCAATATCCCAATGCATAATGGCTCCATCCTTGGAAGCAGAGAAACCCCTTGCATCATCTTCAGATAGTGCAATAGATGTAACAGACTGTCGGTGCTTCACAAGGAGGCGGAATTCATCAGCAGGTTCGGGTTTAAGAACCCTGCAGTGCGAATCAAATTGTAAGAACTTACATATAACAATAAATAGGACAACAACAACATCAACAAAGCATTTTTCCCAACTAGTTGGGGACGACTATAACAATAACAATAAATAGAACAAATATACAAATATGCCATTTGCACAACCAAAAAAAATCTTCTGTTGTTTGAATATAGTGGCTCACTTGCACCATTATGTTTCAGAAGTAATAAAACTTCCTAAATTTTGGCACCAGTATCATAATCTGTACAGCATCTATAATAACCAAATAAAATTTTGAATTGCATACAGCTCATTGAAAATTCACTATCTACGAGAACCAGAAATGCAGATGAACGTCCATTCAGTAGCACAACACATCAACATAATTAACGTATAAAAAAATCATAATTGAAGAAATATTATAAAATAAAAAGTCTTGTAGCTACCCTCACAATTAAAACTTAGTGATTTTTAATATTTCAAAGGAATAAATGCCTAACCAAAATACAGTAATCAGTAACATGTACCTGCTTAGATAAAGAGTTGAATTACTCCAATTGCTTTACTCAACCTCCACTTATTAGGTCACTTGAGTGTTTTTGTCGGTATGTCTTCACAAACTAAAATTTAGGCAAGAGAGGATGTAAGATATTTCTGGTTATCTCAACCTTTAGGCAGAGATGCCTACAATTATCTTCATTCTAAACAGGCACCTAAAAGTTATTAATACTCTCCGTCTTCATTCGGCTAATTGTTAGAATATGTATATAGCTTATATTAATATGGCTAATGAGTGTCTCCAAAACCATCCATTAGCTTGTATATAGCTTATATACTGTTATTTAATCCTAGGGATTAAATCGATGAAGCATATAAAAAATGTCTAATCTTAATATCATGGAAGATGCAAATATCAGATCAGAGCAAAAGGTTTATAACTGAAGATTTAAATTAATCCAGTTGACTATAAGTTTCCAAAATATTTCGATAAAGGCTTACTTGAACACAGTGATAATCCAGAGCCAAGAATGCTTTGGCCAAGCAACAATCAGACAAACTATAGCTGATGCCCATACAGCAAAAGAAATTCCAGTGCATGTCTTTGAAACCTTCTGAGTTCCATGCTATACTTGCAAATTGGGAGCTGAATAAGTAAGTGAATAATATCTATTCTATGAAGAAAATTAATATATATATATATATATATATATATATATATATATATATATATATATATATAATGTAAAAGTTGTCCATAGAACAGCATGTGCTGAGAAAGCAACATCATTGTAGCTACATGAATCATCTACAGAAAGAGGAAGAAATCAAGAGCATTCAGTTGTTTTGTTCGCATAGATGCATTCAACTCGTAAGTATGGAAATGTGATATACTATTCATAAAATGATGAAACTAAGTGATATCCCAAAAAGGCTATCACTATTAACACATCAAGTAATATGAGATAAGCTGAGGATGACATTCATTATTTGGTTGTACACAAATTGGGATTGCATTATTCTTTTAGAGAAAAAAGCTAGGGTAAGAATTTGATATATGCTTCATGTTAAAGAAATAAAAAACCATCATGTATGTTTAATGCACTTAAATATATGGTCCACAATAATAGAAATAAAAAACCATCCTGATGCTAATGTGACTCGCTATTAATTAGAGTAGGACATCAATTCAGCAAGCTTCTAAAAAAACGAAGGGTTTTCATTATTAGAATATATATAGTCTTTTAATAAGCACGCAAATAATAGAAATAAAAAACCATCCTGTATGTTTAATGCACATAAAACTACTCTAATGAGCATAAAGTAAGAATTCATAGAGACGACAACAAACCTACTGAGCCTCGGGGTCTGCATCTCCCCTATTCAAGCAAATGTAAAATCCAGTCATGAACCGTAGAAGAGCACGCAAACCTGCTCAAATTTTGAAAAAATACAATTACTAATCTGAGGAGAATATGAGGAGGGGAAAAGAAATTAACTAACACATAGATGTATTTTTTATTATTGGAGAACTCTAGCTTCCTTGAGGTTGACCAGCTGTCACAAAAATATACTTCGCATGAAGAGAATTTAAGGATATGCTTGTCAGAGGATAATTTGTTGTGTATAAAGAGTAGAAGTTACCTGCCAATTTTCGTTAGTGGTATACAATGAAAGAGTATAAGTTAATTACCTGCCAATTTTTTATCTATATATCTATATCTTTGTTGATTATAGGATTATGCTCATCCCAAACTAACCCCTCCCCCCAACTAACAAAGAGATTCACACACAACGAATGCACAATTACTCTAATCTTTAAATCAAGCACATAATCTAGTTTCATTAACATAAAATATCATGATCATTAACAAAAGAAGATCAATTTAAGAACAGGGTTTGAAGAACAGCCAAGGTAGGATCCTTTTTTGGAGCACAAAATGCCTTTTTCCCACTTTCAAATAGGGGTAAAAAGATAATAAACATGAGAGGCTTGGGAGGTTTTTTTTAGCATTCTAGTACAAAAAAAAAGATAGTCTAAAATACCAGAGACAAAAAAGGGAAGAAACTATATCAAGTTCAATATAGAAAAACATAAAATTAGATGAAACTGCATAACCTGAATTTTTCCCATATCATCATCTTCAATTGGTATATAGATGTGCTACCAGATAATCTTAGGTTGATTGAGTTTCCAAATGAAGATTTCCTTGAACGCTTTGACATACGACGATCTGACTCAGAAACAGACCCGGAAGCTTCTCTGATCGATCTTGGTGCTTCCTTTCAACACACAAGATATACACCGATATTTTCATTGCAATAATTGAGCTTCTGCACCAATTCGCAACTTTCTCTTTCTCTTATACAGTCATCACATACCTAGCAAAATATTAGCATGAACTCAATAAACTCAAAAGTAAATCACAAAACAAAGCAATAAAACTTAGGCTTCGTTACCAAAAAGTAGCCATTGGTGTTGTTGTCCAAAATCTTAACACTACACACCTAAAATTTACAACAATAGTGCAAGACAATATTGGATTATTCCACTATGAAAGTTTTAATGAACCAGAAAGGTAGTTTATATCACCTTTCACTCAAAATATAAAAAAACAATACTTTACCTAGAGTCCCAGACATCAAACATCAGGCTATATTTTATAAGAATGCTTGAATAAGAACAAGTTACTAATGTTCATCATAGCATCTGCAAATTTGTACTTAATTTTGTTTTGTAGCCTACGAAAGCCTTGCAAGTCCAGTTCCATAACTGGACCAAATGCAAGAGTTTGAAAGGAGTGCTTGTGAGCCTTCAATGCCACTTTAGTTACCACCACCTTGAATCCCTGCCACTTCCATCCACCAGCTTTACTGAGTTTTTCCCCTTCAATAATATTACATCATGAATCGATTTAGTATTAAGAAAAACAATTCAAAATCCTAAATTCTAATGAAAGATTAAAAATATCTGATACTACACATACAATTAAAAAAATGATATTGGAATTTTCCAAGTTAATGGAGCAACAAATGACTACTTCTCCATAGCTCTACCAATGAATCCAATGAAATTTACATCTTAATGAATAAATGAAAGGAAAAAAGAAGATGATGGCAGACCATAATTGAATCTAAATATTTAGCAAACTACTAAATATCTAAACAAATGATTGTTGAGCATAATCTGTTAGCATGTGGCATCGTACAACCAGGAATATTTATATATATAAAACCAAGAATCGCCTCTACTACAAGTATCAAGTCCGTGTCACTGGAATACTTTGATGAGCTAGGATTCTACCAGGATTGCTACAGTTTGGCTTAAAGGTTCTAAATTGGACAATCTAGCTCCTTTAAGTTGATGACTTTAATAACATATGAATCATACTATACTAACATATGAATCATATGTTATTAAAGTAATAGCACAATAAACAACTCTTTATATAATTTCACTACTTCCTTGTAATCCTAATAAAAACCATCACAAAATGTAATAGCACAATAGACATGGAAAAGTTACTGAATAAGTCAATGAAGTCATTGTTACCCCAAATCGACGGCGTAGGGGTCGGGTCGACGGCACGAGAGGAAGAGGAAGCGGTCGGCACGATCTGGCGAGGGGGAAAAGAATAGGGCAATGGGGAAGAGAGCCCGGCGCAGTGGTCGATGGCGGGAGAGAAAGAGCGGTCAACGCGATCTAGCGAGGGGAGAAGGATCGAGCGACGGGGAAGATAGGGTTTTGGATTTGGAATAAGGTTTGTGGAGGATAGGGTTTTTTTATTTGGATCGGGGGAGGAGCTGAGGAGTTGAGATAGGTTTGAATTTTTTAGTTAGAATTTTCTTTTCTACCCCTATCTATTCAGTTTATTTACTAATATAATAGCACTTCTAAAACGCTGTAAAAACTACAACATTTCCAAAATGCTGTCGTAGCTAGAGTAAATTTCAAAATAAAATAAAGACAGCATTTTCTTCAGAAATGCTATTATTGATCACTTTCAACAGCATTAATACTTAAATGCTATAATAAATCTGCTGTAGAAAGCCCTATATGTTGTAGTGTCGCCAACTCGCACAGCGATGTCAGCAAAGTAGCGAACTCGCACATTTGCAGTGTCGCACTCGCAGGGAGAGATGGCGACGGGTGACGCGGCGACGGGCGACGCGCGATGCGGTGACGGGCGACGCGCGACGCAGCGAGAGGGATTCTGATTGAGTAATTTCTGATCCTGGTAGTGGTCTGGATTAAGAAGGTCTGAAGATTTCAAATTTTCAATAATCAAGATGAAGAACAGTAGAATGCAAAAGATGAAAAGAAAAGTTGAGGGTTGAATCAGTTGAGATGAAAAGAAAAGAAAACTTAATTCAAAACTCTTCTTCTCAACAACACATTTGCTCAGAGCAATTTTTAGTCATAACACTTGACATTCACAACAATTTGGGAGTTGACTCGGTTGAGATGGAGAGAAATCATGAGAATGTAAAACGTCCAAATAAGGAAAGATGGAGAGCAATTAGCACTGGCAACGGTTGGGTTCCCCTTTTTTTTTAAATAACAGTGAATATATGTTTTTTAAAAAATGGGGCCCTAAAAGATTTGGGGGCCCAAAGCAGCCGCTTGGGCTGCTTGGGCCCAGATCCGTCAGTGGCTCTAGGCCCGCTCGACCCGTGATCCAATATTTGTACAAGTTGTATGTACAACATATGTGTTATCCATACAATATTATCTCTAATATTATGATGGGAGAGCTGGGGTTGTTATTTGTAGACAACTTGTCATTTGTAGGCTTTGAACTATCTAATCTCAACAATTCATTTTTAAGTTAGAGTTATATTAACCATTCATTTACTCAACTGTTGTTAGTTATCATAATATCCACAAAGTTCAAATTTGTTTACGACATAATTATTTACAAAAGTGTCACTCACATAAAATAAAAGTCTGTGCCATCAGGAGTAATTTGTAAATAGTATGTGATGAGTAAAGAAAAGTCTCAGGTTCGATGCCAAATTATGTCTTATTATTTACTATATCTTTTTTTTTGAAATAATTAGAACGTACATCGCATGTACAGATTACTAGTTATACATAATATTATGTATATAGAGAGAATATATCTATACAATAAGCTACTCCAATGGTTTATCTCTTTAGCACATACATTATCCAATACTAGCAAGAACCTTTTTCCCGTTAATTCCTCATGGATAGAATCTGAATTTGTGTTAGTTCAGTAAGAGCATCCACAATGGTGTTTTTCATTTTGTAAAAAATGGTAGCTACAGTAGTAGTAAATAGGGATAGTTGCTGCACTGATTGTTTGCTATATGTTTCTCATTTTTTTAAAAATTTTGCGTGGGACGGTACAACATTTACCGTCGCGCAATTTTTTATAAAAAAAAGCAAGCGACGGTACATGTTGTACCGTCTCATTCGTTTAATTTTTTTTTTAAAAAAATTAATTATTAACTATTAAATTATATTAATTAAATAAATTAAATAATATAATAATAACTAAACCTAATTAAAAACTAACTAAACCTAATTAACTAAACCTAACCTACCACTAAGCACCCTAAATTCAAGGACGGTACATGTTGTACCGTCCGAGAATTCAGAGAATTTTTTTTTTCTTTTTTTTCTTTCTTTCTTTTTTATCGAAATCTGGCCGTTGGATCAAAAAAAAAAAATTTTTTTTTAAAAGGGACGGTATATGTTATACCGTCCGACCCCTATTTAAAAAAAAAAAAAAACAAATTATTTTAGGGACGGTATATGTTATACTGTCCGACTCGATTAAAAAAATTTAAAATAAGAGGGATGGTATATATTGTACCGTCATCTATAATTTGAAAATCGCTATTTTGTTTCTCATTTTTTAAAATCGACTGTAGCACATTAGTCAAAATATGGCAAAATAGAAAATGATTGCAGCTTGCCATTTGTCGAAAAATGGCAAATTGGCAAATATACAAAATGACTGTGGATGCTCTAAAGTAACAAGAAGTAACACCCAGTTACTCAATAATTGCTTTTGTAACCCCTCTTACATCAAGTCTTTCGTAACCACGAACCCGCACCTATAGTCTCGAAGAGTTCACATTCGGTAGAGTTGCTGTAAACAAGATTGACAAGAGTGCTCTTCCCAATGCCACAGGCACCAACGATGTGAATTACAGAAAGGCTGAGTTTCTTGCAATCATCAGATACTAACAAACCAGTCACGGTGGCGGAGCACAGTGAGGCTTCCAGAATTTTCAAAAACCCCCTGCATACTATTAAAAATTTTATAAATCCATAAAAAATTATAATTTGGTCCTCCTGAATTCTATGTTTTATTGTTTGATTCTCCTAAAAATTATGAAAAAATCTCAATATTTTTATATGTAGTCATAAAATTTTTTCTTCGCCCTCCCGATAAAATTGTTCTGACTTCGCCCCTGACGAGTCACACTTCTATGAACTCGTAGTCTTTGCAAGAAACAGTCATCTCATCTATTTCCAAACCTGTTTGCTGCAGATCCATTGCACCTTTGACTAGCTGAATAAAGGTTAGATAATTTAAATCAAAGTTAACACAATAATTCAGTTAAGTATTCAATTGAAGAATTTTTTTAGTCTATCATCTTCCCAAACCAACCCCCCCCCCCCCCCCCCCCCCCCAATCTCCTATCTTAGAATTATATTCTTTTAGCAAATACAATTTGTAATTTTTTTTATAATTTTCTTAGTCTATCATCTTTACCTTAACATGTGCTATAATGTATGCTTTATAATGTATAACCTAATTACTGAATGTTAATAATATTGTAATATACATATTAACATAAATTAATTGAATTTGCGATATCTTTTCATTGCATGCATTTTTAGTTTTAATAATATTCAATTGGATAACATTATGGTTTGACGGTGATTCTCTAAACTATATGTTTATATGAGAATGATAATGAAGATTTCAATAATTACGGTAGAGATGATATTCATACGTTTATCTCAATTCTCTCACACTTTTTTGGACTGCCATATAATTTTTTGAGCCTCTCAAAACTGATGTAGACTGTGCAATTTGCACACGGTAACACTAGTTAATTAATAAAAGAAGAAATGATGAAATTGTCTTATTTTAAATGGTGGGGGTCATTTGATTCAAAACAAACATTATGAGGTTTTTTTTACTTTTTTATTTCATACAAATGTTCGGGTGATTTTTTTTTTTTTTTACTCTATAATTTCCCTTCAAACTGATGAAAAAACACATTAGGGAATTACATATTTTCTAATAGTAGCCTTCACAAATCTCAGCCTCGTTGACATCATGGAGAAGGTACAAAACTTCAATGAGGAAAAAAGGTGCTTATTAAAATGTATTTTTAGCTCATTCACCAGAAAATACCTGAAATATTTTTTTTGATGTAAGCGGATAGAGTCAAAAGACTCCAGCCAGATCAAAATAATATATAAATAAAAAGTGTCTGTACAGTACCAATCAAGGAGGATTTTACAAGCTGTAAAACAACCAACAAATGAAAGCGCAGGAGCTAAACAAATAAGCGAAAAGTACACAGCAGAAATGGGGAACAATCACACTAGCAAGGGAGGTCGGAGCTGGAGCTGCGCCGGCGAGAAAGGTGCAAATGATAGCGACCCCAACTGCAGTTCGGTAATAGGCATGGCCCAGGGGAGACAAAATCATCCGTCGAGAACGCGACTCGCTGCTGTTCTAAGCAATCTGCGCTGCGCGGGGATGATGAGCATCCGCGTGTCTGGCACTGAACAAGTATAACAGTGAGACACACACATCATCACTCCGGCCACCAACATGACAGAGAATCTTGGAAAAAAAAAGGGGGGACGCCGGAACCCTCCCAGCAACCTGGCTAAAAACCCCCAGACGCTCAATGGAAACCAAAGAAGCACAAGCACCAGTGGAACGCTAGGAGCGCTCGAAGCTGCGCCTCCACAAAAGGCCGATAAACAAACAAATGAAACAGCCAAGCACAGCAACATAAATTAGGCACAAAAACAGGGTGCCACAGCCGACAGATCCAGCAACAACAGACTAAAGGAGGGGAAGAGCAAAGCCCCCAAATAAAACAGCAACGAAGCATTCGTAATAGAGTTATAAACTAAACAGGCTAATGCCTGACATAACAACAGTTAGATTATTACAAACCCAGGCCAAGAAAAGCCATACAAATCATAACCAGCCTGATCCAGCCCCAAGACAAAGAAAACAGACCATCTATGTAGCGCCCCGAATTTCTAATAAGATATCTTAGAAAATACATGGCACATTCCCAGCGATCCACTTCAATATAATATTAAACACAACCAACACCACTAAATTTTCGACTTTTATTACAACAATCACTTACATAGCACAGCGGAAATTAAAACATCTCAACTCCAAATTTTCTTTTTATTTACAACACAAAACTAACTCAAATATGCTTTACAATTTACACAAAACTCTTATAAATCCAATTTATCTCAAACTGTCTCAAGCATCCAACCTCCAACTCTAAGCAACAACCTGCAACATATGAGGCTAGAGATGATCCCTAACCCCCGAAACTAAAGGGGTCAGCCATAAATGGTGTCAGTGACATAAAAACAAACAAACAACATAAATGAACATACCTCATGAATTCTTAAACAACATATACTAAATAAGAATATGGGAAGTAAGAAATGACAGGGAAACATGAAAACATCAAGTGGAACTAAACTAAGTGTCAGGTGTAGAAAACCGGAAAACCACATGCATAAAACTAAGTCAAGAAAACACAGTTTCTATATGCGGACTCTCTAATGCGTACTTGTCGAAGTCTATGCATCCCACTCTACATAGGTTCGGTGCAAGCCCTTAACGTCTTCACTTCATATGGGTTCGATCCCCGCTATGCAACTAAACTTAACACCATGACTACTACGAGATAAAGATAAACTATGGATAGTAGCCCATGCCCCGATAATTCCGGAGATAGATCCCACACCCAAGATATTTTACTTGAATAATTCTGGAGATCATCCCACACCGAAACATTGACACATCACCACAAGAATACCACATGTGCTT
Organism: Hemerocallis citrina; assembly: GCA_017893485.1. Classification (NCBI taxonomy): domain Eukaryota; kingdom Viridiplantae; phylum Streptophyta; class Magnoliopsida; order Asparagales; family Asphodelaceae; genus Hemerocallis; species Hemerocallis citrina. The sequence goes on from CM030358.1 coordinate 396,335,415, forward strand.
CGCCTCGACTCCGATAATTCCGAAGATCAATCCCACACCACAAGTAATTACCGTGATAATTCCGGAGATAGTCCCACACCACAAGTAATCTACCGTGATAATTCCGGAGACATATCCCACACCACAAATAATCTACTGTGATAATTCCGGAGATTAAATCTCACACCGAAAGCCATACTGAGGTACTTGACCCATGTTCCCATTCATCATATCACCACTAGTGCTTGTCTTTAATATTTTGGGTTATTTAATTACTCAACGAATCTCCTAGAGTTGGTATACCCTACCAGCCTAAATTCAAAACTGAATAACTGAAATGCCTCAACAGGCAACTAAAATATCTCAACACCGGTATACTAGGGTCACACACCTCTAGAGACTCAACTCAAATGTCTGAACCATAGTTCCACTAAACAAAGTGGCTTAACTGAATATCTTAAATCAAATACTTAACTGAATGTTTCAAAATCAAATACTGAACTGAATTATCTGAAAACCAATCATTCGAAATAACACTTAAGTTTACAAAGATCCTTCAGTACCAGTCGACTTAGACTGTAGTAAGTCGACTGTCCAGAGGCCAATTATCCAGAATTTTACAAAAATAAACTAAGTCATATAAGTCGACTTGAAAGGTTACCAGTCGACTTACCCGAGGTAAATTCCAATAATTTTCAAGAAAATATTCTAAGTACATAAGTCGACTTAAAGAATTATAGGTCGACTGTCCCGAAGGACTGAAATAATTTTACAAAATAATGTCTCAGTGAACCAGTCGACTGCCTAAGAGCTAAGTCGACTGTCCAGAACGACTTTTCAAGAAAAACCAAAATACGGTAGCAGGTTCGTACCAGTCGACTGAACAGTAGACCAGTCGACTGTCGGCCTACAGTTTTCATAAATTAAATCTGAATACAAAATCAAAACTGGAGTTTTCTAAAGATTCATTGTTTGTGAAGATAGTTCGTATACAGGTAAAGTGACGAATCTCAAATAATCTCCATTATGGATACTTTACTCAAAACATCAAATATGTCAAAACTCAAGTTCTTATGATCTAGATTACTAATTTTTCTATTAGGTTTTTCTCAATACTAAAATCTTTCACATCTCTTCATCCAAATCTGATTACAAATATAAGATCCAGATGCTCATCATCTGATCATAACCATGCTCAAATCTTAACATGCAATTTAGCAATACATTATCATAATTCAAGATCTACTCAATATTCTTAGATTCCACAAACATGATACAAGCAACGATCTTTGCACTGTTCCCATGCAAAATACTAAATAATATTCATGTCAAACAACATCATAACAATCGATCACATCAATCAAACCACCGCACAAAGTTCATATCATTCATACAACAAGACAAAACAAAACAATTTCATATCACTCACAAAACAAAACAAAACACACAATGTCACTCACATTTGAATTGAGAAGATCCAACGAAAAAGCCTTCCTTTTTGCTAGATCCAAAAACTTCTTCTTCCTCCACCAAAACAAATCTCCAAAATTTAGTATTTGTGCAGCAATGACAGCTGCAAAATCCTTTTAAATACCTGGGATAAAGAGTTTAGGGTTTTACCCTACTTTTGCAAAACAATCCCTTCAAAATACAACTTTATACATATAGTTCTATTCTTGGAAATTCAATCAAATTCATTTAAATTAGGATTTAAAAGTAAAATATAGCCCTAAATCTCAACCGGTACTGTTCAAAACGTCCAGAAAGTACATTTTGCATTTTAACCCCTAAAAATGACAAATTTGCAATAAGGTCCTTCTTTTCTCAAAAATTGCAAATAGTTCCAATTAATTTCAGAAAAATCTGGAAAAATACTAAATAAATCCCAAATATTAAATAATGATTTTTCATAAAGAAAACTAAATTTTCAAACTTCTCAAAAAATATTTGCACGTGTTTTGTACGTGTAACAAGATAAATTTTCTGAAAATATTTATTAAATCCTCAAAATTCATTTAAATTAATTTTCAAATAATTAAAATAATATTTGAAAATACGGGGTTCTACATCACTCCCCTTCTGTCCTCAGAACTACTACTAATGAGTCCAAACCACATACCAACTAAGGAACAATATCTCATAAATAGAACATAGTCCAAACAATTGCATATGACAACATAATCAAAATAGAAGAATTATAACTCAATCAATGGTACAAACATTCAAAAGAATTACAATCACATAAAAGAAATACACTCATACAAAAAGCTCAGGGAAATCCTTCTGCATGCGATCCTCAGGCTCCCAAGTAGCCTCCTCGAACTGCTGATTCCTCCACAACACCTTGACCATAGGTATCACCTTGTTCCTAAGAACTTTCTCTCTACGGTCAACGATCTCAACAGGCTGTTCCTTGTAACTCAAGTTCACCTGTAGATCTTCAGGAATCTCTACCAACTGATGATTCTGATCTGGCACGTACTTCCTCAACAATGACACATGGAATACATCATGCACCTGTGCCAACTCCTCTGGAAGCTTCAATCTATATGCTGCCTTGCCAATCCGCTCCACGATCCTGTATGGCCCAATATACCTTGGCGCCAACTTGCCTCCCTTACCAAACCTGATCACTCCTTTGGTCAGAGAAACCTTGAGAAAAACTGCATCCCCAACCTCAAACTCCAAGTCTCTTCGTCGAGTATCAGCATAACTCTTCTGCCGACTCTGAGCCTCAACCAATCTCTTGCGAATCAGCTCAATCTGCTCCGATGTCTGCTGTACGATCTCAGGACCATACATCTGCCTCTCGCCAACCTCATACCAACAAACAGGTGTCCTGCACCTCCGCTCGTACAAAGCCTCATACGGTGCCATCCCGATACTCGCATGGTAACTGTTGTTATAAGCAAACTCAACCAATGCCAAGTATCTCTCCCAACTACCACCGAAATCCATAACACAAGCCCTCAATATATCTTCCAGCACTCGATTCACCCTCTCCGTCTGACCATCGGTCTGTGGATGAAAAGCAGTACTGAAATCAGTTCTGGTGCCTAAAGCTGCTTGTAGGCTCTTCCAAAACCTTGAAGTGAACCTTGCATCTCTGTCGGATACAATCGATAGTCTCACAATTTCCCCAATATACAACTCAGCCAATTTCTCCATCGACCAAGTAATCTTCATGGCTAGAAGTGAGCCGACTTAGTCAAACGGTCCACAACAACCCAAATCGAGTCATTGCCCTTCGAACTCCTCGGCAAACCTGTGATGAAATCCATACTGATATTCTCCCATTTCCACTCCGGAATGGGCAACAGCTGTAACAAACCTCCAGGTCTCTGATTTTCTGCTTTGATCTGCTGACAAGTCAGACACCTTGCCACGAAATCTAGCACATCCCACTTCATACCAGACCACCAAAAGTGCTGTTTGATGTCCCTGTACATCTTCGTGCCTCCTGGATGAACTGACAACAATGTACTGTGTGCTTCCTGCAAGATACTCTCTCTCAAATCTGCATTATCTGGAACACACAACCTCTCACCCAACCAAAGAATTCCATCTTGGACACGAAATTCTGATAGCTTGCCCTCTGAAACCTGTTGCAACATCTTCTGAATCTCTGAGTCTGATTTCTGACCTTCCACAATCCTCTCTCTCAAGGACGACTGCAGCCTCAACTGAGCCAAAGATGCCCCTAAACCCTGCAGCACCACCTCGATACCTGCCTGATCAATCTCTGCTGCCAACTCACTTCGAGTAGTGATCAAACTCGATAAACTACTCTTCCTGCTAAGTCCATTAGCCACCACATTCGCCTTGCCCGGATGATACTTGATCTCGGGACGAATGTCTTCCAATACCACCAACCACCTTCTCTGCCGCGATGCAGATCCTTGAAAATATTGAAGAGATCGTCCTTAAGCCAGGACCAAAACTTTTGGAAGAAAAAGGCCGGGAAGCCATCTGGTCCAGGCGCTGAGTCACTTTTTAAAGAAAACACAGCCGATTTGATCTCTTCCAGGGTGAAGGGAGCCTCAAGAGAGGTAAGATCATTGGATTGGGCTCCATAGAGTTGGTGCCAATCCAGGGAGATCAGACGCAATTTAGGAGAACCGATAAGGTTTTTATAGAAGGTGAGAAAAGAATGATGGATTTCGGGTTCTTGATGAAGAACCACCCCATTATCATGGATCTCCGAGATGTGATTGCATCACTGTCTGTGAGAAGCATAGTGATGGAAAAAGGCGGTGTTGCCATCACCTTCCTTCAGCCATTTGACTCTGGCTCTTTGAGCCCATTTCGAATGATCCTGAAGAAGGATATCGGCGTACTCACGCTTGTAAGCGAGGCGCTCGTCGCGAGCATAACCCGACAAGGGCGCTCGCTCCTTCATTAAGTCAAAGGCTTTAATGGAAGCCAGGAGAACATTTTTAAGGAAATTAGTGTTGGCTTGCCTTTCACGATGCCATATCTTACAGCCGAATTTGATGGCATGGAGCTTGAGAAGCAGGTTACCAAGACCGACTGATCCCGATATAGAGGCTAGACATTCCTCGACTAGTTTAACAAAGAGCTGGTCTTGGAGCCAATATTTTTCGAAGCGGAATTGGTGACGGTGAGGGAAATGAAAGTTTGAGTACAGAGCGATGGGCACGTGATTAGAAGAAGGGTTGGGTAAGGCCTTAGCAAACAAATTGTGAAATGATGACACCCAAGATGGAGAAACAAGGAATCGATCTAGTTTGGCCATGGAAGGAATCAGACGTTGATTCGACCAAGTGAAAGACCTCCCGTTAATAGGAATATCAATTAACTGAAGATCCCGGATGCAATCATTAAAGATGCAAGATTGGGAGAAAGAGGCAACCGGGTTCGATCTTTCAGATGCAAATCTCGTAACATTGAAATCTCCACATATAAAGCAGAGACCTAGAACGAAATTGTGTAATGATCGGAACTCGGTCCAAAAGAGAGGCCTCCTCTCCGCGGTCGATGGCCCATAGACCGAAATAACAGTCAAGACACTATTGAGGAGTTTCCAGTGAAGTTGGACAATTAAGAAGAAGTTAAGACGGTGAATCGCAATTAATGAAAAAACCTATTCTTTAAAACCCAGGAGGATACCGCCCTTGGAGCCTCTGGCGTCAAGCGAGATCCACCTAGCAATGGCGGATCCTCCTAGACATCGAAAAAGTTGAGGGGAGGGAGACTCAATCTTAGATTCTTGGATTGAAATGAGGTCGCAATGAGAAGAAGAAATAAGGTCAGATATGGCTCATTTTTTAACTGGGCAATTGAGACCCCGGATATTCCATGAGATACTAATCATGAGAGTCTCGGTGCTCCTGGACTCTGGAACGCTCATTCTTCCTAAGGATATTAATAGGGAGAGACGCGTCGGAGGCGAGTTTGAAACCCAAGGACTGGGCTAGGGACCTCATCTCAATATCCGAGATCGAGGTGAATTGAGGGTGATACATAGAGCCTAAAGGGTCGGTGGGGGGAGAAACTAAAGGGTGAGGAGAGATCGGAGAATCGATGGACCTGACAGATGCAAGCGATGATCGTTTCGCCCATAGACGTGCGCTGGATCGGATCAAATGATTGGAGCAACGTCCAAGCGAAGGAGACGGTTGAGGAGTAGCCAGCTCAACCTTAGAAGGGGGAGGGGAGGGAGACCGTAATATGTCTTTGATGAGACTCAATGTCGGCACCTCTATAGAGGAAACAACATCCCGAGAACAAGTCTCAGGGAGTCGCTGAAAATAAGAGAGGTGGATGGTACCGGGAGGCTGAGCCTTCCGGTACCCCCGCCGATGAGCGATCAAGTCTGGCGAGAGACTTAGAAGAGAAAGATAGGGAGATGAAAGATGGCGAAGGGGCCGGTAGGGGCTCAACGGCACAATCCAAAAAAATGGAGATGCAAACTCCGAAGAGCAAGCGATCACCCGACCAGCAATGACAATACTGAAGTAAAAGTAATTTGAAAACGAAAATGAGTAAAGAGATACCTGTTTAGACGCCTGGGTCAGTTCGAGATCAGCAACTTCGTCTTGCAGCAAATCGTCCTGCTCAACCCATTCTTGGGTTTTTGAGGGAGAGGGCACCTTGACTGAGAGCGAGAGCGGGGAGGTAGGAGTCCTGCTTGTAGTGGGGAAGTGTGCTGACTTCTGAAATTTCTCCCAATCGGAGGCAAAGGATGGGTTAGCCTCCTACGTCGGCCACTTATCAGACTTAGGGATGGCCGATGGAGAAGCCTGAGAGATAAGGCCAGACTCCGACGCCTGAGAAAGAACGGGAGGGTTGGAGGACAGAGAAACCACCGGAGAAGGCTGCAGCCTACTTCTCGACTGCTGAGGAGCAGAACAATCTGGGTTGATCCAAACCAGGTTCGGGGCCTTAGATGGCGAGATGTTCGAAACAGTAGGCTTTGTGGTAGACTGACGAGGAGGCAGAAAGAAATTCTTAGCAGGGGGGTTTGAATCTGCTTTTCGAGGGGATGCCGAGATTTTGGCGCCGATGAAGAACCAGGGTGAAACACAGGTGAAGGATCGGGGCAGAAAATAGACTTGGGGGAAACCGAAGGAGGGCTCACCTCATGATACTGAACAGAGACAGAAAAAGAAGAGATACCGTCGTTCAGACGATAAGCCTCAATGCGCTCCTTAGGAGATGGACAGCGGAACAAGGCCTCAACCTGCAGACAGCCAGAAGCAAGGCGAGCACAGGAAGAGATGCTAATGATTTCACCTATACATCTGGCAAAGGGAGCAACAAGTCTCAAAGAGTCACAGAAGGGGGGAAGCCCCACTAGGGAGACTTTGATAGGCTTTGGGTCCAAAGCTAAGGTGGAAGAGCTGATCGAGACCCATTTGCGAATGGTGAGAGAAATGGTGCCGATGGCTAGGGAGGAGTTAGCACATAGCTCTTCGAGAATCTTGGGTAATGGGCATTGGATCACAGCGTCTCCATTGGAGCAAGAGTAGAGGACCCAATCCCACTCACGAATGTTACAAGAGTTGCAGAGAAACGAGTTGAGGGTATAGAAGGGGATTGATCCTCCGTTGAAGGAGATCGCTCCGTAATTACTGAACAGCTTCAGTCTATCAGTAAGTTCCGTGTCCGGAAGGAAGACCTGAGTCATGACCGGCTTCTCCGAAGGAATGGATGGCACAACCTTGACGCTAACATCAGAAGAGACAGTGGCAGGAAGCCGAGAGGTCGAAGGAGGAGTGGGGAGGAGAGGCGGTCTTGACGCGGCTCTTTTTTTCTTAGACTTAGAGGAGGGGAGATCGGCTAATTTCTTCTGTAAAGCAGGGAAGTCGAGAGCAGATAGAACTGAGTCAGCAATCGAAACCCCCACCGACAGCCCTAAGAGATTTTGGAGGGCGAAACATCGATGACAAGCGTGCCCCTCCTTAAGACAAAATAAGCATTTCATCTTGGATCTACAAGAAATCTTAGAGTGTCTCGGTTGGAGACACCGGAAACAGGTGAGAGGGAAGCGTAGGGAATAAGATTGAGCCGATGAGGAAGACGAAGAGGTAGTGTGGGGGAATTGGCAGAGTGCCAATGATAAGAAGTCACTGAAACAACTGTACTATTGGACCTGAAGGGCCGGGATGTAACCGGCCCAGACTCCACATGAGGCCCATAATCCCCTTGACGAAAAGAAAACCTATTTACAGATTTTTTTTTCTTTTGACAACTTTAACCCAGGAATAATCCATGGGCTCAAAACTAACAGGCCCACAAAAGATAGAACCTGAGACCCAGGCGCACAATCGGAGAAGAGGAGACAAACGCCACCTCCCAAAAACTCCGGGGAAGGCTCTATGAAAATGGGGGAGGATAGAGGAGGAGAGAACGGGGGGGCGGGGAAGAAAATCAGCACAGAGAAAAGTGGCCGGACGAAGAGGCTCACGAAAGAGCACAACGATCCGTCTAGAAAACCACCCCACACTATAGGCTCAGTAATACTGAGAGCTCCAATCAGAGCCGATCTTATGCTGCCGGAGCGAAGGACACCGCAAATACAAACAAACGAACGGAAAAGCAAACTAAAAGACAAAGACTTACAGTGAGCAAGGACGAGCAGTATGAGAAATAGCAAGTAGAACGCAACCTGGGAGAGGCCAGCACCACCGAGGAGAGAAATGATGGGGATACGCCCGAAGAGTCCCCACCAAGGTCCACACGTTTAGAGGGAAGGGAACGGAGAAGGAACAAACGCAGCAAGCCGTAGAAGCGTCACGACACCGGGACGATCCACACCATAAGAGGGAAAATGTGCGAGACACCTGCGGCTGTGAGTAGCCAGGAACAAAACGGGCTGAAACAAGGAGACAGAAGGGGGGAAACTCGGAAGAGAAACGTGATGCCCAAAAGACGAAGGGGGTCTGTAGATCCAGCCGAGATCTAGCACTTTTATGAAGGAGGAAGAGGTCGGGAGGGAGCTAACACTCCGGATCTGGGAGCTAACATGGGGGAGGAAGAGGGGAGAGAAAGTCGCCTTCTTTTCGCCTTTCGTACATTGTAATGCTAAGTAACCACATGTGTTTCACGTCCTTAGTTACTAATCAAATATCTCAATGCTTTTGACTACAATTGCTTGATACTCTTCCGTTAGTCTCTCCCCAGTACACCACCAGATCGGGTTTCGTGTGCAGCTCAAGTGACCTATCAATGAAAAAACTTAATCCCTGACTAATGTATAATTACCTGTTGTTTCCTTCTTTTGAGCCATTGTCTTTTCCAGTGAAAGCTCGCGAATCCTAATTCATAGACGAACATCTAGCTTTTTATTACCTTGGTGAAACATGTCTGTTAAGATATTTATAACTAAATCATATGGAAACATTGATAAATAAGAGCATATATATATATATATATATATATATATATATATATATATATATATATATATATATATATATATATATATATATATATATAATGCTCTATTATAAACCACTGAAGCCATTTTTCGGAACAACAACTTCGTTTATTTGAACCTAAGAATAGTGGTTTAGAAAGGCCGGCCCCGCCCTTGAGGCCGGTGAGGCGGCCGCCTCAGGTCCCCCGGATAATTTTCAATTTTAGGGTCTGCCAAATTTGTACTCTCCTTGTAAATATAAGCATGTGTTTTGTGCGTAAAAAAATTGTTATTAGGGGCCCAAAAAGTAAATATATGGGCCATTAGAATTTTATTTAAATTATTTGGGTTTGGCCTTGATTGAATTTGAAGCTTTAAATTTGGGTGACTTAAAAGCAAATTCACATTTAAATCAATAGACACTCAAACTTGAAACCCACATTCAAATTCAAACCCAAAACCCTTACCCTCAATCCTCAACCCGAAACCCACACTTAAAACAAACCATCTTTGACTCTTTCTTCTCAGTTATTCGATGATATATATTTTGCATATTTTGCTTTGAACAATATGTAAATTTTTGTATACATTTTTTTTTAAATTAAATGTATGGGGGGCCCATTTCGGGAGTTCTCCTCGGGCCCCCAGGAACTCAGGGCCGGCCCTGGCTATCAACACTGTGTGACTAATCACCTATAGACTATGTTTTTTTCTTCACCTATAAACAAACTCAATTCATTGGCTTCTTCAGTTAGTTGAATCTATCTTCCACCTTATTTTATCATTCAATATTCTCCATCAAGGGAATACCCAGTAGGCGTTAACACGAAGGTGCCCCCCTCCGCACGAACTCCACCTACCCCGAGGCTGTAGCTCTCCGAATTTCCAATAAATAAAAATCAGAAATAATTAAGTGGCACAATTATCAGAATCAACTTCAATTGCAATCATAAACACAGTATCAAATACAGAGAAAATTAAAACTTTTTATTACATCTTTTTTTCTTACAAAACACAGCGGCATTAAACATACTAGTTACAAATCTTTACAACACATAGAATCTTCAATTTGCATTTATACTCTAAGCTTTATTTGCATCAATGCTATCCTTAATTGAAAACCCTGCAAAAGTCTATTGAAAAGTGGGCACGTCAGTTAAATACAACTGACGTCAACTATAGTAATAGTAATACTTCTAAATCTCACAATCAAAAAATTGATTCACATTAATTAACCAATAATAAATTATACATAAACAATAATAAATGGAACAAAGAACAACACGTGAAGCTAGGCTAAGTGTCAAGTGTATGAGATGAAAACAGAAAGCAAGCATGCACAAAACAAGTCAAGAAACACAAATGCATATGATTCCTAATGCATACTTGTCGAATTCTATGCATCCCATACTATATAGGTCCGGTGCAAGACCTTATCGTTTACCACTTTATAGGGTTCAATCCCTCGTTATGCAACTAACCTATTACGGTGATTACTTTAAATTTAGATTATTCTGTGAGTATCAAGTGACATGCCCTGATCATTCTTGAGAATCAATTTCCTACTGTCCGTGATTTTGGGTACACTCCTTCACACCCCAATAAATCTGGAAATTGAAACCCACAACTCTGTAGTGCCCCGAACTTTTAATAAATAAAAATAAAAAATAAGTGGCACAATTTTTAGAATCAACTTCAATTGCAATCATAAATACAGTATCAAATGCGGGGAAAATTAAAACTTTTTATTACATCTTTTCTTCTTACAAAACACAGCGGAATTAAACACATTAGTTACAAATCTTTACAACACATAGAATCTTCAATTTGCATTTATACTCCAAGCTTTATTTGCATCAATGTTATCCATAACTGAAATCCCTGCAAAAGTCTATTGAAAAGTGGGAACGTCAGTTAAATGCAATTGATGTCAATTATAGTAATAGTGATACTTCTTAATCTCACAATTACAAAATTGATGCACATTAATAAAACAATAATAAATGATACATAAATAATAATAAATGGAACATAGAACAACAAGTGAAGCTAGGCTAAATGTCAAGTGTATGAGATGAAAATAGAAAGCAAGCATACACAAAACAAGTCAAGAAACACAAATGCATATGATTCCTAATGTATACTTGTGGGATTCTATGCATCCCATACTACATAGGTCCGGTGAAAGCTCTTATCGTTCTCCACTTTATAGGGTTCAATCCCTCCTCATGCATCTAACCTATTACGGTGATTACTTTAAGATTTAGATTATTCTGTGAGTATCTAGTGTCATGCCTCGATCATTCTTAAGAACCAACTTTCCATCGTCCGCGATTTTGGGTACACTTCCTCACATCCTGGTAATTCTGGAAATTGAAACCCACACCGCAAGCCAAATGGTACCTCATCACACGAATCCCATGAGCGTCACCTCGATCCCGATAATTCTGAAGATACATCTTACACCGCAAGAGATTACACCCCGATCATTCTTGAGAACCAACTTCCCACCGCAAGTGATTTTGGGTACACTCCCTCACACCCCGAACCCACACCGCAAGTGATTACACCCCGATCATTCTTGAGATTATCTCCCATCGCGAATTATATGAGGCCCCCCTACCCATGTTTGCTCATATTTCATCACAACTCCAACATAAGTGTCTATCCTTATGTTTATTATGTTCAATTAAAATCACAATCCTCCCTAGAGTTGGTGTACCCTATCGAACTTAACTCTACTGAATTAAGAACAAAAGCCCCACTGGCCAATTTCCACAAAATCTTATTTGCCGGCATACTAAGGTCTCACTCAACCTCTATAGTCTCACAACCAAAATCCGCAATGATATTTCTAGGGTTCTCATCACAACCCTAACTCACAAGTCAAAACCGAACTTGGTTTAATATACAAAACTCTTTATTAATCACATTTCTTTAAATTAACTCATAGTACCATAAAAGACTCTTTCAAACACGGAAACATAATCACTTTACGAAAATTCTTTAAAAATCAAATTTCAAATCTCACTTCCCAATCATCCATAAGTTCAATTTATTCAACTAGGAAATCAATAAATTCAAACTGAAACAAGCATCTTAATTATACGGGATCTCGTCCTCAAAAATCTGAAATTTACCTCTTTTAGAAACTGAAAATATCCCTTTAGAACTCAAGGTTTTCATCTTTAAAAATAAAATATATGATCCCTCAAAACTGATTTTAATCTATAAAAATATAGATTTACTTTCTCAAAACGTTACTTGAATATATTAGAAACTTGCAACTAGATTTCGACAAAAAACTGATATTTAACAACTTCTAAACTCCATCAAAACTCCATTACACTTCATACAAATATTAGTTTAAACATATATATATACTCATCTATATGTGTACTAGGGCCCCCCAACCTTAGCACACAAAGCCATACACAAAAACCCACTCGAAACATCAAAATATCCAACCGAAACCCCCAAAAAATAGCAAGCTGCAGCTGTGGTTACTATTCGGGTTTGAACAGTAACCCGGGGTTATTGTTCACCCAAATCCTGCAATTTTCGGGTTTGAACAGACCCGAAACCCGAACCTTAGGGTTTTGATTTCAAAACCCTAGCCCTCCATAAATTTTGATTTTTATCTTTTTTTTTCATTTAAATTACTTTCCTTAAACACTTTGCATGTAAAACAATTAGGGTTTATCATCAAGAATTTTATTTGTATTAAAACATCGAAATAAACATTAAAAATCTCATCTTTTAATCTTTTAGAACATGCCTCTCGAATTAAACACCAAGATCCAACATCTACACACATGTGTTCTAATTAAATTTATTTCTTTAAACAAAATATTAATTTTTCATGCATAAACAACTTCTTTGTTCAAGGCAAATTAATTTCAATCCATACAACAATTATTCAAACCTAATATTAAGCTTGGATTTTTAATAATTAAAAACAATAGATAATCATGGAAAAATCTGAACTTTAAAATCTATCAAGCATGAATTTAAGAGCATACAACAAGTTCTAGTTATCTCTACAAATCTCCACCATCTACAATTAAATCTATGGTCATCTAATCAATTTTATAAATCCCAAATTTGATCTTTTCCAATTTAGATAACGACTCATACAAGTCTCATACAACATACAATAGATTATAATCATCCACCATTAAACCTATGAACAACCAATCAATTTTATAGATAAAAATTTAGATCCATCATGCATAATTAATATCTAACATTCAAGATTAATAAAACAAGATCTTTCATAAAAATTGTATCTTTATTTCATATAAACATCTAAAAGTTCATTGATCATGCATAGCAACCATCAACTCATTTTTCAAATCATGATCAAACTATCAAAATAGATCTACAAATTCACAACAAGCCCTAGCATGATCTCTACTAGATCCATCATAATAATATAATAAAAACACATCAAGGGACAAGAAGTTCCACCCACCTTAAAGAAGATCAATTGATGAATAATAATAATTGAAAGAAAGCTCCTCCTCCTCTTTGCGAAAATCCAAAGATCCAAGCTCCAAACTCCAAGAAATTAAAACATATATATTATTTGGTTGTGAACAGAGGAGGGAGGCTGCTGTTGCTGCTAATATAGGCCGGTGCTCCAGATCCTACGATTTTGGGAAGATTTTACAAAATTCCCCTCCAAAAATTAAATATTTACATATTTACATATATATATATATATATATATATATATATATATATATATATATATATATATATATTGGGAAGATTTTACAAAATCTCCCTCCAAATATATTGGGAAGATTTTACAAAATCTCCCTCCAAAAATTAAATATTTACATATATATATATATATATATATATATATATATATATATATATATATATATATATATATATATATTATATTCCAAATCAAGTAGTTAATTAAATCAATTAGGGTAAGATTTAATCTCCCCTAAACACTCCTAGTTGATCGGTCCCAATGCAGCCAGAAATTTTCAAAATTCGTAATTTGCCTCCAAGTGGAATTTTTACATGAATATCCTTCACTTTGAAATATTTGCAAACGTACCATAAATTATTTATAAAAATCCAGAAATTTTAGAATTATTATCTACTAATAAAGATTAGATTTTCCAAATAAATTTTTTGACTTTTTATTTTCCCAAGAAAAATATTTGCACGTGTTTTATACATGCAAAAATGATAAATTTTATAAAAATGCTTAATAAATCACAAAAAATATAGAAAATATATAGGTAGCCATAAATACTCTGTTCATGCTCTCTGTTATATAGTCAGGTTCTGGGAAATTAGGGGTTTAATCACAGTTTTGCAATAAAGTCCCAAACAATTCCAAAATTGCATAATTATATATTTACTCAATAAAATCAAATCAAATAAAATTAGAGGGATATAGTCTCTCCCCCCAATCTATCCACTGCCAGATTGGCCTACCAAAATAGCAAAACAAAAATTTGAATTCGAATTTTACTTCCAAATGATATTTTGCACAAAAACTCTTTTCTTTCAAGGTATTTTAAAAATTAATTTATTATTCAGAAAAATCCCAAATTTTAGAATATAATCAATTATAAATAAGAGAATTTATTCAAAAAATTAAAAGTGGAAGTTTGCACCTCAAAAATATTTGCACATGTGAAAATGTCAATTTTACAAAAATCTAAAATAATTAAATAAATTGATTTAAAATTTATTTATTAATTCAAAATATAGTATTTAAAATTTTGGGGCATTACAGAGGCACTCTTTACCTCTTGACGATATTTGAAGGTCACAGTCTCGCTTCGATGATTCTAGAGGCGGTAGACTAGATGACGCTTTACGAACAACGTGCATAGAAACATTTGCGCAAGATTTCTTGTCACACAAAGCTTTTATAGGTTGTACTGGCCTGACCTAACACCCCTTTTTCCCTTCATCACCTTACGACGACCTTCCCAAATATATATAACTTCATATCGAGCTGTATACCTGCAGCCCATTACTTCCAGAGTTCCTAAGAAAATTAGATTCCATTTCAGCAGAGAAATATGCATGACCTCTGATATGGCTAAAAATGGGGTTAAATCGGAACCGTCCAATCGGGCACAAATCTTGAAGCCCAGGGGTAAAACGATGATTTCACCTACCAATGGGTCTGAAGCGGGTACTGGTTCTCCTCCTCGAAGACCCACTAACCCGCAAACGGATTCACCTCAACTGGGTGTGGGTTTCAACCCGCAGCAAACCCGGTCCAGAAAGGATAGAATTAGGGTTTCTTATTAATCCTAATCAACGGCCCTGATTCATATCTATCCTTTCACTGGGGATTAGGGATTACATTCCTTATTTAACCACAAGGATTACATTCCTAATCTGACCCCAGCGGTGCCTATAAATACCCTCCATCCATCTCCATTAAGAGGTAATCAATCTTTTGCCAGTTTTTACGCTCTTTCATAATCACTTCTGATTACTGACTTGAGCGTCGGAGGGTGCATTGCCAGGATCAACCCCGGTGTCTCGCACTTTTTGCAGGTAAACGGCGGGAGTCAACGGTCAAACTCCGGCGGAACATGTAATAGGTTTGCTATTCAAAGTTTTCCAAGAATCCACAAATACTATATGTTTGCCCTCACACCAGATTCAGCGACAACAGATTGGCGCCGTCTGTGGGAAACAAACGAATAGATACCTCCCCTCTTCCTGTTGGTCAGATCTTCTCCAGCCATGCCTCCTAGGAAAGTAAGATCCAGAGGGTCCAACCGTGGACCCAACCCCGATCAGCAACAGGAAGTCCCCATCCAACCCGCTCAGCAGTAGGGGCAACTTCCTCCTCAAGCAGATGACCCTCTCCAACAGGACCAGCTTCCTCTTAAAAATCAACAACCTCCTAAGGGTCCCCCCGGTCCCCAAAATGCCGGTGCAGGGGTCTCGCGTCCCAACCCGCAGAAGCAACCTCTCCATCAGGACCACGTCTCCATCCACAATGCCTATTCGGATTCTATGGCCTCCCACAATCCCCGAGCTTCCGACCTTCGCAACACCATCCTCAATCGGCAGAAGGATGAGGATCTTCGCCGCCGTCTGGATGAAAAGCAGGCCCGAGAGGGAGCCTCCCGCCAACAACATCCGGATGAGCGATCTCCTCACCGTCGAGGCTACAGAAGGTCCCCTATCCGAAGGGGGCGGAGAGAGTCCCCCGAGCATCACAGGAGAAGACCCCATTCCGCTGCCGATCGGCAACATCCAAGGAACGATGAGGCACCCATCACCCATGCTGAGTTCCAGTAGTTCCAAGCAACCATCCTACAAGCTCTCAATCTCCGTCCCAACAACGCCAATGCTCCAAGGATTCCCACTCCTCCTCCGGTCCGAAGTCCTCGCCAAAGGTCCCCAACTCCTCCCCCAGCTCCTAGCAACCCCCGGCACATTCCCAGTCCTCGCCGCTCTAGGAGCTACCGTCGTCGTAGCCCCCGCTCTCCCTCGTACGAAGACGAGTCTAGAGGCTCGGTTGATTACCGTCGAAGGGATGACGCTGTCTACCGCCGTCTCCACGAAATGGAGAGGCGCTTGGGTCAGTTAGACCGAGAAGAAGAGCTTAGAGGAAGGACCCTTCGTCCTAGTCGACCTCCTTTCTCCCGAACCATAATGGAGGCGCCTGTACCAATTGGCTTTAAACCTCCTCAATTCGAGACTTATTCCAGGCAGACTGACCCCGTCGATCACATCGAAAGCTTCAAGACCCTCATGCTCATCCATCAAGCTTCCGATGCTCTGCTCTGCAAGACCTTCCCCACAACTCTCAAGGGTCTAGCTCGAGATTGGTACTCTCACCTTGCCCCATCCTCAATATTCTCCTTCGAGCAATTTGAGACCCTCTTCGTCACCCACTTCGTGAGTAGCTGCCAAACTGAGAAGACCAGCATTTCGCTACTCTACCTCAACCAAAAGAAGGGTGAGAAGCTGAGAGACTATGTGAAAAGGTTCATAGCGGAAGACAGGTCCATAGCTTCCCTCGACCAGTCGGTCGCTGCAGCAGCATTCCAATCTAATGTTCTCAACTCCAGCCTCCGCTCCTCCCTCGCCAAGAAACCCCCGTAGAACTTCTCTGACCTCCTCCTCCGGAGCGAAAAGTATATTTGGGCCGAAGAAGCTGAGCACCGCCCAAACTTGGAGGGGTCTTCCTCCGGGTCTAAGAGAAAGGGAACAGAAGAGGAAGGGGCCAAGAAGCTCCAGAAGGATAATGGCGGCCAGCGCCGACCTCCTCCCAGATTTGAAAAATTTACTCCCCTTAACGCCAACATCTCCACAATTCTTATGGAAGTTGAGAAGGAGGGGGTGATACCTCCTGCACCAAAAATGAACACCCCCGGCAAGAAGAGGGATAAAGAGAAGTGGTGCCACTATCACCGGGATCATGGCCACGACACCAATGATTATCGGACCCTGAAGAACGAGATAGAAGCCCTCATCTAGAGGGGTCAGCTAAACAGGTTTGTGAGAAAGGACCGAACCGATCCTCCTCCCCCGCTTCCGGGGCTAACAAGCATCCTGAACGCGATGAAATGCCCGACTTCGAAGAGGAGCGTGTCCTGCACCTCATTTATGGGGGTCCAATAGGGGGCTCCTCCAACTCCCCTCGAAAGGCATTTATTAGGGAAATTAATTCGGTCCGCGCCACACCTCCTCCTAAAGGCCTCGGAGTGCCCGTCACATTCTCAGATGAAGACCTTAAGGATGTCTGAACGCCCCATTGTGACGCACTTGTCATCAGCCTCCACATGGCGAACTTCAAAGTGGAAAGGATCCTAGTAGACAATGGCAGCTCCGTTAACATCCTCTTCCTCGTCGCTTTCAAGGGCCTCAAACTATCCTGGGACAGACTCAAGCCCACCGGCTATACACTCCATGAGTTCATGGGAGTGCCAGTGACTATTGAAGGGGTGATCACCCTCGACATAACCGCTGGCAAAACTCCTACTACCCGAATGGAGTCGATGGACTTTATGGTCGTGGATGTCCGTGCAGCTTACAATGTCATTTTGGGACGGCCCGGCCTAGCTGCCCCTGAAGCCGTCCCTTCTGCCTATCACCTCAAGATGAAATTCCCTACCCGGGCAGGAGTGGGGGAAGTAAAGGGCAATCAGGAAACGGCCCGCAAGTGCTACATGACCTCTACCCTCGGTCCAGTCTTCTCACTCGAAACTCTGGAAATCCCCAAAGATGTTGCCCGACCAATGTCCGAGCCGGTGGATAAGTTGGAGGAAGTGCTCTTCTCTAAGCAGGATCCTGTTTGGGTTATATACTGAAAGCATCACTTTTGTATTAACTTTATTTCCTTATTTTTTTTGAATGAGAATCATATGGGCATATGTTTGCATATTGTGTTTATTATAATATTAATGCAAGTATCTGATATTCTATAAGGTTGATAATATGGTGTGAGGAGACACACAGAAGATCATATTATCAGTTCCCTATGGAATATATAAGTAGTTCACAACCTAGACGGACTTGGACAATCCATTGGAAAGGTTGTAGTGTAATCTGGTATTAGTCTATCTTGACTATAGGTTTACACTAGTACACTTTGTGTGTATTGAACAGGACCACTTGAGGTTGTTCTCTTTGTACTGACTACAAAAGAGAACAAACACCTCTGTTATTATGGATGCTTATGCTCTTAATCCAGATATAATAACAGACATGTATATGCAGTGTGCATTACTTTGACTCATAAAAGAGTGAGATTCATTATGGATCAACAACCTCTATGAATTGGGTAATAGCATTGTATGTATGATGGGCTGTTGATTGTAAAAGGAATCCATGTCCCAATACGTCGGGTTGATGATGTCCCCTTAAGGAGCTCATAAGGATTGTCATGTAAACCCTGCAGGTGGATTACATCCGACATGACAAGTAAAGTTGAGTGGTACTACTTAAGGATAAACGATGTTGATCAATATAGTTGTCAGTAACTTAATTTGATCGACGGACATTCGATATCTTAACAAGGGGAGCTGAACGAGCATATAATAAAAGGAGCCCATAAATATAATTTGGAATTAGGAAGGTAGTGCAACAATAGCTCTTTAGTGGACCGAGCTATTGTTAATGGGCCTGGGTTGTGTGTTCGGGCTGAACACGGAATACCCAGATTCGTTAGGAGACCTAACCCTAATTTCTCCTCATGGTCCCTGCCGTAGCCTTATATATATATCCTCTATTCTCTGGCCGTCATATCATTATCAAAGATAAGAAGTTTTCTCTAAATTCGTGATTCACGTAAGGAGAGAAAGAGAGGTCAGCCAAGGAGAAGAAAGGTTGGTAGACCGTCGCCCACACGACGTCCAACCCGAGGAAGGAATACGTGCAGAAGATCTTGGGGTCGCTGACGGCTCGAGGTTGCTAGAAACTATCGTCTTCTTCTCATCGCAGGTATAATTCGTGAACTCTAGATTCCGCTATAAAGGGTTAGATCACGTATTAAATCTGTTAAGCTTTTATGATCGATACGCACACCAATCCGTGGTCCTGGGAATCATCGCAGTTCCATCAATTGGTATCTGAGCCGGTATTGGATCTGCGTATTGATTGTTACATCCATGTTGTCCAATAAAACATGCGTTGTATGATAGTCGGTAGATGTAGATCTGTTCTAACTCGGTTTTGCAGGCATCTTAGATCCAACTATTATGGTCCAATACATGTTTTGTTTGTGTTGTTGTTGTTTTGTGGATGTAATTAATATCACGAGGGTTGATCGTGCTTATAATTTTAATTTTTCAATCTAGATTATGTGTGAACTCCTTCGGGAGGCATAGGATTGATGTAATTTTATTTATTTATTTTTTCTTTAGATCGATCGTGATGGCGGTGGTGGCTGTTTCTGACGCCGGAGGAGATGCTGTTTTTAGGCAGTCCGGAGATTGACAGATGGTTTTCGATGAAGAAATCGGCAGCCAAACCTTAAAAAAAAACTCTGCACAGGGTCAGATTTGGGATTCGCACTGTCGGGGAAGAATCAGGAAAGATTGCCATAATAGTTGGATATTTATTTTCAAATTTATTACCATTATTGCTTATTCTGATTATGCATGTTTATTATTTTGTGTTTTTTTTGAAAAACTAGGATCACATTAATAATGGACAACATGGACATAAATTAACTAGTAGAAAAACCCTCATTGTTAAATAACTAAGTGGGAGAGGGAATTCATTTAACATGAATCCCACGGTCTCCATTGCTGGTTTGTAGGTGATATAATTATACTCGCGTGTTGGCTTTAGTGCTTTCCTCCATATCGGATGAGTATAATTATGGATCACCAGTACAAACTTCCTTAGGGATAATTGTAGAAAGTTACCTAGTATGTGTTCACTTCTCCATCTGAAGGAACTCAATACAAGATAATGGACTTAGTATTAAGCAATGGTATACACTTAGATACAAATAATGGTATCCTCCCCATCGGAGTCACTGCTATTATTTGTAGGACCAGAGCAAGACCAACAGATTAATTTTATTTGTCATAAAGTTGTGTTGACATGATAGTAAAATTAATAGGAAAAACCTACTTGAACAAATATTGAATTTGTATACGTCCACACTATCGTGGCATGCTAAATTCATGGTGTTTAAGGTGTTGGTGAATTTTTTTTATTGTTTTGAGGGAATCAATATTTAATTAATTCAAAAAGTTTTGCCCTACATAATTTTTTTTATGTGATTCTCAGGATTTCAAAAAATGGGTTCTTTCAGTCCACTTATGGTGATTCTTAAAGAAAACAAACTTACTGGACCTAATTATATTGACTGGAAACGTAACTTGGATATTGTCTTAACTGCTGAAGAGTACAAATTTGTACTCAATGAGGAATGCCCACCTAAGCCTGATGCTAACTCTGATGAAGAGATCAAAGAGGCTTATAAGAAGTGGAAAAAGGCAGATGAGATGGCGCGGTGTTACATTTTGACATCTATGTCAAATGTACTGCAGCATCAGCATCAGGCCATGCCCACAGCTTATGATATGATGTACAACCTTAAGGAACTCTTCGGACATCAGAGTAGAGCAGCTAGGCAATTTGCTATGAAGAGTTTGATGAGAGCATCTATGGCTGAGGGGACACCAGTAAGGGATCATGTTCTCAAGATGATGGGTCATCTAAATGAGATGGAGATCCTTGGTGCTGAAATCGATGGGGAAACCCAGGTCGATATCATTCTCGGGACTCTGCCTAAAAGTTTTGACTCATTTTGCCTTAATTACAACATGAACAAAAGGTTGTATAGTTTGGCAGAACTTGCAAAAGAACTACAGGATGCTGAAGCTCTCTTCAAGCAGAATGCCCATGTTTATGTGACTGAAAAGGACTCTACTTCTAAGCCGAAAGGTGGTAAGAAGAAAAAAGTTCAGAAACAAGTAAACTCAGCAAAGAAGGGCATGAGACCTCAAGGCACTGTGAAAAAGCCAAAAGGCAAGTGTTTCAATTGCAAAGGGTCAGGACATTGGAAGACTGACTGTCCACTTCTCAAACAAGAGAACAAAGAAGGTATATCTCATTTACTAGTTGTTGAAATATGTTTAGCGGTGTTATCTACCGGCACCTGGTGTGTAGATACAGGAGCCACTAATCATGTCTGCAATACATTGCAGGGGTTCCAGGAAACCAGACGGCTCAGTGATGGAGAGATATGCTTGTTTATGGGTGACACTACAAGAGTAGCGGTCGTTGCAATAGGAGATGTTATTTTATCTTTTGGTAGAAATAAGTCTTTGACATTGAGAGATTGTCTTTATGCACCTTCACTTAGAAGGAATTCAATTTCTGTTTCCATGCTAGTTAAGGATGGATATTCAGTTTATTTTAATGACAATATTGTTATTAGAAAAAATAAGCATTTTATCTGTTCCGGTGCATTGGTTGATAATCTATATGTCATTAATCCTATTTCCCCCACGATACAACTTATGGAAATGAATAATATGTCTTCTAACATAAATAAGAGAAAAGAACCTTCTTGTATGAACCAAACATATCTTTGGCACTTGCGATTGGGGCATGTTAACCTAAGAAGGATTCAAAGACTGGTTAAAGATGGACCTTTGAGTTCATTGGAAGTGGAGGCACTACCAGTCTGTGAATCCTGCTTGGTAGGTAAAATGACCAAAAGGCCTTTCAAGGCAAAGGGGTATAGGGCCAAAGATGTGTTGGAATTGGTTCATTCTGATTTGTGTGGGCCCATGACTGTCCAGGCTAGAGGTGGCTTTGAATATTTTGTCACATTTACTGACGATTATTCAAGGTATGGATATATTTATTTGATGCGCCGTAAGTCTGAGTGCTTTGAGAAATTCAAACAGTACAAGGCAGAAACGGAGAAACGTCATGGAAAATGTATCAAGTCATTACGTTCAGATCGTGGTGGCGAGTATCTCTTTGGGGAGTTTAGGGACTATTTGTCAGAGACTGGGATTACATCCCAATTATCAGCACCTGGAACGCCCCAACAGAATGGTGTAGCAGAAAGAAGGAATAGGACTCTTATGGAGATGGTTAGATCAATGATGAGTTATTCAGATTTACCAGATTCGTTTTGAGGATATGCCTTAGAAACTGCAGCTTATATTTTGAACTTGGTTCCTTCTAAGTCAGTACCAATTACTCCCACAGAACTGTGGACTGAGCGTAAGCCTAGTCTGAAACATGTTCGGATTTGGGGTAGTCCAGCACACATGCTGAATGAGAAAGCCGATAAGTTGGAATCTTGTACAGAAGTACGCTTGTTTGTAGGCTATCCAAGAGGAACGAAAGGAGGTTTATTTTATAGTCCTAAGGATCAGAAGGTCATTGTTAGCACCAATGCTCGATTCTTAGAGGAAGACTATGTGATGAACCATAAACCCATAAGTAGAGCTGTTCTAGAAGAACTGAGAGGTGAGACGCCAAATACTTCAGTACCAACAGTACAACAGGATGTACCACCAGTAACTGCACAACGTGTCACAAATGTTACACCACAACCGATAGTGCCTCGTCATAGTGGGAGGGTTGTAATACAACCTGATAGATATATGTTCTTGGGAGAGTCGTCAGACTTTGTCCCTGAGGAACAAGATTATGATCCCTGTACCTACAATGAAGCACTCCAAGATAAAGATGCAGAGTCTTGGCAAAAAGCAATGATATCTGAAATAGAATCTATGGATTCTAATCAAGTCTGGGAGCTTGTAGAACCACCTATTGGTGTAAAAGCCATTGGATGCAAATGGGTCTATAAGAGAAAAAGAGGATCAGACGGTAAGGTTGAAACCTTTAAAGCTCGGCTTGTTGCAAAAGGTTTTACTCAAAGAGAGGGTATTGATTATGAGGAAACCTTTTCGCCAGTAGCCATGCTTAAGTCTATCCGGATTCTTTTATCTATTGTAGCTCATCTTGATTATGAGATTTGGCAAATGGATGTCAAGACAGCTTTCCTTAATGGAAGTCTTGAGGAAGATATCTATATGAAGCAACCAGACGGGTTCATTGAAAAGGGCCAAGAGCATCTTATTTGTAAGCTCAAGAAGTCCATTTATGGACTTAAGCAAGCTTCCAGATCTTGGAACATATGTTTTGATCAGGTGATAAAATCCTATGGATTTGATCAATGTCAAGATGAATCGTGTGTATACAAAAAGTGTGACGGAAACGTAGTGGTATTCCTAGTACTTTACGTGGATGACATCTTGCTCATTGAAAACAATGTGAAGGTATTATCTAACGTAAGGGTATGGTTATCCAAACAGTTTGATATGAAGGACTTGGGAGAAGTAGGTCACATCCTTGGGATCAAAGTTCTACGAGATCGCAAGAAAAGGATGTTGGGCTTGTCCCAAGCTTCCTATATCGATACTATACTAACTCGTTTTAGCATGAAAAATTCTAAGAAAGGTTTCTTACCTTTTAGGCATGGAATTGCCCTATCAAAGGAGCAGTGTCCGAGGACACCTAAAGTGATAGAGAACATGAAAGCAGTTACTTATGCTTCAGCAGTAGGAAGCTTAATGTATGCAATGCTATGTACGAGACCAGAAATCTGCTTTGCCGTTGGCATGGTTAGCAGATATCAGTCTAACCCGGGACAAGAGCACTGGACTGCCGTAAAGCATATTTTGAAGTACCTGAAAAGGACTAAAGATTACATGCTAGTTTACCAGGCAGATAGTTTAGTTGCCTTGGGGTATACAAACTCAGATTTTCAGTCAGATAGGGATTCCAGGAAATCAACCTCAGGTTATGTATTTACTTTGGGAGGTGGATCCACTATATGGAGGAGTATCAAGCAAAAATGTATTGCAGATTCTACCATGGAAGCCGAGTATGTGGCAGCCTCTGAGGCAGCCAAAGAAGCGGTTTGGCTCAGAAACTTCCTATTGGACTTGGATGTGGTACCTAATTTGCCTAAGGCTATTACACTTTATTGTGATAATAGTGGTGCAGTTGCAAATTCGAAGGAACCACGAGCCCATAAGACAGGTAAACACATTGAGCGTAAGTACCACCTGATACGAGATTTCGTAAAGAAAGGAAAAGTTGCTGTGATCAAGATAGCATCAGCAGACAACCTAGCTGATCCCTTCACTAAGAGCTTACCAGCTAAGGCTTTTGATAGTCATGTTGAGGGAATGGGAGTCAGATGCATAGCAGCATGGCTTTAAGTATAAGTGGGAGATTTGTAACAGTATACTGAAAAGCAATGCTTTGAGTATAAGTGGGAGATTGTTAGGGTTATATACTGAAAGCATCACTTTTGTATTAACTTTATTTCCTTATTTTTTTTGAATGAGAATCATATGGGCATATGTTTGTATATTGTGTTTATTATAATATTAATGCAAGTATCTGATATTCTATAAGGTTGATAATATGGTGTGAGGAGACACACAGAAGATCTTATTATCAGTTTCCTATGGAATATACAAATAGTTCACAACCTAGACGGACTTGGACAATCCATTGGAAAGGTTGTAGTGTAATCTGGTATTAGTCTATCTTGACTATAGGTTTACACTAGTACACTTTGTGTGTATTGAACAGGACCACTTGAGGTTGTTCTCTTTGTACTGACTACAAAAGAGAACAAACACCTCTGTTATTATGGATGCTTATGCTCTTAATACAGATATAATAACAGACATATATATGAGTGTGCATTACTTTGACTCATAAAAGAGTGAGATTCATTATGGATCAACAACCTCTATGAATTGGGTAATAGCATTGTATGTATGATGGGCTGTTGATTGTAAAAGGAATCCATGTCCCAATACGTCGGGTTGATGATGTCCCCTTAAGGAGCTCATAAGGATTGTCATGTAAACCCTGCAGGTGGATTACATCCGACATGACAAATAAAGTTGAGTGGTACTACTTAAGGATAAAAGATGTTGATCAATATAGTTGTCAGTAACTTAATTTGATCGACGGACATTCGATATCTTAACATGGGGAGCTGAACGAGCATATAATAAAAGGAGCCCATAAATATAATTTGGGATTAGGAAGGTAGTGCAACAATAGCTCTTTAGTGGACCGAGCTATTGTTAATGGGGCTGGGTTGTGTGTTCGGGCTGAACACGGGATACCCAGATTCGTTAGGAGACCTAACCCTAATTTCTCCTCATGGTTCCTGCTGTAGCCTTATATATATATATCCTCTATTTGTTGGATCCTGTAGGCTAAGCAACAAACACTAGAGGGGGGGGGGGGGTGAATAGTGTTTATCAAAAATAAATTGCGGAATAAATAATTTCTCTCGGCACGGTCGACTTAGTGGTGAACCAGTCGACTGATATAGCAAAAATAAAAGAAATTTAAACTCTCGATGCAGTCGACTTATAGATAAGGCAGGCGACTGATGAAGCAAAGAGAACAACTAATACAAGACTGAGCAGTCGACCGATACGAATCTGAGTCGACTGGCCAGACAAGTTTTGCTGAACTTAATTAAACAAAAGTAAATGCAAACACAAGATAATCAATCACAGAGTACACAAGATATATCCTGGTTCGGTCCT
This sequence comes from Hemerocallis citrina, assembly GCA_017893485.1. NCBI lineage: Eukaryota > Viridiplantae > Streptophyta > Magnoliopsida > Asparagales > Asphodelaceae > Hemerocallis > Hemerocallis citrina. The sequence goes on from CM030358.1 coordinate 396,361,356, forward strand.
CACGACCTACATCCAGTCCCCAAGCAACCCACTTGAGATTTCCACTATTCTTGAAAAAAATTACAAGAATACCCTACAGCGTTACGACAACAACCTTGTCTAACCCGTAGTCCTTTCTCTCAACCGGAGAAAGCAGACCCACTCTACAACCAAGAGTGAAAAGACACCGACTCTACAACCAAGAGTCAACAACCACTCTCCAACCGAGAGCAAAAGTACAAGAAGAATTTTTACAATCAACCTATAGCCTTGTTGGTGTATGTGTTGATGCACGAGGCTAAATCACAAGGTTGACTTTTATACTCAGTCCAGAGCGAATTCAATGCTATACTGGACTGAATGTAGAGAACCAAAGTGTATGAACTTTGAAAGCTTTGTTTCTCACAGAAAAATCTCTTAAAAGGTTTTCACTAGAATACTCGGATGTATATGAAATCAAGTTGTTCTTTTCAGAGAGATATGAAACTCTATATAAGGAGTTTTGATCTTCTGAACGTTGGAAAACAGTTACACAACTGTCAACCAACGGATCAGAACGTTTGAGTTTGAAAAAATTCGATTTTGAAAATCAGAAAACGGTCAAAAGCTCTCGAACAGTCGAATGGGTTGCCATATGAGTCGACTGATCAGAGTTTGAATAATTTTAAACAGTTTTGTACTTATCAGTCGACTGGCAAAAGCTTAAGTCGACTGGTACTTAAAAGTTAAAATTCTTCAAACTGTTTTGACTTATTTTTGGGGGTTTTTGAGAGACACACATTATGAAATTTTGAGTGTGTGTGTGTGTGTTGACAAGGCTTTACATCAGACTAAGACTCAACAAAAAATAAAATGTTTACAAGACAAAATAATATAACACATTTGAGCTTGAAGTCTTGAGTCTTGAGTCTTGAATTAAAACTTGATCCTTGTCTTCTTCATCTGTATCTGTTTGAGCTTGTTTGTTTGTTCAGCTAGAATTGTCTTTAGTCTCTGTACTGCAATGTAAGCTGTATAACATAGACACATGTTGCACTGTGTTGTGATCATCAAAATCAAGAATCAACATTCTCCCCCTTTTTGATGATGACAACACAATAGCTGATAACAGTTTATAAACAGACATACAAGCATAGATTTTGAAAGCTCCCCCTATTAAAAACACAATATGCATACATAAAGAAAAAAACTTGATATATAGAATGTATCAGTCGACTGGAAAATAGATCAGGCGACTGACCAGAACATGAAAGTATTGTAACAAATATCACAGATGCAGCAAGTATCAAGTATCACAGCTGCAGGAGCAGTCGACTGTATCTTTGGGGGAGTCGACTGACCAGAGAGATATTTTGAATGTAACAAGTGCAGCACAGATAGAACATAACACACAAAGAAATGTAACACATAGATAAAATATAACTGAGATGCAGCTTTCTATAACACATAGATAAAATATAACTGAGATGCAGCTTTCTTTCTCTCTTTCTCTCCCCCTTTGGAATCATCAAAAAGCATAAAATAACAAGATTTTGCATTTAAAAGGAAGGTTTAATACATAGAAACAAACTGCATTTAAAGAAAATTTACATAAAAAGAAGAAATCTTCAATCATCTTCTTCGGAGTCTTCGTCATCATCTTGAGAAGGGGGATGAAACTGAGAAGTGAAGAGATGAGAGAGATGGGATACCTCAGAACCAATATGGTCTAGTTTGGAACCAAGGGAAGAGAGATGTCTATCGACTGTGACTGAATGATTCATTAGGTAAGACACACAGTCGTACATGGTTCGAGGGTCATCATAATTGGCTTGAGGGAGAGGTGGATCATCAGAAGTAGAAGGTTGAGAGGCTCTAGGTCTAGAAGATGAACCTAAGGGAGCTTGGGACATTGGAGGAGACCTAGGGGGTGATTGAGTAGGAGCATCAAGGAGTTTCATTCGTGCCAAACTAACACGATCGAAACACTCATATCTAGAAACAACATTTGTCTCCGACTCAAGATCAACTTTAAAAGCTGTAAAGACTCTAGTAAGGAAACCTCCAAAGGGTAGAAAATGAGTGTGGTCTTGATTAAGTTTGGAAAAGATAACTTGACCCCAATCGACAGCTATCCTACCAAAAATTGCATATATAGCCTTTTGTAACTCAATAGAATATTGGTCATAACTCCCCTTTTTAGGAAGGATGTTATAAGCTAATATTCTATCGACAAGCTTAGCAATTGGTTTTAGATTTCTGCTTGTCATTGGAAGTCGAGAATTAGGTAAAAGAATTCTAGACAATATAGAGGCATCATCTAAAATAACTTCATCAAGAGGAATTCCACCATCATCTATACCCAACATTGCATTAATCCTAGTCGGTGTTATAGTCATTTTAATATTTTTCACCGACGAACGGATTAATACTTCCCCATTTGTTTTTTGAACAACGGTCATGTTTGTATAAAACAAATAAATTAGTTGGGGATAGTAATTTGGTTGGTTAGATAATAATAGAAAGTCATAAAGACTACAATTTTGAAAAAGGGGAATGAGGTTAAAACGATCTAAGTCACCAAAATTTACAAATCTTCTGGGGAAGATTTGAATGGTGCAAAAGAGATACCAACGATCAAGTAGATCGGGACTCAAGAGATATTGGGTATATTCTTGTGAAGAAGAAGTACCCTCGTGAGTTCTCTTAGATCTTTTGGGTGCCATTAGAGTTTTGGAAGGAGACAAGAAATCGAGATTTACCAAGATGGAAGAGAGAGATAGCAGCCAGCAGTCGACTTGAAATCTAGTCGAATTGAGCTTCTTCTTCTCTTGCCTTAGGGTTTTGAAATTGGGGGTGAAATTGGAGATCGGTAAAAGTGAGAAAGAGGGGCTGGTAAAGGGTTTTTAACAGAGAATAGATGGCTCAGATGCAAAGAAGAGATATCAACGGCTGAGATAAGAAGTCACGGGTGAGAAATTGAGCAGTTTTATCTCAAAACTGTGATGAAGACTCGCTGAAAACAATTGATCTCGCGACAGTCGACTGGTAGGGGTTATCAGTCGACTGAGTCGAGAAAAAAATAAAAATGTTATATCTACTAATCAGTCGACTGGTATATGAACCAGGCGACTGGTAAGATAAAAAATGTATATGTTTAAAAAACAGTTTAGTCGACTTATACACAAAGACAGTCGACTTAGCAGAAACCATGTTCAACAAGTATCAATAAAATCACAAATTCCAAGTTCTCTCCTTAATTTAATGAAAGTATCTTCTTTAAGGGGCTTGGTAAATATATCTGCTACTTGTTTATCAGTAGAGATAAAGTCTAAAGATATATCTCCTTTTAAAACATGATCACGTAGAAAATGATGTCGAATATCAATATGTTTCGTACGTGAATGTTGAATCGGATTTTTAGATAGATTAATTGCACTGGTATTATCACACATAATTGAGGGTTTCTCAAATGAAATACCATAATCTAACAAGGTTTGTTTCATCCATAAAATTTGTGCACATGCCAAACTTGCAGCGATATATTCAGCTTCCGTGGTAGATAGGGATACGGAGTTTTGCTTTTTACTGCACCAAGAGACTAGGGAATGTCCCAAAAAGTGACATGTACCACTAGTACTCTTGCGATCAGTTTTGCTTCCAGCAAAATCGGCATCGCTATAAGACAAAAGTTGAAAATTATCGGTGCGTGGATAAAATAAACCATATTCAGATGTGCCTTTAATATATCTTAAAATTTGTTTCACTGCTTTTAAATGAGACTCTTTAGGACTAGATTGATATCTAGCACATAAACATACGCTGAACATAATATCTGGTCTACTTGCAGTAATATATAAGAGTGAACCAATCATACCTCGATAGAGTTTTTGATCAACACTCTTACCTAATAAGTCTTTGTCAAGAGTAGTAGTAGTAGCCATTGGAGTGGATTTACTACTAGTACCATCCATGTTAAAACGTTTGAGTAATTCCTTTGCATATTTGCCTTGATTGATAAATATGCCACTCGAGGACTGTTTAATTTGCAATCCAAGGAAATAATTGAGTTCACCCATGTGACTCATCTCAAATTCATTTTTCATGGTATTAGCAAATTCTTGACATAGATTATTATTAGTAGAACCAAAAATTATATCATCAACATATATTTGTATGATTAAAATATCATTCTCAACTCTTTTGATAAACAAAGTAGTGTCGACTTTACCTATTTCAAATCCTGTTTCTAAAAGAAAAGTTTTCAGACGATCATACCAAGCACGAGGTGCTTGTTTAAGACCGTATAAAGCCTTTTTCAATTTATAAACATGATCTGGAAATTGTTCATGTTCAAAACCTTGTGGTTGTTTAACATAAACATTTTCCTTAATAAACCCATTAAGAAAGGCACTTTTCACATCCATTTGATAAAGTATAAAATTCATGAAACAAGCAAAAGATAATAAAATACGAATAGATTCTAGTCTAGCAACAGGAGCATATGTTTCATCAAAATCTATACCTTCTACTTGATTATATCCTTGGGCAACTAATCTAGCCTTGTTCCTTACAACTTGTCCTGATTCATCTAACTTATTCTTGAATACCCATTTGGTACCAATGATAGTCTGATCAGGAGGTCTAGGAACTAAATCCCATACATCATTTCTTATAAATTGGTTTAGTTCATCTTGCATGGCATTCATCCAATATTCATTCTCACAAGCTTCTTGTATAATTTTTTGGTTCAAAATCCGACAAGAATGCTGTATGAGAGATCATATTAACATGTGAACGTGTCTGAATACCATGGGAGATGTCACCAATTATTAAGTCATGAGGATGATCTTTAACTTCAACAAAAGACTTTGGTAAAGTTGAAGATATCTCAATCGGATCAGTCGACTTGACTGGTTCTTCAGTCGAATGCTTTACGACAGTCGACTGGGAGACCTTGTCAGTCGATTTATCAGATAGATTAGTTTGCTCTAAGGATTTAATCACATTATCTAACGGTGATAAATCAGTTTCATCATCTTTATTTAATGTTGATGAAGGTAAGGATTCATCGAATGTAACATGCATTGATTCTTCAATAGTCATTGTAGACTTATTGAAAATTCTATATGCTTTACTCCTGTTCGAGTATCCCAAAAAGATACCCTCATTAGATCTAGGATCAAATTTGTCTAAATTATCTTTTGTGTTTAGAATAAAACACTTGCAACCAAATGTCTTAACGTAAGAGACTTTAGGAATTTTATTAAAAAATAACTCGTAACAAGTCTTCTTTAGTTTAGGTCTTAGAAGAATTCTATTCAAAACATAACAAGCTGTAGCAACAACTTCAGCCCAAAAATGCTTTGGTAGATTGCTTTCAACAAGCATAGTACGTGCGCATTCTTGCAAAGTCCTATTTTTCCTTTCAACCACACCATTCTGTGGTGAAGCTCTAGGAAATGCAAATGAATGTGTTATACCATTCTTGTTGTAATATTCTGTAAATGTTTCATTTTCGAATTCTCCACCATGATCACTTCTAATAGTGACTATGGTTAGAGATCTTTGATTTTGAACACGTTTACAAAAATGTGCAAATTCTTCATAAGCATCATTTTTATGTTTTAAAAAGAATGTGCAAGTGAATCTTGAAAAATCATCTACTAAAACAAACACATATCTACTTTTATTTAAAGAAGCAACTCTAGTAGGGCCAAATAAATCCATATGAATTAATTCAAGTGGCCTACTAGTAGAGATTACGTCTTTTGTTTTAAAAGTGGATTTGATTTGTTTTCCTAGTTGACATGCATCACATAACTTATCCTTTTTAAAGGATAGTTTTGGCAGTCCTTTAACTAGGTTATATTTAGATAATTTTGAGAGATTTTTCATGTTCACATGTCCAAATCTTCTATGCCATAACCAAGATTCATTGTTAGAGGCTATTAAGCAAAAATCATTTGAAAAATCAATTGTTTTCAAACACAATTCATAAATATTATTTTTACGAAAGCCTTGAAAAACAACATTTTGCATAGTAGAATCATAAATTAAACATGCATCTTTTTCAAAAACTATTTTATAACCTTTATCACACAATTGACTAATGCTTAAGAGATTATGCTTTAAGCCATTAACCAAAAGCACATTTTCTATAATAGGGTTAGATATTTTACCGACCATGCCAATACCGATGACTTTGCCTTTGTTGTTATCTCCAAAGGTGACGGTTCCTCCATCTATACTTTGAATGGTGGATAGTAGGTTGGCATGCCCTGTCATGTGTTTTGAACATCCGCTGTCTAATATCCAGCGTTCTTTCTTGGGTACCTATAAAAAATTTAAGGTAAATATGGTACCCTTTTTATTGGGTCTAAAACACATTAGTTTGGGGGAAACCAAACCCATGAAGAGTTTGATCTTCCTCCATAAGCAGGAATATAATAGGTAGAATTACACACATTCAGCATATAAGAATTGATATAAGCAATTCTATCATTCTGATTAAGACTGACTGGAACCATACTAGTTTGTTCTGTCCAGTCGACTTACCAGTGTTGCTTAGTCGACTGTTGGTGTACATCAGTCGACTGGTAGATATACTAGGTCGACTTATAGGAGGTTTTGATCTTATGGAATAAGATCCACTTTCTCTGGACAGACGACTGGTGGTGTGGTTCAGTCGACTTACCCGAATGTTAGTTTTGCTTTTATCACTGAAATTAACAACCTTTGGTTTTGCAAAGAAATCATACAACTTGTGTGTAACACTAGAAATAGATGCTGATTTATTCTTACTAGTGTTTAAAATAGGAGATTCTTTTACAGAAGGTTTCTTAAAACCAAGTCCAAATTTTTGACTAGATGTAACTTGATGATGAAGCATATCATTTAAATTCTCTTTGCCTTTGTTAAACTTAGACACGTTCTCTGAAATCTCTTCATAATTCTTTTTGAGAGTTTCAAGATCAGTATCTAAACTTGCAATGCGAGAATTTAAGGATTTTACTTCCTTATCAAGGTTAAGATTTTCTTGATTAAGTGTTTGATTCACTTTCTCAAGATTCTTAACTCTAATCTTTTCTTTCTTTAACTCTTGGAATATTTCATTAAAAGCATCAAGAAGATCTTCGGAATCATAATCATTACTTACATGTTCTTGTGCAGCCATAAAACACACATTTGCCACTTCGTTATTTTCATCCATTTCTTCTTCGGAAGATGAATCACTATCATCCCATGTAGCTTGATAGGCTTTTTTGTTCTTGGCAAATTTGTTCTTTGGATATTTGTCCTTCTTGAAGATGGATAATTTTCCCTTGTTCTTTGCATTTTCTAAGGGACAATCCTTCTTCATGTGACCTATTTTATTGCACCTGAAACATGTAGGAGCGTCATTAGAATCTTTACTTTTAGAATGAAACTTACCCTTCTTTAAGAACTTCTTGAATCTCCGAGTGAACATTGCTATTTCTTCTTCATCTTCTTTCTTATCTTCTGAGTCAGTCATGGCTTGAAAAGCCAATGATTTCTTCTTTGCTTGGTGTGATTCAGTATCTTTCTTTCGATCTTCAAGTTGGACCTCATATGCCATGAGATTTCCAACAAGATTCTCGAGAGTAAGTGTTGACAAATCATTCGCCTCCTCTATTGCTGTGGTTTTCTTCTCCCATTCTGGAGTGAGTGCACGTAGGACTTTTCTGACCATCTCTGCTTGGGTATAGATCTTTCCAAGCGCCACAAGAGAGTTTGTGATGTCTGTGAATCTTGTAATCATCTCGGACACAGTCTCATTGTCCTTCATTCTGAACATCTCAAACCTGTGGACAAGAACAGAAATTTTAGACTCTTTTACTTTATTTGTTCCTTCATGTGTTACCTCGAGTGTATGCCAAATTTGATGTGCGGTTGTAGCATTGGATACACGGTTGAATTCTTCCTTCGTCAGTGCACAGAATAAAGCATTCATTGCTTTGGCATTATTCATAGTCTGACTCTTTTGATCATCATTCCATTGTGCATATGGAATGGTAGGGGCAGTGTATTCCGTCTCTGTCATTTGCCATATCTCGTAGTTAATTGATTGGAGATAGATTCGCATTCGGCACTTCCAATAATTGTAGTTCGTTCCATCAAATAGTGGTGGCCGTTGTGTAGATTGGCCTTCATGGTACTGATTTGTATTTGAAGTGGTTGCCATAGCCTGTAACCTTGCTCTGATACCAAGTGTTGGATCCTGTAGGCTAAGCAACAAACACTAGAGGGGGGGTGAATAGTGTTTATCAAAAATAAATTGCGGAATAAATAATTTCTCTCGGCACGGTCGACTTAGTGGTGAACCAGTCGACTGATATAGCAAAAATAAAAGAAATTTAAACTCTCAATGCAGTCGACTTATAGATAAGGCAGGCGACTGATGAAGCAAAGAGAACAACTAATACAAGACTGAGCAGTCGACCGATATGAATCTGAGTCGACTGGCCAGACAAGTTTTGCTGAACTTAATTAAACAAAAGTAAATGCAAACACAAGATAATCAATCACAGAGTACACAAGATATATCCTGGTTCGGTCCTCACGACCTACATCCAGTCTCCAAGCAACCCACTTGAGATTTCCACTATACTTGAAAAAAATTACAAGAATACCCTACGGCGTTACGACAACAACCTTGTTTAACCCGTAGTCCTTTCTCTCAACCAGAGAAAGCAGACCCACTCTACAACCAAGAGTGAAAAGACACCGACTCTACAACCAAGAGTCAACAACCACTCTCCAACCGAGAGCAAAAGTACAAGAAGAATTTTTACAATCAACCTATAGCCTTGTTGGTGTATGTGTTGATGCACGAGGCTAAATCACAAGGTTGACTTCTATACTCAGTCCAGAGCGAATTCAATGCTATACTGGACTGAATGTAGAAAACTAAAGTGTATGAACTTTGAAAGCTTTGTTTCTCACAGAAAAATCTCTTAAAAGGTTTTCACTAGAATACTCGGATGTATATGAAATCAAGTTGTTCTTTTCAGAGAGATATGAAACTCTATATAAGGAGTTTTGATCTTCTGAACGTTGGAAAACAGTTACACAACTGTCAACCAACGGATCAGAACATTTGAGTTTGAAAAAATTCGATTTTGAAAATCAGAAAACGGTCAAAAGCTCTCGAACAGTCGACTGGGTTGCCATATGAGTCGACTGATCAGAGTTTGAATATTTTAAACAGTTTTGTACTTATCAGTCGACTGGCAAAAGCTTAAGTCGACTGGTACTTAAAAGTTAAAATTCTTCAAACTGTTTTGACTTATTTTTGGGGGTTTTTGAGAGACACACATTATGAAATTTTGAGTGTGTGTGTGTGTTGACAAGGCTTTACATCAGACTAAGACTCAACAAAAAATAAAATGTTTACAAGACAAAATAATATAACACATTTGAGCTTGAAGTCTTGAGTCTTGAGTCTTGAATTAAAACTTGATCCTTGTCTTCTTCATCTGTATCTGTTTGAGCTTGTTTGTTTGTTCAGCTAGAATTGTCTTTAGTCTCTGTACTGCAATGTAAGCTGTATAACATAGACACATGTTGCACTGTGTTGTGATCATCAAAATCAAGAATCAACACTATTCTCTGGCCGTCATATCATTATCAGAGATAAGAAGTTTTCTCTAAATTCGTGATTCACGTAAGGAGAGAAAGAGTAGTCAGCCAAGGAGAAGAAAGGTTGGTAGACCGTCGCCAACACGACGTCCAACCCGAGGAAGGAATACGTGCAGAAGATCTTGAGGTCGTTGACGGCTCGAGGTTGCTAGAAACTATCGTCTTCTTCTCATCGCAGGTATAATTCGTGAACCCTAGATTCCGCTATAAAGGGTTAGATCACGTATTAAATCTGTTAAGCTTTTATGATCGATACGCACACCAATCCGTGGTCCTGGGAATCATCGCAGTTCCATCAGATCCAAGCCGAAAGTTCTTTGTTAGCAAGACCCTCCCATCCGCCCTATGCTCCGACATAGTCCAGTGCATCCGAAGGAACCGAGACCTCTTTGCTTGGTCCGCTGCAGACATGCCCGGAATTTCCGAAGAGCTCTTGGTCCACCACCTCAGCGTTGCTCCGGGATCCAAACCGGTCCAACAGAAGAAGTGCAAGTTCGCCCCCGAGCGCCAGCTAGCTGTAAAAGAGGAGGTGGACAAGCTCTTGAAGGCCCAGTTCATACAGGAGGTAAACTATCCCGAATGGCTGTCGAATGCAGTGATGGTGAAGAAGTCCAATGGGACCTGGAGGATTTGTATCGACTTTACCGACCTCAACAAGGCATGCCCCAAAGACCCTTTCCCTCTTCCAAGCATCGATACTTTAATTGATGCCACTTCGGGCCATGAACTCCTCAGCTTCATGGACGCCTTCTCAGGCTACAATCAGATTCGAATGTTTCCCCCGGATATCCCGAAGACCTCCTTCATAACCGATCAGGGCCTCTACTGCTACAGGGTAATGCCCTTCGGTTTAAAGAATGCAGGGGCCACCTATCAACGCCTCATCAACAAGGTTTTTCAAGCACAAATCGGCCGAAATATGGAGGTATATGTTGACGATATGCTTATTAAGAGCATCCACGGAGCCGATCATGTGGACGATCTGCAGGAGACATTCGACGTACTCAGAAAACATAATATGAGGCTCAACCTGAACAAGTGTGTGTTCGGAGTCTCGTCGGGGAAATTCCTAGGCTTCATGGTCATCCAAAGGGGAATTGAGGCCAACCCCGAGAAGATCAAGGCCATATTAGATATGACTCCACCAAAGAATGTCAAAGAGATTCAGAAGCTAACGGGCCGCCTGGCAGCCATAGGGCGTTTCCTTTCCAAGTCAGGGGAGAAGTGTCTCCCCTTCTTCAAGGCTCTCACGGGGGCTAAAGGCTTCGAGTGGGGTCAGCAACATCAAGATTCATTCGACCAGCTCAAGGCTTACCTTGTCAATCCTCCTCTCCTCAGCAAACCAATTCCTGGCGAACCCCTCTACCTCCACCTAGCAGCCTCCGAGCAGACCCTCAGCGCCGTTCTCGTGAGGGAAGAAGATAAGACCCAAAAGCCCATCTATTACGTGAGCAAGGTACTTCGGGATGCCGAGCTCCGCTACCCCAGAATAGAGAAGATGGCATATGCCCTAGTGATGGCCGCAAGAAAGCTTCGACCATATTTTCAGTTCCATTCGGTGGTCGTTCTTTCCGACCAACCGCTGAAGCAAGTTCTCCACAAGCCAGAAACCTCCGGTCGCCTTATGAAGTGGTCTATCGAGCTGAGCCAGCATGATATAACGTATCAGCCTCGGACCACGATCAAGGCTCAGGCCCTAGCAGAGTTCATAGTTGAAAATACCATCCCCGAGTTCAGCCAAGCAATGAAGGGACCACATGTCTGGTCGGTTTATGTGGATGGATCCTCTTGTAACGAGGGAAGCGGAGCCGGGGTCATTTTGGCCGGCCCAGATGATTTCATCCTCCAATACTCCCTCCGTATCAACTTCAAGGCCTCGAACAATGAAGCAGAATACAAAGCACTCATAGCCGGCCTCGGAATGGCTCGCAATGCAGGGGTGGAGCGCCTCCGGATCTTTAGCGACTCTCAGCTGGTTGTAAATCAGGTCCTAGGCAAGTATGAGGCACGGGATGACCGAATGGTTAAGTACCTAGCCAAGGTCAGGAATCTCATGGCACTATTTGAAGAAGCCCTCATCCAGCGAATCCCCCGAGAAGAGAATGCTCAGGACGATGCCCTCTCCAAACTAGCCTCCTCCTCCCTCCAAGGTCTCGAGCAGACCGTCTTAATTGAAGTACTCCTGAAGCCAAGTATAGAAGACGAAACTTCTAATTCAATGGAGTTTCTACCTGTCCTGCTTCAAGATAACTGGATGAAACCCCTCGTTGAGTTCCTGAGGGATGGGCTCCTCCCCGAAGATCCTAAGGAAGCTCGCCGAGTGAGAACCCGAGCAGAGCGATACACACTTATCGAGGGCATCCTATACAAGCGTTCCTTCACACAAAAAGACGGCAAGCCTTATTTGAGATGCCTCTCCCCAGAACAAGCCGACTATGCCCTGCAAGAGCTTCACGAAGGTATCGGCGGGGCACATTCAGGGTCCAGATCCCTAGCCCGCAAAGTGTTGAATTACGGATATTTCTGGCCCACTCTCCTACAAGACGCCGAACGGCACGTTCGGCAATGCAGCTCTTGTCAGAAGTACTCCAACATCCTTCGCCTCCCACAAGCTACACTCACTTCCCTATCAAGTCCTATCCCTTTCGTAATTGGGGGATGGATTTACTAGGGCCATTCCTACCAGCTCCCGGTCAGTTCAAATTCTTAGTCGTGGCAATCGACTACTTCTCGAAGTGGATAGAGGCCGAGCCCTTGGACACAATCACCGAGAACAAAGTACTTCAGTTCTTCTGGAAGAACGTAATCTGCCGATTCGGTGTCCCTCGGGTCCTCATAACAAACAACGGAACCCAGTTTACCGGGACTGCCTTCCGAGCTCTATGTGAAGACCTCACCATCCAACAACGTTTCTCCTCCGTCTCCCATCCACACTCGAATGGCCAAGTGGAGAATGCTAACCGACAGATCCTCTCCGGTATTAAGAAGAGGTCGGATAAATGCTCTAAAGGCTTATGGGTCGATCAGCTCTCCAACGTGTTGTGGAACTACCGCACCACAAAATGGACCCCCACAGGAGAGTCTCCATTCAATCTCACCTATGGGTCCGAAGCTATGATCCCCCTAGAAGTTGGTATACCCTCTCATTGTCTAATGGCTTATGAAGAAGAACAAAATGCCAGAGAGCACCGAGCAAATCTAGACTTGATTGATGAGATCCGTGAAAGAGCTGCCATTCGTCAACAAAGCTACCAGAGAAGGATCGAGTTGGCATACAATAAGAGAGTCCGTCCTACCGACCTCAAAGAAGGGGACTTGGTCCTCAGAAAGTTCGCCATCTCTTTTTCTGGTCAGAAGAGCAAACTAGCTCCAAATTGGGAGGGACCTTACAAGGTCACCAAAGTAGTTCGGCCTGGGACATACAGACTAGAAGACCTCGAAGGCAGAGAGATCCCAAGGACTTGAAATGCCGACTATCTTTTGAAATACCAAGAGAGAGCATTAACGCCTCTCTAAGTATTCTGGGATGTCGAATCGTTCCTCTCCTTTTACTTGTGATGTTTCCTTTATTTCTCTCTTATAATAATGGCTCGCAACTTTAGAAGTAGCCAACTATTAGCTATTAATAAAGAAAGTTTTCACATTTTACTTGTAAAATTGCTTGTATCTCTCTGCTTTTACTCTTCACCCTAACGATGGTTCGGAGTCCAATACTTGGCTCGATTCTACTTCGCAAGCTCGCTCTTAAGCAAACTAGAAGTAGTTCGCCATTCGGAACTGCTCCCACAACCGTTGAACAACTCTAACGATGGTTCGGAGTCTAACACTTGGCTCGATTCTACTTCGCAAGCTCGCTCTTAAGTGAGCTAGAAGTAGTTCGCCATTCGGAACTGCTCCCACAACTGTTGAACAACTCTAACGATGGTTCGGAGTCCAACACTTGGCTCGATTCTACTTCACAAGCTCGCTCTTAAGCGAGCTAGAAGTAGTTCGTCATTCGAAACTGCTCCCACAACCGTTGAACAACTCTAACGATGGTTCGGAGTCCAACACTTGGCTCGATTCTACTTCGCAAGCTCGCTCTTAAGAGAGCTAGAAGTAGTTCGCCATTCGGAGCTGCTCCCACAACCGTTGAACTACTCTAACGGCGAGTTCGGAGTCCATCGCTTGGCTCGATTGCACTCCCTCAGTATCCCGAACCGAGCGGACGAGGAACCGACCTCCACATATGGAGAAAAATTCCGCCGAACCAATTTCACCGTTGGATCGTCTCCAAATGCATACCAGAACATGATGAACGAATCAGATCGTGCCACGTATCCACAAAACGACAAGATAGCATTTTCTCGAAACTCGAGCCTCCCGCCTAGTGATTCGTGCCATGATCGTGATCGGTCGTCCAGATTGAGCCACGTGGGAGTCCAACACTTGGCTCGATTCTACTTTGCAAGCTCGCTCTTAAGCGAGCTAGAAGTAGTTCACCATTCGGAACTGCTCCCACAACCGGTGAACAACTCTAATGGCGAGTTCGGAGTCCAACGCTCGGCTCAACTCCACTCCCTCAGTATCCCGAACCGAGCGGACGAGGAACCGACCTCCACATATGGAGAAAAATTCTGCCGAACCAATTTCACCATTGGATCGTCTCAAAATGTGTACTAGAACATGATGAACGGATCAGATCGTACCATGTATCCACAGAACGACAAGATAGCATTTTCTCGAAACTTGAGCCTCCCGCCTAGTGATTCGTGCCATGATCGTGATCGGTCGTCCAGATTGAGCCACGTGGGAGTCCAACACTTGGCTCGATTCTACTTTGCAAGCTCGCTCTTAAGCGAGCTAGAAGTAGTTCACCATTCGGAACTGCTCCCACAACCGGTGAACAACTCTAATGGCGAGTTCGGAGTCCAACGCTCGGCTCAACTCCACTCCCTCAGTATCCCGAACCGAGCGGACGAGGAACCGACCTCCACATATGGAGAAAAATTCTGCCGAACCAATTTCACCATTGGATCGTCTCAAAATGTGTACTAGAACATGATGAACGGATCAGATCGTACCATGTATCCACAGAACGACAAGATAGCATTTTCTCGAAACTTGAGCCTCCCACCTCGTGATTCGTGCCATGATCGTGATCAGCTATCCAGATTGAGCCACGTGGCTCGGGTCTGAAATCCGAGCTACCACACTATTGAAGTGCAAAGTTGCCTCGGTATACCCCGAGCAAGAGCTAAAGTTCTGCAGCTAAGGTAAGAGTTCTATGGCTAGAACGCTCGAAGAAGTTAACTATTGGTTCTTATGGTTCGTTTCAAGAGTAAGGCGACTACGGTACAACAATGAGCAGACGAACTTCGATTTCATTAAAACAACTTGATAAATTTACAAGGTAAGAAGTTGCAACAAAAAAGACGATGCAAGAAATCAAAAGCCCAGTACAACTTGTTCAGCGCCTCCTCAGAATGGGGACGTTCCGATTCAGAGACACTCGGGGTTTTCGTCTCTTCATCTCCGAGCTCGACTCTAGGCCGACGAACTGGGACGCCTCTTCGCCACTAACCCTAACAGTGGCTCCAACCGAGGCTCCGCTCGAGCTAACAGCTACACCACTTTGGGCATCAGCCGCAGTCCGACCAACGACAGGAGCACGAGTCGCAAGCTCGTAAAAGGAGATCCCTCGCGCTCTCTCTTCGCGAGTGCACGAGGTGCTGCGGACGTTAGTCCTCACGGGCTGAGGCTTCAGACGAGCCACTTCCTCCTCGAGCTTAACGATCCTGTTTTTCAAAGTGTCATCCTTAACCAGTATCTTGAATCGAGGGAGTTTTGCCGAGCTCGGGTACTCAGCACTATCAGATATAATGCGACGCAAATTGGTCACCTCGATGCTCTTGTCGACCGTGACCCTCTGCAGCTGCTCGACCTTCTTCACGAGCTCGTCTCGCTCGGCTAGCACCGAGGCCAGCTCTTCCTCCTTCGTCGAGAGCTCCTTCTCGACTATTCGCAAGTGGTGTACCTCGGCCAGCAGCTCGCTGTTCTTCTTCTCCACATTGAGCGACACTCTCCTGATCAGCTCGATCTCGCCCTCGAGGCGAGCCTCGCGAGACTGCTTAAACAGTTCTGCACGGCACTGAGCTTCTGCGGTAACCGGTGCGTGTTCGACGTTCTAAAAAATGAGGGCATCACATTGAAAGACTAAAAATCCGAACAAAACAGTTAGACAAGACCGAAACAAAATTCTTTTTCCATTCATAACAGAAGCGGTGGCCAGTCCGCGAAAAGGCATTACATCCAAAGTAGAGAAAAACAAAAATACAAGAAGACGAGAAGATCAAGGGTCCACCTACCGCGGCGGCTCGACCACAGGCGCCTCGCCAGACGGCCCATCGCCCCCCGTTGCCCCGGCAATGGGGTCGGCCACCACAGTCTCAGGGACCACAGGCGCTTCCTCGTCCTGCTGAGCCACCTCCTCCTCGTCACCTTCCTCCTCTTCGTCCTCCTCTTCTTCGCCCTCTACCGTGGCCCCGGGCCACAGCCTATATCCAATTCTCTGGAAGCCGGGGACGCACTCCTGGACATGGTCGAGTGCCCTTTCATAGGACTTCTCCATGTTAGAAGCCATGTGCGCCTTCGCCTCGGCCTCAACCTCCGCCCTTATCTTCGCCGCCGCGGCATCCTTCTCCGCCTTCGCCTCCTCCAGTGCCTTCGCGGACGCCGCCAACTCCTCGGCAGCCTTAGCGACTTTGGCAACCTCGTCGGCAAGCCGCCCCTTAGCTCGCTCCAGGTCCGCCTCGAGGTCGGCGACCCGAACCACCACGCCATCCGAGCATCTCTGCTCTGCCTCGAGCTGCCGAACTGCCCTCGCCTTCTCCGCCCTATCCTTGTCGCTGGCGGCCTTCAACTCCCTCTCCTGTTCGGTGAATTCTTGGATGAGGTGGCTGAAGTGACAAGTGGCCTGCCAAAGGAAAAAGAGAATAAGAACAAAGTAAAAGCCGAACGGCAGACTTAAGAAATTCTCAAAAAGAATGAATACAAAGCTTACCGACACGAGCGACCGAGCGACTTCGTAGGTGTCATCGCCAGTCGTCCCCACCTTCAGTGCTGCTCGATCCTTTGGGGTCGCTAAGTGCTTGATGGCTTGCATGCACATCTGCGAGTCCCCGAGGAAGCAGTCATGGTTCTTGACTCGCCAGTCTGGGACGAACAGCTTCTTGTGCTGCTCGGTCAGGATCTCCTCGGCCTGAGTGGTCAGGGGCGGAGCCTCGAGCGACAGCACCGCCGAAATGTTGAAGGCCTCACCGGCCATGGCAGACGCGGCAGGAGCCGAGGGGTCGGCGGAGACGACCACCGCTGGCGAGGGGGCCTCAGGAACGGTAGTAGGCGGAGCAACTGCCGAAGGAGCCTTAGAGGGTCGGCCGGACGAAGCCGTCGTGCTCGGCCTCTTCCTCTTCCTTCTGTCGGCATCCTTGCCTCGCTCATTCATCATCCCCAAAAAATCCATCTTCGGCGCTTCTGTTCCGGACAACCAAACAAACAGCAAGTTAGAGAAACGAGCAAGAAACTTAGAAAAAATATAATACTACAAGATGTCAGGAGCGTACTCAGGTCGATCGGACTAAGGCCCGACCCGTGTAGCACCTCCTCGGTCATTTCCCTCCAGCTCAACATTGGGAGAGCAATGATCTTCTCCGCCACTTCCGCCTCGGCCACTGTCAGTACCGGGTCGACCCTTGCAAACTTCGGCACCTCTAGTTTTCACCGAGTCGGAATGTTCAGCATCGAGGGCTCCTTCACCAAAAAGAACTTCTCCTTCCAACCTTTTATCGAGTCCAGATTCTCTATGAGCCTAACGCCATTCCGGGGTGACAGATAGTAGCGATGCTCGGTCTTGTGCATCCGGTGAATCCGATACATGCTCCGAAGTATCACCATGTCTGGCTCGACCTCGGCGTTGCAGCACTGCAGCAAGAAGGCATTCACGTGACGCCAGGTGTTCAGCATAAACTGCGTCGGCGCCAGGCAGTACCACTGGAGGACCTCTAACACAAAGAGGTGCAGAGGAAAACGCAATCCAGCGTTCAACGAGTCGTAGTCGAACACACACATATCCGACGACAGATTGGAGTTCGCTTGCATCCCAGGGCCGGGGAGGATCAGCTTGTACTCCGGGGGGGATGGCGAACCCTTTTCTGATCCGGAGCAGGTCTTTCTCGGATAATACTGACGCAATCTCGTCCACCTCGGTAGTCTGGACCGGGTTGTTCTCCTCGTAGACTGCCGACCGACCTACGATCGCCTTCTTCAGAAGGTCACCCTCGTATTGCTTGACCCCGGCATGGCCGGACAGTACACTAGGGTACCGGCCCGACTCAGGGGCTCGCCTCTCGGTCTCCACGATCTCCTCGACTACAGGAGATCGGGCCACTGCCTTCTTCTTCTTCTTCTTCTTCACCTCGGCCACGGACGGCCCGAGCACCTCCTTCCCCTTTCTTCGGATCTCCATTCGCTTCCCCTCCTCGGCGCCACTATCGCCCGAGGACGAGGCCTCACTCCCTGGGTCTACTCTTGACATCTCTAAAAAAAAGCTAAGACAAATAAACTGACATTGATGTGACGTGGCCTTGAAGTGATGTTCACGGTCGGAATTAGTTTGCCGGAAATCGCTTGGCCCACTCGACAGCTAACGCAACCGGCTTGGAGCTAAAATAGCCGCTAGCAGAGCACACAGAGAGTAAAAGTGAAAACTTGGAATGAAAAGTGAGAAATGAGCTCTGGGGTGGGGGAGTGAGAATTTATAACCTCAAAGCGACGTTTGGACTTCCTTGGGCATTTAAAAGCCCACTAAGAGAAGGCAAAACGCCAAAACAGAGAGTTGCGACGTTTCAAAACAAAAACTCTTCAAATCGCTTAACTCCATCACCCGGCCACCAGTGTGCATAGCCGAGCTACCAAACAGCTTCGCTAAGCAACCGAGCTACTGGGTCGGAGGATGGCGACGGTTCAGAACCAGGACTCTTCAAAACACCAAACTCCATCCCTCGGCAATCAACACCTTGACGTGCCACCAAACAACCATTCTAACCGAACCGAGGTACGAGGTACCGACCTCCACATATGGAGAAAAATTCTGCCGAGGCTGAATTACCGTCGGATCGTTCCAAAATTCGTGTCAAAACATGATGGACGGTTCAGATAGCGTCACGCCCACAAAATGACAAGATAACGTTTTCTCGTGATCTGAACCCCGTCCTCGTGATTCACGCCGTGATGGACGCTCCAGATCTAGCCACACGTACCTTCCGAGCTGCCAGCCACCGGTGTGCATGCCCGAGCAACCGAACAGCTTGGCTAAGCGACCGAGCTACTAGGTCGGAGGATGGCGATGGTTCAAAACCAGAACTCTTCAAAACGTCTAACTCCATCCCTCGGCAAACAACGCCTCAACGTTCCACCGAACAACCATTCTAACCGAACCGAGCTGCCGAGGAACCGACCCCCACACATGGAGAAAAATTCTGCCAACCCTCCTTAACCGTTGGATCTTGTCAAAAAACGTGCTCGACGTGATGGACGGCTCAGATCTTGCCACGTTCACTAAACGATAAGATAGCATTTTTGGGGGATTCGCGCTGAGATGGACGCCCAGGATCGTGCCACGTAGCTCGGAAGATCCCGACGCACCGAGCCGAGATACCGAACAACTGGGCTGGACCACCGAGCCCCTAATATAGTAGACAAGGAATTGAGCCACGGGAGCGCTAAGCTGAGCTAACGAACAGCTTGGTCGAGCCTTCGAGCTACTAGGTCGAACCGAACGTCCTGTCGGAACACTTATTCGGCCTACAATGCCGAGCTGCCAAGCCGAGTGGACGAGGAACCGACCTCCACATATGGAGAAAAAAGAGGCCGACCCTTCTCAGCCGTTGGATCTTGTCAAAAAATGTGCTCAATGTGATGGACAGCCCGGATCTTGCCACGTTCACTAAACGACAAGATAGTATTTTTTGGGGATCCGCGCTGAGATGGACGCTCAGCATCATGCCACGTAGCTTGACAGATCCCGAGTCGAGGAGCCGAGCTACCGACCCTTTCATACGAAGAAACTATCTGCCGAGGGACATGGATCGTCCAATCGCCCAGAACCGCACTGGAATGGACGCTTAGGATCGTGCCACGTAGCTCGGCAGATTCCAAGCCGAGGAGCCGAGCTGCCGACCCTCTCATACGAAGAAACTATCTGCCGAGGGACATGGATCGTCCGATCACCCAGAACCATGCTGAAATGGATGCTCAGGATCGTGCCACGTAGCTCGGCAGATTCCAAGCCGAGGAGCCGAGCTGCCTACCCTCTCATACAAAGAAACTATCTGCCGAGGAACATGAATCGTCCAATCGCCCAGAAGATCGCGCTCGATGCTAATGGAGGGCCCAGATCGCGACACGCCATAAATCGGTATTAAAAATTAGTTTTTATTTATTTTAATCATTTTATTATTTAAAAATTGCGAAAAAACTACTAAAAATTCGGGAAAATTAACTAAAAATTCTAGGAAATAATTATAAATTCGGGGGTATATTTTTGAGCCCCTGAACGAACAATTGTTGCCTAGAACGTGTTGTTAAGACCCCCGAACGACCGATTAACACTTCGCAAAATTAAATAAATAATCCAAAAAAATAGATAAAAATCACCAAACATTCAGAAAAGCTCAAGAACAACTTAGACTGCAACCAACTTGAAAAATCACCACACTACCTCCTTCAAAGATTCAAAACCTTCCATTTGGACTCCGATACAACTCCGCCAGCCATTAAAACAGTAAAACTACTCCTCAAAGGCTGATCAAACTCAGTCTTCGGGAGTGGGAGGATCGTGATATGGCTAAAAATGGGGTTAAATCGGAACCGTCCAAATCGGGCACGAATCTTGAATCCCAGGGGTAAAACGGTGATTTCACCTACCAATGGGTCTGAAGCGGGTACTGGTTCTCCTCCTCGAAGAGCCACTAACCCGCGAACGGATCCACCTCAACTAGGTGCGGGTTTCAACCCGCAGCAAACCCGGTCCAGAAAGGATAGAATTAGGGCTTTTGATTAATCCTGATCAACAGCCCTGATTCATATCTATCCTTTCACTGGGGATTAGGGATTACATTCCTTATCTAACCACAAGGATTACATTCCTAATCTGACCCCAGCGGCACCTATAAATACCCCCCATCCATCTCCATTAAGAGGTAATCAATCTTTTGCCAGTTTTTACGCTCTTTCATAATCACTTCTGATTACTGACTTGAGCATCGGAGGGTGCGTCGCTGGGATCAACCCCGGTGTCTCGCACTTTTTGCAGGTGAACGGTGGGAGTCAACGGTCAAATTCCGGCGGAACAGGTAACAGGTTTACTATTCAAAGTTTTCCAAGAATCCACAAATACTATCTGTTTGCCCCCACACCAAATTCAGCGGCAACAACCTCCATTATAATGTACCCCTTGTCATCTGGCATCTCCAACTCAACTGTTTCCTCACTCACTACTTCACAAATCTCATAATTTCTCGTTCTCACATAACGCTCTGTAGACTTGTAAGTATAAAACTTCTCCCTCACGAAGCAAATGAGAGAACAACCCAAATCAGGAAACCAACCAGAATTTACATCTAAAGAATTTGAAATAAGAAGATAATCAAAATTTTCACCTGATTCATTTTCACTGACAACATTTGCGCTCTTATGATTCAACACTTTCTAACAATCTCTCTTGTAATGCCCAGTCCTCTTGCAATATCAGCAACAGATCACACCTTTAGGTGCATTTTCCTGTTCAATTGAAGGATCTTCCACTGCTAAGCAACTATTGGAAGCAGGATGCTGATTTATGAGTCTCCTTCCGAAGTTGATCTTCCTTTAAGCTTTTGATCACACCAGCCACCAAAAGACTCTCCTTGGCAGATTTTTCATGTAGCATGGTAGTTATCAAATGCTTGTACAAATCTAGTAGTGAATATATCAAGTTGAAAGCTTTATCCTTTTGTCTTAGATCATCTGGATCTAACACCTTATTAAACTCCGAAATATGATCTTGAAGAGTGGTATCTTCCTTCATAGTGAAACTGTAACTCACAGTTTCATCTGTACGTATTTTATTACGTAAACCTTGTATTTTATTTATCAAAACATTTTTCTCACTTTTTGGACTCTTAATCGTGCATTATTTGATTCTTGTCAAAGCTCAAATATTTTCTGATCCATTCTATAATGTTTTTGATTTTTCAATTGGACTTTAAATTTAAACTCTAATCCGGATTAATCCTAACTATATTTCTAATCCTAATCTAATCCCGTAATCAACCCCAACTCCCAACCATATTTTACGGCCTCCTATTCACTAACCTAAAATCTCATTTACCAGCCAATCCCCTACTCCTACTCCCTGCATTTTTCTGTACACTAAGTGGGTGTTTGGTTGGTTGTAAAACTTTTTCAAAGTTGTAAGATTACTGTAGAGAAAAGAAATATGTGGAAATGAATTCTTAAAAAGTGGTTTGGTTGAATGTAGATTTACTGTTGCTGGAATAGTTTTATATGAAATATTGATTTTGTTTGAGTTGTAAGAACATTATACAGAAAGTAATTTAAAACACATTTTTAAAATTTTGGTTTTATTTGAAATTATTATCAATTAATTAGGATTTAAACTAATTAACTAAATTAAACAAAAAAACCGAAAATTAAAAAATAAAACCGGTGGAAAATTTTAAGTAGATAAAAAAAAACCGAATTAAAAAAAAACCAAAACTTAAAAAAAAGGTTGAAAAAACAAAATCTTAAAAAAAACCGAGACATAAAAAACCATGCCTTATATGCTGGACCCACGTCGGCCAGGAAAGAAAACTTTCCTTGGTTTAAATACAATTTTGTAAATAGTGTTAATGACAAAGGAAAACAAAGTTAGTTGCTACTAAGATTAGGGTTTTTTTTGATTTTTCGTATTTGCTTCTTCAAGGCGATTTTCTCCTTCTTCCTGAATCCTCTCCGACCTTCAGATCCGCTCCATCCCCCGTTTATCTCCCTCACCCCCCTTCATTAAAAAGTCTCCTCTCTCCTTGATCTACAGACCCATCTCCTTTTCCTCTCAGATCTCCTTTTTTCCCCATTCCTCACTTTTCGCCTAGTGGTTTCCCTTCCGGTTGTGGCTCTGCATTTCTCCCGAGCCTTCCTTCGGCCCCAGTTCTCCAATCTTGTTTACTCTTCCTCCGGCGCCCTTTCGTCTCGACCCCAGTTCCGCCAAGGTGGAGGCCTGCTCCTTCCAGTCGGCTGCTTCCCCCGAGCTGGCTCGCATCGATCCTAGTTTGGACGATCCTCCTCGAAGTTCATCAGCGATGCGTGGCCTTGGTTTCTTTGGCTCTAAGCACTGTAAGTTCATTTTATTTCTGCACAGATTTTTTTATCCATTGTTTTATTCGTGAGTGATTGCCATTTTGTCGTGCCCCCTCTGTTGGCGCGACCTTTGATCCTTTTGGGGCGAGTTCCCCTGAGGCATCTTATTGTGTCTCTGCTTCTCTTTCATCGCTGTGGGGGTTGTTTTGTCTCTTTTCGTGAGAGAGATAGTGTTTGTTGCTTTGATTGCGGTTACCGTTTTAGGCCCGGAGCTCTCTCTTCTTCTTCCTTTCATCTTGTGGTGTTTAGCATCACAGGGTGCGGTTTTGTGCTGTTCTGTAGCCTGGTGTTTTGACACCTCTTTCTTTCTTCTCTATCTTTGTTTTTGCTCTCTTGGTGCTCCTCCACCGTCTTTCTGATCTCTTACTGCTCTCATCCTTTATTTTTTCCCTCCCTGTTATTGTTGAGGTGGGCCTTTCTCATGTAGGCCCATGGATACCTCTTGGGTGAAGTTGTGAAGAAAAAAAGAATCATAAAATCCCATATCACATCGGCCCAAGTAAGGCCCTCTGGCGAGAAGCTTCCTTCTGCCTTCTTGTCCTCTTTATCCCGCCCTCTCTCTCCATCACCGCCATTCATTCCTCCCTATTCTCCTTCTCTTCACCGAAAAAAATTGTTGGTTTGTTTTCGCTGCTTCCAGCAAGGACATTTCAAATTAGACTGCCCCTTCAAGATGAAGTGCCTTTTTGCAAGAAATCGGGCCATGCTAAGCACCGATGTTTTGCGCTTCAAAAGATACTTGGGTTGCCATTAGGCGTTCCTATTTCCGATCAGTTTGTGAAAGCATTGGATCTTAAATCTCTTCGCAGTCAATTGACGTCCTCTAAACCCCCTAAATCTCAGCAGCCATCTCCCGCATCCAGTGCTCCACTGCTTCCCACCCCTTCTCCGGATCGTCAGCACCACTATTCTACTCCCCTCCCTCCTATGTCCTCTGCTGTTCATGCTCGCGCTGTTAAGCAGCCTATTCTTCAGGTTTACTATCCTAAATCTGAGTTATCTGATCGTTTGGTTTATTTTAATAACTTTGGCGCCATTTCTTTCTCTGGGGGCACAGTTTCTTTCTACACGCTTAACTCTTTTCTTAGTAACTTCTGCAATGTTGAGGATTGGGACTGGGTCCTTTACAACTGTTCCAATGGTGATCTTGTTATCCATTGCCCCTCCTCTAAGATCCTGGAAGATCTTATAGCGGCTCCCTCTTTGACTATTGGCAACATTTCTTTGGCAGTCATGCAGTGGGTTAAGACTCCTTCATCTATTCCAGCACTTGATTCTTCAGTTACCAAGGTTTCTCTCGTGGGTCTCCCTCCATTTTGTGATTCTCCCCGCTTGGTAGGGGAGATGGCTAAGTGTATCGGGGAGATTGTTAAAATCATTTCCAAGGCGAGATTGGCCTCTAGTAGTCTGCAAATTGAAGCTACTTTTCGTTGTTATTCTCTTCCGGATCGCATTGTAGCTTTTAATCTTACTGATGGCATCTCCTCTTTTGCGGTATCTGTGCATTACCATGACTCTCCTCCTGTTGCTCATCGTTCTGGTTCCAACCCTAAGTCTTTTAGATCGGAGCTTTCATCGACTTTTCACCCTGGTTCAGTTTCTTTGGCTAAGACTAAATCCCCCAAACTGAAAGAGGGGATTGCTGGTGCATCCCGCAGCACACCGCATTCTTCTTATAGGCCTCTGGCCATTCCCTACAGCTCTAAAATTTCTCCGTCTAAATCCCCCAACCTGGTTTGGATTAACCCAGAGCATCAGACTGTGAAAGGCAGCTCTAGTGTGAAAGCTCCGATCTCCTCTACTCCTTCTAATGATCCTCAGCCCATTTTCTCCAAAATGGCTCCTGAGGTTGTGGCATCTCCGCCGTCTGTTAAGGCTAAGGCCTCTTCCTCTCAATGGCCGGCTTGGGAAGTTAACCCTAACTTTGCTTCGGATTGGGAACAATTTCAACAACTAGTGCACTTCCCCACACCGACTAAGTCGGAGCCTGCTTTTACTTCATCTAAGATTTCGTCTAATCCACCCATCAAAGGCTCCGATTAGGTTGAGCAGGACTCCCTCTTATCGGAAGAGGAAGCGGAACTGTCCAAAGTTCCTTCCAAGGAGATATCCTTTCTTTTTCTTTATTTGCACTCTTCTGAGCACTTTTTCATTTCTGCGGTTTGTATTTTTAAACTTATACTTTTCGGCTTCTCTTCCAATGCTTTTGATATTTTTGCTCATGCTCGTTTCTGCCTTGGAACCAAGGGTTTCACTCCTGTCTCTCTTAGATGGATTTCCTTCTCCCTAGCAGAGTTAGCTAGGGATTGTATGGGTTCCTGTCCACCCATATCCTCCATCTCTAGAGGTCAATCGTCCAATTTTTCAATTGTTTCGATTGAGACCGATTGCCCTTCGTCTTCACCTTATTCTTCGTGTGACACCATAGATCATTCCTCTCTGTTTAAGGAGAAGAATGAGTCTTCCATCAAAGCCTTTAATTCTTATCGCTCTAAACAACGTTTCATTAGAACTAGCGCGCGCCTTAGAGCTATAAAGTCCCAACTGTCGGTTTCATCCGACTCTCCTGTGCCAGTTAGCAAGTCATCCCCTAGCCATGAGCAGTCTTTGCCTGATCCTTTATCTGTGATTTCCTTTGACCAATTTGGTTCTATTTATGTTCCCGTGTTCGACTCTTTCTCTAACTCGGAATTGGCCTCTTCTGCTCAAGACTTGGGTTTCTTGATCGATCCTTTAGACTCCCCCCGTATCTGTTCTCTGAGAAGACAAGAACTTTCTAGAGTCTTGGAGCGTCGTCTTTTTAATGATTAGTGTTTCTTGGAACATCCGTGGTTTGCACTGCCCTACCAAGCAAAGGGCGATCTTTGATTTAATCTCTTCTTCCCGCTGTGATCTTATTTCTATCCAAGAGTCCAAGCTGGTTTCCCCCTCTCCTGCGATCTTTCGTAACTTAGGAGGTTCTATTATCTCTAAATGGATATCTCTGGACGCGATTGGTTCTAGAGGTGGGATCCTTTTCGGTTTCAAAGAGGCTCAGTTCTCTTTGTTATCAGTTCATCGCCTCAATTTTTTCCTTATTTTCCAGCTCCATTGGACTTTGTTCAATTGCCCGCTTACCGTCATTTCGGTGTACGGCCCCTATACCTCTGATAGACGCCCGCTTTTTTGGAATGAATTCATTTCCTTACAGCAATTCTCATCCGATCTCTGCTTCCTTTGCGGGGATTTTAATGTTACTCGTTTTTCCTCTGAAAGATCGAACCCGGTTTCTTCTCTCTCTCAATCTTGCTTCTTCAATGATTGCATCAGAAACCTTCAGTTATCGGACCTACCAATATCTGGTAGGTCTTTCACTTGGTCTAATCAACGCGATCCCCCCTCTTTTGCCAAACTAGATCGTTTTCTTGTTTCGCAAGATTGGTTGGCGCGATTTCACCAATCTTTCGTCCAAGCTCTTCCCAACCCTTCTTCTGACCATGTTCCGATTATGCTTCATTCCAATTTCTGCTTCAATTCTCAGCACAAATTCCATTTCGAAAAACTCTGGTTGCAGGACCAGCTCTTTATCAATCTTGTGTCTGAATGTCTTGCGGTCGTTTCCGGTTCATCCGGATTAGGCAACCTTCTCCTGAAAATGCACGCCATCAAGCACGGGTGCAAAATCTGGAGG
The DNA here is from genome assembly GCA_017893485.1 of Hemerocallis citrina. Lineage (NCBI taxonomy): Eukaryota > Viridiplantae > Streptophyta > Magnoliopsida > Asparagales > Asphodelaceae > Hemerocallis > Hemerocallis citrina. The sequence continues at coordinate 396,388,084 of CM030358.1, forward strand.
CACGAGAGGCAACGTCACACCAACTTTCTTAAGATTTTTCTTTTGCAGACTATTGAGTCCATCGACAAGATGGAAGAATTAGGTCCAGTTTCTTATTCTTTTCGTTCGGAACGTATATCTTGTAAGCAAGAGTACGCAGACATCCTCCACCAGGACCATATTAAATGGGCTCAAAGAGCTCGGGTCAAATGGATGAAGGAGGGTGACGCGAACACTGCTTTTTTTCACAATTTTGCTTCGCATAGACAGCATTGCAACCGTATTTCGTCCATCTCGGCCCAGGGAGTGGAGTTGAATTCTGATGATACCATTCATCGGGAATTTCTTTCTTTCTATAAGAATCTCATCGGCTCGAAAAAACATCGTATGTTAGAGCTCGATTGGCCTCATCTTTATGGTAACCAAGATCATGATCTTTCCTCGCTCGAGGCCCCGTTCTCTATTGATGAAATCAAATCGGCGGTTTTTGCTTTAAAAAGTGATTCGGCGCCTGGCCCTGACGGTTTTCCTGCGTTCTTTTTTCAAAAGTTTTGGGATCTGCTCAAAGAGGATCTCCTCAAAATGTTTCATGACCTTCATGAGGGAAACTTTTCTTTTGACCGCATTAATTACGTGCACATTGTTCTCATTCCCAAATTAGCAGGGGCTCACCGAGTGTCCGAATTTAGACCTATCAGTCTCATCAACACTACTTTCAAGATCATTATGAAAGTTCTTTCTTCTAGACTGAGTGCAGTCATTTCTCCCCTTATTGACTCAGCTCAATCTGGTTTCATCAAAGATCGTCTCATTCTTGATAGTTTGGCTTCTGCCCAAGAAATCATCTCCCACTGTCACAGAACCCAATCGGAAGGCATTCTTCTCAAGCTCGACTTCCAAAAAGCTTATGACAATGTCAATTGGGACTTCTTGCTGGACATTCTCATTTTCCGAGGTTTTGGTCCCAAATGGATAGCGTGGATTAAATCCAGCCTATTCTCTGGTACTTCTTCATTATTCATCAACGGGTCGGAAGGTCACAAATTCAAAATCAGATGTGGTCTCCGTCAAGGAGATCCCCTATCATCTCTTCTTTTCTCGCTTGTGGCGGATGTTTTCAGCAAACTATTGCGTAATGCTTGGAATTTGCAGATGGTAGAAGGTCTGGGTAGTTCCCCCTTCTTTGAGGGAGTGCTCAACCTTCAATATGCCGATGACACTATTATCTTCACCAAACCGAGCACCCACTCTCTGCGTAATCTCAAGCTTCTCCTCTACTGTTATGAAATGGTGTCCGATTTGTCGATTAACTTCCAAAAATCCTCTGTGCTCTGGTTGGGTGGTTCTCCCAACCGCCAAGTAGAGGTCTCCAATTTCTTTAATTGTCCGGTCGCTTCTTTCCCGATTACTTACTTGGGTATTCCTCTTCGCTGGGGTAAACTTCATAGATCGGACTGGTTCCCTTTGATTGAAAAGGTTGAGGCCAGGCTTAATGTATGTTCGAGCAAGCTCTTGTCTCGAGGAGGTAGACTGACTCTTATTAACTCAGTGATTTCGGCCTTGCCTCTCTACCTTATGTCTTTCTACTTTTTGCCTTCATGGGTCATTAAAAGATTGGATCAAATTAGGAGTAATTTTTTTTGGAATGGTTCATCTACTTTTAAACCAGGGTCTCACCTGTGTCAGTGGAAACTTATTTGCACGTCCAAAGAGGAAGGGATCCTTGGTGTTCTGGATATTCGTCACCATAACATCGCCCTTTTAGGAAAATGGTTGTGGAAGCTACATAACTCTGACCATTTACCTTGGATTCGTTGTATTAGAGACTATCGATCTTCCTCTTCATCTTGGTGGGAGTTTCCGGAGGCGACTCATCGCCTCGCTTCTCCCTTCTGGAAACGTATTTGGAAGGCTGCAACTGCTTTCCAGTGAATTTCCTATCGTATTTGCCACGATGGTTCTAGAGCCAAGCTCTGGACTGACTTGTGGATTGGCAATACCACGCTAGCCACGGCTTTTCCTCCTCTTTTCAATTTGGCAGTTTTGCCCAAGGCTACTGTAGCGGACTCTTTCACTTTGATCGATGGGGCTCGTTACTGGTTTATTCCTTTCTCTATTGTTCTTCCTCCACCTTTGAATGATATGTTTGAACACTTCATTTCTTACCTCAATAGCTATGAATGGAAATCATTCGAGGGTATCGGTTGGCACTGGTCCTCGACTGGCACGTTTTCTGTGAAATCTTTTTACCATTTAATTAACTCGAGAGGTGTCCGCTCGCCTATAGCCACTTTTTTCTGGGATTCGTGGGCGCCTCTTAAGGTTAAGATAACGTCTTGGCTTGCGTTTAATAACAAGCTTCTCACAGTCGATAATCTTAACAAAAGGAACTTAGCTTGGGGCCAACTCTGTTCGTTGTGCTCTCTACACGCTGAAAATGTCAACCATATTTTCACTCAATGTCCTACTATTATCTCCCTATGGAAGATTTGCGCTCTGGCATGGGGTTCTGATTCTACTCCCCCAGACTTAGCGTCCGTTTGGTATTCCATACCTTCAAATAGTCCTTGCCGTAACGCTCGGATTTTGTCGTATCATACCATTATTTGGGTCATTTGGAAGGAAAGGAATTGTAGAATTTTCCAGAAGCGTAGTGCTTCTTCTACTGTGATTATTGAAGAATTCCTCTTTCTTTTTAAACTTTGGTCTTCGGACTTGAAGCCCAAAGATTTAGCCGCTTATTCTTTCAGTTTATTGAATAATGCGTACCATTGTCTTCTTTCTCTTCATGCGGTATAATTTGGATTGCTTTTCTCAAATTCTCATTATAACCATGTTTTCTTTCCTTTCTTCTCTAATTGCAGGGTTAACGATTGCTTCTGTTGTGGCTATCAGTTCTCGTCTCTGTGTTTTGTTCTGATCGCCTGATCTCTCTCTCTTTTATGTTGGTCAGGGCTGATAGTTACTTTAGACAGCCCTCCTATATTTTTGCGGGGCTGCTGGTTGATGTTTTTGTGGGGTTTGTGGGTTTGTTTCTGCTCCAGCAATAGCTCCATTTTTGTAACTATATTTCTGTTATTATTAGCACATCTTCTCTCTGGATGTTTTTATTACTGTTCCTCTCTGCTCCTGGTATATGTGTTGTTGTTTTTTAGCAGACTGTGTTCTTTACGTAGTCTTTTGCTTCGGCATAGTTTTCTTCGGTGATGTTCTTTCATTGCGCGCTTTGTTGTAGGCCCTCTCCTATTTGGTTTTGAGGCTGGCGGGAGGTAGCCTTTTGATCGATGGCCAGGCTTAGTCCTGCTGTGAGCTCTGTTTTATCTTTCCTCTGCGATTACTACTATTGTGTTTAGTTTTTGCTTGAGTTATGCTGTTGTGCCATTTTAGATCTATCTGTTTTGATTTTTCCAGGGTACCAATTAGGATAGATCCTTTATCTGTTTGTTCTTAGATCTTCACTTCTGAGGTTATGTATGCTCTCCTTTTTTGCCTTTTGGCTTTCGTTATTAGGAAGGAAGTGGAAATTGCTATCATTTCCTCTCGCCTTACTCCTTATTATATTCTAAGTTCGCTCCAGTTTGTGGTGTGATTGAGCATATGTTGCGCTATAGCTTGTGCTGCTTCTTAGCAGCCTGCTTTGGTTTGCTCGGGCTAGCTATCCTACTGCTATGCCGTTATTCTTGGGTTTTTTGGCCAGTTGGGGTGCTCAGGGCATTTGTTGTTTTGGTTCTGATTAGCATCCTTGATGGAGTTTTTAGCCTTCAGTTTTGGCCGGGACCATTTCGATGGTCTTGGTCTCATTTGCTATCGCGGAGGTTTTCCTGTTGGGTTTATGGTAGGGAATGAGAGGTTCGGCTCTTCTGCGGCCTTGTTTCGTCTCTTCTGCCCCTTGCGCGCTGCCTCCGTTTCTGATTTTGCTGCTGCTGCTAGCGTCGGTTAGCGAGATTTAGAACGTTTCGGAGTTGATGGTTTCCCTCTTGTAGTTGGTCGTTTTACTAGGGTCTCATTGTCTGTATGTTGTTGGCTTCTCCTGTTTTGTATATTTGTTTCATTGTCTGTATCATTGTTTGGCTGCTGGGTTTTACTTCTTGTAAAGCTATGTTCTGTACATTTTTTTATTATAATATATGCGCTTTGATGTGGCTGGAGTCGAGAGACTCTATCCTTTCTCATCAAAAAAAAAAGACAAAGGAAAACAAAAGAGTAGGAGGGAGAGAGTGGGAGGGAAATAACTGAATATCATAATAGTGAACAGTTAATGAACAATGATGTGAGGGGGGTGTTTTTGGAAAAAAAAAATGGCCGAAGTGAGTTCAGGTAAAATGACCAAAATTTTGCAATATTGTAGCCTACAGTGCTGTCCCGCTGATTTCAATTCCTATAGTAACTCTACCGCTAAACAAGCACCCCCTAAATTAAACCCCTTCCCACCTCACATACAGCCACCCCAACACCCAAATTCTTTTTACAGCATTAAACACTTCCTCCTACACTTTACTACCTGTCTACCTCCCTATATCTATTTATATATAAATTATATACATACAGCCAAACCCTATTACCTACTATCCCTATCTATATGTAATATATACATATACACAAATTACACACACCTCATACTACCATTACTGCTATTCTTCTTCATTCTCCAACCCGACCCAACCCCACCTCATCCTAACCCATGACTACCAATCACCTCCATCTCCTTCTCCCGAGCCTTCATTACAGCCACCATAAGACGTCCATCGAAACCCGAGCCTTTTCACCCCGCACCTCCGAGCCACTCATCTCCTACCCCTCCACCAACACGCCGGGCAACCAAGCTCCCCAAACGCAGCCAACACCTGCACCCGACCCCGCTTGCTTCCTTCTCCATCATCAACCACCTCCAAACTCGTTCAGACCTCCCTGACCAGCCAACAACCACTCGACCTCCTTTATATTCGTCGCACACCTCCGAACACCCCAACAACAACCCCGAACTCTCTTTCCTTCACCGAAAACACCCGAGTCGCTCCATGCACCTACTCCATCATCCCGTAGCTCCCCTACTCCAACCCGACCCCAAGCACCACCATACAACTCCACTTGCTGCCTCACACCGCACTCCCGAACCCGACGAACACTTACTGCCACATTCTGAGCACCCTTGATGTCATTGCTCGCTACCGTGCTTGCTGTTGTCGTCACTATGCTTACTTACTGCCCTTCTCGTCACGGCCATTGGTTGTTACCGTTATTGCTACAATTATTGTCTTTACTCGTTGTCGTGCCACCATAGCCATCATCATTTTTGCTTGTTGTTGTCGTCTCCGTCACTCGCTATTGTGGCCATGTCGTTACTGTTTAGCTCGCTGCCATGTGTCACCGCCATCGCTTCGTTTCCGTCCCATCATTCCTTGCACATTCATAACCATAAATAAAGGCAAGCATCTTTTGATCTTCATTTATTGTTTCATGTTCAAGCATTTTCTTGAACTCCTAGAAGTATCTCTTATTGTTATTTGAATCATCATATCGTCGAATTCTACTTTTGATTTGTTGTCGAGTTTTATTCTTGTTTCATCATCAAATTCTATTATGCATTCATCAGCGAATCCGACTCATAGTTTTATTTTCGTACCAAATTTATTCAAATAGCATGACTGTATTTTCTGAATTTTCACATGCATGTTGTAGCCCTTCAAGTGTAAAACCCAGAACATCTTACGTTTCTCAAACCAAGTTATGGATTGAGAGATATAAAAGTTTTAGTACTGTAACGTCTAAAATTTCAAAAACTACCGTGTACAAGATCCGTAAAGATCTGAATATTAGACCCAGCTACTTTCCTTAGAATGTATCGTATGAATATGCGTTGGATCTAGAAGGGAGACTAATTTCTAGAATCTCTGACGGCACTATATTCGAATTCCTGTAGAAGCGGGAAAGTGGGTTTTGGGGCATACATGTATTTCTGTCCAGATTAGTTAGTATGCTTTAACTACATATATTTTTGTTCTTGTAATAATAACTTGTACCGATATGATTGATTAATAGATTTTCTTTATATCATGCATTGCATCTACCAATCAAAACTTTCTTGATCACCATCATGGCTCTACATTATGTATTGCATCGTCTCTTGATACTTTCCAGATTACTATCTTGATACTACTGTCCCTTTCATTGATTTCATCGACTACATGTTCATGTTAATCATAATAAAATAATAACAAGGCGGGGTAATAAGGGTATGATTTAGTAGTGGACAATATAGGGGAGTGTACTCGAAAAGGGACACGTGTTTTCGGACTGTTTACTGATTATTGTTTACTGTTTACTGTATACCAACGGGTATTTATTGTTCACGGATTACTGTATATCGATGGGTATTTACTGTTCACTGATTACTAATGACGGATTATTGACTACAATATCCCGATTACAGTTTACAGTTTACAGATTACTATTCACTAATTAATCTATACCGACGCGTATTTAGTGTTTACTGATTACTATTCCCGAGTACATAATCCTATATAATTCACCACTTAAGTCTAAATGTCACTTGATTGATATGCACCCGAACCTCTGGTATGGGACACATGATTGCGTACATTAGATAGGTTAATAAAAAATTAATAGACATAAGATCGACACTGATTACACTGATTCCTGATTACTGAATATTGAATATTGAATAATGAATAGTGAATATTGATTCATAATTATTGATTCCCAATTATTGGTTCATGATTATTGATTCCCAGTTAATTATTTATGATTATTGATTACTGTTCACTGTTCTACCGATTGATGATACTTTAGAGTCTTGATTATACTTTACCGATTATTGATTTTAGTTTTGTCATACATGATTATATTATTCTAGTTCCTTATTTCTTGTTGTATCATACTTTATAGTTTTACTGCTTGTTGGTACTTGCTATCTCAAGCTTGCTCTAACAGACATTTCCCCCCACTTTTTCAGTTAATATTTATGTAGGTACAGACGATGAAATACCGAAGGAACTTGGTGAACAGACTTTCTAGACGATCGTGATGGTCTACTGCTCTTACTCTACTTTCCTGTCGGTACTAGTTGTAGCGAACTTTTTATTACACTGTACATTATCGGGTATTTTAACACAAAGTTTTTGTATTTCAGATATTGGTTATTGTATTCTATCATTGTTCATGTGATTCTTTATTGTTGAGCTTGCTAGTATTGTACAACTTAGGGATGATTTGAGTTGGAAAACTTATATCATTCTCTGGGCCTCAGTTGCGTGCCCGTATTTCTGTATAACGAAAAGCGGGGCGTGAAAGAAACAAAATAATTTTATCACGTCCCACTTCCCAAAAAGAGAATACGGAATACAGATACGTGACTAAGCCCAGCGAATAATTTTCATCATCCATAAGTTGTTCAGAATCTTTACAACATCTCACAGAAATAATCAGAGTCGGAAGAAAAAGAATCAACCAAGTATGCATAATCGAATCAAATATACCAACAGAATTTTACTTGAAACCAAAATATAATATAATCTCAAATAAATCAGATCTGAATAAGTCAAATATCCTGGGTCACATTGCCCAAATACAAATAAATCCAAGTAGAAAAATACCATTGTTCAAATAAGCAACAGAAATAATAAATAAAACTCCAGCACTAATATCTCATATCACCAACTCCATCTGGCAACTGGTCATCCTAATATGCAATTTATAATTTGTAGGAAAAAGGAAAAGAGAAAACAAACTCTTGTCAATGCAAGTTACGGGCTGCTTGTAGTGCAGGATACAAGTATATGGAAAAGATAAAAAAAAATATAAAGCAACAGAAACAAACATAGCATGGTATAGGCATGTCAACAAAAATATAATATCCAACATGAATCAAGAAACAAATCAGATAGCCTGGTATACTAACAGATAAAGGTCACATGTGTCAAGTGTCAAGTGTCAGATGGTATGCAGACAGACATACAGATGATAGTCTCAGATGATAGTTAGACAGATAACAGATAATCAGATAACAGAAGTCAGATAAAAGATACAAATAAACAGATAGCAGATGTCATGTTCATATAAGTCTTGCGTAATTACTATCTAGGTAGCACTTCATGCGTCCCAGATTTTTATCACATGGTTGCAACATTCAAATAAGTTACGTTTAGATTTCGTAGTGGAGTCCATAGGGCAGTGTACTCAGGAATCAGACAGACAGATATCAGATATAGATCAGATAGACAGATAGAACCTATGGGTTCTCTTCTTAGTACACATTCCTATAGGGAAGTAATGTAGTCAGGATTCAGATAAACAGAGTCATGTATCATGTAGTCATGAACACGCAACAGGTAGGGAACACGAGCTTTCTTCTCAGTACACATTTCTATATTTTCCACTGCCAGATCTTTCCCTTAACCTCGGCTTGGTTATTTTATTATTATTATAAGACATACATGTATGTGCAGAAAACAGAGTGAGAATAGCATGATATAAACATGTAACAAGTTCAGGGTGACAGATAAACATATACAGACTAAAGATAAAACAAAAAAGAATAGTATAACGAAAATTCTAGTTCAGGACAGTAAGACAGTACTGCACTAAAACTAGGATTCCCGTTGCTACGCAAATCTGGATCCATCAAAAAATCTGGAAAATAGACTCCCTTCCGAATCCAGAAAATATATATAATTCATATAGCATTTCACAAAAATATAACTCAAAACTGAATTGATACTAGAAAACGTGTTCAGGCAGAAATCAGAAGTTGTATTCATAGTCAAGAAAACAGCATGAAAACTCATTAATTAAATCTACGAAAAATCTGGGGTATTCCCCTATATGTGTAGTAACAGAAAATCAAGTTTTATAATTTTCCAACAAAAATAGAGTAGTCAAGTAAAATTAGAAAACATCAAGACACGACAGTTTTATAAATCTGGAATCACAAACATTGCAGTACGAAAACAGCAATACCTCACAAATCACAGATCGAAATCCAAATCCGCCAAAAAGGTAATAAAATAGACACAGTAGGCTAACTTTCATATTCACAAATACTTTACAAACAGCAAGTGGAATTAGGACGAAAATATGGTTCTTTACTGAACAATATGAAAATTCTGCATGTATAGTAATTGTTTGGAAACATAGAACGGTTTGTAAAATTCATCAAATAAATCCATACAAATTCAAGGATAATACCAATCAGGTCTAATTGTATTGTGAAAAATATGGGATCAAAATAATACTTTTAACAGAATAATAAAAATAGAACTCTTCAGAATTCATAGAAAATAAAATCTGGAAATCTCTCTACACCTCTGAAATAAAATAGACATAACTCACAACTCGTAAAACGAAATTGAGATCCGTCAGAAGGGTTCGAAAATAGACAGAATTCTCTACAAATCATGTTCACAAAATATTTTCATACACTGACCTTAACAGGGTCTAAAATACTGATCAACATCAGGGTAACAGAAATTTCAGAATTGTCCTTCTTACACAAATCAACATAGGTCACATGAAATTCATCCAAATCAACCCAAAGATGAAATATAGTGTACTAGATGTCCAAATAATAAGGTATAGGGTATTTTGCAAGTCCACGACAAGTATATCACGAATAACACATCAAACACAGATATCTCAAAGTAGCATGAATGTATACATCAAAAGTGGTCAACCCTAGGTTGTTTCATGACATATACGTCGTGAGGCAACTATGGTCAAATCATCACAATAGAGACAATAGATAACAGAGAATTCACACACAAATTGTCTTTAGAACCCAACTACACTACAGGTGGTATTTAGTACTTGTATTACACAAAGAAAATAATACAAGTTATTTGTCTGAGAGACGACGGAATGGACGAAGCAAGAGCAAGAATAACGGGAACGAATTCCCGGACAACGAACACAACAAACGAACGAATCCCGAACAAGATGAACAACTGATTGCGAACAAAATAAAGATGATCGAGATCACGAACACAATTGGACTGCTGAGATCGAAGAACAAAATCAAGATCAAGATGATAGGATCAGATCGGATGGCCAGGTCTCCCTGATGACAAAGATGATGATGATCAATATCAATCGATCGAACGGCTGCGATCAAAGGAAATTGATGATCATCATGATCGTGATGATCAAGAGGAGATCGGACGGCCCAAAGCATGATGATGATGATCATGATGATCAACGGCCCAGATTCAACATAATTAAAATCCATGATCAATTGCACACGCCACTGGATGGCAAGACGACGAAAGGCAACTAGTTGCACAGGGGAAGGGCACCGTAGGGGACCAGGGGGTGCCAGAGGTGACTGGCTACGTGGCTGCAATGCTCAGGGGGAGGAGCACGGGGTCAGGCTGGCATCGGAAGTAGAGGGAGAGGCACAGGAGGCACACGGGATGCAAGGAGAGAGGATGGTAGCGAGGATGCTACCATTGCTGCTGTCGACGGGGGTAGCAATGCAGGGGAGAGTAGCACAGGGAGGAGAAGATAGGGTGGATGGGATTGCTGCTGTCGTCGGGTGTCGCGACTGACAGAGCTGGCTCTGGCTATGGTCGTTGCGGCTGGCTGCTGTCAGGAGATGGGAAGAAGAGAGGGAAGAAGGCAGGAGGTGCACCGGGGAAGAGGGTCGACACTGTGGCGGGTGCCGAGGTGGAAGGAAGGCGATGGGAGAAGGCAGCACGGGAGAGGATGCGAACGAGGCAGGAGGGAGGGATGGGTTAGGAGGCGGTTGTAGGGTTTTTAGAATAGGTTGGGAAAATACAACGGGGATGAATATATAGGGTGATAGACTGTTAACGGGTAGGTATAGGGTTAGATGGGTTTCGGGTATATAAACGGGTTTGGGTTTCAAATGTGGTATGGGTATTAAATGGGTATTTGGTAAATAGGATCCAATAAGAAATAGGGTTAAAGAGTATTATTGGGTTTGGGTTTAAAGGGTATCAAAAACCATTAGGGAAAATAGAGTAACCAAAAAAATATATAATTTATAAAAAAAATGAAATTTTAACAATAAAAATAAAATAATGCAAATATCAACACTAGCAAAATAATACTGATAGTAACATTAATAATAATAATAGGAAAAATGATAAAAATAATAATAGTAATAATAAAAGTAATAATAACAATAATAAGAACTGTATTACAAGATAAAAATCATAGAAAAATAGTTACAGCTAAAATTATTGATCAAAAATAGATTTTAATAGAAGATCCAATAATATATTTTGACAAAAGAGTTTGAAATCGGAAAAATAATTTATAAAAACTTTTAATACAGAAAATACACAGAAAATACGTATTTGGAAAGACATGGGTTACAAATCCTACTCACCTTACAACAAAATTTCGTCCTTGAAATTTGCTTAAGCGGTACATCGGACAGGGCAAAAGCAAACTTGGGGAAGGGTAACAAAATAGAGGATCAAAGGAAAAGGAACAAAGCAGTGGCAAAGCCAGAAAAAGGAAGAAGTGGATAACAATCATGTCAAACAGAATGTAAGAAAAGAAGCAAACAGTATCAAAAGGAGAGAAACAGCACAAGATAACAAAGCAAGATAAAAGGTATGTAAAACTGGAATCAAAGAGAGAATGAACAGGGAAGAATTGAATCAAATAATAAATGGGTGCATGATGGCAAAATGGAATGCAAGAAGGAAGCAACCGGTATCAAAAATGAAGAAAAAACAACACAAGACTTGTAAGATAACAAGGCAAAAAGGTGAATAAATAGATAAAGCTGAAATCGAAGAAAGAATGGACAAGGAAGAGATGAACCAAGCAATGATTCAACGGATGAAGATGAATATAAGGAATAGAGAAGCAAACAGCACAAAGGATGAGAAGCAACAAGAGGATCTGATCCACAACGCTCCCGCTGCGCCACTCTGATCGAGAAGACTCTGCCAATAGCATCCAACAATGCCGATCGACGAACCATGCAAGAAAGAAAAGAATGGATGACACCAGAATTAGAAAGATATGGGTACGAAAGAATGAATTCATACCCAAGAAGAAATCAATCAAAGAGGACGAATGAAACAGACGGAAGAAAACAAGGAATCAAGGGATTGAATAAGAAGGGTTCAAAATGAACGAAAAAAGACTAGTATCCAGATCAATGTTGATTATAATTCATTCATGCATGCATGGTTGGTGAAATGTTGAGCCGATCCCAGTTCGAGCCAAGCTTGTCTAATATATTAGGCAACTATTACATTAGCCCAACCTGGGCTCTGATACCACTAAAAATCTTATCACGCCCCGGTTCCCAAAAAGAGAATACGAAATACGGATATGTGACTAAGCCCAGCGAATGAATTTCATCATCCATAAGCTATTCTGAATCTTTACAATATCTCACAGAAATAATCAGAGTCGAAAGCAAAAGAATCAACCAAGTATGCGTAATCGAATCAAATATACCAACAGAAATTTACTTGAAACCAAAATATAATATAATCTCAAATAAATCAGATCTGAATAAGTCAAATATCCTGGGTCACATTGCCCAAATACAAATAAATCCAAACAGAAAAATACCATTGTTCAAATAAGAAATAGAAATAATAAATAAAACTCCAGCACTAATGTCTCATATTACCAACTCCATCTGGCAACTGGTCATCCTAATATGCAATTTATAATTTGCAGGAAAAAGGAAACGAGAAAAAAAACTCTCGTCAATGCAAGTTACGGACCGCTTGTAGTGCAGGATACAAGTACATGGAAAAGATAAAAAAAATATAAAGCAACAGAAACAAACATAGCATGGTATATGCATGTCAACAGAAATATAATATCTAACATGAATCAAGAAACAAATCAGATAACATGTTATACTAACAGATAAAGGTCACATGTGTCAAGTGTCAAGTGTCAGATGGTATGCAGACAGACATACAGATGATAGTCTCAGATGATAGTCAGACAGATAACAGATAATCAGATAACAGATACAAATAAACAGATAGCAGATGTCATGTTCATATAAGTCTTACGTAATTACTATCTAGGTAGCACTTCATGCGTCCCAGATTTTTATCACATGGTTGCTACATTCAAACAAGTTACGTTTAGATTTTGTAGTAGAGTCCATAGGGCAGCGTACTCAGGAATCACACGGATAGATATCAGATGCAGATCAGACAGATAGATAGAACCTATGGGTTCTCTTCTGAGTACACCTTCCTATAGGGAAGTAATGTAGTCAGAGTTCAGATAAACAAAATTGTGTATCATGTAGTCATGAACACGTAACAGGTAGGGAACACGGGCCCTCTTCTCAGTACACAATTCTATATTTTTCACTACTAGATCTTTCCCTTAACCCCGGCTTGGTTATTTTGTTATTATTATCTGACAGACATGTATGTGCAGAAAATAGAGTGAGAATAGCATGATATAAATATGTAACAGGTTCAGGATGACAGATAAATATATACAGACTAAAGATAACACAAAAAAGAATAGTACAACGAAAATTCTAGTTCAGGACAGCAAGACAGTACTGCACTAAAACTGGAATTTGCATTGCTACAAAAATGTAAATTTGGATCCGTCAAAGAATTTAAAAAATAGATTCCCTTCCGAATCCAGTAAATATATTTAATTCATATAGTATTTCACAAAAACATAACTCAAAACTGAATTGAAACCAGAAAACGTGTTCAGCTAGAAATCAGAAGTTGTATTCACAGTCAGGAAAACAGCAAGAAAACAGCAAGAAAACTCATTAATTAAATACACGAAAAATCTAGGGGATTTACCTATCTGTGTAGTAACAGAAAATCAAGTTTCATAATTTTCCAACAAAAATAGAGTAGTCAAGTAAAATCAGAAAACATCAAGACACTACAGTTTTGTAAATCTGAAATCACAAACACTGCAGTACGAAAATAGCAATACCTCACAAACCACAAATCCAAATCCAAATCCAACAAAAAGGTGATAAAATAGATACAATAGGCTAACTTTCATATTCACAAATATTTTACAAACAACAAGTAGAATTAGGACGAAAATCAGGTTCATTACTGAACAGTATGAAAATTCTGCATGTATGGAAACATAGAACGATTTGTAAAATTCATCAAATAAATCCATAAAAATTCAGGGTTAATTCCAATCAGGTCTAGTTGTATTTTGCAAAATATGGGATCAAAATAATACTTTTAACAGCATGATAAAAATAGATTACTCTTCAGAATTCATAGAAAACAAAATCTAGAAATCTCTCTACCCCTCTGTAGTAAAATAGACATAACTCACAACTCGTAAAGCGAAATTGAGATCTGTCAGAAGGATTGGAAAATAGAAAGAATTCTCTACAAATCATGTTCACAGAATATTTTCAGATACTGATCTTAATAGGTTCTAAAATACTGATCAACATCAGGGTAACAGAAATTTCAGAATTGTCTTTCATACACAAATCAATATAGATCACACGAAATTCATCCAAATCAACCCAAACATGAATATAGTTTACTAGATGTCCAAACAATATGGTATAGGGTTTTTGCAAGTCCACGACAAGTATATCACGAATAACACATCAAACACAGATATCTCAAAGTAGCATGAACGTATACATCAAAAGTGGTCAACCCTAGGTTGTTTCATGTCAGATACGTCGTGAGGCAACTATGGTCAAATCATCACAATAAAGACAATAGATAACAGAAAATTCACACACAAATTGTCTCTAGAATCCAACTACACTACAGGCGGTATTTAGTACTTGTATTACACAAAGAAAAGAATACAAGTTACTTGCCTGGGAGACGACGGAATCGACGAAGCAAGAGCAAGAATAACAGGAACGGATTCTCGGACAACGAACACAACGAACGAATGAATCCCGAACAAGACGAACAACCGATTGCGAACAAGATGAAGACGATCGAGATCACGAACATAATTGGACGGCTGAGATCGAAGATCAAGATTAAGATCAAGATGATAGAATCAGATCGAACGGCTAGATCTCCCTGATGACGAAGACGATGATAATCAAGATCGATCGATCGAATGGCTGCGATCAAAGGAAATTGATGATCATCATGATCGTGATGATCAGGAGATCGGACGGCCCACATCCAATCAAGCATGATGATGATCATGATGATCGACGACCCAGATTCAACATAATCAAACTCCATGATCAATTGAACACCCCATTGGATGGCGAGACGACGACCGGCGACTGGTCGCACAGGGGAAGAGCACCGCAGGGGACTAGGGTGTAACATCCTGAACTTTCAATTATAATTAAATGAGAATTTATCGATTTTTGTTTTGCACGTAAAAATTCATATGCATTTTCCCTAGAAAATTATCTCTTTTATAACATGAACAAATAATTATTTTAAATCTTTCTCTTTTAATTTCTAAAAGCCTATTTTAAAAGCCTAGGCCTAATTGTCTAATCTAGCCCACCCTAATTAATTAATTATTTTTTATTAATAACCCAGGGGTCTAAGGCCCACTAGATTTAAGCCCACTTGTTAAATTATCTTTTAATTGTTATAACATGTAGTGTAGAATTATTTGGTAGACAATTAATTAATTAATCATGTACAACTAATTAACAGGGGGTACTAGATGAGACACGTGCATTGCACTAGTACGTGTCTAGTGTGCATGGGGTGTGGCCGGATGGGAGCAAGAGAGATGGAGAGAGTGGAGTTGTGGGTTGGGTGGTTACGTGTTCATGGGTGGTTACTACAACTCCCTAATACATCTTAGCCCTTTATCCTTAACCATCTAGATCAATCCTAGCCCTCCATTTCACTCAAAAATAAGTATAAATACCCCTAGTTCTCTTCATGTTATGCATTAGAAAAATTGATAAGAAAAGTGAGTGAAAGAAAATTATAGTTGTGTGAAAAGAAACAAAAGTGAGTAAAAAGATTAAGAGCTTTGTGTGTGTTCCATCCCAAGTAGAGGCCGGCCATTCATCAAGGAGGAGAAGAGGGGAGCTCGGGTTCACTACATCAAGAAGGAGAAGGCTCTCGTGGTGGCACATTCTAGGAGGAGAAGGACCGTTCGTGCGTTCAAGGAGATTTCTAGGAGCTTTGTGTTTGTTTTTCTCCAAATAGGTGGGTGATTTCTCTTCTTCTAATAGACATCATGCTAGGATTGTGATTGATGAAATTGCTAAAGAAACTAGTAAACTAACCATGTGTTGGCTTTAAAAAGGCAATAACTAGATAATGAAATGAATGCTTGATGAAATGTGTAGAAATGTTTATAATTATGATTATTGTGGTGGAATTATCATGTGCTATCAAAAATGTGAGTTTGGAACCATGTTAGAATGTAGAATATGCTTGTGAATGGTTTGTGGAATAATTGAAATAGATGAATTGTGTTTATTCAATTTTGTGGCACTAGTTTGATAAAAGAAACTATGTTTAGGATCATTGTAGTAATAAAAGAAAAATAAAAGTAAGAGACAACATGTTGTGGTGCTCGTAACATTAGATTTTTGGTAGAGATCTTGATATAATTGCAATGTCGAATTTATAGACCTAGAACACAAATTAGAAGAAAAATTGATGTTTTTATGTCAAAATAATTTTTTTAAATTACTGTTATGTTGTCGATTTATAAAATCAGTATTCTGGAAAATTTCAAAAATTAATTGTATAAGGGAAAAGAGTTTAAGAGTTTTTGAATACAAAGAGTTATTAACAAGCAGAGAGTCGAATTACATTTAACTTAATTTAATCTCATATCAGTTAACCACCATAGTCATACTGGTTATTGGGTGTGCCATTAGAGCTTTACTGTAGCTCGGCGGCCTGTTGTGCCTGGGTTCGAGTCTCGGCAAAGACTTCTTTTTTTTTTTTTAATCTGTTTTCCCAATAAACCGAGAGCCCAAGTCAAATAGCTTATAATCCCTCCCTTTAACAGTTAGGCGCTTTGGCCACTGTGGCTAGCACGTGCGGTTTAGTTGCATCACTGTTCACACTGGGGGTCTGTTTGGGCCTGGTTCGAAACTGGCTGAGGCCAAAAATTTTTGGGGTTTTGTTTTCTTTTTTTATAAAATTTGATTTTTTAAAAAGTTTTAATGATTGGAAAAATTAAGAAAAATACTAGAAATATTCTGAAAATAATTGGATTTCATGAGAAATTTTTATAACTCTTTTGATCCGCTATGATGAGAATCAAGGCCAATTTTAGTAGAGAACTTGTTATGTTTTTATTAAAAGAGCTATTGAATAATTAAAGAAAAGTAGTACCCTTCCTTTAGAGATTTTAATGGGTCGTGTCATGGTAAATTTTTAGATAAAGAAAATTGTGAATTGATTTGATAAATAAAAAGTGTTATTATGAAAATAAAAGAGAATTGCAAAAAATCGATCATGAATGTGGTAAAGTTTGAAAAATGAATGTGTCACTTTAAATATGAAATTCGTGCATGAAAATGTAACGAAAATCATGATGAATTATGAGGATAAACTCGTGAGTGTGTATACTCAATTTTATGAACATGAAATGAGATTATAGCCTAGTGTGGCTAAGACCTCATACCGGCATTTGAATAAATTCTTTTGAGATGAAATGTTGAAATAAAAGACCAAGTTTGGGTCGTTGTGTTGATTGATGGTTAAGACCGGTATAGAGGAGTGTGCTAATGCTAGAATGTTGATTTTATTCATGATTCAAATAATTAAGGATTAGATACATAGTGAAGATGTGATAAAAGTAAGAGAAAAACACGAGTATGGGGCCCATCGGATTGGCGGTGTGAGAGTGATTCATAGGTTGCCTACTTGATGCGTCATGTCATGGCGTGAACACTACTCCGGAATTATCGTCCCGGTGGCAACGCTTGTGGGGTATTTGGTGACTCCGGGTGGTGCCATCATTCCATGACGGAGGCTGAATTATCCATAGGCTCTGCATGATGCATCATGTCACTACATGGGATTTCCTTCCAGGCTATCTGGACATGGGCTCGTAACTCATAGAACATGTAGGATACTTACCATAGTTACCGTAGTAGTTTAAGTCATTACGAGGGATTGAACCCTACAAGATGAAGAACGATTAAGGACTTACCCTCAGACCTATGTAGTATGGGATGCATAGAATCTGAATAAGTGCGCATTAGTGTCATATAACATAAATAATTGCATTAAGGACTAAGTGCACATTCACACACGACATCAATAGGATAGTCCCCGTAGCTTTGTTTTGTGACAAGTGTGTGCTTTCTAAGTACGAAAAATTGATGTATTATATCCTAGCGTCAGTTGAATGAACTGACGTGTCCACAGTTTCTATGCAGGATAAAGTAAATGAAAAAGACTAAGGAGGAATTGATGCTTAAAGAATTATTCAAGTATTGTTTATTTCATTCTTGTAACTGTTGTAATTTGTTTCCGCTGTTTAAATGTAACTCTGATGTAATAAAAGTTTTTAATTCCTTATAAAATTGTACGAAGAGAAGTATAAAGATCATGTGGAACTTCGAATTCAGCCTGAATTGGAATTTGGGGTGTTACACTGGGGGTGCCGAAGGCAACTAACTGGGTGGCTGCAACGCTCAGGGGGAGGAGCACGGGGTCAGGTTGGCACCAGAAGTAGAGGGAGAGGCACAGGAGGCACACGTGATGTAGGGAGAGAGGAAGGTGGCGAGGGTGCTGTCGTTGCTGCTGTCGACGGGGGTAGCAACGCAGGGGAGAGCGGCACAGGGAGGAGAAGATAGGGTGGACGGGATCGCTGCTGTCGTCGGGTGTTGCGACTAACGGAGTCGGCTCTGTCTGCGGTCGTTGCGGCTAGCTGCTGTCAGGAGATGGGGAGAAGAGAAGGGAGAAAGCAGGAGGTGCACCGGGGAAGAGGGTCGACACTGTGGTGGGTGCCGAGGTGGAAGGAAGGCGACGGGAGAAGGCAGCACGGGAGAGGGTGCAAACGAGGCAGGAGGGAGGGATGGGTTAGGAGGCGACTGTAGGGTTTTTAGAATAAGTAGGGGAAATACAGCGGGGATGAATATATAGGGTGATAGGCTATTAGGGGGTAGGTGTAGGGTTAGATGGGTTTTGAGTATATAAACGGGTTTGGGTTTCAAATGGGGTATGGGTATTAAATGGGTATTTGGGTTTAAATAGGATCCAATAAGAAATAGGGTTAAAGAGTATTATTGGGTTTGGGTTTAAAAGGTACTAGTATTATACAAGTGCTGTGCACGTGGGAAAAAACTGGGAGGAATGAAAAGGGCAAAAAAAAAATTTACCTACACGTGCGTTGCACGGGTTGGGTTAAGGACAAAGGCCTTCTCCCATTATAGTAGTAGAGATCAAAATCCATTAGGAAAAATAGAGTTACCAAAAAAATATATAATTTATAAAAAAAAATGTAATTTTAACAATAAATATTATAATAATGCAAATAACAACACTAGCAAAATAATATTGATAGTAACAATAATAATAATAATAGGAAAAATGATAAAAATAATAATTGTAAAAATAAAAGTAATAATAACAATAATAAGAACTGTATTGCAATACAAAAATTATAAAAAAATAGTTACAGCTAAAAATATTGATCAAAAATAGATTTTAAAAGAAGATCCAACAATACATTTTGACAAAAGAGTTTGAAAGCGGAAAAATAATTTTTAATACAGAAAATACGTATTTGGGAAAACAGGGGTTACAAATTTTCTCTTCCAGTACATTTGATCTAGTAACGACGATCCCGAGTAGTTATTTATGATTCTTGCCTACAGACTCGCCGTGCTTTTCTCTTTAAGAAAGTTGCACTTGACCTCGCCCGCCAGTAACAATCGAATTACACATAGGGCTCTTAGAAAAATGTCATCCCACACCTCCTGCTTCATGTCAGATGGCCATCCTTTATCTCCTTGTAAGGCTAGATACATGCCTTGTTGATCCAATACATCGTACATATTTACCTTCCACATATTAAAGTTGATATTTCCATTGAACTACTTGATCTTCACGTAACCCTGACCTATCATCTTCACCAAGGAAACTCGTCAACTGAAGCTCTAATACCAGTTGTTAAGAATTTGGCGCAGCGAAGTGGAGCTTTCGGAGCAAGAAGAGATAACTGATCCAATGAACAATCAAACAAGTAGATCATACCAAGAACACAATATTTGTCCCTTTTCGGGGGAACCTAATCTGGGGGAAATAATTGAGATATTATTCAACTAAAGAAGATTATAAAAGTTACAGACTCTCTCACCAATAAACAATCTATCTCTCAATCCTCACTAATGATAATCTGATCTTTACCATGGAGAACTCTCAATGAAGTACTTATCCCTTTCAATGGAGACTATTATAATATATAGAGATCTAGAGAAATCCTCAGTTTAGTCTTAATACCAAAACTATCCGAGATAACCTCAAGAGAGAGCCACACAATAGGAGTCGTATGATCTAACTTGGAGCAGAAAATGGACTCAAAACAAATCACCCAGACCCAACCAAAGAGCTGCTACCGCTGCTGCCGACCGACTGCCCTTGAGGGCAACTGACTGCAATGCATCGACTCAAAATAGAGAGCACGTAGTCCGGAGGGCAGTCGAATGACATGTTATTGCTGCTGCTGCTCTTCTTCTTCCACCAACGATGCTTCGACCTCTTCTCGCTTCATTGTCTTTTCTTCACATCGAACCCAAGTTTGCAAGACATAAACCCAACAAAGGTTAGTGAAAAAATTTCACTCAACCAATTTTATCCATTGCATATTTTAAACAAATATGGAGCCTTAAACATATTAATTAATGATAAGATGTATATCAAATCATTTTTGTCTCTCTATACTAATTCCTTTTATCTTCAATCATGCAACTAAATCCCTCTATATTAACCCATTTTGGCTTATTGAATTATGGTTAACTTTTCTTTTTTGCTAATATGAAGTTATAGTTAACTGATGAAGTTTTTTAAAGATGGTATTTATATATTTGTTGATGTTTAAGAATATTTCAATTTGGGAAAATGGGGTATGAGCTATTAGAGCATCTGCAGTCGTTTGATGCCATATTTTGGGTATTTGGCAAATGGAAATAGAAAATATGAGAAGTCGTTGTAGTCATGTAAAGCCAAATTTTGGCTTTTCGTTTGTTTTTTAATATCAAATGAAAGATTATCTATCGTCCTAGCGCCGCATACACGTAAATGACCTCGGACGGAGGATTATTTATTGTCCGTTAAATTGGAAAAAAATAATAATAATAAACAAATGGGACGGGTAATGATATATCGTCGGAGGAATTTGTTTTTTTTTTAAATTCCAATCGGATGGGAGATTATTTCCCGTCCGACGAAAGGGTGTGTTCGTTTGGGTTTTTTTTGGCCTGGACGAAAAATCATATTTTGTCCCTACCCTATATTAATAAAAAAAAAGAATTCAAGCCAGACGGGGGATAATGCATCGTCCGTGAAACGCGGCGCCAAATTTGATCACGGGACGAAATATGTTTCTTCGTCTCATATGAAAATGTTAAATTTTTTTATATAAAAAGTCTAAAGCTAAATGAATGTGCTGGTTGAATAAGTATTTATGGACAAAAATACCCTCAACCAAGTGTGGGTTTCTCCTTATATATGGAGTTGGGGTCTAGAGAAAAATTTGAAGTTGAAACCGATTGCCATATAATCGTTTCTGTCTCAACCAATTTTTCTCATTTCTTCTTCATTCTACCTCAAATCCGAAAGAACAAAATGTCGATTAGACGTTTTATTGGTAGGCTCAAATCAAAGGGTGGATTTAGTTCTGTTCATGGTAACAGAGGAAAACAACCGAAATCGGTTACTGAAGAAGTGGATTTAAGCGATCTAACAATGTGGACACCGGTAGTCGAAAACCACACTCATATCTGTAAGAATATTACTGAAAATTCTTTTGGTGGGTACTGTAACTTTAAGGGTAGTTGGAATGGTCCAATTAAAGCTTACAAGATATGTTCACGTATCCCAGTAGTGAAAGAACGAATAGATAATACTGGCTAGCAACGTTTTTTCACAATTGATACGGAAAAATTATCCCATAAGATTGTCGAGTCTTTGGTTGAGAGATGGTGGGACACTACCCACACATTTCATCTCCCGTGTTGTGAGTTGGGATTTACCACGTTGGATTGGGCGTTGTTAATGGGAATATCCATTGGGATCGGTGATCAACCACCATGTAACGATGAGGAATATTCATTCGAATAGTATAGTTGCGCTTCTTTCCTGAACTTACTTCCGATGATTGGAAGTCTCAGGGAATACGTTGTTCGTTCCTGAAGAAATATTTCCACAGTAGTGTGATTGAGACAGCAAAAACTGACAACGATCTGGTTGCGAGGGTCGCTAGGGCATTCTTTTTCTTCTTCTTCGGTGAATTCCTTTTCACTAATGGTGCTTCCGTTATTAGGTGTGGATGACTTGCAACTCTTAAAGATCTGACTAAAGTTGGCACATTTGATTGGGGTAGTCAAGCTTTTGCACTATTGTACATGTCTCTTGATGCTTATTGTAGGCATAAAGTTAAATCATTCAACGGCCAATGGCAAGTACTGGAGGTAACTTTATTAATTACAGTACTAATTTAAACATTTATATACTCATATATTCCATACTAATACATATTTATATTGTAAGTACTGGGCATATGAATACACACATGTGTGTGTTCCAATCACTGTAAATACGGGAAATGTTGTCGACACATTGCGAGCCGCTGACAAAAGGCCAAAAATAACACGTTGGAACAAAATTGAAATTGAGTACCGAAAAACAGATCAGGTTAGGTACAATATATCTATTGCTAGGTACCAATTGGAGATGCGGACTTCTGCATCAATTATATGATAGCTGTATTTGGGATCTTCACATGAGGGTGAGCATGATATTATGCTTGCTAATATCATATCTCGTCACCAAGTTGTTTTCCAGTTTTGTGAACAGGTAATAGTTCATATTTGTCACTTTATGATATGATATATTTACCGAGTTTTAGGATATGTTTAATTTTTGTAATTTTACATAATTATGTTGTAGGGTGTTTGGTATCTTGGTGATCGGTGTTACCGTCAATTGACTGGGATTATAGTAATATCAAGAGAACCACTGGTTGTTATGTTTAGAATACTAGCACAAGATATATGTCCACCTATTGACGCTTCTCAATTGGTCCACCCAGTAACCCAATGTATATATGATAAGTATTGGGCCAAAGTATCAATAGGTGCTATTATGAAAAAAGTCTCGCATGCAGCAAATATTGATTTCATTAGACCAGCTAGCATTAGTGATCCGACCGCACAGTTACCATTTCCTGCTGCACCATTTTGGGCCCCTTCAGAGTACGTAACACAACCATTTGAGGAACAGTCTGTGGACTACGGGGAGTGTGCAGTGGAAATGCCATTGTATTCTGGGGGTACAGTTACGAGAAGTTATCCATGTGAACATGTTCATTTAGAACCCCACGGTTCAAAATCTTATGTAAGTTTATTTCCATTTTTCATACTTTACAAAAAAAGTTTCTAATTGACTATGTTTACATCTGAAATATAATAGGAGGAACTGTACCATGAACATGCTTAAGTAACTAATACGGATGCACAATTACGAAGGGTCATTTTAACTGAAACAGTATTAAGGCCTTCTATTCTAACTCAAGTTATCAATCGTCGGAAATCAATATCAGGAGATCGGCCATCGCAGTCGGGTCGGCGGACCATGCATAGGAATATTGAGTACAGTAACACTTTTTATGATTCATCTAACCGATCACCGGAATTCGTGCCAGAAACACAACCTGAGTACGATGATTAGATATGGTGTATTTCTATTGTTACTAGCCGTTGTAAAAAAATGATTAATGTTGTAATATGAGATTAAAATTAAGTTGTGTTTTACCAAGTGAAATTATCATTTACAATTTTAATGCCAAATTTGCTAATGAGGGTATTTTAGTAATTTGCTTCAACATAGGATTCTTAGATTCTACATTGGTCATTAACTTGAAATTCAACCATGAATATGAATGAAACATGCCAAATTGAGATGTCACATCTTGTCACTTCACATCTTTTCACACTTTATGAAGTTTGTCCATACTCTGTTGGTTGTGTTTTGATTCGTTTCTTCCTTCGTATACGACCAACATGCTATTTAAGGACCATGAACACAATATGAAGATGCATACCCACACCAAATCAAAAAAGAAAGATATGGCTTCTTCAAGCTACGCTGCCTCCTCTTCTTCATCCGACGAGGAAAATGATATGCTTGCAGTCATTATGAATTAACGTATGAATGTATTGTCGTTAGTTATTCAAGACAATCAACGTACTAACCACCACCGGTATATTCGTTGGGAAAGAGAAGATGGTGATAGACGTTCACAGGGATTATTTTGCCGATAATTCTATTTACGGCAACACTCTATTTCGACGTCGTTTTTGTATGCGCCGGGATTTATTTATTCGGATACTCCAAGTAACTATAAGTTATCATTCCTATTTTCTTCAACGCCAAGATGCAACAAAAGCATTTGGCTTATCCCCATATCAAAAAATTACTGCCGCAATACGGTATTTGGCATATGGAACGTACCGATGCAATTGACGAATACGTACGTATAGGCGAATGTACGGTACTGAAGACATTGCGATGATTTTGCGTGGCAATTGTTAACGTGTTCAGGCCAGAATACATGAGACATCCAACGGCAAATGATGTGGAGAGGCTATTGGCAGAAAATTCATCTAGGGGTTTCCCAGGAATGTTAGGAGTTATTGATTGCATGCACTGGGCATGGAAAAATTGCCCGACAGCCTGACATAGTCAATACACGGGTCACGTACGTGAACCCACTATCGTTCTTGAAGCAGTGGCATCTTACGATCTTTGGTTTTGGCATTCATTCTTTGGGATGCCGGGGTGCAATAATGATCTTAATGTACTCAACCGTTCTCCACTATTCAACAACATTCTCGATGGTTGTGCGCCACCTGCTGAATTTGTAATTAACAACCATTCATACAACATGGGGTACTATTTAGCTAATGGTATATACCCCCTATTGGCGACTATAGTGAAGACTTACTCAGTTCCAGATACACCGAAAAAGAAGAAATTTTTTCAGATGCAAGAGGTTGCACGAAAGGATGTTGAGCGCGCCTTCGAGGTATTACATGCATGATTTGCTATAGTTAGAGATCCAGCCAGACTTTGGGATCTTGATAGTCTCTCATATATTATGAAAACGTGTATCATATTACACAATATGATTGTTGAGGATGAAAGGAAAGATGGGATTGGTGAATATGTATACGACCAATATGCTAACTCGGCTTCCGTCACCCCTAATAGGTCTGGTCCAACTGAGCATGCAGCTCGAATGGCACGTACTGTACAACTGCATGATAGACAAATGCATCATGTACTTTGTCTTGATTTAGTTGACCATATTTGGAACGCATATGGAGAGGATGAAGAGGACGAGGATTAAGCAAAGATGTGGGATTGGTGCAAATGTGGAATGTGTAACTTGTGTTGGGAAACTTTTCATAAATGTAGCACTGTTAGGGGTTATGTTATGCTTTTCAAGTCTTTATATTAATGTAATATTATTATAATTATGGCAATCGTTTACTTTATTTTGAAAGTTTTTCCTTCTTCATGTTCCAGGCATAATAATAGATAACAACAGTACTAATAAACATCATTTCATGAATCCCGGTCAACAACATTAATAATAACCACATTAAAAACATTACAACATTAATAATAACAATAACAGATAACTAATACAAATTTAGAACTACTTTAACCCAGATGGTAGCCCCTTTTATGCATTATTTCATTCTGTCGACACAAAAAATAATAACGTTGACTTTCACTTAAGCTACTCAAATCCATACACATTATACGATCTTCATCCACTCTTTCTAACCGATCTTCATCTCATTGTTTCATCTCTAGCCTCCTTTCCTATGCACTAACATAAAAAGAGTTAAAATTTCGCGTCTTTTCGACCATTGCAGAAACATCGGTGGCTTCAAAGGTGCGCTTCCCTTTTTTCTTTGCTTCTTTCCTACTGGGTGGTCGAGAAAGTGGGGAAGGTGCACTGAGATCAATTGGTATATCTGAATCCCACTATACGTTTGGTGGTGAAGAGTTTGAACTACCACCTTTGTCATATTGAGTATTTGGGATTGGTTCGAAAACCTGAGTTGTACGAATGGAGAATTTTGGTTGATCTTTCAAAATTTCATAACACTCTTCAAATTTGAAGGGCTTGCCAGCTAACTGCATATATTCTAGTCGCGCGTCGTGTACATACCATAAAAAAAATTGTTCATGAAGATTAAGTAAACGGAATTTATTTTTATAAACGATACATATTAAATAATGAAATTCATTAACAAAACACACCATATCCGCGTCCGTAGTACCGCCTGCCGCTCTATTGGTCACACTGCTCAGCTTCGAAATGTACAGTGCAACTTCCTTTGACATAGTAGAGAATCGAATGCAAAGAGACCTGGCTGTTCTATCTGTTGTACTTCCTAACAGATTGACAAATGTGAGAGAAATCCTATCCCAAAATTGAGACCCAGTTTGATCGATATCGATCAATGGATCTTGGGTTATAGCAACCCAGCTTTGAGCCAAAATAATATCCTCATACACGGAGTATGCCCGGCCTCTAATTGGACGAGGATTTGCCATAAAATCAAATTAAAACAATATTGGAAAAATAGGGATAGAGTGATAGAAAGAGAGATGGTCAGAAATTTTGAGCTGTGGATTATAGAAAGGAACAGAGAGTGAGATGAACCCAATTATTCTTCTCTATTTGAGCCTTTGAAAAACAACAGAGAGTGAGATGAAATGAGAAGAACAGAGAGAGAGGAAATGAGAAGCAACTTTGTCTGAGTTGTTAGCCTTTTTGTAGAAGAGTGAATTTATTTTTATAGCCGTTGGGGTGCGTTTGTACACGCATAAGTAGCCGTTGTAAATTATAAAACTTAAAGGTGAAATCGCTCAAGGGTAAAAGGGTAATATCACAATTGCAATGAAAAAAAGGGGAGGGAAGGTAGATTATCTACCGTCCCAACCCAATTTGTCTTTTACCAAATTGAAGGGACGGTAAAAAATTTACTGTCCTTCGATTTTTTTGTTTTTTTTAAATTCATTTCACAAACGATATATTATCTTTCGTCCGATCACATTTGAGCTGCGATTGTGTAGGGACGGTGTTTTATTTTTCGTCCGACTTTTTCGACGAAAGATCATCTTTCTTCGCATTAAACGTACAAAAGATTATCCCTCGTTGGCTATATTTTGGTTTTGGCAAAAACCATTTTGTCTTCTATATTTGGCCAAGCACTGTTCATGTCAGATCGAAAATTTGGATAAATAGCCAACCACTACAGCATTTCTTTGCTCAATTTTTTCCAAAAAAATAGGTAAATGACAAACGACTACAGATGCTCTTAGCTCATTTGAACAAGTGAGTTATTGCTGACATGATGCTTAGTTGGCATTACTTTAAATAAGAATGAATCTCCCAAGGAGGAATATGGAAGATTACATTTTAAATTTTGCTTTCTTTCTTGGAAATCTACAACTAGACCTAAACAATAAGAGTAATGCTTCAGCCACTACCAATTTCACTACCATTCTCTTCACTATCTTAGGTGGCATACTCCTATTGGAGAGTTCCCCCACCTACTCTATCTTTTCCTACCTATTGGAGTGTGCCACCTAAGGTAATGAAGAGAAATGTAGTGAAATTGGTAGTGGATGTAGTATTACTCAAACAATAATACCCACGTCGCCCCCCCCCCCCCCCCCCCCCTTCTCTCTCTCTCAAGCTCTTATACATCTTCTTGCTTAAGAAAATATCATTTACTCCTTCAGTCTACCTCAAAACCCTCCACCGGATCTATCACTACTGCTTCCTCTACAACATTGACGAGACTCTCAAATTAATTTCTTCTAAAATCTATCCAAGATTACAAATATTTTGGTTGAGTGTTTAATGGGGTGAGTAAAGATAATGGAAGGAGATAAGAGTGTAATATTCTAACAGACTGATTGGGGGGAAGTTTGTTGTCTAGAAGCTTTAGAAGCTTGAATTTATATATCTTGTATAAGCATTATGTCATCCATTGAGCCAAATCTGTATTGATCAATTGCTCCTACATTATCTAGATTTTTGAGTGATTTTAACAGGTTTTCTTAACTTCGTATTCTCTTCAAATTCTTCAAATATGGATATTCTAAAGAAAATTTGTGACATTCTTTTCCAAATCTCAACATTATATGCTTTGAAATCTCAACAATATGAATAAAAGGAAGAAGATGATATAGATCCAAGGGAGAAGAAGGGAGAGGATGATTGATCATAGTTCAGTAAAGCAATGGAGTGTCAGGGAGGTAAGGAAGAAGTTAAGAGGACTCTTGTAGGGGTCTCGTTCATTCACTGCACACCTTTTGAGAAAGTCAAGGCAATTGATTAGTCAGACCTTATCTCTACTATTTTAATGGGAGAGTTGGGGTTGTAAATAAACAAATCCAAATTTTGTAACTGAGCAAACCCGTACAACATACGGCCAAACTAAATCCCCCAAACATATCCGTCTGATGCACGTGCAATCCCTACCAATAAAAAAATAGCCCCTTCACTTCTCTGTTGGAAAAAAAATCCTAAATCCAAAACATCTCTCCTCCTCCCTTCCACCCAACATCGTGCCCTCCCCCTGCTCAGCCGCCCTCCTATCGCGCACCCACGTCCCGCCTCCCCGCTCAGCCGCCCTCCCACCATATTTCCCCATCTCGCTGCTCAGCCGCCTTCCCATCGCGCACCCACGTCCCGCCTCCCCGCTCAGCCGCCCTCCCACCTTACTTCCCCATCCCGTCTCCTCGCACGAGAGATTGTTGAGGGTAAGGTGGAGTGCGTTACGCCTCCAAGTAGCACAATGGTTAGTGATTCATCAAATGTAAGTCAAATTCTTCAATTTCAGTGTAAATTTTATGGATGAAGTATCTCTTCATCCTTTTTTAATCATGATGTTAACATATTATGTTGGATTTTGTTCCCTGATGTTCTTCTTACCAGTTGAGTAAGCCAGGTTGGTGGTGCGCAAAGCTTTGGAAGAGACTTGGGTAGGCTTTCGGATCATGGTTTTGGTAATCCCTTAATCTTTTCCTTCTCATTGTCATCTTTTTTACTTGCTTTCTGTATCATGGTTCTCAGAACTTGACAATGCACAATTTCCTTTTTGCTGTGAGTTTATGATTGACAATAATTTGTTTTGCATACTTCTCTCATAATGCAGTTATGGACTTATAATTGCTGCCTATATTGTGTTGTTTATACTATTGGAATCTCTGGATCATTGGGATTGTGCTTGCAGTCTTATTTATCTTTTAGGAGGCTTTGTGATTGTTTAACTTTCCAAATATGGATTTCTATTTATTGTTATGTGTCTGGACTTTTTGGTGTGTTCATTAAGACTTATATGTAATAGTTAGGATAATCGAGGTTCATCTTTAACAACTTTCTAATTAAATTTTTTTTATATCAAAGAAATCATCAAACATGTGAAATTTGATTGAGAATGTATGAGAAGAAACAAACCTGTTGAGCAACTCTAAGAGGAAAAATAGTTCCATAGGTGACTGTCCATGTGAAGTATCGATGTGGGTCATCGGCACTCACCATTGCAGCTGCACTTACAAGCAGAAAAACACAAATAGCAATAAACCCCATTGTAGTAATCTTAGAGATAGAATCAAAAAGAGATAAGAGAAGATGTGACTGCGATGGTAGTAATGTGAGTGAAGGGCAGGTTGGTTTATAAATGGAAGCAGGAATGGGAAGGTGGGTTTTTTTTGGAAAGTGTGGATGCATCCAATCGCCTTCATCATCTTCTCTTCGTGTGCCAGCTAAGATATTAGCATTGTAGAGTTGGGTCCAATTTGTACAACACATAGTTGCACCACTGTAACACCTTGAATTCCAAAATACAACTGAATTCGAGATTCCACAGGATCTTTACACTTCTTTCGTACAATTTTACAAGGAAATAAAAAAATTTCTTTTATCAGAGTTACATTTACACCTGTACATTATCACAGCGGAAGCAATATTACAATAAATTACATGAAACAATATTTAACTCAATCCTGCACAGCATGTATGTTTCAATAGTCAAGCATCTTTACCCTGCATATAAAACTGTGGGCGAGTCAGTTCATTCAACAGACGAAATATTATACACGGCCATCCTCTCTATGCCAAAAACAGTATAACGATTCTCATTTCTTAACAACCACAAACTTGTCACAAACAAAGCTAAAGGGACTATCCTATTGATGTCGTGTTGTGAATGTGCACTTAGTCCTTAATGCAATTATTATGATATATGAAACTAATGCGCACTTGTTCGGATTCTATGCATCCCATACTACATAGGTCCGAGGGCAAGCCCTTAATCGTTCTTCATCTTGTAGGGTTCAATCCCTCGCCATGACTTAATCTACTACTGTAACTACGGTAAGTATCCTAGATGTTCTATGAGTTACGAGCTCATGTCCAGACAGCCTGGAGGGGAATCCCACGTCATGTCACGACGCATCGTGAAGAAAGCCTGTGGTCAATTCAGCCTCCGTCATGGGACATGACACCACCCGCAGTCACCAAACATCCCACGAGCGTCGCCACCGGGACGGTACTCTGGAGCAGTATCCACGTCATGTCACGACGCATCGTGAAGACAGCCCGTGAATACTCTCACGCCGCCAATCCAATAGCCCTCATACTCAATGTTTTTTTCTTACTTTCATCACATCTTCACTATGTATCTAATCCTTAGTTTAATTGAATCATGAATAAAATCAACTCTTTGAGTATAGCACTTCCACTAACCGGTCTTATTTATTTAATTCACATGACCCAAACATTGGTCTTCTCATTTCAAAATATCATTTTCTCATTTCTTTCATTGCCGGTATAAGGTTTAGCTATACCCTAATTCTCAATTTCAACTCCTAATTACAATGTCATACCCATAAGAGCATTTCATGATTAACCACCATTTATATTTCAATAGTATAGTATTCATGTATCCACATCTTTCATAATTCATCACAATCAATAATTCAATTGCATATATACTTGGGAACTGAAATTCTTCAAACATGTCGCATTCGCTAATTTATAAGCTCACATAATTCTATTTAAATCCATTCCAAATCCACAGTTCACATTTTCAATTATTTCACAATTCACACCTTTCAAATTTCTCATTACCCAAAATCTCATTTTAACTTCTTAAACAATCCATTCGAAATTTCTTAAAGAAACAAATTAAGTTAATAATCAAAAAGAGTTCCTTTTGTAAAAACAGTCTCACTTATACAAAGCCTCAGGTCATAGAGATTTTCTCCCACGATACAGATATTATTTGAAACTTCAGGGCAGTCGACTGTTAACCATGACCAGTCGGCTGTTCTACGAGTTTCTAAAGCTCGAGAATAAAATAGTCAGAGGAGTCGACTGTCTCATATGGATAGTCGGCTGTTCCCCTATGATTTTTAAATTCAAAAATAAACGATCAAGCCAGTCAACTGTTAAATGTGATCAATCGGCTGCTCTGCGATATTTTTTAACTCGGAAATCAAAATGACCAGGACAGTCGACTGTTACATATAGTCATTCGGCTGTGCTGCGGAGTTTTTCAAGTCTAAAAAATATTTTCTTCTCTTTTTGAAACATAACTTTCCAGATCACAATCTACTTAAAAATTTATAGTAAACCCGTATTTCACAATGATCATTTGCTTTATAAGAACTTCTGTTTTATTAATTAATTACACATGATGCATTCGATCATTTGTTTGCAAAAATGCATTCTTTTTCGTTTATTCTAATGGTATAAATAGCAATGGGAAATTTCATGGCATCTATTACCAATCATTTCTTAATAATTTATTCTATCAATTCATCTTTAACACACCATTCTATTTTAGCACTTTAATCCATAAACATGATGTTAGTCTTTTACTAGTTAAACCACATAGTTCACATTTAGGACATATTTTGCATACTAACATTAGAAATAATGAGAACATTCACTTTACTCATAATTAATAAATATAGTAATCAATCAACACATATTTGCTAATTTCTCAATTCCCTTCTATTTAGGCAAGCATGCATTTCATTTCAACTAGTAACTCATAATAACAATTCAATTTCCTCCCTAGCATGATTTCTACTTAGAAGTCATGAGAAACACCCACCTTTTGAAGAAAACCCAATTTAGAAAAATCCCCTAGAGCCTCATAGATTGCGAGCGAGTGCCTTCTCCTCCTAGATTGCGTTGCACGAACTCTTCTCCTTGCTCCTTGCCAAAACCGAAAGCTCCAAGATGGGGTTGATTAGCCGGCCTCCAATAGGGGAACACTCACACTCAACTCACACTAATATATATCTCCTATATAATTGTTCTCTTCTTCCAATAGATTACTAGTGTAAAATACAAATAAATAGGAGGGGTATTTATACTAATTTTGAAGTAGATTGGAGGGCTAGGATTCAATGGATGGTTATAGAATGGAAGGCTAGGATAGGAGTAGGAGTTATAGCAACTACCCATACACTAAGTAACCACACATGCACACTCACCCACACTCCCATCACTCCCATCACAAACCGGCCCAAAAGGTGTGCATTGCACACTACATGCATGCACGTGCCACCTAGTCCCCTATTTAGAAATTTGTACAATTTTAATTAATCAAATGTTCACCATTTGTCTCTACATGACAAGTGTGGCCATTTAATTGATTAATTAAATTAGTGAGCTTCATAAATAGTGGGCTTAGGCTTGTGGACCAAAATAACAAATTAATAATTAATAGAAGTGGGCTAAAACAATTAATTAGTGTTTTAGGCTTTTGGAAAATAGGCATTTTTTGAAAAATAAAGGAAAATAATTGTTCATACAAAATGAGATTTTATATAAAATAAATAGATAATATGTGCATGAAGTTTGCACTTGCATAACATGTGAAAAAATATATATTTTTTTATTAAAATGAAAATTTAGGGTATTACAACCACAATCTAACACGTTTTTTACGCATATCTGGTTATATGAGTTTGTATGAGTTTATTTTGAAATTGAACAGGTGTGCAATGCACAAATGTTTTCTGACTTTCTTTTTTCTTTCCATTTTTAGTTGAGCTAATTATGAATCTGACTCTTTGAGCTATAACAAAGTGATTTCTTATGCTTATATTATGCTATTAATAATTTAATAATGGGAGATTAATTTTTCATTTGTGTGTAATTTTTAGGTGTATTACAGGAAAGGGTATTGAAAAGGAGGTAGTTTTCGAATAAGAAGAACATAATTGGAAGGTAAATATCGCTTTCGTGTTGGATATTGTGAAATCAATATTTAGATTCAGAATTAGTGTGATATGTTATTGATATAATTTTGGTTCGATCAAAGGATTATGGTTATGTTACTGCATTTTTTTATATCATTTTATTTTTTCCAAGTAATATTGTTTTTTCAAGTAACCTTTAAGTACACACTATTTCCTTCAAGGTAAATGGATAGCATATATCCAACGAACAATCAATGGGGCAATGATGTAGATATACTAGACGAAAGAGAAATACAATATCAACAAGGATGTATTGGTGAAATATCATGGAACTTCAAATTAAACGGCAAGTTGGTATTTAAATGTACATGATTTTCTCAATTTATACATACTATTGTGCACAACTATGAGAAAAAAATATAATTAGACTATCAACATACATTTTGCAACAACTATGAGAAAAAATTATAATTATACTATCAACATACATTTTGCACATATATATATTAAAAAAATTGGTTAATCACCACTTTCAACATATCTATTTACTGTTATTTTTGTTTCTTTCAATTAACTGACATTTAAATGAAGGAATTGGGATTTCAATACTGATCATGAATAAGGAATTAAGTGTATAGCATTGAGATTTTGCATTATGATCATTGAGAATCTGATCAGATCATTTTGTAAGGACTTATTTATGTGTAAGTTCTGACTCAGTAGAGATTTCAGTAGCACAGGTATCTCTGTGTTAAACTCAATGTTGTGGAAACTTATGCATTGAAATTTTATTTCTCATGCACAACTTAAATTATTTATAGTAGATACGCATATTTTGGTAAAAGGCCTTATTTTCTACCTCTCTGGAGTATTCTCTTTATATGCCAAGAGAAATATATTCTGCATCTGCATGTTTAGGTTCTCTGCCTTAAATTTTCATTTGTAGTCCCTGCATTTCTTCTTTGGCTGAATTTAATGTTCTTTGCAGGTATTTTTAATGAAAATGGTGAATAATGCAATCTTTTCGTCTTCACAAGCTTACTTCCGCGAGCCTTCACTATGATTATTGCGCACCAGTGAATGGGATCCCAACTATCATTTTCATTTTTCTAATAGGTAAATGCATTTGTGGTATGGGTATTGCTTTCATGAAGATTTTTGCATCTTCCTATCTCTCTGTTGTATAGTACCAGCTAGGAATAAGAACGTTAAAAGAGTTTTGTTAGCAATGCATGGAGAAACATGGTCTAATTTATTTTGTAGTAGTTCAGCTTTAGTTTCATTAGTCATAGACCCTTTTAATTAAAAGTTGCTCATTTTTTTGATGTACACAGTTTTTAGTGATTTATATGCTCATCTTCAGAATGGAGTTGAAAATTGGTTGCTTGACCTCCTGGAATTGGCGTATATTCCAGTTCGGGGCTCTCTGAAATTTCAAATGCGCAAGGTATCTATCCTCAAGTCAGTTCAATTTCTCTTCATTAATTGATGACTGTTTCTATTTGATATTGTGAGGATGTAATACTAATAGCAATGCGTATGAATTTGTAATGAAGGTTAAGGTTATTCCTTGACTCACCATTCATAGTTGGTGATGTTGCCAACAGCTTTGCTGCTTCCTGAAATCTCATCTTTACAGTATTAACAGAGGTGGATGTTTGGTAGTATATGGCTCAAGCACAGTTGAAGAACAATTAAGTAAGAGAATATAACATTTTTTAGTAGAGATTCTTTCATTCATATATCTATACCTTTGAAGAGTGCCTTAGTTGATGTACCTGCATTATGCTAGAATTAGTTTTTATTTTGGTTGTTTGGACATAGAGGAACAAACCTTAATTTTTTTACTTGATCAATTATTATTTGGATGTTTGGTAGTATATGGCTCATGCACAGTTGAAGAACAATTAAGTAAGAGAATATAATCTTTTTCAATAGAGATTCTTTCATCCATGTTTCTATACCTTTGAAGAGTGCCTTAGTTGATTTACCCGCATTATGCTTGAATTTTGATGGTGGTTTTTATTTTGGTTGTTTGGACATAGAGGAACAAACCTTAATTTTTTTACTTGATCAATTATTATTTGGTTCATTTCTGGACATATATTGTATCCCCAAAGAATGGGTTAGAATCTGCAGTGAATGCGTCCATGGCATCTTCTTTCTGCAAATGTTTGAATGGGGGCTGGCTCAACTTCTCCCATTCTTCTTCTTTCAGTGTTTCCAGGGAGGTGCATGAAATGAAATTTTGTGTAATGTAATGACATAAACGTTACTGTACTTTTGATTTTTTTTTTTTTTTGAAATTTTTTGAATCAACAGATGTATAAATTTTTTATCAGCATTCCTCATCTATGCAGTATTGTTTCATTCGAACTTTTTTATAAGCTTTGAGAAATTTGTGTTTATTATTAACAAACTTTTGTAGTTAATTTTTTGAAAAATTTAGTTCACATGGTGTCATATATGCTAATAGAATGAATATAGTTTCATTTTTCTGAAATGCTTCATTGTTAATTACTCTTATCTTTTTAGTCTAATATAGATTATGCAATGCTTTAGATTATTGACCATGAGGTCTAACTTAGTTTTTGGCCTTAGAATGTAACATTTTCTTAATTACGTTGGAAGTATTTGGATTTTCTTTTTCCTACAACAGTGTCGAAGATAGCACTCTCTGCTATGCAGATTATATGTACATAAATCGTTAAATGTTTTACTATTTCTTTTCTTATACGATATATAAATTCATTTAATTTAATAACTAAATTTTTTTAAAGCCGTGCATCGCACGTGCATTATACTAGTATGGTTTTAATTAATGAGTAAAGAATTCAAATGAAACTTTGCACAATACCCTATACTTTTAAGGTAGTTTATTTGATGTAGTGCCTAACTAGGATGCAGATGAAACAAACTAATTGTAGGGGATCATATTGCAAGCTGTTCAACTCTTTAAAAATCATGAATCCTTTCTCACCCTAAGGTGAGCTCTCTTCCCTCTCTCTCTCTTGGACCAGCCGCCACATCCTTCCCTCTCAATCTCTGAATTTTTTTCTAAATTGTCCCATTTTTGAAAGTTTTTTTTCCAAACGGACCTTATTTTTAAAAAAAAATTCAAAGTACCTCACTCGCTTTTTAAAAAACCGAGTTTAGTTAAAACCTACTCGGTTTTTCAAAAAGCGAGTGTGAGTCTTTGATTTTAGAAAGACCACACTCGTTTTTCGAAAAAACAGAGTGAGTTTTAACTAAACTCGGTTTTTCAAAAAAACAAGTCTTGAGTTTAGTTATAAAAAAAATATACGGGCTCAAGACTCGTTTTTGAAAAAACCGAGTAAATAAATGCTACACTCGTTTTTTTTTTAAAACCGAGTGTAGGCACAAATTTTTTTAAATAGAGTTTTAACACAGCTTCTACTGTCTGCTAACTTCCCCAATTCACATAAAGAGGAAAAATAATTCTCTAATGTCTCTCTATCAGGCATGAATCCGGCATGCATCATTTCATGGAAAATTTTCGTGGCTTCTTCAAGCTTTCGTCCCTTCTTGCCACATAAAAACACAATCAAGTATTTGTAAGTGCTGGCGTTTGGCTGATATCCTTCATACTTCATCTCTTTAAATGTCTTCAGAGCAATCTCAGTAAGACCTACCCGACCATATTGAGAGATCATAATTGTCCAAGTGTTCGGCGTTACTGAGCATCCGCTTCTCCTCATTTCTTGAAAGAGTTTCCTCATGTACCTGAAATCTTTTGCACTGCCTGAGATTTTGATAGCTGAACTGTACGTCTCTGTGGTGGGCATGTAACTGGGTTTCTTCCTTACCCAAGAAAAGTGATATGGCTAAAAATGAGGGTTAATCGAAACCGTCCAAATCATGTACGAATCTTGAGATCCGGAGGTAAAACGGTAATTTCGCCTACAAAAAGGTCCAAAATGGATATTGGGTCTTCTCTCCAGGGACCCAATAACCCACGAATGGATCCATCAACAAGAGGGTGCGGGTTCTCACCCGCTGCGCGCCCAATCCAACAAGATAGAATCAGGGTCCCTGATCAATCTTGATCAACGGTCCTGATATACGTCTATCTTTTCACTGGGGCTTGGGGATTAAATTCCTTATCTGATTACGGGAAATATACCTTATCAGATTACATTCCTAATCTGTTTACAAGAAGAATATTCCATATCAGATCACGGGGATTACATTCCTAATCCGTTCCCTGAGACGGCTATAAATACCCCCCATCCATCTCCATTAAGAGGTAATCAATCTTTCACCAGTTTTTGCGCTCTTTCATAGTCTTCCTGGTTACTGACTTGAGCGTCGGAGGGTGCATCGCCGGGAACAACCCCGGTGTCTCGCACTTTTTGCAGGTCTACGGCGGGATCGACGATCAAAGCCCGACGGAACAGGTATACAAGTTTGCTATTCAATTTCCCTAAGAATCCACAAATTTATCTGTTTGCCCCCACACCAAATTTAGCGGCAACAGATTGGCGCCGTCTGTGGGAAACTAACGAATAGAGACCTCCCCTCTTCCCGGTGAACAGGTCTTCTCCAGCCATGCCGCCTCGCAAAGTTAGGTCAAGGGGGTCCAACCGAGCACCTAACCCTGATCAGCAGCAAGAAGTCCTTCCTAATCCCACTCAGCAACAAGGGCAACTTCCCCCTACCGCGGAAGACCCGCTCCAACAGAATCTTCCCCCTCCTGATCCGAAGGGTCCTAACCTTCAGAAACAACCCCTTCAGCAAGAACAAGTCTCCATCCACAACGCCTCCACGGACTCTATGGCTTCCCATCACCCCCGAGCCTCTGGTCGCCACAATGCCGCCCCTAATCGCCAGAAAGATGATGATCTCCGCCGCCATCTGGAAGAAAAGCGGGCCCGAGAGGGAGCCTCCTGCCAATACCATCCGGGCGAGCTGTCTCCTCGCCACCGGCACCACAGGTCCCCCGTCCGCAGAGGGAGGAAAGAGTCCCCCGATCATTACCGAAGAAGGCACTCCCCCGCAGGTCGGCAACAGCCTAGGAACAATGAGGCACCAATCACCCGTGCTGAGTTCCAGCAGTTCCAAGCGACCGTCCTGCAGGCTCTCAACCTCCGTCAAAACCCTAATGAGCCGAAGGCCCCGTCCCCTCCTCCAGTCCGAAGCCCTCGCCGGCGGTCCCCATCTCCTCGTCCTGCTCCTACCAACTCCCGGCGTACCCCAAGTCCTCGTCGTTCCCGAAGTTACCATCGTCGCAGCCCTCGCTCTCCCTCTTACGAAGACGAGTCCCGAGGCTCGGCAGATTACCGTCGGAGAGATGACACCATGAACCGCCGTCTTCATGAAGTAGAAAGGCGCCTGGGTCAGATAAACCGAGAAGAGGAGCTTAGGGGAAGGACCCTACGTCCTAGCCGACCCCCTTTCTCCCGAACCATAGTGGATGCACCTGTCCCGTTCGGCTTCAAACCTCCCCAATTTGAGACTTACACCAGGGAGACCGATCCAGTTGACCACATCGAAAGCTTTAAGGCTTTGATGCTTCTTCATCAAGCTTCCGATGCCCTCCTCTGCAAAACCTTCCCCGCAACTCTCAAAGGACCAGCTCGAGAATGGTACTCTCGCCTCGCCCCTTCCTCAATATTCTCCTTCGAGCAGTTCGAAATCCTCTTCGTCACACATTTCGTAAGCAGCCGTAGAGCTGAGAAAACAAGCATCCCCTATTGCACCTCCACCAAAAGAAGGGGGAGAAGTTGAGAGACTATGTGAAAAGGTTCACAGCTGAAGCCAGGTCTATAGCATCCCTCGACCAGTCGGTCGCCACGACAGCATTTCAATCTAATGTCCTCAATTCCAACCTCCGCTCCTCCCTCGCCAAGAAGCCTCCGCAGAACTTTTCCGACCTCCTCCTTCGCAGTGAGAAGTGTATCCGGGCCGAAGAGGCCGAGCAGCGACCCAACTGGGAGGGGTCTTCCTCCGGGTTTAAGAGAAAGGGAACAGAAGAGGAGGGAGCCAAGAAGCTCCAAAAGGACAATGTCGGCCAGCGCCGAACTCCCCCCAGGTTCGAAAAGTTCACTCCCCTTACCACCGACGTTTCAACCATTTTGATGGAGGTCGAGAACGAGGGTATCATCCCCCTGCTCCAAGGATGAACACCCCCGCCAAAAGAAGAGATAAAGAGAAATGGTGCCGTTATCACCGGGACCATGGGCATGACACCAGCGATTGTCGTGCCCTGAAGAACGAGATCGAAGCCCTTATCCAGAGAGGGCAGCTGACTAGGTTCGTAAGAAAGGACCGAGCCGAACTTCCTCCCCCGACTCGGGGGGCTAACAAGCGTCCGGAAAGAGAAGAGACGCCAGACTTCGAGGAAGAGCGAGTCCTCCACCTCATTCACGGGGGCCCAATGGGGGGCTCCTCAAACTCCTTCCGGAAGGCATTTATAAGAGAAGTCAACTCGGTCCGAACCACTCCTCCCCCTAAAGGCCTCGGAGTGCCAGTCACGTTCTCCGACGAAGATCTTGAAGGAGTTCGTACCCCACATTGTAATGCACTCGTCATTAGCCTCCACATGGCAAATTTCAAAGTGGAGAGGATCTTAGTAGACAATGGCAGCTCCGTCAACATCCTCTTCCTCTCCGCTTTTAAAGGCCTAAAGCTCACCAGAGACAGACTCAAGCCCGCCGGCTACACGCTCCATGGGTTCACGGGGGTCCCGGTAACTATTGAAGGGGTGATCACCCTCGATGTAACTGCCGGTCAAACTCCTACCACCCGAACAGAGCCAATGGACTTCATGGTGGTGGATGTTCCCGCCGCCTACAACGTCATTTTGGGTCGGCCTGGCCTCGCAGCTCTGGAAGCTGTCACCTCAGCATACCATCTTAAGATGAAGTTTCCCACCCGGTCCGGGGTCGGAGAAGTTAGGGGCAATCAAGAGACGGCTAGAAAGTGCTACATGACCTCAACCCTTGGACCCGTCCTCTCCTTAGAGACTCTGGAAATTCCTCAAGATACTGCAAGACCGACCTCCGAGCCGGTGGATGAACTGGAAGAGGTGCTCTTCTCTGAACAAGAGCCGACCCGCAAGTTCTTTGTTAGTAAGACCCTCCCGTCCGCCCTATACTCAGGTATTGTGAAATGCATCTGAGCTAATCAAGACCTCTTCGCATGGTCAGCAGCAGATATGCCCGGTATCTCCGAAGAACTCTTGGTCCACCGCCTGAGCGTCGATCCGAGGTCCAAACCGGTTCAGCAAAAGAGGCGCAAGTTCGCCCCCGAGCGTCAGCTCGCTATCAAAGAAGAGGTAGACAAGCTGTTGAAGGCCCGATTTATACAGGAGGTAAATTACCCCGAGTGGTTGTCGAACGTAGTAATGGTGAAGAAGTCCAATGGGACTTGGAGAATTTGTATTGATTTCACCGACCTCAACAAGGCCTGGTCCAAAGATCCCTTCCCTCTGCCGAGCATTGACACTCTGATTGACGCGACCTCGGGACATGAGCTCCTCAGCTTCATGGATGCTTTCTCGGGTTACAATCAGATAAGAATGTTTCCCCCGGATATCCCGAAGACATCTTTTGTGACCGACCAAGGCCTTTATTGCTACAGAGTCATGCCATTCGGCCTAAAGAACGCAGGGGCGACATACCAATGCCTCGTCAACAAGGTTTTCCAGGCCCAGATCGGCCGGAACATGGAAGTGTACGTCGATGACATGCTTGTGAAAAGCATCCGAAGTGTTGATCACGTGACCGACCTCCAAGAAGCATTTGATGTTTTAAGAAAACACAATATGAGACTCAACCCGAACAAGTGTGCGTTCGGCGTCTCATCAGGGAAGTTCCTCGGCTTCATGGTTAGCCAACGAGGAATTGAAGCAAATCTGGAAAAGATCAAGGCCATATTGGACATGGCCCCTCCTAGAAATGTCAAGGAAGTTCAGAGATTGACTGGTCGCCTAGCCGCCATAGGGCGCTTTCTGTCAAAGTCCGGGGAGAAGTGCCTCCCGTTCTTCAAAGCCCTCAGGGGGGCTAAAGGATTCGAGTGGGGGCAGCAGCAACAAGACTCCTTCGACCAGCTTAAAGCCTACCTCGTCAATCCACCTCTTCTCAGCAAACCAATACCTGGCGAACCACTCTATCTCTACCTGGCAGCTTCCGAATAGACGCTTAGTGCGGTCTTAGTCAGAGAAGAAGAGAGGGCTCAGAAGCCCATTTACAACGTCAGCAAGGTGCTTCGGGACGCCGAGCTCCGCTACCCGAAGATTGAGAAAATGGCCTATGCCCTGGTAATGGCCGCGAGAAAGCTTCGACCCTACTTTCAGTCTCATTCGGTGGTCGTCCTTACCGACCAGCCGCTGAAACAGGTCCTTCACAAGCCTGAGACTTCCGGTCGCCTCATGAAGTGGTCGATCGAGCTGAGCCAACATGATATAACTTATCAGTCTCGGACCGCGATCAAGGCTCAGGCGCTGGCCGAATTCATAGTTGAGAGTACCATCCCGGAGCCCAGCCAGACAGTGAAGGGACCGCCGGTCTGGTCGATTTATGTTGACGGATCTTCTTGCAATGAGGGAAGCGGGGCAGGAGTCAATCTGGCAGGCCCAGATGACTTCATCCTCCAATACTCCCTCCGTATAAACTTCAAAGCCTCGAACAACGAGTCCGAATACGAGGCGCTGATAGCCGGTCTTCGAATGGCCCGAAATGCAGGGGCACAACGGCTACAGATCTTCAGCGACTCTCAGTTGGTCGTCAATCAGGTCCTCGGCGAGTATGAAGCCCGCGATGATAGAATGGTTAAATACTTGGCCAAAGTAAAGAGCCTTATGGCACTATTTGAAGAGGCCCACATCCAAAGGATCCCCCGAGAAGAAAATGCCCAGGCCGACGCCCTATCCAAATTAGCCTCCTCTTCCCTTCAAGGTCTGGAGCAGACCGTATTGATAGAAGTCCTCCTGAAGCCGAGCATAGAGGACGAGACACCTGACTCCGTTGAAACATTGCCCGTCCTCCTCGAAGACAACTGGATGAAACCCCTCGTCGAGTTCTTAAAGGACGGACACCTCCCCGAAGATCCGAGGGAAGCAAGAAGGATCAGGACCCGAGCCGAGCGTTATACATTGATCAAAGGTATCCTATATAAACGCTCCTTCACCCAGGTGGACGGTCGCCCTTACCTGAAGTGTCTTTCCCCCGTGCAAGCCGACTACGCCCTGCAAGAGCTCCACGAGGGCATCGGCGGGGCCCATTCCGGGTCCAGGGCTCTAGCGCGCAAAGTGTTGAACTACGGGTATTACTGGCCCACTCTCCTACGGGATGCCGAACGACACGTCCGGCAATGCAGCTCCTGTCAAAAGTATTCCGACATCCGATGCCTTCCACAAGCACCGCTCGCCTCCC
Source organism: Hemerocallis citrina (assembly GCA_017893485.1). Lineage (NCBI taxonomy): Eukaryota > Viridiplantae > Streptophyta > Magnoliopsida > Asparagales > Asphodelaceae > Hemerocallis > Hemerocallis citrina. The sequence continues at coordinate 396,430,886 of CM030358.1, forward strand.
TATCAAGTCCGATTCCCTTCGCTATGTAGGGGATGGATTTACTAGGGCCATTTCCACCAGCCCCCGGACAGCTAAAGTTCCTAGTCGTAGCAGTCGACTATTTCTCGAAGTGGATAGAGGCCGAGCCCCTGGCTACAATCACCGAGCATAGAGTCGTTCAATTCTTCTGGAAAAATGTGATTTGCCGGTTCGGCGTTCCCCGGGTCATAGTCACGGATAATGGAATACAGTTCACTTGGGCCGCCTTCCGAGCCTTATGTGAGGACCTCGCCATACAACACCGATTCTCCTCCGTCTCACATCCCCAATCAAACGGCCAGACCGAGAATGCCAACCGACAGATCCTCTCAGGCATCAAGAAAAGACTAGACAAGTGCTCCAAGGGCTTATGGGTCGATCAGCTGCCCAACGTGCTATGGAACTACCGTACCACGAAGCGGACCCCAACAGGCGAGAGCCCGTTTAATCTCACCTATGGGTCCGAGGCCCTCATTCCCCTAGAAGTCGGGATACCCTCTCCTCGTCTGATAGCTTATGAAGAAGAGTAGAACGCTAGAGAGCTCAGAGCAAGCTTAGATCTGATAGATGAAATCCGAGAGAGAGCTGCCATACGCCAGCAAGCTTACCGAAGGAGGGTCGAGCTAGCATACAACAAAAGGGTCCGCCTAACGGACCTCAAAGAAGGGGACCTAGTCCTCCGAAAATTGGCCATCTCATTCCCCGGACAGAAAAGCAAACTGGCCCCGAATTGGGAGGGACCATACAAGAACTCAAGAGTGATCCGTCCCGGTGCATACAAGCTAGAAGATCTCGAAGGCAGAGAAATTCCCCGGACTTGGAATGCCGACCATCTTTTGAAATACCAAGAGAAAGCAACTTTGCCTCTCTAAGTAACTCGAGATGTCGAACCATTCCCTTCCTTTTACTAGTAGTGATTTTTCCTTTTATTTCTTCATTGTAATAACGGTTAGCAACTTTAGAAGCAACCGATCATTAGATATTAATAAATAATGCTTTTTCATATTTTCACTGCTATTACATCTCTCTGCTTTTAACTCTTTAATCTAACAATGGTTCCGGAGTCCAACCCGTGGCTCGATTTACTTCGCAAGTTCGCTCCTAAGCGAACTAGAAGTAGCTCGCCGTTCGGAACTGCTCCCACAGCCGTTGAATGGTTCGGAGTCCAACACTCGGTTCGACTCTACTTTGCAAGTTCGCTCCTAAGCGAATTAGAGGTAGTTCGCCGTTCGAAAACGCTCCCACAACCCTAAACTAATCTAACGATGGTTCCGGAGTCCAACCCGTGGCTCGATTCTACTTCGCAAGTTCGCTCCTAAGCGAACTAGAAGTAGCTCGCCGTTCGGAACTGCTCCCATGGCCGTTGAATGGTTCGAAGTCCAACACTTGGTTCGACTCTACTCCGCAAGTTCGCTCCTAAGCGAGCTAGGAGTAGTTCGCCATTCGGAAATGCTCCCACAACCCTTAAACTAACAATGGTTCCGGAGTCCAACACTTGGCTCGATTCTACTTCGCAAGTTCGCTCCTAAGCGAACTAGAAGTAGCTCGCCATTCGGAACTGCTCCCACGGCCGTTGAATGGTTCGGAGTCCAACACTTGGTTCGACTCTACTCTGCAAGTTCGCCCCTAAGCGAGCTAGGGGTAGTTCGCCATTCGGAAATGCTCCCACAATCCTTAAACAAACAATGGTTCCGGAGTCCAACACTTGGCTCGATTCTACTTCGCAAGTTCGCTCCTAAGCGAACTAGAAGTAGCTCGCCATTCGGAACTGCTCCCACAGCCGTTGAATGGTTCGGAGTCCAACACTTGGTTCGATTCTACTTCGCAAGTTCGCTCCTAAGCGAACTAGGGGTAGTTCGCCGTTCGAAAATGCTCCCACAACCCTTAAACTAACAATGGTTCCGGAGTCCAACACTTGGTTCGATTCTACTTCGCAAGTTCGCTCCTAAGCGAACTAGAAGTAGCTCACCATTCGGAACTGCTCCCACAGCCGTTGAATGGTTCGGAGTCCAACACTCGGTTCGATTCTACTTCGCAAGTTCGCTCCTAAGCGAACTAGGGGTAGTTCGCCGTTCGAAAATGCTCCGACAACCTTTAAACTAATCAAACAAGGGCGCCGAAGTCCGACACTTGGCTCGATGCTACTTCGCAAGTTCGCTCCTAAACGAGCTGGAAGAAGCTCGACATTCGGAACCGCTCCCACTTTAGAAGCCTCGGCACAGCAGACAACAGTCGCAAGAGTAAAACACACGCGTTCGGCAACAACACTTTTATTGATGAAACAAATGCGATACAAAGACGAACACCGCAGGATTACAACTCGCCAAAGAAAAAGTTACTATGCCGACTTATTACACTTAACAAAAAACAAAAAATACACAGAAACTCGCAGAGTCAACGACTTCAGCGCTTTTTTGGAGCCGGAGCATTCCGCTTCAAAGACACCCGAGGGTGACGACGCTTGTCCCCAGAGCGCGACCCCAAGCCTGCGAATTGAGACGTATCCTCGGCACCACTTCTAATAGCTACTCCAACGGACACTCCGCTCGACGAAATTGCCACCGAGCTCTGCGCGTCCCCCGGACTAGGTTGGCCGATCCGCTGACGGGTCGCCATCTCATAAAAGGTAATGCCCCGCTCGCTCTCAGCACGAGTGCACGACGTGCTTCGAACATTGATCGGTCCTGAATGCGGCTTAAGACGGGCCACTTCTGCCTCCAACTCGGAGATCCGATCCCGCAACGAGTTGTCTTTGACATCGACTTCGAAACGTGGGGGTATCGCAGAGTCCGGAACTCCTGATCGGCTGGCAATGAGGCGCCGAAGGTGGGTGACCTCGATGCTTTTATCCACCGTCGCTCTCTTCAGCGCTTTGACCTCGGCAAACAGTTGGACCCGTTCAGTCATCAACTTGGCCACTTCGGCCGTGAGCCCCTCGCCCTCACTCCGAAGCTTCGCCTCTACGGACTGCAGGTGTTGTATCTCGGAAAGCAAGTCATCTCTCTCCGCTGTTATTTTGGACAAGTTATGACGAATGCACTGAACCCGAATCTCATTACTGAAATCAGTTGGCGAATATTCACCTTCGGGGATAAGCTCGGCGATCCTACTTTCCAAACGGCGAATCTCGATATCTCGCCGGCCGAGGATGAGCTGGAGATGGGTCCTCTCGCTTTCAGCTCGGCGCAATCCGAGCTCGACCTCGTAGAGTCTTTCTCGGCACCTCACCAGATACAGCCTCGTCGCCCCTAGGCCGACCTCGGCTCGAGCTTCCTCAACCGAGCGCGAAGGCTCGACGTCTTGGGCGATCACCATAAGCTGCAAAGAGATCGGAGTAGTCAGCAAAAACGTCGAACACTGCCATAGCACCACACTTGGAAAAATTTTCTTTTCTAAAAACAGGAAGGGAATGTTCGGCAAAAGAGGGGGCAAAAGACAAAAACTTCCGAACATCAACACTTGGAAAAAACTTTCTTTTCATTAATGTCAAAAAGTAGCGGTGGCCAGTCCGCTATTAGGCATTACAGAGTTCGAAAAGAAAGACAAAAAACAAAAACAAGAAAACAAAAGGCAGATTCAAGGCTCGACCTCTTTCCCCGAGCGATGAGGTGGGGTGGGAGTTGACTTCGCCGAAGGAGATGCCGCAGCCAACGGAGTAATCGCGGTGCTGGGGACTTCATCAGTAGCCCCGGCCCCGGCGCCGGCTTCGTCGTCGCCCTCCTCCTCTTCTTCCCCTTCGGACTCAGGGTCGAAGCCCTCGACGTGTCCGGGGAATAGCGGCCACCCCGAGACGGCCACCCCGGGGTACGCTTCCGACACCCGCGTGAGGGCGGCAGCGAAGGCCTTCGCCATATTCTGCGCGGGGAACCCTTGGGCCCTCTCCAAGGTCGCGTCCTCTGCCGCCTTCACGGCTGCCGCCTGTGCCGCCTCGACCTCGGTCAACTGCTTGGCCGACCCCACCTTCTACCGATGGAGCTCGCCCTCCAGCCTCTTCACCTCGGCCTCGAGGTGCTGGATCCTCGCCGACCTGCCCTCGTGCTCGACACGGAGCTTGTCGAGCTCGTTCGACATCCGAGCTTTTTCGTTCCGAGCTTGGTCGGACTCCTGCTTCAGCTCTTTCTCTAGAGCTGTCAGCCTCTCGGTGAGGTGGCCGAAGTGGACGATGATCTGCAGCAAAGAAGAGCTAAAAGAGTTAGAAAATTTTTTTGTGGTTCAAGAAATACAACAGACGAGGGAAAGCTTACCGATACCGCCGAACGAGCGATCTCGATCACGTCGTCCCCCTCTCTCCCCGCCTCCATGGCGGCTCAGTCCTTCGGGGTGGCGAGATGCTTGATGGCCTGCATGCTCGCCAAGGAGTTCCCGAGGAACCCATCGTGCTTCCGAACTTGCCAGTCCGGAATATGGATCTGCTTGTGCTCCTCCGTCAGGAGCTCCTCGCCTGCCACGGTCAGCGGCGGTGTCGGCATGGCGAGTGCGGCGGCAATGGGGAAATCCCCCACTGGTGCGGGAGCCGAAGTCCCCGCCACGGTGACGATCGGGTCGTCAAGGATCTCCACCCCCTGGACAGGGCCCGCGATCCTCGGAGCCTTCGAGGTCGAGGGCAGCTTGGATGCTACCCTCTTGCGCTTCTTCGGCGCCTTACTTGCAAGCCCTGCCCTGAGCGCCAAGACCGCATTGTAATCCATGGATTCTGCATCAAAAGCAAAAAATTGATTAGCACATAGAAAATAACACGGCAATGAGTACGGAAAAAGAGAAAAACTTGACGAGAGCCGCATACTGGGATTTACGCGGCAGAGCCCTCCCTTGTAGAGGACGTCCTCCGTCAGCTCCCTCCAATCGTACTTCGGCCGGTCAAGGAGGATCCGGACCGCCTCTTCTTCTTCTACTGAGAGCTTCGGCATCGCCTTCGCCTTCTTCGGCACCCCCTCTACCCAAGCGGAAGGGATCGGCCACGCCTCTTGACTCTGCACAACCAACCACTTCTCTCGCCAGTTCTTAATGGAGTCAGGGCATATGACGAGCCTGCCGCCGTGCCTCGGAGTCAAGTAATATCGGTACTCCAACTTGTTCCCTTGGTGGAGCCGGTATAACGTCCGAAGCACGTTCAGCTGCAGCTCGATCCCTGCGGCCTGGCAGTGGAGAACGAAACCATTAATCACTCGCCACGCGTTCGGCATAAGTTGGATGGGGCTGACCCCGAACCAACTCACCACGATAATTGCGAACGCATGGAGAGGTAGCCGAGCACCGGCGATAAAGGCGTCGACCGGCCAGAAACACACCGTCACTGGCAGCGGTGAGTTCGCCCTAACTCCGGGGCCCGGCAACATGATTTCGCACTCCTTTGGGATGAAGAAAGAATCCCGGATCACTGCCAGATCCTCCTCGCGCAAGATCGATGCCGCATCGTCCGCCTCCGTCGTCTCCCTCGCGGTGTTCTCCTCGAAGGACCTCTCCCTCCCATGAACAATCCGCTCGGCCTGATCCTCCGGGAGCTGCCTAACTCTGTGGAGCCCAGTCAACGGCCCTGGCAGTTGTCCGAACTCCCCCATCCTCTTCGGATCCACAACGATCGAATCCTTGCCGAACACCTTGACTTTGGTCGGGGTCGGAGTCGAGTCCTCGACGTCTTCAAGAGAGGGCTCGGACCAAGAGACTTCGTCGGAGACAGAAGCTACAGACATAATTGATGATAAATTACCTTAAGAGAATTAGCCGCCGGAAAGCTTCGCCTGAATCAAACACCGACCACCAGAAGAATTCGCCTGAGCACAAGGAATCGTCTGAGCAAAAGAGAGGAGAAATGAGAAATGAGAGGGGGGTGAGGATTTATAGAGAGGGGCGCTCCAAACGAGGTTAATGGGCTCGTACGACCGGCCCATATAAACCAAACGACGGAGCGACCCCAATCGTCGCCTTGCTAACCGCACCAAATCATGAGTCGAATTTAATGCGCGCCCCATCTGACAGAAGCCCAACGGTCACTGCAATTAATGAACGTCACATCTGTCAGAGTTGTCAGAGCTGTCAGAAGCCGTCAGAAATTCAGATGGCGCACAGAAGAAACAAACTCCTAAAAACGACAAGTTTGGAAGCTCGGCACCCACTACCGAGCGTTCGTGACACCGACCTTGTTACGGGGTAAAAATCAAGTTCGGCACTCACTGCCGAGCGTTCGTGACACCGACGTTGTTACGGGGTAAAAATCAAGTTCGGAGCTCACTGCCGAGCGTTCGTGACACCGACCTTGTTACGGGGCAAAAGTCAAGTTCGGCACTCACTGCCGAGCGTTCGTGACACCGACCTTGTTACGGGGTAAAAATCAAGTTCGGCACTCACTGCCGAGCGTTCGTGACACCGACCTTGTTACGGGGCAAAAGTCAAGTTCGGCACTCACTGCCGAGCGTTCGTGACACCGACCTTATTACGGGGTAAAAATCATGTTCGGCACCCACTGCCGAGCGTTCGTTACACCGACCTTGTTACGGGGTAAAAATCAAGTTCGGCACTCACTGCCGAGCGTTCGTGACACCGACCTTGTTACGGGGCAAAAGTCAAGTTCGGCACTCACTGCCGAGCGTTCGTGACACCGACCTTGTTACGGGATAAAAATCAAGTTCGGCACTCACTGCCGAGCGTTCGTGACACCGACCTTGTTACGGGGCAAAAGTCAAGTTCGGCACTCACTGCCGAGCGTTCGTGACACCGACCTTGTTACGGGATAAAAATCATGTTCGGCACTAACTGCCGAGCGTTCGTGACACCGACCTTGTTACGGGGTAAAAATCAAGTTCGGCACCCACCCACTACTGAGCGTTCGTGACACCGACCTTGTTACGGGATAAAAATCAAGTTCGGCACCCACTGCCGAGCGTTCGTGACACCGACCTTGTTACGGGGTAAAAATCAAGTTCGGAGCTCACTGCCGAGCGTTCGTGACACTGACCTCGTTCTAGGGTAAAAAACAAGTTCGGCAGATCGCCAGACTCACTCCTAGTGCTCGCAGCTATGCCAAACTCGCTTTCCTCTCCGGAAAAGCTTGCCGAACTGCATATCGACCTCGGCCCTCTAGTCAGCGAGCCCTGGGGGGAGTCAAAGGCGTGATACAAATGTATAAGACCCCCGAACGACGAATCGACGCTTCGCGAAGATAAAGAGGATACCCCTGCAAGAATACCACATGACCATCAGAGCTCATGAGCAATTCGGAGCTCAATCCACTTGGCAAATCACCTCACTACCCCTTCAAGATTCAAGACCTTCCATTTGAACTCCGATACGACTCTGCTAGCCATTAAAACAGTTAAACTACTCCTCAAAGGCCGATCAAATTTAGCCTTTAGGAGTGGGGGGCTCGTGATATGGCTAAAAATGGGGGTTAATCGAAACCGTCCAAATCAGGTACGAATCTTGAGACCCGGAGGTAAAACGGTAATTTCGCCTACAAAAAGGTCCAAAATGGATATTGGGTCTTCTCTCCAGGGACCCAATAACCCACGAATGGATCCATCAACAAGAGGGTGCGGGTTCTCACCCGCTGCGCGCCCAATCCAACAAGATAGAATCAGGGTCCCTGATCAATCTTGATCAACGGTCCTGATATACGTCTATCTTTTCACTGGGGCTTGGGGATTAAATTCCTTATCTGATTACGGGGAATATACCTTATCAGATTACATTCCTAATCTGTTTACAAGAAGAATATTCCATATCAGATCACGGGGATTACGTTCCTAATCTGTTCCCTGAGACGCCTATAAATACCCCCCATCCATCTCCATTAAGAGGTAATCAATCTTTCACCAGTTTTTGCGCTCTTTCATAGTCCTCCTGGTTACTGACTTGAGCGTCGGAGGGTGCGTCGCTGGGAACAACCCCGATGTCTCGCACTTTTTGCAGGTCTACGGCGGGATCAACGATCAAAGCCCGACGGAACAGGTATACAGGTTTGCTATTCAGTTTCCCTAAGAATCCACAAATTCATCTGTTTGCCCCCACACCAAATTTAGCGGCAACAAAAAGAAATCTAGAGCAGCATGACCATAGCTTTGACATCTATTAAGAACTGCTGCTACAAGTTCTGGAGTGAAATCAATAGTGCTCCTCTTCAAAACTTCTTCTATTAAACTCCAATCAGAAATAGAAGAGGATAAAATTCGTGCCGGAATTGGGGAAGTTAGCATCTATTATTTGTAAGTGTCGGAATTAGGGAACTTCTTCTATGTGAGTTGGGGAAGTTATGTGCATGGGGAAGTTATCTTTCTTCTTTATGTGAGTTGGGGAAGTTATGTGAATGGGGAAGTTAATAGACGCTAGAAGCTGTGTTAAAAAACTAATTAAAAAAATTTGTGCCTACACTCTGGTTTTCAAAAAAAACGAGCATAGTATTAATCTACTCGGTTTTTTCAAAAACGAGTCTTGAGCCTGTATATTTTTTTAACAACCAAACTCAATACTCGCTTTTTGAAAAACCGAGTTTAGTTAAAACCCACTCGGTTTTCGAAAAGCGAGTGTGGTCTTTAGAAAATCAAAGACTCACACTCGCTTTTTAAAAAACCGAGTAGGTTTTAACTAAACTCGGTTTTTCAAAAAATGAGTGAGGCAGTTTGGAAATTTTAAAAAAAAGTATGACAGTTTGGGAAAAACTTTCAAAAAGTGGAACAGTTTGGGAAAAAATTCCTCAATCTCTTCCCCATTTTCTCTCCCAACATCTCTCACCCTCTCCAAAATACCCCATCAATCCTATTGCTACTTATTTTGGTGTGAGAGCAAACAGATATATGGATTCTTTTAATAAAAACAGTAAAGATCGAACATTCGCTATTCGTCGATTTTGACCACCAAAAATGCTGCGATTGACTTCGAGATCTGATCGCTGAGAACGGCTGTTGTCGCTCCCGATGACCTACAAAACAAGTTTGAAACACCAGGGGTGGCTCTGACAACATACCCTCCGACGCCCAAGTCAAAACTTAAAGTTATGGTGGATTTTGAGAGCAGAGTTGTTAGTTACCTCGTTTCTGAGGAGGTCTCAAGAGATATATAGTCGTCGAGGGGGGCCAATTTCAAGATATTCATCTATCTCTACTTCCACGTGGTTGGATAGATTCGGTTATGTCATCCATATGAAGAGATCGAGTCTGGACTCCTTTCTTAATGAAGGGATAGAGTTTTTAAACTCTTTCTTGTGCTTGGGTGGATAGAATCAGTTACCCCCTAGGAATAGGGGGCTTAAACTGGGTTCGATGAATTCGGACTCCTTTGCGATAGGGCTGTTGTAACAGTCCCTATTACTGGATTGATTGGGTCACTAGGTTTGAAAATGGCCCAGCTTTATCACGTCGTGCCTGTATCTACTGAAATTACTGTTTTACCCTTGAGAGCTTTAAGATCCGTGCCCAATTTGGATGGTCCCGATTCTGTTCAATTTTTACCCATATCAATAGCGCCCACTCCCGAGGACTGAGTTTCACAGCCTTTGAGGAGTAGTTCGCCTGTGTTTAATGGTTAACAGAACTTATCGGATCCTTCGGAGATGTTTGAATCTTGCTCGACCTGTAATGGCGTTGATCTGACTTCATAGAGTATCCTGAATTTATTTTTATAATTTTCTGGATTTTTTATGATTTTTCCTAAATTTTTGGGAATTTTCTGGATTTTCCCAAATTTTAATATTTTTTGGAATCTTTAATTAATGAACCCGAATTTCAAATTAATTTTCAGAATTTTTAAATAATTTTTCTCAAATAATTATTATTTTTCAGAATTTAAGAATAATATTCTGAATTTTTAATTATTTTTCAGAATTTTTGAAATAAATTTCCAGATTTTTAAAGTAATTTTTGGATTTTTAAAATTAATTTTCCAAAAACTTTAATTAATTTATCCGAATTTTAAATTAGTTTCCAGAAATTTTTAAATATGTTTTCTAAAATAATTATTTTTCAGAATTTAAAAATAATATTCTGTTTTTTTAATTATTTTTTAGAGTTTTGAAATAATTTTCCAGATTTTAAAGTAATTTTCGTATTTTTTTAAATTAATTTTCTGAATTTTTTAATTAATTAATCCAAATTTTAAGATAATTTTCTAAAATAATAATTATTTTTTTGAATTTAAAAATAATATTCTAAATTTTTAATTATTTTTTAGAATTCTGATATAATTTTCCAAATTTTTAAAGTAATTTTCGCATTTTAAATTACTTTTTAGAAATTTATATTTATGAATTAAAAATTTATACAGTAAATAATAACTGAATTAATCTGGATCGTCAATCGATAGGAGCACGAATTTCGAGAAGATCCAACGGTTGGAAATGGCTCAAGCAACAGCTCTCCCCGGTTCGCACCCTCCTCAGTTTGGCACCGGGGAACATGGTGGGCCCCACTGCCACGTGGTAAGCCATGTCAGCAGTCATCGTTGACTGGTCAACGCGCTGACGTGGCGTTGACCAGTCAACCCTTTTTCATTTTTTTTTCATTTTTTCTCCTCCATTTAGCACAACTGTATTGAAACAAACTTTTCTGGTGCTATCGAGGTTCCATCGAGGCATATGACCACTCATTTCGAAGAGGACCCTAAGATCTACAACTTCTATTCAGAGCTTGTTGAAAGAATCATCCATTTTATGGTCAAAATCGGCCCACAAAGTCTCTACATACGAAGAGTTAAGAAAAGAAGCTCTGCAGTAAAACAAACATTCCCGGTGCTACAGAGGTCCGATTAGGGCATACTACGAGTCGTTTCGAAGAGGTCTCAACAAGTTCTATTCAAAGGCCGGTTAAGGAATCATATATTTTCAGGGTAAAATTATGCCCACAATGTCTCTGTCTCCAGGGATTCTGAGAAGAAGAGCTTCGCCACTGGGGTGTTTTCTCCATCGAGAAGCTTCGAAGAAGAGCTTCGCTTCCGTGGAGCTACAAATAGGAGCTTCGGCACCGGGGTGTTTTCACCATCGGGATGCTTCGAAGAGGAGCTTCGCTTCCGTGGAGCTATGAATAGAAGCTTTGGCACCGGGAAGCTACGAAGAGGAGTTTTATTCCCAAGAGGTGTAGCGCCCCGGATCCCCGTTACCAGACATCCGTGACACAACCAGAATCTTTGTGTCACGCTCCGCTTCCCAAAAATACGGAATACGAGCGCGTAACAAAAGCCCAGCGAATGATTTTCATCATCCATAAGCTGTTCAAGAATCTTTACAACATATCACAATATAATTAGAGTCGGAAACCAGAAAAATCAATCACATGCACATATAAACCAAATACCAACAAGAATACTTGAAATAAAATATATTAATCTCAAATAGTCATGATCTGAAATACACAAATATCCTGGGTCACATTGCCCAAATACAAGAATAAATCCAAATATATAAATACAATTATTATTCAAGTAACTACAAAGAATAATCATAACAAGATCCAGCACTAATACATCATGTCACCAATACCGTCGGAAACCTATTCTCCAAAATCTGCAATTCAACGAATACAGGAAAGAGGAAAAGAGAAAACACAAGTACCCATCAATTGCAAGTTACGGGCCACTTATAATGTAGGATACAAGCACATGGGGAAAACTATCTAATCACATGTCAAAATATAACAACTAGCATGGCAAAGTGAACAAGGTATAAATGGCATCATGTAAATATGCATCAGGTGTCAAGTGTCGTGTAATCATGCATCAAGTATCACGTAACAAGTCTCATGTAAACAAGTCTCATGTATCATGTAGTCAATTTTCAAGCAAGCATGTATCATGTATCAGGTAACAGGTATACAGGTAATAGGTAACAGGTAATCATGTAACAGGATAATCAGGTATACAGGAAATTAGATTATGCCATGTCATTTCTTGTAATTTTACTATCTAAGTAGCACTTCATGCACTCTATATTATAACACATGGTTGCTACAACAAATAGTTTCGCTTTAGATTTCGTAGGGGACCATACAGGGCAGTGTACTTAGGTATTCACAGAATCACAGAACTTGGTCGGTAAACTTGATCGGCACTTGATCGGTAAACTTGATCGGTAACTTGATCGGTAAACATGTAATACAGAAAACACAAGTCTCCTTCCGAGTACATGTATGTTTCTGCATTATCCACTACTAGATCTGTTCCATTAAAACCCCGGCTTGATTATTTATTATTATTCTCAAACAGGCAGGTATAAGCATGAAACAGTGTCAAACTAACATAGTATAATCAGTATCAGGTCTAGGGTAACAATTAAGCATGCATAGATGATAGACAGTCACATAAACGAGCAAAACAGTGTATGTTCATATTCAGGACAGCATGACGGTACAGTACTAAAACAGTGATTCCTGCTGCTACAAATATCCAATCCTAGATCCGTCAAAGGATCTGGAAAATAGACTTCTACACGAATCCAACGAATATAAATAAGTCACATAATAATTCACAAAATCATAACTCAAATCAGGTTTGAATCTAGAAAACACAGTCAGAAATCAAGAAAACGAATTCTCAGTCAGAAAAACAACATCAAAACCTCTCAATTAAATCTAGGAAAAATATAGGATATTCCCCTATATGTCTAGAATCAAAATATAAAGTTTCATAATATTCCAGTAAAATTAGTTCAGTTATCAAAAATAATAAAACATCAAGAAAATATAGTTTGGTGAATCTGAAATTCTCAACACTGTTGTACGAAAACTAAGATATCTCGCAACCAGTGAAACGAAATCCAATTCCGCCAAAGGATATAAAAATATATAGAATTTACTAACTTTCACATTTCACAACCAATTTTCATATAGTAAAAGGAATCATAGTGAAAATAGGGTTATTTACTGAACAGCGAGTAAAATACAGCACAAGTAGGTTTTAGAAACGAGCATGAAACATTACATAAAACTCATCAATAATGTTCATCAATATTCTGGGTAATCCTTAATATCATAAAGAAACACTGACCAAAGTTTCACATCAAAATAACATGTATAACATAGTTCTTGAAAATAGTTTGTCAACAAAATCAACGAAAAACAGAATCTGGAAAAGAGCGATACCTCTGTACTAAAACAGTCATAACTCAGTCATACGAAAACAAAATTAACCAAGGTCAGAGGGATTTGAAAGTAGACGAAATTATCTAAAACTCATATTTTATATCGAAAATAAGATACTGACTTTAACTCAGTCGAAAACAGTAAGCCAAACAGAACAACGACAAAATACAGGTTTTTCCCTTAAAACAAAATCAACATAGATTCAAGAAAATTGATCCAAACACATCCAAACATGAAATCGAGTCTACCAAGTGTCTAAATATCATGAATCACGTGTCTAAATATCATGAATTAAGGTTATTAACATGTCCATGCCAAATATATCTCATGGGTCTCAACCAAAACACAAGTTTGCACACAATCTCACATATAAGTTCCAAATCAAGAATCGGGCGAATCCTAAGTTAATCATGTCCATATGGTGTCGTAAGTTATCTATGGTCAAAATATCACAATAGAGACAAAATCCATCAAGGAAACACAATCAAGAGTTGTCTCTAGACGCACCTACACTATAGATAAACTTTGGGACTTATATCAAACAAATAAATTGGATTACAAGTTACTTGCCTGGAAGACGACGAGAACAACCCAAGAGCAAGAATAATGGGATTGATCCCGGAGCACAATCACAACACACGAATGGATCACGAACAAGAATCACGATCCAAACGGATCACACGAACCGAAGCGAGCAAACGAACTCAAACGAACCAACGAGAACACACCCCACAATCCTCCAAGATCCAACACACAATCCATGAGCAACAACCACCAAGGACCAACGCCCGAACAACGACGGACGGAACCCAAGAGTACACGATCCAATAAACTCAACAAACCACAACCCACGAACACAATCAACAACGAACTCAACGAAAACCACGACCTACGAACACGATCCAACGAACGAGCAAATACACGAACCACGAGATCACACCCACACCAAAACACGTGCAAAACCGTGCATGTGCAACAAGAGAGAGGGAGCAAAAGAAGCAATGGCAGCGGGTCGCTCTCGCTGCGGGCGTCGGAGGGCAACGACGAGCACAGTCACCGATTGGTGGCTGCTGGCTTGCTGTCGCGGCTAGGCAGCGCAGCGAGGGACAGCACACAGGGGGACTGCTGCAGGTGGCTGCGGCCGCTGCAGGTGAGGAGGCGCGACTTGCTGTCGCTGGCGTCGCAGTGAAGACAGGAGGGAGAGCGGAGGATCGAGGACAGGGTGCACGGGGGGAAGCGAAGAGCGGGAGGACGGGAGGACGGGGTCGCACAGGGGCGCGCACAGGGAGGGTGAAGAACGACGGGGCTGTTGGCGCTGGGGCAAGGCGACGTGGTCGGGGGTGCACACGGGGGGGTCGAGGTCGCGGGAGAACGGGAGAGGGAAGACGAAGCGATGGGTCTGCATGGATTGATAGGCGGCTGAGGTATACACAGGGGAAGACGAACGGGTTGGGGGTATTATATAGGCTGTAGTATTTAGGGTTTAGCTGTATGGGTTAAATGGGTTTTGGGTTTGGGGAATTGGTAATCGGGTTTTGGGTATGATATGTAAACGGGGTTTGGGGTAGTTAGGTGCTGTATTTGGTAATTAAATGGGTTGGGAATAAGAGAATGGGTACGGGTATGGGTATTAATATATATTGGGTATTAGGGTATATAGTTTAAAACGGATATTGGGTTTATTTAAATAAAAATACAATAAGAAAATCTAATACAATACCTAATAAAATATGATTTTATAAACTAATATAATTTGCATTAAAAGTATAGAGTCTATAAGTACAAATATAATTAACACAAATTAAAAATGGATTTTTAATAAACCTTCAAAAACAATAATAATAACCATAATACAAATAACAATAATAATAATAATAAGGCCATGATAAAAATAATAATAGTGTTAAAAATAACAGTAATAATATCAAAAATAGAAATCAGGGTATCAATTTAAATAATAAGATTTGTATTTTAAAAAAAAATCATAGGAAACAGCTATAAATAAATTATTGATCAAAATAGATTTTAATACTGATATGGCTAAAAATGGGGTTTAATCGGGACCGTCCAAATCGGGCACGAATCTTGAAGCCCAGGGGTAAAACGGTAATTTCACCTACCAATGGGTCTGAGATGGGTACTGGATCTCTTCGTCAAAGATCCAATAACCCACGAACGGATCCACTTTAATCGGGTGCGGGTTTCAACCAGCAAGAAAGTCCGATTCAGAGGGACAGAATTAGGGTTTCTGATTAGATCCTAATCAACGGTCCTGATTCATGCCTATCCCTCCACTGGGAATTAGGGATTACATTCCTAATCTGTTTACAAGGAGTATATTCCTTATCAGATCACGGGGATTACATTCCTAATCTGGTCCCTAAGACGCCTATAAATACCCCCCATCCATCTCCATTAAGAGGTAATCAATCTTTTGCCAGTTTTCACGCTCTTTCATAATCTTCCTTGATTACTGACTTGAGCGTCGGAGGGTGCGTCGCCGCAAACAACCCCGGTGTCTCGCACTTTTTGCAGATGCACGGCGGGAGTCAGCGTCAAACTCCGGCGGAACAGGTATACAGATTTGCTATTCAGTTTTCCTAAGAATCCACAAATACTATCTGTTTGCCCCCACACCAAATTTAGCGGCAACAGATTGGCGCCGTCTGTGTGAAACTAACGAATAGCAACCTCCCCTCTTCCCGTTGGTCAGATCTCTCCAGCCATGTCTCCTAGGAAAGTCAGATCCAGAGGGTCCAACCGAGGACCCAATCCCGATCAGCAGCAGGAAGTTCCCCCTCAGCCCGCTCAACAGCAGGGGCAACTCCCTCCTCAAGCCGTGGACCCTCTTCAACAGGATCTACCTCCTCCGCAGAATCAACAACCTCCAAAGGGTCCCAATCTGCAGAAACAGCCTCTCCATCCGGACCACGTCTCCATCCATAACGCCTCTTCGGACTCTATGGCCTCTCACCATCCCCGAGCTTCCGATCACCACCACACCGCCATCAATCGACAGAAGGATGAGGATCTTCGCCGCCATCTGGATGAAAAGTGGGCCCGAGAGGGAACCTCCCGCCAAGACTGTCCGGATGAGCGGTCTCCTCACCGCCGAGAATACAGAAGGTCCCCTACCCGAAGGGGGCGGAGAGAGTCCCCCGAGCATTATAGAAGAAGGCCACACTCCCCTGCAGGTCGGCAACAACCTAGGAACGATGAGGCACCCATCACCCGTGCCGAGTTCCAACAGTTCCAAGCGACCGTCCTACAAGCTCTCAATCTCCGTCCCAACACCAATGCAACCAAGATCCCCTCTCCTCCTCCGGTCCGAAGTCCTCGCCAACGGTCCCCATCTCCTCCTTCAGCTCCCAGCAACTCCCGACATGTGCAAAGTCCTCGCCACTCCAGGAGCTACCGTCGTCGTAGCCCCCGCTTTCCCTCGCACGAAGACGAGTCTAGAGGCTCGGCTGATTACCGTCGAAGGGACGACGCTGTGTACCGCCGTCTCCATGAGATGGAGAGGCGCTTGGGTCAGTTAGACCGAAAAGAAGAACATAGAGGAAGGACTCTTCGTCCTAGCAGACCTCCTTTTTCCCGAACCATAATGGATGCACCTGTACCAATCGGCTTCAAGCCTCCTCAATTTGAGACCTACTCCGGGGAGACTGACCCCGTCGATCACATCGAGAGCTTTAAGACCCTAATGCTCATCCATCAAGCTTCCGATGCCCTCCTCTGCAAAACCTTCCCCGCAACTCTCAAGGGCCCAGCTCGAGAATGGTACTCTCGCCTTGCCCCATCCTCGATATTCTCCTTCGAGCAATTCGAGATCCTTTTCGTCACCCATTTCGTAAGCAGCCGTAGAACTGAGAAGACCAGCATTTCGCTACTATACCTACACCAGAAGAAGGGTGAGAAGTTGAGAGACTATTTTAAGAGGTTCACAGCTGAAGCTATGTCCATAGCATCCCTCGACTAGTCGGTCGCTGCAGCAGCATTTCAATCCAATGTCCTCAATTCCAACCTCCGCTCCTCCCTCACCAAGAAGCCCCCACAGAACTTCTCTGACCTCCTCCTCCGAAGTGAAAAGTACATTCGGGCCGAAGAAGCCGAGCACCGCCCCAACTTGGAGGGGTCTTCCTCCGGGTTTAAGAGAAAGGGAACAGAAGAGGAAGGAGCCAAGAAGCTCCAGAAGGATAATGCCGGCCAGCGCCGACCTCCCCCCAGATTCGAGAAGTTTACACCCCTTACCACTAATGTCTCGACCATTCTGATGGAAGTTGAGAAGGAAGGGATCATACCTCCTGCTCCGAGGATGAACACCCCTGCCAAGAAAAGGGATAAAGAGAAGTGGTGCCGTTATCATTGGGACCACGGCCATGACACCAACGATTGTCGGGCCGTGAAGAATGAGATAGAAGCCCTCATCCAGATGGGGCAGCTGACCAGGTTCGTAAGAAAGGACCGAGCCGAACTTTCTCTCTCGCCTCGGGGGGCTAATAAGCGTCCGGAACGCGATGAAATTCCCGACTTCGAGGAGGAGCGTGTCCTGCACCTCATTCATGGGGGCCCAATGGGGGGCTCCTCGAACTCCTCTCGAAATGCATTTATAAGAGAAGTCAATTCGGTTCGTGCCACCCCTCCTCCCAAAGGCCTCAGAGTGCCCGTCACATTCTCAGACGAAGATCGTGAAGGTGTCTGCACCTCTCATTGTGATGCACTCGTCATCAGCCTCCACATGGCGAACTTCAAAGTGGAGAGGATCCTAGTGGACAGCGGCAGCTCCGTTAACATCCTCTTCCTCGCCGCTTTTAAAGGCCTAAAGCTCTCCCGAGACAGACTCAAGCCCGCCGGCTACACGCTCCATGGGTTCACGGGAGTACCAGTGACTATTGAAGGGGTGATCACCCTCGACGTAACCGCTGGCAAAACTCCTACTACCCGAACGGAGTCGATGGACTTCATGGTCGTAGATGTCCCCGCAGCCTACAATGTCATTTTGGGTCGGCCCGGCCTAACTGCCCTCGAAGCCGTCCCCTCTGCCTATTACCTCAAAATGAAGTTTCCAACTCGGGCCGGAGTAGGGGAGGTAAAAGGCAATCAGGAAACAGCCCACAAGTGCTACATGACCTCTACCCTCGGTCCAGTCCTCTCCTTAGAAACTCTGGAAATCCCCCAAGATGCTGCCCCACTGACGTCCGAGCCATTGGACGAATTGGAGGAAGTGCTCTTCTCTGAGCAGGATCCAACTCGAAAGTTCTTTGTTAGCAAGACCCTCCCGTCCGCCCTATGCTCGGACATTGTACAGTGCATCCGAAGGAACCGAGACCTCTTCGCTTGGTCAGCTGCAGACATGCCCGGAATTTCCGAAGAGCTCTTAGTCCACCACCTCAGCGTTGTTCCGGGGTCCAAACTGGTTCAGCAGAAGAGGCGCAAGTTCGCCCCCGAGCGCCAGCTAGCTATAAAAGAGGAGGTGGACAAGCTCTTGAAGGCCCGGTTCATACAAGAGGTGAACTATCCCAAGTGGTTGTCGAATGTAGTAATGGTGAAGAAGTCCAATGGGACTTGGAGGATTTGTATTGATTTTACCGATCTCAACAAGGCTTGCCCCAAGGATCCCTTCCCTCTTCTGAGTATTGACACTCTGATCGATGCCACCTCGGGACATGAGCTCCTCAGCTTCATGGACGCCTTCTCAGGCTACAACCAGATTCGGATGTTCCCTCTGGATATCCCGAAGACCTCATTCGTGACCGACTAGGGCCTCTATTGCTACAGGATCATGCCCTTCGGTTTGAAGAATGCCGGAGCCACATACCAACGCCTCGTCAACAAGGTTTTCCAAGCTCAAATCGGCCGCAATATGGAAGTATATGTTGACGACATGCTTGTAAAAAGCATCCGAGGTCCTGATCATGTAACCGACCTCCAAGAGGCGTTTGATGTTCTGAGAAAGCACAACATGAGACTCAATCCGAACAAATGTGCGTTCGGAGTCTTGTCAGGAAAGTTCCTCAGCATCATGGTTAGCCAACGAGGAATTGAAGCAAACCCTGAGAAAATCAAGGCCATACTAGACATGGCCCCTCCCAAGAATGTTAAAGAAGTTCAGAGGCTAACAGGCTGCCTAGCCGCCATAGGGCACTTTCTTTCGAAGTTCGGGGAGAAATGCCTCCCCTTCTTCAAAGCCCTCAGAGGGGCTAAAGGTTTTGAATGGGGGCAACAACAACAGGAGTCCTTCGACCTGCACAAGGCTTACCTCGTCAATCCCCCTTTCCTCAGCAAACCAATTCCTGGTGAACCCCTCTACCTCTACCTGGCAGCCTCCGAGCAGACCCTCAGTGCAGTTTTGGTAAGGGAAGAAGACCGGGCTCAGAAGCCCATTTACTACGTGAGCAAGGTACTTCGGGATGCCGAGCTCCGCTATCCGAAAATAGAAAAGATGGCTTACGCCCTGGTGATGGCCGCAAGAAAACTTCGCCCGTACTTTCAGTCTCGTTCGGTGGTCGTTCTAACCGACCAACCGCTGAAGCAGGTCCTCCACAAGCCAGAAACCTCGGGTCGCCTTATGAAATGGTCTATCGAGCTGAGCCAGTACGATATAACTTATCAACCTCAGACCGCGATCAAGGCTTAGGCCTTGGCAGAATTCATAGTTGAGAGTACCATCCCCGAGTCCAGCCAAACAGTGAAGGGACCACCCGTCTGGTCGGTTTATGTGGACGGATCCTCCTGCAATGAGGGAAGCGGGGCAGGGGTCATTCTGGCAGGCCCAGATGACATCATCCTCCAATACTCCCTCCGTATCAACTTCAAGGCCTCGAACAACGAAGCAGAATACAAGGCACTCATAGCCGGCCTTGGAATGGCTCGAAATGCAGGGGCCCAACGCCTTCGGATCTTTAGCGACTCTCAGCTAGTCGTAAATCAGGTCCTCGACGAGTATGAAGCACGTGATGACAGGATGGTTAAATACTTAACCAAGGTCAAGAGCCTCATGGCACTGTTTGAAGAAGCCTTCATCCAACGCATACCCCGGGAAGAAAATGCTCAAGCCGACGCCCTCTCCAAACAAGCCTCTTCCTCCCTCCAAGGTCTCTAGCAGATCGTCTTGATAGAGGTCCTTCTAAAGCCGAGTATTGAGGACGAAACTCCCGACTCTATGGAGTCGCTGCCTGTCCTGATCGAAGACAACTGGATGAAACCCCTCGTCGAATTCTTAAGGGATGGACTCCTCCCCGAGGATCCCAAGGAAGCTCGAAGAGTGAGAACCCGAGCTGAGCGTTACACACTAATCGGAGGTATCCTATATAAACGCTCCTTCACACAGGTAGACGGCAGGCCGTACCTGAGATGCCTCTCCCCCGGGCAAGCCGACTAAGCCCTGCAAGAACTTCACGAGGGCATCAGCGGGGCACATTCGGATTCCAGAGCACTAGCCCGCAAAGTGTTAAATTACGGATATTTCTGGCTCACTCTTCTACAAGACGCCGAACGACACGTTCGGCAATGCAGCTCCTGTCAGAAATACTCCGACATCCGACGCCTCCCGCAAGCTCCACTGACTTCCCTATCAAGTCCAGTCCCCTTTGCAATGTGGGGGATGGATTTACTAGGGCCGTTTCCACCAGCTCCCGGACAGTTCAAATTCTTAGTCGTGGCGATCGACTACTTTTCAAAATGGATAGAGGCCGAGCCCTTGACCACGATCACCGAGAACAAGGTTGTTCAGTTCTTTTGGAAGAGCATGATCTGCCGATTCGGCGTCCCACGGGTCCTGATAACAGACAACGGAACCCAGTTCACCGGAGCTGCCTTCCGAGCTCTATGCGAAGACCTTGCCATCTAACACAGGTTCTCCTCCGTCTCACATCCCCAGTCGAATGGCCAAGCCGAAAATGCTAAACGACAGGTCCTCTCCGGCATTAAGAAGAGGTTGGATAAATGTTCCAAAGGCTTATGGATCGATCACCTTCCCAACGTGCTGTGGAACTACCGCACCACAAAACGGACCCCCACAGAAGAGAGCCCATTTAATCTCACCTATGGGTCCGAGGCCATCATCACCCTAAAAGTCGGAATACCCTCTCTTCGTCTCATAGCTTATGAAGAAGAGCAAAACGCCAGAGAGCTCCGAGCGAGTCTAGACCTGATTGATGAGATCCGAGAAAGAGCTGCCATTCGTCAACAAAGCTACCGAAGAAGGATCGAGTTGGCGTACAACAAGAGAGTCCACCCCACGGACCTCAAAGAAGGGGACCTGGTCCTCAGAAAGTTGGCCATCTCATTCCCAGGTCAGAAGAGCAAATTGGCCCTAAATTGGGAGGGACCTTACAAAATCATCAAGGTAGTCCACCCCGGCACATACAGACTAGAAGATCTCGAAGGCAGGGAGATCCCCAGGACGTGGAATGCCGACCATCTCTTAAAATACTAAAAGAGAGCACCAACACCTCTCTAAGTATTTTGGGATGTCGAACCGTTCCACTCCTATCACTTGTAATGATTTTCTTTTATTTTTTCTCTTGTAATAACGGTTAGCAACTTTAGAAGCAGCCGACTATTAATCATTAATAAAGAAAGCTCTTTCATACTTTACTATTGTTTACATCTCTCTGCTTTCACTCTTCACTCTACCGATGGTTCGGAGTCCAACACTTGGCTCGATTCTACTTCGCAAGTTCGCTCCTAAGCGAGCTAGAGGTAGTTCGCCATTCGGAATTGCTCCCACAACCGTTGAACTAATCTAACGATGGTTCGGAGTCCAACACTTAGCTCAATTCTACTTCGCAAGTTTGCTCCTAAGTGAGCTAGAGGTAGTTCGCCATTCGGAATTGCTCCCACAACCGTTGAACTAATCTAACGATGGTTCGGAGTCCAACACTTGGCTCGATTCTACTTCGCAAGTTCGCTCCTAATCGAGCTAGAGGTAGTTCGCCATTCGGAATTGCTCCCACAACCGTTGAACTAATCTAACGATGGTTCGGAGTCTAACACTTGGCTTGATTCTACTTCGCAAGTTCGCTCCGAAGCGAGCTAGAGGTAGTTCACCATTCAGAATTGCTCCCACAACCGTTGAACTAATCTAACGATGGTTCGGAGTCCAACACTTGGCTCGATTCTAGTTCGCAAGTTCGCTCCCAAGCGAGCTAGAGGTAGTTCGCCATTCGGAATTGCTCCCACAACTGTCGAACTACTCTAACGATGGTTCGGAGTCCAACACTTGGCTCGACTCTACTTCGCAAGTTCGCTCCTAAGCGAACTAGAGGTAGTTCGCCATTCGGAATTGCTCCCACAAACGTCGAACCACTCTAACAAAGGTCCGGGGTCCAACACTTGGCTCGAACGCGCCCCGCGAGCTCACTGTTATGTGAAGTTCGACTTATCTCGCAAGTTCGCAAGATTAGGCGACCGAAGCGCAGCTCGGCACCATTGGCCGAACACTCGCGTCGCCGATCCCCGAACAAGCAAAAGGCCGGCGCAGGGACCTCGGCACGATGAGCACAGTCACAAACAAAACGATTACACAGAGCTACAAAGAACACGCAAGTTCGAGAGAGAAATATTTTTAATAATTTGGATGCAGTACAAAGCGACTCTTCCATACAACAAGATTACAAAGGCTTCAAAAACGATCATCAATGCCTCCGTGGCGCAGGGATGTTCCTCTTCAAGGACACTCGAGGTCGACGACGTTTGCCTCCGGAGCTCGACCCTAAACCAGCGAATTGGGACGTGTCCTCGGCACTGCTCCTAGCTGCCGCACCGACGGATGCCCCGCTCGACGAAATGGCCACCGAGCTTTGCGCCTCCCCCGGGCTAGGATGGCCGAGGGGCGGACGGGTCGCCATCTCGTAAAACGTGATGCCCGGTCACTCTCCGCGCGAGTACACGAAGTGCTCCTCACATTGATCGGCCCCGAACGTGGTTTGAGACGAGCCACCTCCGCCTCCAGTTTCGAGATCCGGTCTCGCAACGAGTCATCTTTGACATTGACCTCGAAGCGAGGAGGTATTGTGGAGTCCGATACGCCAGAGCGACTGGCTATGAGACGGCGAAGGTGAGTGACTTTGATGCTCTTGTCTACAGTGGCTCTTTTCAGTGCGTCGACCTCGACCGTCAGCTCGTCCCATTCGGTCGTCAGTTTGGCAACATCAGCCGTCAGTCCCTCTCCCTCCGTCCGAAGCTCCGCCTCTACAGTCTGCAGGTGACGGATCTCAGAAAGCAGATCGTCCCTCTCCGCTGTTATTTTTGACAAATTGTGCCGAATGCACTGGATCCGAAGCCCGTTGCTAAAGGCGGTCGACGAACCTTCGTCCTCTCCTATGGGGGTCATCTCGGCGATCCTGCTCTCTAGACGCCGGATCTCGATGTCTCGCCGACCTAGGATGAGCTGAAGATGGTTCCGCTCGCTTTCGGCTCGGCGCAATCCCAGCTCGACTTCATAGAGCCGCTCTCGGCACCTCGCCAAGCACAGCCTCGTCGCCTCTAAGCCAGCCTCGGCTCGAGCGTTGTCATCCGAGCGAGTGGGCTTGACGTCTTAAGCTACCACCATGAGCTGAAAAGAAGTCGAGACAAACAACAAAATTTCAAACACTGCTGAAGTCCAACACTTCAAGAATTTTCGAACAAACTTTGAACAACTCAAATACAAAAAGACACGGAGTCGAACCCAAAAAGATCAGTTTTTCATTCATTTCAAAACAGCGGTGGCCAGTCCGCGATTAGGCGTCACACTTCAAAAAAGAAAGAAAAAGAAAAACAGAAGAAAAACCGAGCAGAGTCAGGGCGCGACCTCTTTCCCAGGGCGGCGAGCGTGGGTGGGGGTCGACTTCTCCGAAGGGGGCACCACCGCCAGCAGGGTAACCGCGGAGCCCGGGACCTCGCCGGTGACTTCGACTTCTGTCTCGGCTTCGTCCTCCGCTTCTTCTTCTTCCCCCTCGGATTCGGGGTCGAAGCCCTCGACGTGGCCCGGGAACAGTCTCCATCCCAAGACGTCCACGTCAGGGTACGTCTTCGCCACCCGGGTTATGGCTTCGGCGTAAGCTTTAGCCATGTTTTGCACGAGGAAACCTTGCGCCTTCACCAGGGTCGCGTCCTCGGCATCCTTCACCGCCACCGCCTTGGCCTCTTCAGCTTCGGCCAACTGCTTGGCCGCCTCCTCCTTCTGGCGGAGAAGATCGCCCTCCAGCTTCGCCACCTCGGCCTCGAGGTACTCGACCCTCGCCGTCTTCCCTTCGTGCTCGACGCGAAGCTTGTCGAGCTCGTTCCCCATCCGGGCCTTCTCTTTCCGAGCCTGGTCGGACTCCTGCTTCAGCTCCTTCTCCAGAGCTACCAACCTCTCGGTGAGGTGCCCGAAGTGGACGATGATCTGCGACAAGGAAAGAAGAACTAAAAGAGTTAGAAAAAATTATAGCTAAGGAAATTCAACGACGGAAAAAACCCAACACTTACCGAAACCGCCGAACGAGCGATCTCAATGACGTCGTCGCCTTCTTGTCTAGCCTCCATGGCGGCCCGGTCCTTCGGCGTGGCGAGGTGTTTGACGGCCTGCATGCTCGCCAAGGAGTTGCCAAGGAATCCATCGTGCTTCCGAACTTGCCAGTCCGGAATGTGGATCCTTTTATGCTCCTCCGTCAGGAGCTCCTCGGCCGCCACTGTCAGCGGCGGCGTCGTCATTCCAAAGGCTGCGGCGATAGGGAACTTGCCGACCCCAGTAGATGTCGAGGCACCTACACCGACGAAGACCGGGCTATCGAGGGTCTCCACCTCCTCGACCGAGGCAGTGACCCTCGGAGTCTTTAGGGTCAGCAACTTGGTCGCGACCCTCTTGCGCTTCTTCGGTGCCTTGCTGGCAAGGCCTGCTCTCAAAGCTAGCACCGCGTCGTAGTCCATCGCTTCTGCATTAAAGACGAAGTTAGTCAGCACAATAAGCTATGAGAAGTAAAGTATGAAAAACAAAGCATAAAGGAAGCCGCGTACTGGGATCTACGCGGCAGAGCCCTCCCTTGAACAAGATGTCCTCGGTCAGCTCCTTCCAATCGTACTTCGGCCGATCGAGAAGTGTCCAGACTGCCTCTTCTTCCTCGGCACGAAGCTTGGGCAGCGCCCTCGCCCTCTTCGGCACCCCTTCCACCCAACCGGAGGGGATCGGCCTGGCCTCTGGACTCCGCACTATCAAGAACTTCTCGCGCCAGTGCTTGATGGAGTTAGGGCATATGACGAGCCTACCGCCGTGCCTCGGAGCCAAATAGTATCGGTACTTTGACTTGTTCCCTTGGTGTAGCCGATAGATTTTCCGAAGCACGTTCAGCTCCGGCTCGATCCCCGCAGCTTGGTAGTGGAGTACGAAGCCGTTTATGACCCTCCATGCGTTCGGCATGAGTTGGATGGGGCTGACCCCGAACCAACTCAGGACGAGGATCGCGAACGGATGGAGGGGTAGCCGAGCCCCGGCGATAAAGGTGTCAACCGGCCAGCAACACATGGTCACTAGCAGCGGCGAGTTGGCCCTAACCCCGGGACCCGGCAGCATTAGCTCGTACTCCTCCGAGATCTGGAAAGAATCCCGAATCACTCCCAAGTCCTCTTCGCGCAGGATCGACACCGTCTCGCCTCCGTCGTCTCCCTCGCCGCATTCTCCTCGAAGGACCTCCCCCTCCCATGAACTATGCATTCGGCTTGATCCTCCGGAAGCTCCCGAACTCTGTGAAGCCCAGTCAGCTGCCCCGGCAATCTTCCGAACTCCCTCATACGCTTCGGGTCCTCCACGATCGAATCTTTGCCGAACACCTTCTTGCCCTTGTCTGGCCGACTCGGAGTGTGGACTTCAGCGACTTCAAGGGAGGGCTCAGACCAAGAGGTCGACTCGGAGACAGAAGCAAGAGACATAGTTTATGAAGTAAACTGAGTATAAGTTACCTTAAAAGATTAGCTGCCGGAAAACTTCACCAGAAAACGAACGTCGACCACCGAAAACACTCGCTTAGCACAAAAGATCGTCTGAGCAAAAGAGAAGAGAAGTGAGAAATGAGAGAGGGGGGTGGGGTTTTATAGAGAGAAGCACGCCAAACGAGGTTAATGGGCCTGTACTACCGGCCCATCCACACGAAATGACAAAAGCGACCTCAATCGTCGCCTTGTTTACCATGCCAAGCCGTACACGGCATTAATTACTGTCCCATCTGACAGAAGCTCAGAGGTCACTGCATTAAATGAACGTCTCATCTGTCAGGGCTGTCAGAAGTTCAGAAGGCGCTCAGCAGCCACCAACTCCTACGCCAAAAACGACAAGTTATGGACCTCGGCACCAGCCGCCGAATGCTCTTGACACCGACCCCGTTACGGGGGAAAAGTTGGGGTTCGGTACCAGCTTCCGAGCACTCTTGACACCGACCCCGTTATGGGAGAAAAGTTGGGGTTCGGCACCAGCTGCCGAGCGCTCTCGACACCGACCCCGTTATGGGAGAAAAGTTGGGGTTCGGCACCAGCTACCGAGCGCTCTTGACACCGACCCCGTTATGGGGGAAAAGTTGGGGTTCAGCACCAGCTGCCGAGCGCTCATGACACCGACCCCGTTATGGGGGAAAAGTTGGGGTTCGGCACCAGCTGCCGAGCGCTCTTGACACCAACCCCGTTATGGGGGAAAAGTTGGGGTTCGGCACCAGCTGCCGAGCGCTCTCGACACCGACCCCATTATGAGGGAAAAGTTGGGGTTCGGCACCAGCTGCCGAGCGCTCTTGACACCGACCCCGTTATGGGGGAAAAGTTGGGGTTCGGCACCAGCTGCCGAGCGCTCTTGACGCCGACCCCGTTATGGGGGAAAAGTTGGGGTCCGGCACCAGCTGCCGAGCGCTCTTGACACCGACCCCGTTATGGGGGAAAAGTTGGGGTTCAGCACCAGCTGCCGAGCGCTCTTGACACCGACCCTGTTACATGGGAGAAAGCTACCTCGAGCCTCGCCGAACACTCTCTCCGCACTCACAGCCTAGCCGAGGTCCCTCTCTTCTTCGGAAAAAGGTGCCGAACCACCTATGGACCTCGGCCTCCTGGGCAGCGAGCGCTAGAAGGGGTCGGAAGTGTGATACAAGCATGAAGGCCACTCAACGAAGGAAAATGGCCAAACCATCCACCAAGAGATCGCGAAAAAACAATTAAAAATTCGGGAAATTAAGGAAGAACTCCTGGAAAGTAATTGCGAAGTTGGGGAAGCATTCTGTAGCGCCCCGAATTTCTAATATGAGAGCTTAGAAAATACGTGGCACATTCCCAGTGATCCACTTCAATATAACAATAAACACAACCAAACACCACTAGAAATTTCAACATTTATTACAATCAAACTTTTACATATCACAGCGGAAGACTAAACAACTCAAAATTAGCTCAACATGACTTTACAACTCAACACTGAACACTAAATAATCCATTTATCCAAAAAGCTAACTCAAGCATCCATTCTCCAACTTTAAGCGATAACCTGCAACAAGTGAGGCTAGAGTTGAACCCTAATCCCCAAACTAAAGGGGTCAGCCATAAATGGTGTGAGTGGCATAAAAATCAAACAATAACATAAATGAACTTAAAACATAGTATCCAACCAATAGTAACCAAAGGTGTAAAGTGTGAAATAGCAAGAAATGTAACAACAAGTGGTATCCAAAACCCAAAAGTCAAGTGTGGGAAAGTAGGAAATCCAAATGCAGAAACGTGAGTCAAGAAAACATGATGACCAAATGCGGACAACGATGACTACTAAGAGATGAAGATAAACTATGATAATTTGCCCATGCTTGATCATTCAGGAGATAGATCCCACACCTCAGGTATTTTCCCTGGATAATTCAGGAGATCTTCCCACATCTAAACACAGTCTCATCATCACAAGAATACCACAAAAGCGTCGCCTCGACCTTGATAATTCCGTAGGTCAATCCCACATCTCAAGATAGTACTTGGATAATTCAGGGAATATATCTCACATCTCAGGTTGTCTTCCTGGATAATTCAGGAGATAAATCTGCATCTCAAGTTAACCACTTGGATAATTCAGGAGATTAAATCCCACATCTAAAGCCTTACTGAGGTGCATAACTCAGGTTCCCATTCATCATGACACGACTAATGCCTGTCCTTATTAATTTGGGTTACTGAACAAATCTCCTAGAGTAGTGTACCCTACCGGACTAAAAATATGATTAACTGAAAATTCGCCTCAATGGGCCTCAACAAATAACTCAACAAATATCTCAACATCGGTATACTAGGGTCACGTACCTCTAGAGACTCAAAACAAATATCTAAACAAATTCCCACTAAACAAGTGGCTCAACTGAATATCTCAAAATCATATACTGAACAAACATCTCAAAATCAAATACTGAACAAATATCAAAAACTGGACAAAGATCTCAAAATCAATTACTAAACAAAATGTCTCAAATCAAACACACGGATTCCTCAGTACCAGTCGACTCATGCTGAGATAAGTCGACTGTCCAGAGGACAATTCTTCGGATTTTCACAAAATAATCTAAGGTAATATCAGTCGACTAGGAGAAGTCATCAGTCGACTGCTCCGAAACAAATTACAATAACTCTCAAGAATATAGTCTAAGTATATAGGTCGACTGAAAGGTTCATAGGTCGACTGTCCAGAAAGGACTAAACAAAAAAATACAATCTGCAGACCAGTCGACTGACAATAGCCTAGGTCGACTGTCCCGAACAATTCTCAAAAGACTGAAGATAATCAGTAGTGTCGTACCAGTCGACTGTACAGTAGGCCAGTCGACTGTCGGCCTACAGTTTTCAAAAATAAGTCTGGATATAAAATCAATCTGAAGATTTCTAAAGAATCATGGTTCATTGTTTATCAAACAGTAGTTCATACACAAACCAAAGATAACTCTCAAATTATCACCAATACGAATACATTACTCATCAATCAATTCCTCAAATCTCAACTTCTCAAGATCTAAACCACAAATCTTCCATTAGGGTTTCTCAACAAAACTTCTTCCTCAACTCTTAATCAAATCTGATCTAAAATTCATAAGATCTAGATGTTTATCATTCGATCACAATATAATTAATTCTTATCATGCCTTCCAATATTACGATTCCATAGATCAATATTTCCTCAACAAATCTTGATAGTTTCTCATACATGGTCCAAATATCGACAAGTGTTCTGATCATCCATATCAAATAAAAGATCCATATTATGCATACAATGAGACAAAAAAAGCAACATCATACCGATCTCAAAGCATCTCACGTCATTCATCAATCAAACAACAAAACAAACAAGCAAAACAAAAACAAACCACTCACCTTGTTTTGAAGAGATATCCACAAAAATGCTCTCCTTCTTGCTAGATCCAAAATCCTCTTCTTGCTCCTCAAAACAATTCTCAAAAATTTGTATCTTGTAAATGACGGCTGGAGGAAAGAAATCCCTTATATATGCCGGATAAAATATTAGGGTTTTACTCACACTTTGCAAAACAATCCTTCCCAAAATACAACTTGTATATATATACATTAGTCTTGTAAATTCTATAAAACTCCTTTAAATTAGGATCTAATAGAAAATATACTTTTAAACTTCAGCCAATACTGCTCAAAAACGTCCAGAATGCCAATTTTGCATTTCAACCCTTGAAAATGCCAATTTTGCAAATAAGTCCTTCTTTTCTCAAAAATTGCAAATAGTACTAATTAATTTCAGAAAAATCTGGAAAAATACTACATAAATCCCAAATAATAAATAATTATTTTTCATAAAGAAATCTTAATTTTTCAAACTTCTAAAAAGTCATTTGCACGTGTTTTGCACGTGTACAAAAGATAGATTTCTTAGAAAATATTAATTAAATCCCCAAAAAATCATTTAAATTCATTTTCAAATAATTAAAATAATATTTGAAAATATGGGATTCTACAATTCTCTAGTCTCCAAACAAGCAAATATTGCCAAGAACAATCTTCTAAGACTCCCGAACGACAAATTAACACTTCGCAAAGTTAAAGGACTATTCCTGCAAAAACACCACATAACCATGAGAACTCAGGAACAACTCAAAGTGCAACCCACTTGAAAAATCACCATACTACCCCCTTCAAGATTCAAAAACCTTCCATTTGGACTCCGATACAACTCCACTAGCCATTAAAACAGTAAAACTACTCCTCAAAGGCTGATCAAGCTCAGTCTTCGGGAGTGGAGAGCTCGTGATATGGCTAAAAATGGAGTTTAATCGGGACCATCCAAATTGGGCACGAATCTTGAAGCCCAGGGGTAAAACGGTAATTTCACCTACCAATGGGTCTAAGATGGGTACTGGATCTCTTCGTCAAAGATCCAATAACCCACGAACGGATCCACTTTAATCGGGTGCGGGTTTCAACCAGCAAGAAAGTCCGATTCAGAGGGTCAGAATTAGGGTTTCTGATTAGATCCTAATCAACGGCCCTGATTCATGCCTATCCCTCCACAGGGAATTAGGAATTACATTCCTAATTTGTTTACAAGGAGTATATTCCTTATCAGTTCACGGGGATTATATTCCTAATCTGGTCCCTAAGACGCCTATAAATACCCCCCATCCATCTCCATTAAGAGGTAATCAATCTTTTGCCAGTTTTCACGCTCTTTCATAATCTTCCTTGATTACTGACTTGAGCGTCGGAGGGTGCGTCGCCGGGAACAACCCCGGTGTCTCGCACTTTTTGCAGGTGCACAGCGGGAGTCAGCATCAAACTCCGGTGGAACAGGTATACAGGTTTGCTATTCAGTTTTCCTAAGAATCCACAAATACTATCTGTTTGCCCCCACACCAAATTTAGCGGCAACAAATACGATATCGGATCGTACAATTTGACAAAAGAACTTGAAAACCGAAAAAAATTTAATTTGCAAAAATTTTAAATACAGAAAATACAAAAATACATTTTTGGAAAAACAGGGGTTACACTTTGCCTTCAAATGCATCTCAACACAGTAAAAGTATGGAAAATTAAAAACTTTTATTGCCATCAGAGTTATTATATCATTAGTTACAAATACTATCGTGTTCTTGAACAAGGAATACAAATTACATTTACTCATTACAACTGTTACAAATAATCAGACTCCTCTGGTGAAGCTGTCACATGTCTTCCAAAGTGGTAATCAATTGGTCACTGTTGAAACTCCGCTGAGTGGTCAATCTAATCCCCTGAGACTTGCCCCTCGACTTGAGTCTTCCGCTGCGCGACTCTGATTATTCCAGCATCTGCTCGAATGGTAGGAGTGTACACTGCCACTCCACTTGGATGCCCTTCTTGTCTTGGGTTCTCCTGTACTCGCGACCCGGTATCCAGTACCTAATTAAGTGGGCACGTCAGTAATTCTACTGATGCAATGCTAATAAGAAAACAATAATCTCTAACTTGCAGTCACAAACCATCTTGAATGGAAAAGAAACATGCATCCTAATTTCCTAGTGTTCGTGTATGCCATGACCTGAAGTCTAATGCAAAACACAGAGTACAGAATGGATGCACTTAATCTAATGTCAGCAAGACTCTGGATACATATGCATCCCATACTACATATGCTCCAGATCAAGCCGTATCCTCCAGTTTCAGGGTTTCGAACCCTCCTCATGCAAAACATTCTACTATTGTACTCAACCTGTTCCTGATAGATACAATCGTGGCTGGTGAATCCTGCAGTTATTACTGCTAAATACAATGGTGTTTTGTTAGCCACTAGTGCCCCAAATCGGATCACACCAAATCCTGTGACGGTCTTACAGATACGCACCGTATATCTATGGCGCCGAAGATCCATGGGACAACAGCCCCATGGTCCGTTCGTGTCCACTCAACATAAGAACATGACGGCCTCGAAGGACTAAGCCCTCTATCCGACAGGAAGCTCCCGTTCTTACCACGGTACTTCAGGAATTAACAGTGCGGGATACGCACAGTAGCACATATTCCTAACGATAGGAAGAGACAACCCTGGTTATCACCTCCTAGTGTTGATTCTTAGAACGAGTCAGATTTAGGGAATCACCCCCAACACCAACTCGGTCTTCAACCGAAAAGTAAAGAAGTACAATATGAAATAACATTGTGCTAAACATGCGAGTTTTCAAATCATGCTCAGTGCTAACGAATGATTGAGCCCAAGCGGTTCTGTCAAAAATAACTAATCACAATCACGACAAACCGACATTCATCGGTTGCCAACACCTCTGTAGGTCTTTGACATAAGGTCCCCGACCCACGACCCTTAGCAAGCAGTACAATGGTGCCCAAGGGAGTGCCTCATACCCGACAATAGAGGTGAAACACAAACAACTTACTATCATCCAGTCATTGACAGACCTAGGCATCAACACATTCTAGACGAGGCAGATAACCTAGCCTATCAACCCCTAAACACCGGCAATCCGATCTCCATTGGTCGCCACCACCTCCGTCTCGAATTTCATCCAGTATCACGGCCCACGGTCAACATCTCTCTGTAAACAAACCGACGACGCACAGGAAAATTCACTATCTTGTGAGGTGGAAAAAAAAAATATCAATACCATACTTGCCAAATGGGTTGATAGTCTTAGGGTATCACAACCTAAACTAGCTCCCACCTATACTAGCTAGGAGCCACACACAATAAATTGACCATAAAGCTATTCTCTTAACTCACTCATGTGTCCACCATGAGTACTAAGCACAAAATCTTGTCTAAGTTCCATTAAATGCTTAAAACATCTTAAACTTAATAGCTCATAATCATCATATTGCGGTATGCAGAGATTTTCTGTTTTGATCTACCAAGATTAAGCAGTTCAAGCAAATACCAGTTGCTGCGATTCAAGCTACGTTCATCGGAATCCAATGAAATTTGGTTTCTATAAAGGTAGGAGGCTCTAGTTGACAAATCCTTCAAATTCCCCTAGTTGAAAAATCCCTCCAATTCCCTACAGAGCTCAAGTCCCCTGAGTTAACATAAGCTTGACGTCGATCAAGACCGCAGGTTGCTGAACTTGTAACCTCAAAACTTCCAATATATAATTCGGATTTGCTTGATATTTCCCATTTTGGGAAGCTAAGAACCTATACTACCAACCTCTAGTTAACCATTTCCTCAAATTCAATCATCTTGATACTATAAAAATCCCATATACTCTGAGCTGTACATTCTTAAATGCAAATGCTCCACTTTTTCAATAGCATAAAAATTTTCTCACTCATTGGAATTACTCGATTCTGGATTCTATGAAAAGGTAGGAGTGTCTACTACAACTTCCTAGTTGAACACATCATCAGATTCATCCATTAAGGTCCTCAAAAACACTAATCTCTAACAGGTGCACATTCAGGAAAAGAATTGTTTTATTCAACAGATAGGGTCTCGACAAGACTGGGTCCGCCTCAATCTTAAGAAAATCATAACTTTCAACCTAAAAAATTGAATTACATAGTTTCAGATGTTTTGGAAAGCTATGAATCCCTACTACAAATCTCTAGTTGATTAATCTTCCAAATTCTTAACCCAAAATTTCATATTTACACATCTTCACAGATCAGTCAATCTATACTCAGCTGAACCTGGTCTACTTTGAAATTCTATAAAAAATCAAACCTAAGTCCAAAGCTCATGAAATTTGATATTCTGAAACTAAACATATACCATTCCATTGTTCCAAAAATTGCATCCAGATTCATACTACACAAAGAGTTATGACTCCTCAAATATAGAACAAAAATTCAACAGCATTCCAAATAGGGACTTTACCACTTCACACTATTTATTTTTGAAACCTCATCAAATGTCATCTAAAAATTATAAAATTTAAGAATCATGAATTAGGCTCATACCACAATCTACTGCAAAAATTGCAAGAAAATATCATGCACACACAAGTAGCCATGACAAGATGAACTTCAATCTAAAAACAGATAGCTTCAGCTCTAACATCCAGACTAGTTGTAACTTAGAAATTCTTTAAGGTATCAAATAAACTTAGAAAATTATGAAATTTAAGACTATGGCTACAGACACATACAAGAGCATCCATAAAAGTTTTCAGCTCAAAATAACCCACCAATACTGAGTTATGATTTTGGAAAGACATAACAAATTTCACACAACTGCAGCTTTTTCAGCTGCTCTCTGTCCGAAATTTGAGTGGGTATTTGGGATACTAAATGGACTCCAAATATTATGAAAAAATTCATGTAAGCCCTAGATACATAGAATAACAAGTCCTACAAATTTGAGTCCAAAATTCCAAACCATTTGAGAGCTAGAAATTCTCAAACTTACATACTCATACATGTTCTTTAACAAAAGCATCATGAAAGAGTTGTTATACCATACAACTATCTTTTTCTTAGCATG
The DNA here is from genome assembly GCA_017893485.1 of Hemerocallis citrina. Classification (NCBI taxonomy): domain Eukaryota; kingdom Viridiplantae; phylum Streptophyta; class Magnoliopsida; order Asparagales; family Asphodelaceae; genus Hemerocallis; species Hemerocallis citrina. Next base: position 396,465,362 of record CM030358.1, read on the forward strand.
TCAATTTATTCACACATGATAATCAAACTTTTCTTAGCTACTACCACATGCTAAAAATCACATATACATTAAAAAGATTAATTTTTAGAGTTTAAGAGTATCACCCACTTTTTTTTTTTTTGCAAGAAGACTCCTTGTAGCTTGCTCCCTTCCTTTGCTCCTTGTTCTTGTAGAAGCTGCACAACTCTTTCTCCTTCTCTACTATACTTTCTTCAATACAATTACAAAAAAAGAATCTCTCTTGCTATTGGTTCTTGATAAAATAGAAGAAGATGGAGAGTAGAAGAAGTAGAAGAAGATGGATGTGGAGATTTTGAATGAAAAGTGAGATAGGGATGAGGAGCTTGAATTTCGGACATGGAGGAATTGGGTTTCGGTGGTTTTGAGAGAAGGGGAAGGTGTTTGGTCAGTGGAGATAAGGAGAAGAAAAATGGGGAAGGGAAATAAAGTTGGGGGATTTTATTTGATTTGGTGTGTGTCTTATACACCCCTACAATACAATGTATATATATATATATATATATATATATATACAGTCCAATTATACGTATATATGTATTTGTACAATCCTCTTCAATACAATTCAATTACATATGTATACATACAAATATATATTTATAAATATACACATATACATATACATGTAAAATGTATACAAGTATACATGTAATCATATCATATACAATCCAATCACAATATACATATATTCATATATGTATATGTACCTCCATATACAAACAAAATATTTATTTGTAAAATAAAATATAAGAATATATGTTATAAAACATTATTTTCCCAAAGATTGTCTCGTTTAAACAATCGGAACAATGCATCAAGTTTAATTGAGAAGATATCCCGAATATGCCTCATCGGATTCAGAGTATGTAATATATCTGAAAGTTCTCAATTAAGATCAATTATTATTAGAAAAATATATAATCACGTGCAATTCTCAAATGTGTACGGATTACGATACAAAATAGCTATATGTTATTTTGCGGGGTATTACAGGAGGCTAAGAAGATAAATTTCTTCACTGGGGAGATTTGCGCCTGTACGGGATGGTTGATAAGGGTTTTCCAAGTTTTTTTTTTGTTTCGACTCGCACTCTCTTTGTGTTGCTACCTCCTAAACTGGGTCTTGTGAGTTTAGGATGTAGCTCTAGGGGAGAGTTGGACATCGAACTTTCTGTTTGATCTCGGCAAGTTTGTAGAGACAAACCAAGGAAGGATTGATACCGAACTTGCCATTTGAGCCCGACAAGTTTATGGAGGTGACCCGGGGAAGGAGATTGATGCCAAACTTGCCGTTTGGGCTCGACAACTTTATAGAAGCAACCCAAGGAGGGGGTTAGCGCCGACCTTGCCGTTTGGACCTGGCAGGCTTGTAGAGGCGACCCGAGGAAGGGGTTGGCACCAACCTTGCTGTTTGGGCCCGACAAGTTTATATAAGCGATCCAAGGAGGGGGTTAGCGTCGACCTTGTCATTTAGACCGGACAGGCTTGTAGAGGCGAACCAAGGAGGGGGTTGGCCTTCCCGTTTGAGCATAGCAAGTTGGTAGAGGCAACTCAGAGAGGAAGATGGATGCCTAACTTGCCATTTGAGCCCAATACGTTTATAGAGGCGATTCGAGGAGGGGGTTGGTTCCGACCTTGCCATTTGAGCCCAGCAAGTCGGTAGAGGTAACTCATGGAGGAAGATGGATGCCTAACATGCCGTTTGGACCCGGCAGGTTTTTAGAGGCATCCCAAGGAGGGGCTTGGTGTCGACCTTGCCGTTTGAGCCCAGCAAGTCGGTAAAGGCAACTCAAGGAGGAAGATGGATGCCTAACTAGTCGTTTGGACCCGGCAGGTTTGTAGAGGCAACCCGAGGAGGAGGTTGGTGCCGACCTTGCCATTTGGGCCCGACAAGTTTATAGAAGCGATCCAAGGAGGAGGTTAGCGCCGACCTTGACGTTTGGACCCGTCAGGATTGTAGGGGCAACCCAAGGAGGGGGTTCGCGCCGACCTTGCCATTTGGATCCGGCTGGCTTGTAGAGGCAACCCGAGGAAGGGGTTGGCACCGACCTTGCCATTTGAGCCCAGCAAGTCAGTAGAGACACTCAAGAAGGAAGATGGATGTCTAACTTGCCGTTCGAGCCCAACAAGTTTGTAGAGGCGATCCGAGGAAGGAGTTTGTGCCGACCTGCCATTTAGACCTGGCAGACTTGTAAAAGCAACTCTTAGAGGGAGTTGGCCTCCAAACTTGTTGTTTGAACCTAGAAAGCTTGTAGAGGTAACTCGAGGAGTAGTCGGATAACATATTCGATGCTTGAAGGTAAACTAGTTGCGGGAGAATCTTTACGGACGAGCTGGGCCCCAACACCGTCACATGGAGTGAAGGAGTTGCTGGTGTGGCTTGGGGGAGGAACTGACCACGGATCTCATTGATGAGGGTCGTCGAGCCACAGGAGCACCTATAAGGGCGAGCTATGACCTAGATTCAATATGATTGAGTCAAGCTTTAGGGATAGCCCTGGGAATGAGCTAGTCTCAGAACTTGCTTGTTGGAAAGTCAACTAGTTTTGGGAGTAGTTTGAATGGTCGTTTCGATCCCAAACTCACAAACTTGCAAGTTGTGAGGGCGATTTCGAGCCATGATTATGAACTCCGAACCAGTTGTTCAAAATTCATCAACGAGCTGTATGAGCAATTCTTAATGGTGAGCCACTCCACACTAGCTTGTTCGCAAGCAACTAAAGCGGTGTTGAACCAAGTGTTGGACTTCAAACTTGTTGTTGGGATGTTTTAATTAGTTGCAAAAGCAATTCCGAATGATGAGCTGCTCCGCACCTACTTATTTGCAAGTGACTAAAGCAGTGTTGAATCAAGTGTTGGACTCTGAACTTATTGTTTTGATGTTTCAACTAGTTGCAGGAGCAATTCTGAATGGTGAGTTGCTCTGCACCTGCTTGTTTGCAAGTGACTAAAGCAGCGTCGAATTAAGTGTTGGACTTCGAACTTGTTGTTTGAGGGGGTTAACCAGTTGTAGGAGCAATTTTGAATGGTGAGCCACTCCGCACTTGCTTGTTCGCAAGCGACTAAAGTAGCATCGAATCAAGTGTTGGACTCCAAACTCGCAATTTGAGCCTGAAAAGTTGTGGGAGCAGTCCTGGGGGACAAGCTAGACTCCGAACATGCTGTTTAACGAGTCGTAGATGTGACTCGGGTGGACAGATATGATGCCAGTACAATGATCTTTGTGAGAGAAACAAACTACATTTTATTGAAAGAAAAGATAAGTGGCTGCCTTGAGAGGGGCTAGCTGTTATTACCATGCTTTGGCCATATTGCAAGTGGCAGCCTTATTGAAAACTGAAAACCAACTTTTATGAGAGGGTATTAGGCACCCTTGGGGTACTTCATTTGATGCTCTGTATTCCGAGTTAGCCTTCCCAGAAGAAGGGGATCTCCCTGAGTTCATCAGCTGGCTCGGAAAGAACTTGACTATCCCTTTAAAGGAGCTCTAATGCTTCAAGTGGGACGATTGAGCCCTCCATTGTAGTGGTGTAACATCTTCGAGCGGTCTCTTGGATTCCTTTGACTTCTCCTACTCCTGCAAAGGTCGGAAACTTCATTTTCATGTGAAAGGCTGATGGTACAACATGAAGTACTGCTAGGCCTGGTCGGCCCAGAATCGCATTGTGAGCGGCCTTCACTTCGTTCACCATGAAGTCCATTGCCTATGTCTGGGTTGTTGGTGTAATACCCTGATTTTTCAATAAATGAGAAATTATTTATTTTGCACGTGTTGTGCACGTGCAATATATTGTTGGATTATTTTATCATGGTGAGTATGTTTAAATATATTTTTCTCAAATTATTTTACAAAAGCCTTCTTTAAAAGCCTTATTTGATTTAATTAAAAAGCCTTTTCTTAAAAAGCCCAAAAGCATTTTTATTTTATTTATTTTTATAAATTATTTTTGGCCCAAAAAGAAAGCCCATGATTAATTTATTTTAATTAAACTTGTCATGTAGAAGACTTTTTCTAACAAAATTATTTTTTATACAATTTTAGAATGTACAAATTTGGCCTAGTTGCATGCACGTGCACTACACGTACACGTGCATTGCACACTCTATTTTTTGGGCCGGTAGCATTCTTTTTGGAGGGAGAGTTGAAATTTTGGGTGTGGAGAACATGGGGGTAGTTTCAAGGAGGTGGGTAGTTTTCCTAACTCCTACTTGAATCTAAGCCCTTCATTTTGCAACCACCAAGATGATCTTAGCCCTCCATTTCCCTCATTTTTTAGTATAAATACCCCCCTTTCTCATGGCTAATTTTCATATGCAAAGTGTAATTTCTAAAGCTATACTAATATATTGTGAGAGTTATAAAAAATAAGAGTTGTGTGGGTTGTATTGCTTGGAGTGGCCGGCACCATCAAGAGCATTCGGCTAGGAAGCTTTCGGCCAAGGAGGAGAAGTATTCGGCATTTGGTTGGAGGCTTGGAGTGGTGCATTCTTTTGGCTAGGAGGAGGTGTTCTCATCTACTTGATTGCTTTTGTTGTGTTTCTCTCCAATTGAGGTGGGTAAAATATTTCATGTTTCTAATATAGGGTTCATGCTAGTATATTGATGACACTATACATGGAAAATACTAATAAGAGACCACTTTAATTAAAAAGTTAGTATGTGAATGGCTTAGAATGGTGTGGTAAATTGTGTATGTAAATTGTTTGCATGAAATTATACCATATGAAGCACTTTCTATGATTATCTAGTTAATTGAACAATGATGCAATGTGACTAGCATGATGTGTGAAAGTCTTTTATTAATTACTTGCAAATTGTGTGTTTGAGACATGACAATTGGAAAAGACATTAACACTATGGGAATTGAATAGAAAAGTATATTAAATACTTCGAATCCATGTGTAGAAGTGGCATGAATGAACCAAGAAATTGCTTGTTGTCATCATATTAGAAATGTACCAAAAATTAGAAATTGTTGAGTTTCACCTATTCATGTGCTATATGAATTCTTTTGCTAGTATGAGTATGGGAAAATCCAAAGTTGTATTGTGTTGTGAATGTAGAATAATAACCAGTAATTTATCATGAAAAACTTTGGGATAAAAGAGGGATTAGAAGAACAATCGATTATTTTCAATGTCGAAAAATAAAAGATTTGCTAGTTTTAATTAAAATAATTAATTTGGGTGGAGAAAAATGTGTTTTTAGTACAAAAATTTATTTTACAATTACTGTTTTGAAGATGGAATAAAGAAGCTTAAATCTGGAATTTTTCAGTAGTTTATTTGAAGGCAATATGAATCAATTGTTGAACATCGAGTTAATTTCAAAACAAACAGTGGGAATATGAGTTAAATGGGTTTTAAGTCCACACTGTGACAACCTGAGCCAGTGGCTCAGGCGGTCGGTGGCGCTGTTCGGTTTCCCTGAGCGGTGTGGTTCGAATCCGGGTCTCACCAAAATTTTTTAAGTACTGTGTATATATGTATATATCAGCGAAGAGATGGCATATGTACTTAGCGCATCCTCTTCTAGTCGCTAGCACCGATCGGCCTATCGGCGGGTGCTCTGGCCTTCTTCTCTATTGTGCTGGGTTCGAATCTTTCCCCTAGCACTTAGGGAAAAATATTTTTTTTATGAGATTTTGATGTCCAAAAAATATAAGAAAAATATGGTAATTTTCATAAAAATACAAGGAATTTTATGGGATTGGTTTGGATATTATTTGAAGAAAATAAAATGTAGTTTGTGAACAAATGGTATATTAAAGCTATGGTTCTAAGACACATACTCATGGTTAGTTTCAAATTTATAAAGAGTTATTAAAATGATTATTAGAAAGTTTTTGACACAAAAGAATTTGTGGTGTGACATGATATTATAATTTTTACTTGAAGATATTGTGTAAAATATGAAGTATGAGTGTATAATTGTAAAGTGCATGAGACCATTGTATGATGATGGAATTTAGAAACTTTGTTGATGAAATTGTTGGACTTGAATATGAATTTTGAGTTATAAGTATTCACCATGGGTTTGTGAACAAATGAAATTATGAATAAGAAAGAATATGAAATTGTGACATGAAAGTGGTTATGATTTAAAGATTGTGAAATGAAATTTGAAATAGAGTAGCTAAGTCTCCCCGGCATTGAGAAAGATGAATTGAATTGAAATTAGACCAAGGTTGGTCATGTTGAAACAAATGAATAAGTCCGGATGATGGAGAGGCTAACTCTAGTGATTATTTTGTTCATGATTTTTATATAAAACTAAGGACTAGTACATAGTGGAGATGTGATGAAAGTAGAAGAAAAACACGAGTATGAGGGCCAACGGATAGCGGTGTGAGAGCGATTCACAGGTTGCCTGCTTGATGCGTCAAGACAGTGCGTGGGCGCTACTCCGGAATTATCGTCCCGGTGGCGACGCTCGTGGGATGTTCGAGTGGCTATGGGTGGTGCCATTGTTCCATGGCGGAGGCTGAATTGTCCATAGGTTGCCTGCTCGATGCGTCGTGACAGTGCGTGGGATTCCCCTCCAGGCTGCCTGGACATGGGCTCATAGATCATAGGACATCTAAGACACTACCGTAGTTACAGTAGTAGTTAAGGCATAACGGGGGATTGAACCCTATCAAGATGAAGAACGAATAAGGGCTTGCCCTCGGACCTATGTAGTATGGGATGCATAGAATCCGAACAAGTGCGCATTAGTGTCATGTAACTTAAGTAACTGCATTAAGGACTAAGTGCACAATCACAACACGACATCAATAGGGTAGTCCCTTTAGTTTGAATGTGACAAGTTTGTGTTTGCTAAATATGAAATGTTAAGTTATACTATTTCCGGCAAGCGAGGACGGCCGTGTATAATGATCGTCGGTTGAATAAACTGACGTACCCACAGTCTAACATGCAGGTAAATGTTATGCTAAAGATTAAAGAGGATTGGGATGCTTAAAGATTATATCAAGCTGTTGTACTTGTATTTAATTGTTGTATTTTACTTCCGCTGTGCAAAAGAAAGATGTAATTATGATGTAATCTCTGATGTATGATGAAAAGTTTTTTATTTCCCTGTAAAAGTGTACTAAGAAAGTGAAAAGATCCTGTAGAACATCTCGAATTCAGTATATTTGGGATTCGGGGCGTTACAGAGTGGTATCAGAGCCACGCTTTCTACACTTTCACACTTGTACAAATTTATAGGGAACGACACCCTAGTAGTGGACATTAGAGTGTGTGTCTGAATCTAGAGATTTAAATGTAAGTGACTTACATTTGTGTTGCTCTAAGATTTGTGATTTCTCCTCCCTATTTCTAAGATGGCTGATCACTTCGACCCTGCTGGAGGCGACGACTGGCACATTATTGAGGAAGAGTACCATCCTGGACAGGCAGATTCCGAGGACGAGTACTACCCTGGACAGGCTGATTCTGATGATGAGGAGTACCCTGAATCCCGAGAGATCACCCCACCTCCGGATTCATCTGATGATTCTTCTTCCGACGAAGAGGAAGTACCAGTTCCAAGTGGTCTTGTGGCTTCTCTTCAGAGGCAAGTGGAAACCCTGAAGGAGAGAGTTGGATTATTAGAGGCGCAGCTGGAGAAGCGGAAGGCTGACTATTCTGTTCTTAGCCATCGGATTTGGGAACTTGAGAAGAAAAAGAACCTAACTGATGTGCTGAAGGATGAGGTTGATGAACTGCGGGAAGAACTTCGAGCAGCGAAGAGGACCCGTAGGAGTTAGAGTGTTGTGGCTTCTGTTTCTTTCCGTTCTGATGTTTAGAGATGTTTTTAAATTCGAATGTATAAACTTTTGGAATTCAATGAAATGGAAGTTGGTTTAAATTCTTGTTATATACTTCGAATTTGACGGATCTTTTGCATCAGAATATGTCGAGAAGAGGAGCAAGGAATGGGGAAGGTTTGGATCTGGAGACTGAACTTGCTAGAGTTTACCAGACGTTGAATGCTGTGGCTCAGAACCAAGCTAGGGGGCCGGCAAATCCAGTGCCCGAGGCGATAAAGCTGGTGGAATCATTCAAGAGAATGAAACCACCCGTATTCGAGGGAAAGTCGGATCCAGATTCGGCTGACAACTGGATACGGCAAGTGGAGACCATCTTCGAGGTGTTGGAAACACCGGAGGGTAGCAAGGTCAAGTTGGCAACCTTGCAGCTGGAGAAGGATGCAGCAGTTTGGTAGCAATCTGTGAAGAGGACCATGGGAGGTCTGTTGTTGGGCTGGGAGGAATTTTTGGAGGAGTTCCGCAGCCATTATTTCCCCTCCGACGTCCAGGAGAAGAAGGCGATGGAGTTCCTGTCGCTTCAGCAAGGCAGCATGTCAGTGAGAGCCTATGAGACCAAGTTCACTCAGCTCTCCAGGTATGCTCCAGAACTGGTGGCGGATGAGGCCAAGAAAGCTCGCAAGTTCGAGCATGGTCTGAGGCCTAGCTTGAGATCTCGTATGATACCCCTTGGTATCAGGAGATTCGATAAGCTGGTCAAGAGGGCGGCAGCGACGGAGGCAGATATGGAGCAGTTCCATGTTGTTCAGAACAGGAGGAACAACTGGCAGTCTGGTAAGAGGCCTGCACATTCGGGGAGTTTCAGGGGGCAACCATCTGCACAGAGGTTCAAACCGACAGGGGCGAACGCTGTGAGTGTGGCTGGAGGGCCTGGAAACAATGTGGCGAGACCTTCTGCGGTGACTTGCTTTAACTGTGGGGAAGCGGGACACTACCGATCTCATTGTCCCAAACTTCAGCGCAGTAATAGCGGCGCACCAACGCAGCAGGCTGGGAAGAGGCCGTACCAATCAGGGCGAGTATTTGCCTTGACAGAAGCTGATGCTGAGGAGGCGGATCAGGTCATCTCTGGTACGAGGGCTGGTGTTTAGGGTCTTTTGTCATTTCCTTTCCCTTTGTTTAGTGAGGCTGTTATGTAATGATGTATATTATGTAACAGGCGAACTCTATCTTAATGGAATTAAAGCTGTCGTATTGTTTGATACTGGATCCTCTCATACTTTTGTGTCTCCAAAGTTTGCTAAAGTGTTGGGAGTTGAACCGAAGATTTTCCCAGGCAAGATCTTATCAGTAGCTACTCCGTCAGGGGAAACTTTAACCACTGATCGGTATTATGCTGATTGCGAGATAGTGATTGGGGAGAGAATCTTTGGCATTGATCTGATCGAACTGACTATCTTGGGAGTCGATGTTATCATTGGCATTGATTGGATGTCGGTGTACAGTGCAAGCATCGAGTGTAAGGCCAAGACGGTGACAGTGAAGGCTCCAGGTGGACCTGAAGTCGTGTTCCAAGGGAAGCGGAAGTGTTCTAAGCTGGTGGCAACTATCCGCAAGGAAGAGACTCCTGTGGAAGTGCAAGGGATTCCTGTGGTTCGGGACTATCCGACTGTGTTCTTGGAAGATTTTCCTGGGTTACCTCCGCATCGTGATGTAGAGTTCAGCATCACTGTTCAACCGGGAAGTGCACCCATTTCTAAGGCACCTTATAGGATGGCTCCAGTGGAACAGGATGAGGTGAAACGGCAGATTGAGGAACTATTGGGAAAAGGCTTTATTCAACCTAGTGCGTCACCTTGGGGAGCACCAGTGCTTTTGGTAAAGAAGAAGGATGGATCGATGAGGATGTGCATCGATTACCGAGAGCTGAATAAGGTCACTGTTCAGAATAAGTACCCGATTCCTCGAATTGATGACTTGTTCGATCGTCTACAAGGAGCGGCCGTATTCTCCAAAATAGATCTTCGATCGGGTTACCACCAAGTTCGAGTGAAAGCTGAAGATGTGCATAAGACTGCATTTAGAACTCGGCATGGGCATTACGAATTCTTAGTTATGCCATTCGGAGTGACGAATGCACCTGCCATCTTCATGGACTTGATGAACAGAGTTCTGAGGCCGTTTATTGATTCTTTCGTCGTGGTGTTTATCGACGATATTCTCGTGTACTCCAAGTCTGAGGAGGAGCACACTGAGCATCTGGCAGCAGTGTTGCAGAAGTTGGAAGAGCAGCAGTTGTATGCCAAGTTATCCAAGTGTGATTTCTGGAAATCTGAAGTGGCATTCCTAGGTCACATCCTTTCTAAGGAGGGAGTGGCAACTGATCCTCAGAAGATAGAGGCAGTGAGAGACTGGGCAAGGCCGACTACAGTGAAGGAAGTCAGAAGTTTCCTTGGGATGACTGGGTATTATCGGAGATTCATTCAGGGTTATGCTCAGATAGCTGTACCGCTTACGGGGCTGACCAAGAAGAATGTGAGCTTCAAGTGGACCGAGCAATGTGAGGCGAGTTTTCAGGAGTTGAAAGATAGACTGACTACTGCACCTATTTTGGCTTTGCCTAGAGCTGGTGTTGAGTATGACGTTTATAGCGATGCTTCACATCGGGGGCTTGGTTGTGTCTTAATGCAAGAAGGAAGAGTAATCGCTTATGGGTCTAGGCAACTACGACCACATGAGAAAAATTATCCGACTCATGATCTGGAGTTGGCTGCGATTATTTTTGCTTTGAAGCAATGGAGGCACTACGTGTACGGTGAGAAGCTGAATATGTACACGGATCACAAGAGCTTGAAGTATATATATCAGCAGAGGGATCTCAATCTGAGACAGCGGAGATGGTTGGAAGTGCTCGAAGATATGCGACCTGAGATCAAGTATCATCCTGGAAAAGCTAATGTTGTGGCTGATGCACTTAGCCGCAAGAGCAGTTTGGCCTGTTTGATTACAACTCAGAGGCATCTGATTGAGGAGCTGGACCGAGCTGGTATTGAGGTTGTCTTGCAAGGATTGGGAGCATCTTTGGCTCAGTTGAGGCTTCAGCCTACTCTGAATACAAGGATCATTGCAAGTCAGGAGGTTGATGCTGATATTCTGGAGATGAAGGAGCAGGTCAGTGCTGGCAGGTTGCCCGGTTTTCAGATCAGGGATGGAGTGCTGTGGTTCGGAGACAGGCTGTGCGTTCCAAATCAGGCGGACCTGAAAGAGAGTATTCTTCAGGAGGCGCATGCTACTCTTCTGTCTGTACATCCTGGGAGTACTAAGATGTACAAGGACATCAAGCAGCATTTCTGGTGGTCAGGTTTGAAGCGGGATGTGGCTGAATTTGTCGCGAAGTGTGAGGTTTGTCAGCAAGTCAAAGCCGAAAATCAGAGACCCGGAGGTCTATTACAGCCGTTACCTATTCCGGAATGGAAGTGGGATAACATCAGTATGGATTTCATCACGGGATTGCCTAAGAGTCCTAAGGGCAATGATGCAATTTGGGTTATAGTCGATCGACTTACCAAGTCCGCTCACTTTTTGGCGATGAAACTCACTGCTTCGATGGACAAGTTGGCTGAGATGTATGTTGGTGAGATTGTCCGACTTCATGGCGTTCCTTCGACCATTGTGTCTGATCGAGATGCGCGGTTTACTTCGCATTTCTGGAGGAGTCTTCAGGCAGCTTTGGGTACCAAGACGGATTTCAGCACTGCTTTTCATCCGCAAACCGATGGGCAGACCGAGAGAGTCAATCGTATTCTTGAGGATGTGCTTCGGTGTTGTATACTAGACTTTGGAGGCAGTTGGGAGAGGCATTTACCTTTGGTGGAGTTTGCCTACAACAACAGTTTTCAGGCCAGTATTGGGATGGCGCCGTACGAAGCTCTGTATGGCAGGAAGTGCAGGACTCCTGTGTGCTGGTATGAAGTAGGGGAGCGTCAGTTGTTTGGTCCTGAGCTTGTGCAACTGACTTCTGAGAAGATTGATCTGATCAGGAAAAGGTTGGTGGAAGCCCAGAGCAGGCAGAAAAGCTATGCAGACAACCGGAGAAGGGACCTTGAGTTTGAGGTTGGTGACTTCGTCTTTCTGAAGGTATCACCCAGTAAAGGTGTGGTTCGTTTTGGCAAAGGCGGGAAGTTAGCCCCGAGGTTTATAGGCCCGTATAAGATATTGAAAAGGATCGGGAAAACTGCTTACCGGCTTGAGTTACCGGAAGAGTTGTCTCAGGTGCACAATGTCTTTCATGTGTCTATGCTGAGAGGTTATATTCCGGACCCGAGTCATCATTTGCCTGAAGTGCCGGAAGGTTTGCAGTTAGACCTGAATTACATCGAGTCTCCTGTTGAGATTGTTGACCGTAGGGAGAAAGTCTTGAGGAATAAGACGATACCGATGGTCAAGGTAGTCTGGAGAAACCACTTGGTTGAAGAGGCTACTTGGGAATCTGAGGAGAGGATGTTGAAGGACTATCCTAAGCTTTTTGCTTGATTGTATTTTTTGTATCTTTTGTTCTTGTTGTGTGTGTTGTATTCTGTTTTATTTCCTCGCTCTTGATTGTAGTTCCGGGGACGGAACTATTCTAAGGAGGGAGTGCTGTAATACCCTGATTTTTCAATAAATGAGAAATTATTTATTTTGCACGTGTTGTGCACGTGCAATATATTGTTGGATTATTTTATCATGGTGAGTATGTTTAAATATATTTTTCTCAAATTATTTTACAAAAGCCTTCTTTAAAAGCCTTATTTGATTTAATTAAAAAGCCTTTTCTTAAAAAGCCCAAAAGCATTTTTATTTTATTTATTTTTATAAATTATTTTTGGCCCAAAAAGAAAGCCCATGATTAATTTATTTTAATTAAACTTGTCATGTAGAAGACTTTTTCTAACAAAATTATTTTTTATACAATTTTAGAATGTACAAATTTGGCCTAGTTGCATGCACGTGCACTACACGTACACGTGCATTGCACACTCTATTTTTTGGGCCGGTAGCATTCTTTTTGGAGGGAGAGTTGAAATTTTGGGTGTGGAGAACATGGGGGTAGTTTCAAGGAGGTGGGTAGTTTTCCTAACTCCTACTTGAATCTAAGCCCTTCATTTTGCAACCACCAAGATGATCTTAGCCCTCCATTTCCCTCATTTTTTAGTATAAATACCCCCCTTTCTCATGGCTAATTTTCATATGCAAAGTGTAATTTCTAAAGCTATACTAATATATTGTGAGAGTTATAAAAAATAAGAGTTGTGTGGGTTGTATTGCTTGGAGTGGCCGGCACCATCAAGAGCATTCGGCTAGGAAGCTTTCGGCCAAGGAGGAGAAGTATTCGGCATTTGGTTGGAGGCTTGGAGTGGTGCATTCTTTTGGCTAGGAGGAGGTGTTCTCATCTACTTGATTGCTTTTGTTGTGTTTCTCTCCAATTGAGGTGGGTAAAATATTTCATGTTTCTAATATAGGGTTCATGCTAGTATATTGATGACACTATACATGGAAAATACTAATAAGAGACCACTTTAATTAAAAAGTTAGTATGTGAATGGCTTAGAATGGTGTGGTAAATTGTGTATGTAAATTGTTTGCATGAAATTATACCATATGAAGCACTTTCTATGATTATCTAGTTAATTGAACAATGATGCAATGTGACTAGCATGATGTGTGAAAGTCTTTTATTAATTACTTGCAAATTGTGTGTTTGAGACATGACAATTGGAAAAGACATTAACACTATGGGAATTGAATAGAAAAGTATATTAAATACTTCGAATCCATGTGTAGAAGTGGCATGAATGAACCAAGAAATTGCTTGTTGTCATCATATTAGAAATGTACCAAAAATTAGAAATTGTTGAGTTTCACCTATTCATGTGCTATATGAATTCTTTTGCTAGTATGAGTATGGGAAAATCCAAAGTTGTATTGTGTTGTGAATGTAGAATAATAACCAGTAATTTATCATGAAAAACTTTGGGATAAAAGAGGGATTAGAAGAACAATCGATTATTTTCAATGTCGAAAAATAAAAGATTTGCTAGTTTTAATTAAAATAATTAATTTGGGTGGAGAAAAATGTGTTTTTAGTACAAAAATTTATTTTACAATTACTGTTTTGAAGATGGAATAAAGAAGCTTAAATCTGGAATTTTTCAGTAGTTTATTTGAAGGCAATATGAATCAATTGTTGAACATCGAGTTAATTTCAAAACAAACAGTGGGAATATGAGTTAAATGGGTTTTAAGTCCACACTGTGACAACCTGAGCCAGTGGCTCAGGCGGTCGGTGGCGCTGTTCGGTTTCCCTGAGCGGTGTGGTTCGAATCCGGGTCTCACCAAAATTTTTTAAGTACTGTGTATATATGTATATATCAGCGAAGAGATGGCATATGTACTTAGCGCATCCTCTTCTAGTCGCTAGCACCGATCGGCCTATCGGCGGGTGCTCTGGCCTTCTTCTCTATTGTGCTGGGTTCGAATCTTTCCCCTAGCACTTAGGGAAAAATATTTTTTTTATGAGATTTTGATGTCCAAAAAATATAAGAAAAATATGGTAATTTTCATAAAAATACAAGGAATTTTATGGGATTGGTTTGGATATTATTTGAAGAAAATAAAATGTAGTTTGTGAACAAATGGTATATTAAAGCTATGGTTCTAAGACACATACTCATGGTTAGTTTCAAATTTATAAAGAGTTATTAAAATGATTATTAGAAAGTTTTTGACACAAAAGAATTTGTGGTGTGACATGATATTATAATTTTTACTTGAAGATATTGTGTAAAATATGAAGTATGAGTGTATAATTGTAAAGTGCATGAGACCATTGTATGATGATGGAATTTAGAAACTTTGTTGATGAAATTGTTGGACTTGAATATGAATTTTGAGTTATAAGTATTCACCATGGGTTTGTGAACAAATGAAATTATGAATAAGAAAGAATATGAAATTGTGACATGAAAGTGGTTATGATTTAAAGATTGTGAAATGAAATTTGAAATAGAGTAGCTAAGTCTCCCCGGCATTGAGAAAGATGAATTGAATTGAAATTAGACCAAGGTTGGTCATGTTGAAACAAATGAATAAGTCCGGATGATGGAGAGGCTAACTCTAGTGATTATTTTGTTCATGATTTTTATATAAAACTAAGGACTAGTACATAGTGGAGATGTGATGAAAGTAGAAGAAAAACACGAGTATGAGGGCCAACGGATAGCGGTGTGAGAGCGATTCACAGGTTGCCTGCTTGATGCGTCAAGACAGTGCGTGGGCGCTACTCCGGAATTATCGTCCCGGTGGCGACGCTCGTGGGATGTTCGAGTGGCTATGGGTGGTGCCATTGTTCCATGGCGGAGGCTGAATTGTCCATAGGTTGCCTGCTCGATGCGTCGTGACAGTGCGTGGGATTCCCCTCCAGGCTGCCTGGACATGGGCTCATAGATCATAGGACATCTAAGACACTACCGTAGTTACAGTAGTAGTTAAGGCATAACGGGGGATTGAACCCTATCAAGATGAAGAACGAATAAGGGCTTGCCCTCGGACCTATGTAGTATGGGATGCATAGAATCCGAACAAGTGCGCATTAGTGTCATGTAACTTAAGTAACTGCATTAAGGACTAAGTGCACAATCACAACACGACATCAATAGGGTAGTCCCTTTAGTTTGAATGTGACAAGTTTGTGTTTGCTAAATATGAAATGTTAAGTTATACTATTTCCGGCAAGCGAGGACGGCCGTGTATAATGATCGTCGGTTGAATAAACTGACGTACCCACAGTCTAACATGCAGGTAAATGTTATGCTAAAGATTAAAGAGGATTGGGATGCTTAAAGATTATATCAAGCTGTTGTACTTGTATTTAATTGTTGTATTTTACTTCCGCTGTGCAAAAGAAAGATGTAATTATGATGTAATCTCTGATGTATGATGAAAAGTTTTTTATTTCCCTGTAAAAGTGTACTAAGAAAGTGAAAAGATCCTGTAGAACATCTCGAATTCAGTATATTTGGGATTCGGGGCGTTACAGTTGGGGTTTTTCCTTCGGTCACATCAAGAGTGACTATTCCTTCAATTGGGACTGGAACCCCAGAGAACCCGTGGAGTGTGTATCCTGCAGGCTTGAGACGATCTCGAGAAAGCTTGAGGCCTTGGAAGGCATCCAAGGAGAGAATATTGATGGAGCTGTCATTGTCGACTAGGATTTTGCGCACCTCATGATTGACCATGTGGAGAGTGATTACGAGCACGTCACAGTGGACCGTTTGGATGCCTTCTAGGTCCATGTCTGAGAATGTCACTGGGACTCCGAAGCCCTTGGGGTAAGGGAGGTTCTGTACCGAATTAACTTCTCAGATGAAGGCCTTACGAGAGGAGTTTGATTCTCCCCCCATAGGCTCTCTGTGAATGGAATGGAGAATTGCTCCTGGCTCCGAGTCTTGGGACTCAGAGGGCTTCTTTGTCCGCTTATTAGCTCCTCGGGGTGAAGGAGGATCGGCTATGTCCTTTCGGACGAATACGGCTAGATGACCCTGCTGGATAAGCTCTTCGATCTCCTCCTTGAGAGCCCAACAGTTGTCTGTGTCATGGCCATGTTCCCTGTGAAAGCGACACCACTTGTCTCTGTTTTTCCTCTTCGCTGGGGTATTCATTCTAGGGAGAGTGCGAAGTAGCCCTTCCGTGTCTACTTCCATGAGGACAGCGTATATACTAGTGTTGAGGGGGGTAAATTTCTCGAAATGAGGAGGGTAGCACAAACCGTTGTTGTCTTTCTGTAACTTTTGGGATCTTTCTTCGTTTTCACTCTTCCGTTGTTCTTGGAAGATGGCTCTTCTCGACCGGGGGGATTGAGAGCCTCTTCAGCTTGGATATACTTCTCACTCCTCAGCAAGAGTTCTGAGAAATTCTGAGAAGGCTTCTTAGCAAGGGATGCCTTCAGGTCGGCATTGTTAACATTGTGTCTGAATGCTGCTGTGGCTACCGCCTGATCGAGGGAAGCGATGGATCGGGACTCGACTGTAAAGCATCGAACAAATTCCCTTAGCCGTTCCCCTTTCTTCTGGTTCTGGCCCAGCAAGCATGCGCTTGTCTTTTTAGTTCGACGGCTGCTGAAGAAATGGGTGAGGAAAAGTTCTTCAAACTGATCGAACGAGAAGATCGAACCGGAAGATAGGAGGGAGTACCACTCCCTTGCTGGCCCCTTCAAGGTGGTAGGGAAGGTCTTGCAGAGGAGGGAGTCCAAAGCTTGATTGATCATCATGAGAGTTTTAAAACTCTCAATGTGATCTGTCGGGTCAGACTCTCCGTTATAGAATTCAAAGTGAGGTGGCTTGAAAGTCTCTCAGATGTGGGTTTCCATGATCGTCTTAGAGAATGGAGGTCTTGTCACGCCCCGCTTCCTAAAAATATGGAATACGAGCGCGTGACGAAGCCCAGTGAATGATTTTCATCATTCATAAGCTGTAGGATCGACTCAGCATCATAACAAGAAATATAACAAGATATACACAACCATGCATGCATGAATAATTTATTAATCTACAGAAATAATTGAAACAAAATAATAATATCCCAAATAGTTTTCAAATCTGGATCAAAAGATATAACTCGGGACTATAAGCCCGTTACAAGTTTTAAGTAGCAACAAATAAAATAAACTCAAATACAAGATAATTATAGCAAGCCTTTTCTCCAAGCGAAGTGTAGAAGGTTTGCTCACCAATTCCAGCAGGTAACTCATCTTGAAAGTCTGTATATATAAATATAAAAAGGAAAAAATAGAGAAAACAAGACAAATGCCCTTAGAGCAAGTTAGGGCCGCAAGTAGTACAAGTAAGGATATGAAAACAAGTGCAAGAAATATAGAACAAGATTTGGAATCAAGAATGTATAACATAATATAATAGAGATGCAACAAGTAGTGGGATTCAAGAAACTAGCTAGCAAGAAAGAAAACTCAAGTGACAAGATTGGGTAACAAGTACTAGCAGTAGAACAAGTGGCAAGTGAACATGTAATAGTATCAAGCATCAAGTAACAAGTATCACATACAAGTGTCAAGTATCAAGTAACAAGTCTCAAGTAACAAGTCTCAAGTAACGAGCATCAAGTAGGGTATCAAGTGTGTACAAGTGATAAGTTAATCTTAAGTCTAATGTTTAATTCTATCTAGGTAGCACTTCATGCATCCATACTTTTACTACATGGTTGCTACATACAATCAGTTACGTTTAGGCCTAGTGGTGGATTTTATAGGGCGGTGTACTCATGGATCAAGTATCAAGCAAGCCATGTTCATGAATCGAGTAATCATATAACTAGTTCATGTGTCAAATTATAACAAGATAAGTCATGAATCAAATATATACTGGTTCATGAATTGAGTAATAACAAGTCCATGAATCGAATAATAATATACTAGTTCATGAATCAAATAATAATATAACTAGTTCATGAAGCATGTATCAAGTGGGAAACACGGGCCTCCTTCCGAGTACACTTACCTATATTGTCCACTACTATGGTCTTTCCCTTAAAGCCCAACTTATTATTTATTATTATCATCAAGCAAACATGAAAGTGTGCGAAACAGGTCAAGTATACATGAACAAGAACATGGAACAAGTTTAAGATAATTAGAAGGTATATTCGAGGGTCAACACAATTTAAAATTATCAAGAACTACGAGAATACCAATTCTGGACACATGACGTTGCTGCACCACTGCGATTCCCGTTGCTACAAGAAATCAAATGTGGATCCATCAGAAGGTCTAAAAACTAGACTCCTGCCCGGTTCCAACGCATATAGTTAAGATGCATAATAGTTATAGAATTAGGTGTCAAAACAGCGAACTATACAATATTTGTGTTCAGTCAGAATTTGTAAAACTGAGTTTATACATATGAAACAGGTTTGAAACTTCATTAATTATTTCTAAGAAAATTAGGGAATGTTATCTAGGGTGTCCAGTATCAGAATGCAAAATTTCAAGTCATTTACTTACTGGTAGCATAGTTAAAATAATTGTAAACCAAAGTGGTGCAACAGTTTTTATGCATCTACGATTACAGACACAGCAGCAGTAAAACTGCAATATCTCCTAAACCGTAACTCGAAATTCAATTCTGTCAAAAGGGTAGCAAACTAGACATCTAAGGCTAAGTTTCATATTCAGGACTCAGGTCCAGATTCTAGTGTTATCGAGGTCGAAACAGCAAGCCAAGACAGGACAGAAACTAAATAAGACACTTTTTGCATGAAATGTATCATAATTATACTAGTTGTGAACGAGTGTATCAACAAAAGGTTGTGACTCTTAGAACATGTAACTGATAAGGCATAAAATGAGATCATCAACTGATAAGCCGACGGGAAGTCACAACTACAACCTATCTGCAGTATTTTCAAAGAAAAGCTTGTACTAGAATAATAAGTTGTACAAGAAGATACTTGCCTTAATTGGATAAGAGCGTTGATCGACGATCGAGATCGGATGGATCGGATCGATGCGGATCTTGATGGCGATCAAGATCGATGAAGATCGACGGCTCAGATCAGATCTGATCAAGATGGAGGGTCCAGGGCGCTCTGATGCAGCTAATGATGATGATGGTGATGATCTGATCAGATCGATTATGGACACGATCTTGATGAGATCGGGTGGTCGAGATTTGATCTGATTGATGATCACAATCGTGATCAGATCGGAGGGCTGACATTCAAACACCAACCTTCTTCTTCTCTGCTTGATCAACACAGTGCCTGGCGAGATCTTCAACTGGAGACTATGGCGTAGGCACCGGCGACTGGAAGAGGGGGAGGAGACGAGAGCGGGGAGAGAGAGACGGGATGTGGCAGGACTAGCGAGCAGTCGGCTGAGAGGGAGGTAGGCGAGAGGAACGACGGGGTGGTCAAGGTGGTTGATGGATGGCAGCGACTACGGGACTGGCAGTCGACAGCGGGCTGCACTGGGGCTCGGGATGGTGCTGGAGGCAATGCTGTCGAGGGTAGCTCGACGGAGAGGAGAAGACGATGCGGACGCGAAGGTTGCAGGTGGCTTGACTGGGCTTCAGGAGGTGGGAAAAGGTGCAGGAGGGCAACGGGATGACGAGGTGCGATGAGGGATGCTAGGGAGTGGGTGAGAGAGAGGGCGAGGATGGAGGGCGACGCTCTGGTGCATGGGGGTGCAGGCGGTTGGGTTCTGGCGAGATGGGTTGAGGGGAAAGGCAGAGGAGGAAGAAGGTATAGGTGGCTGTAGGGTTAGGGGGTAAAATAGTAGCTAGGGTTAGGTTTAATTAGGTTAGGTTTTATATAGTTGGGTTTTGGGTTTTGGGTTATTGGATAGCAGGTTTGAGTAGGATCCAAAGGAGATTGGTTCAAAATTCACTTTAATTAGGAAAAATAAAATAGATGAGATGAAACAGTCAAATCTCCATGAAGAACAACAAATCAGAGCTGATAAGAACAATGCAATTGCTATAAATATTGGCACAAAATTGAGTCGAAACAAAAAAAAATAATTTTTATTAGAGCTGGGACAAAATACAGATCTTGGATAGATAAAAGAGTATAGGATAATGAAATACAGCAGAAAGTACAAATTCAGAAAACAGGGGTTACAGGTCTGCTTGATGAAATTCTTGGCTTGGTGATCCTCTTCTCGGTTAATGTTGTTGAGACGGTCTTCCATCTCTCGAAGGCCGCGAAGGACTGAGTTGTCCCTCTGGTTGGATCGGGCCAACCCACGGGACTCTCCTTCATGTACGGCTGCGAGACGGTGATTGTTTGTTTGTCGGACTCTGTCTGGAGCGACGTTGAGGGCTTAGAGTATTTGGTTTTTGAAATTATTAAACTCTGATGTGGTGACGGGTGCCTGTTCATCTCCGTTGGATCCATGAACTGATCGATTTGCTGCGGTCTGGTTCCTTTGTTGCCGAGAGGGAGGTGACCTTCTTCATCCCCTGGGAGAGGGGGTTCTCCTATGCTCCCTTGGAGAGGAGTTTCTTCTGTGCCCCTTTGGAGAGGGGGTTCTTCTGCACCTTTGCCTTCGAGGAGAGAGACTTCTCCTATTTTCCTGATGTTCTAGACTAGGGGGCTCGTCATGAGTTCGTTCTCATTCAAACGGGTTCGATGGCTGATCCCTTGTTGGCGGTTAATGATGATTTGACGGAGGTCTCTTGACCCCTGAGGACCTTGCGAGGCCATCGAGTCGGTGGAAGGATTGTGGACCGAGATATGGTCATGGAGAGAATGTTGTTCTTGACGGCTTCGACGAGAGCCACCCGATGCTGCTCCTCTAGGCAGAGGTTGGATTTGTTGGAGAGGGGGCTGCTCGAGTTGAGGTTGTTGAAGTGGGTCCTCCGCGAGGGGAGGAGGTGGAGGAAGGCAGCTGGCTCGTCGACGGGTAACCGTCGTCCTCGCCTTCCTTCTTGGAGGCATGGGTTGAGAAGGTAGTTTCAGATCGACGAGGTTGGGTCGGTGATCTTTTATGTTTCCCACAGACGGCATCTATCAGTTGCTAATTATTTCTGTGTGGGAGCAAACAGATATGTAAATTCTTTTAAAAAAAACAGCAAAGATTGAACCTTCGCTATTCGTCGATTTTGACCGCCAAAAAGGCTGCTATTGACTCTGAGATCTGATCGCTGAGAACTGCTGTTGTCGCTCTCTTGGACCTGCAAAACAAGTCTGAAACACCGGGGTGGCCCCGGCGATAGACCCTCCGAAGCCTAAGTCATAAACTTGAAGTTATGGTGGGTTTTGATAGCAGAGTTGTTAGTTACCACGTTTTTTAGGATGTCTCGAGGTATATATAGTCGCCGAGGGGGGCCAATTTCAAGATATTCATCTATCTCTATTTCTCGGTGGTTGGATAGAGTTGGTTATGCCATCCATATGAAAAGATCGAGTCTAGACTCTTCTCTTGATGAAGGGATGAAGTTTTCATACTCTCTCTTGTGCATGGGTGGTGTTGCCGCTAAATTTGGTGTGGGGGCAAACAGATAGTATTTGTGGATTCTTAGGGAAACTGAATAGTAAACCTGTATACCTGTTCCGTCAGGGTTTGATCGTCGATCCCGCCGTACACCTGCAAAAAGTGCGAGACACCGGGGTTGTTCCCGGTGACGCACCCTCCGACGCTCAAGTCAGTAATCTGGAAGACTATGAAAGAGCGCAAAAACTGGTGAAAGATTGATTACCTCTTAATGGAGATGGATGGGGGGTATTTATAGGTGTCCTAGGGAACCAATTAGGAATGTAATCCTCGTGATCTGATAAGAAATATTCTCCTTGTAAACAGATTAGGAATGTAATCCCTAATCCCCAGTGGAGGGATAGGCATGAATCAGGGCCGTTGATTAGGATCCAATCAGGAGCCTTAATTCTATCCCTCTGATCGGGCTTTATCGCTGGTTAAAATCCGCGCCCGATTGAAACGGATCCGTTTGTGGGTTATTGGGTCTTTGACGAAGAGACCCAGTACCCATCTCAGACCTTATTTGTAGGTGAAATTACCGTTTTACCCCTGGGCTTCAAGATTCGTGTCCGATTTGGACGGTTCCGATTAATCCCAATTTTTAGCCATATCATGAGCCCCCCACTCCTAAAGGCTGAGCTTGATCGGCCTTTGAGGAGTAGTTTGACTGTTTTAATGGCTGGCGGAGTTGTATCGGAGCCCAAATGGAAGGTTTTGAATCTTGAAGGTGGTAGTTTGGTGATTTTTCAAGTGGATTGAGCTCTGAGTCGCTCCTGAGCTTTTATGGTCATGTGGTGTTCTTGCAGGGATATCCTCTTAGCTTTGCGAAGTGTCAATTCGTCGTTCGGGGGTCTTAGAAGGTTGTTTTTGGCACTAATTGCTTGTTTGGGGACGAGAAGGTGCTCCCCATTTCTACAATTGCTTTCTAGGAGTTCTTCCTTGATTTCCCAAATTTTTAATTATTTTTTCGCGACTTCTTGGTGGATGGTTCGACCTTTTTCCTTCGTTGAGGGGCACCTGTGCTCGTATAATGCTTCCGACCCCTTCTAGAGCTTGCTGACTAGGGGACCGGGGTCTGTATGTGGTTCAGCCCATCTTTCCGAAGAGGGGGGAGAGTTCGGCAAGGTTATAAGTGCTGAAAGGGGGTTCGGTATGACTCGAGGTCCAATCTTTCCCCGTAACGAGGTCGGTTCCGAGAACGCTCGGCAGCTTGTGCCGAACTCGACTTTTCCCCCGTAACAAGGTCGGTTCCGAGAACGCTCGGCAGCTGGTGCCGAACTCGAATTTTTCCCCCGTAACGGGGTCGATTCCGAGAACGCTCGGCAGCTGGTGCCGAACTCGAATTTTTCCCCCATAACGGGGTCGGTTCCGAGAACGCTTGGCAGCTGGTGCCGAACTCGAATTTTTCCCCCGTAACGGGGTCGGTTCCGAGAACGCTCGGCAGCTGGTGCCGAACTCGAATTTTTCACCCGTAACGGGATCGGTTCCGAGAATCGCTCGGTAGCTAGTGCCGAACTCGAATTTTTCCCCCGTAACGGGGTCGGTTCCGAGTGTAACGCCCCGAATCCCAAATACACTGAATTCGAGATGTTCTACAGGATCTTTTCACTTTCTTCAGTACAATTTTACAAGGAAATTTAAACTTTTCACTTTACATCAGAGTTTACATCAATATTACACTTTTCATTTGCACAGCGGAAGTAAAATACAACAATTAAATAAATGTACAACAACATGATATAATCTTTAAGCATCCTTTCCTCTTTAACATGCCATTTACCTGCATATAAGACTGTGGGTACGTCAGTTTATTCAACCGACGATCATTATACACGGCCATCCTTTCTATGCCGGAAACAGTATAACTTAATTTTCCATATTTAGCAAACACAAACTTGTCACATTACAAATAAAGGGACTACCCTATTGATGTCGTGTTGTGATTGTGCACTTAGTCCTTAATGCAGTTATTTATGTTACATGACACTAATGCACACTTGTTCGGATTCTATGCATCCCATACTACATAGGTCCGAGGGCAAGCCTCTTAATCGTTCTTCATCTTTGTAGGGTTCAATCCCTCGCCATGACTTAATCTACTACTGTAACTACGGTAGTGTCTTAGATGATCTATGAGTGCAAGCACGTGTACAAAAACTGGAGGGGAATCCCACGTCATGTCACGACTCATCGTGAAGAACCTATGGACAATTCAGCCTCCTTCATGGCACACGATCCTCATGCAGTCACCAAACATCCCACAAGTGTCACCACAGGGACGGTACCCTGGAGCAGTATCCACGTCATGTCACGACGCATCGTGAAGAACCTGTGAAATACTCTCCGCCGCCACGGCACCCTGGAGCCGTATCCACGTCATGTCACGACTCATCGTGAAGAACCTGTGAAATACCCTCCGCCGCAAATCCGATGGCTCTCACTCGTGTTTTTCTCCTACTTTCATCACATCTCCACTATGTACTAATCCTTAGTTTTTATGAGAATCATGAACAAAATCAAAGCTCTAGAGTTAGCCTCTCCACTAAATCGGACTTATTCATTCATTTCAACATGACCAACCTTGGTCTTTCTTTTCAATATTCATTTCATTTTCTTTCCAATTGCCGGGGGAGACTTAGCTACTCTTTCATTTCAATTCCAATTCACAAATTCTAACATAATCTGAGCACTCCCAGCTCATGAGTTCATTTTTCATTACCTCAGCATATCATGATCTTAGCTTTCATATTCATGTAATTCTTCATTTCAAAGTATGACTCATTTCATGTAAATTTCTCAATTCAAACTATGATTCATTTCATATAAATTCATACAGCGATAAAAAGAGTTCATCAACATCAATCATAAAGTTCACAATCTTCAAAATAGACAGAATAATGTCCTCTGACATATCTAAACACTCTGGACAGTCGACTTGGATCTCTTCCAGTCGACTTGTTCAGTCAATTCAAGTATTCAAAATTACTCGGGAGAGTCGACTGCTGCACACGGCAGTCGGCTGTTCCGCAGTGTTTCCAATTTCAATTATCACCCACAGGGCAGTCGACTGTCGTTCAACACAGTCGGCTGTTCCGCATAGTTCGATTATGTACTTTCTCAAGTTCTATACAGTCGACTGCTACACACAATCGGTCGACTGAGCAGTTAAAATCTCAAATTGAGGAATCATTCCTTCATTCTATTTTGTCACGCTATTCTTCAACAAGAATAATTCACATTTCATGGTTATCACATTGTTCTCGAAATGAGAAGTACTAACGAAATTTCATAATTCATGTTTTCATGCATCTATCACATAATGTCACTTCAATCTTTACTATACTAATCTTCTTCATTTCCAGTTCTTTTGCACGGTATACTTTCCCAAAAATACACATATCAAAATCATAGTTCTGATTACACCTTTTATTCTCAAATCACATTTTATTTCATGCAACAATTCCCAAATTATCTTTATAAAGTCTCATGTATTTTCAAAAGAGTAGAACATTCGAGTTTATAAAAATGCATCAGTACCAGTCGACTTATACTATAGTAAGTCGGCTGTCCAGGGAAAACATCCATGATTTTAAGCAAATAAATTACGCAAGAAGTTGACTTATAAAAGCACAAGTCGACTTAAATGAGCACATAAGTCGACTTACAAGGTCCTAAGTCGACTTACCCGAAAGATTCCTTCTCGACATTTCTCAACAATTAATGTCACTAATCTCTTTATTAGCCAATTACACATTCATGGTTATAATTAATCCATACCAACTTAG
This sequence comes from Hemerocallis citrina, assembly GCA_017893485.1. Lineage (NCBI taxonomy): Eukaryota > Viridiplantae > Streptophyta > Magnoliopsida > Asparagales > Asphodelaceae > Hemerocallis > Hemerocallis citrina. The sequence continues at coordinate 396,490,944 of CM030358.1, forward strand.
ATTTTTACTAATCAAATCACATACAATTTCATACTCACATTCCAATCCATTCATAGGTCAATTTTCCAATTAGAAGTGTACTCTTATTAGTATTTTTCATGCATCATTTCTCAATATAATACTAGCATCATTCTAATTAGAAATAAGGAAAATCAAACCCACTATCATTCATTCATTCTAACAAGCATTTCTACTTTAGAAATATGGATAATTTTACCCACCTTGTATGGAGAGAAAACAACACAATAGCAACGAAGGTCCTTTGCGAATGAATGCACCTCCTCCTAGACGATGCGCGCACAAGCTCCACAAGCACCAATTCCGAGCTCCTCCTAGTGATGGCCGGCCTCTTCTCCTCCTTGTTGAAAGCAATACAATCCCACACAATCATCTCAATCTTTTGACTCACAACTTACTACTAAATTAGACTATAGTTTTAGAAAGATATAATTGCATATGAATATAGCCATGGGAGGGGGTATTTATACTAGAAATCAAGTAGAATGAAGGGCTAGGATTAGTTGGTTGGTTGTAGGATGGAAGGCTAGGATGAGAGTAGAAGTTACCACGACTACCCACATTCACATAACTACCACACCATGACCACCACTAAACTTTTGAATCTCCCTCCAAAACAAAAGAATACAATCCGGTCATGAAGAGAGTGTGCTCTTGCACGTGTACGTGTAGTGCTCGTGCAAGCAACTAGGCCCAAAATTGTGCATTTGATAAAAATAAAATAGAACTTTTAAATAAATTAATCCATGGGCTTTTAGTTTTATGGGCCAAAATAGTAAAATAAATAAAAATACATTTTGGGCTTTAAGAAAAAGGCTTTAAAATAAGGCTTTCTATCCATTTAAAGAAAAAGGCTTTTGTATAAAATAATTTGAGAACACATATACTTAAATATTCATACACATCACAATAAAAATAATTATAAGATTTTAATTCAATCAAAATATTGCACGTGCACACTACGTGCAAAATAAAATAATTTTTCATTAATTGAAAAATTAGGGTATTACAACACTCCCTCCTTAGAATAGTTCCGTCCCCGGAACTACAGTCAAAAGCGAGAAAAACAAAATACAACACAACACAAGCACAAAAGAATACAAAGATACAATCAAGCAAAAAGCTCAGGATAGTCCTTCAACATCCTCTCCTCAGATTCCCAAGTAGCCTCTTCAACCAAGTGGTTTCTCCAGACTACCTTGACCATCGGTATCGTCTTATTCCTCAAGACTTTCTCCCTACGGTCAACAATCTCTACAGGAGACTCGATGTAATTCAGGTCTAACTGCAAACCTTCTGGCACTTCAGGCAAATGATGACTCGGGTTTGGAATATAACCTCTCAGCATAGACACATGAAAGACATTGTGCACCTGAGATAACTCTTCCGGTAATTCAAGCCGGTAAGCAGTTTTTCCGATCCTTTTCAATATCTTATACGGGCCTATAAACCTCGGGGCTAACTTCCCGCCTTTGCCAAATCGAACCACACCTTTACTGGGTGATACTTTCAGAAAGACGAAGTCACCGACCTCAAACTCAAGGTCCCTTCTCCGGTTGTCTGCATAGCTTTTCTGCCTGCTCTGAGCTTCCACCAACCTTTTCCTGATCAGATCAATCTTCTCAGAAGTTTGTTGTACAAGCTCAGGACCAAACAACTGACGCTCCCCAACTTCAAACCAACAAACAGGTGTCCTGCACTTCCTGCCATACAAAGCTTCGTACGGCGCCATCCCGATGCTAGCCTGAAAACTGTTGTTGTAGGCAAACTCTACCAAAGGTAAATGTCTTTCCCAACTGCCTCCAAAGTCTAGTATACAACACCGAAGCATATCCTCAAGAATACGGTTGACTCTCTCGGTCTGCCTATCGGTTTGCGGATGAAAAGCAGTGCTGAAATCTGTCTTGGTACCCAAAGCTGTCTGAAGACTCCTCCAGAAATGCGAAGTAAACCGCGCATCTCGATCAGACACGATAGTTGAGGGAACACCATGAAGTCGGACAATCTCACCCACATACACCTCAGCCAACTTGTCCATCGAAGCAGTGAGTTTCATCGCCAAAAAGTGAGCAGACTTGGTAAGTCGATCGACTATAACCCAAATCGCATCATTGCCTTTAGAACTCTTAGGCAATCCCGTGATGAAATCCATACTGATGTTATCCCACTTCCATTCCGAAATAGGTAACGGCTGTAATAGACCTCCGGGTCTCTGATTTTCGGCTTTGACTTGCTGACAAACCTCACACTTCGCGCTTTCCCGCTTCAAACCTGACCACCAGAAATGCTGTTTGATGTCTTTGTATATCTTAGTAATCCCAGGATGTACAGACAGAAGAGTAGCATGCGCCTCCTGAAGAATACTCTCTTTCAAGTCCGTCTGATTTGGAACACACAGCCTATCTCCGAACCACAGCACTCCATCCCTGGTTTGAAATCCGGGCAACCTGCCAGCACTAACCTGCTCCTTCATCTGCAAGATATCAGCATCAAGCTCCTGACTTGCAATAATCCTTGCATTCAGAGTAGGCTGAAGCCTTAACTGAGCCAAAGATGCTCCCAATCCTTGCAAGACAACTTCAATACCTGCTCGGTCCAGCTCCTCAATCAGATGCCTCTGAGTTGTAATCAAACTGGCCAAACTGCTCTTGCGACTAAGTGCATCAGCAACAACATTAGCCTTTCCAAGATGATACTTGATCTCAGGTCGCATATCCTCGAGCACTTCCAACCATCTCCGCTGCCTCAGATTTAGATCTCTCTGCTGATATATATACTTCAAGCTCTTGTGGTCCGTGTAAATGTTCAATTTCTTACCGTACACATAGTGCCTCCATTGCTTCAAAGCAAAGATAATCGCAGCCAACTCCAGATCATGAGTCGGATAATTCTTCTCATGCGGTCGTAGTTGCTTAGACCCATAAGCGATTACTCTACCTTCTTGCATTAAGACACAACCAAGCCCCCGATGTGATGCATCGCTATAAACGTCATACTCAACACCTGCTCTAGGCAAAGCCAAAATAGGTGCAGTAGTCAGTTTCTCTTCCAGCTCCTGAAAGCTCGCCTCACATTGCTCAGTCCACTTGAAGCTCACATTCTTCTTGGTCAGTCCAGTAAGCGGTACAGCTATCTGAGCATAACCTTGAATGAATCTCTAGTAATATCCAGTCATCCCAAGGAAACTTCTGACTTCCTTCACTGTAGTAGGCCTAGCCCAATCTCTCACTGCCTCTATCTTCTGAGGGTCAGTTGCCACTCCCTCCTTAGAAAGGATGTGACCTAGGAATGCCACTTCAGATTTCCAGAAATCACACTTGGATAACTTGGCATACAACCTCTGCTCTTCCAGCTTCTGCAAAACTGCTGCCAGATGCTCGGGGTGCTCCCCCTCTGATTTGGAGTACACGAGAATATCGTCGATAAACACCACGATGAAAGAATCAATGAACGACCTCAGAACTCTGTTCATCAAATCCATGAAGATCGCGAGTGCATTTGTCACTCCGAATGGCATAACTAAGAATTCGTAATGCCCATGCCGAGTTCTAAATGCAGTTTTGTGCACATCTTCAGCTTTCACTCGCACTTGGTGATATCCTGATCGAAGATCTATTTCGGAGAATACCGCTGCTCCTTGTAGACGATCGAACAAGTCATCAATTCGAGGAATCGGATACTTATTCTGAACAGTGACCTTATTCAGCTCTCGGTAATCGATACACATCCTCATCGATCCATCCTTCTTCTTTACCAAAAGCACTGGTGCTCCCCAAGGTGACGCACTAGGTTGAATAAAGCCCTTCCCCAATAGTTCCTCAATCTGCCGTTTCACCTCATCCTGTTCCACTGGAGCCATCCTATACGGTGCCTTAGAGATGGGTGCACTTCCCGGTTGAACAGTGATGCTGAACTCTACATCACGATGCGGGGGTAACCCAGGAAAATCTTCCAAGAACACAGTCGGATAGTCCCGAACCATAGGAATCCCTTGCACTTCCACAGGAGTCTCTTCCTTGCGGATAGTTGCCACCAGCTTAGAACACTTCTGCTTCCCTTGGAAAGTGACTTCAGGTCCACCTGGAGCCTTCACTGTTACTGTCTTGGTCTTGCACTCGATGCTTGCACTGTACACCGACATCCAATCAATGCCAATGATAACATTGACTCCCAAGATAGTCAGCTCGATCAGATCAATGCCAAAGATTCGATCTCCGATCACAATCTCGTAATTAGCGTAATACCGATCAGTGGTCAAAGTTTCCCCTGATGGAGTAGCTACTGCTAAGATCTTGCCCAGAAAAATCTTCGGTTCCACTCCCAACACTCTAGCAAATCTAGGAAACACAAAAGTATGAGAGGATCCAGTATCGAATAACACAACAGCTTTCTTTCGATAAAGATAGAGTTCGCCTGTTACATAATACACACCATTACATAACAGTTTCACAATATAATCGGGAAGAAGAAATGACAAAACCACTAAACACCAGCCCTCGTACCAGAGATGACCTGATCTGCCTCATCAGCATCAGCTTCCGTCAAGGCAAATACTCGCCCTGATTGGTACGGCCTCTTCCCAGTCTGCTGTATTGGCACATTGTGATTGCCAGCCCGTGGTTTGAGACATTGAGATTGGTAATCTCCCACTTCCCCACAGTTGTAACAAGTGACTGCAGAAGGTCTCACCACATTGTTTCTAGGTTCTCCAGCCACACTGATAGCGTTCGCCCCTGTCGGTTTGAACCTTTGTGCAGATGGTTGCCCCTTGAAACTCTCCGATTGTGCAGGCCTCTTCCCGGACTGCCAGTTGTTCCTCCGGTTCTGAACAACATGGAACTGCTCCATGTCCGCCTCCGTCGCTGCCGCCCTCTTGACCAGCTTGTCAAATCGCCTGATACCAAGAGGTATCATTCGGGATCTCAAGCTTGGCCTCAACCCATGCTCGAACTTGCGAGCCTTCTTCACCTCATCTATCACCAGTTCTGGAGCATACCTAGAGAGCTGAGTAAACTTAGTCTCATACTCCCTCACTGACATGCTGCCTTGCTGAAGTGACAGAAAACTCCATTGCCTTCTTCTCCTGGATGTCGGAGGGAAAATAGTGGCTGCGGAATTCTTCCAGAAATTTCTCCCAGCCGAGCAACAAGCCTCCCATGGTCCTCTTCATCGACTGCCACCAAACAGCCGCATCCTTCTCCAATTGCAAAGTCGCCAACTTGACCTTGCTACCCTCCGGTGTCTCCAACACCTCGAAGATCGTCTCCACTTGCCGAATCCAGTTGTCAGCCACATCTGGGTCTGACTTTCCCTCGAACACTGGTGGTTTCATTCTCTTGAATGATTCCACTAGCTTAATTGCCTCGGGTACTGGATTCACCGGCCCCCTTCCTTGGTTCACAACCACTGCATTCAGCGTCTGGTAAACCCTTGCAAGTTCGGTCTCCAGATCCAACCCTTCACTATTCCTAGCCCCTCTTCTCGACATATTCTGATGCAAAAGATCCATTAAATTCGAAGTATAAGACAAGAATTTAAACCAACTTGCATTTCATTGAATTCCAAAGTTTATACATTCGAACTAAAAACATTTTTGACATCAGAAATGAAAGAAATAGAAGCTACAACAATCTAACTCCTATGGTTCCTCTTCGCTTCTCGAAGTTCTCCCCGTAGTTCATCCACTTCATCCTTCAGCACATCCGTCAGGTTCTTTCTCTTCTCAAGTTCCCACACCCGGTGACTGAGAACAGAGAAATCGTCCTTCCGCTTCGCCAGCTGAGCTTCCAAAACTCCAACTCTCTCTTTCAGGGTTTCCACTTGCCTCTGAAGAGAAGCCATAGTGCCACTCAGAGCTGGTCCCTCTTCTTCATCGGAAGAAGAATCGTCAGATGAATCTGGAGGTGGGGTAATCTCTCGAGATTCAGGCCACTCCTCATCATCAGAATCTGCTTGCCCAGGGTGATACTCATCCTCAGAATCAGCCTGTCCAGGATGGTACTCTTCCTCAATGATATGCCAGTCGTCGCCTCCAGCAGGGTCGAAGTGATCAGCCATCTTAGAATAGAGAGGAAGAAGTATAAGCCATAGAGCAACACAAATGTAAGTCACTTACATTTAAATCTCTAAACTCAAACACACACTCTAATGTCCACTTCTAGGGTGTCGTTCCTTATAAATTTGTATAAGTGTGAAAGCGTAGAAAGCGTGACTCTGATACCACTCTGTAACGCCCCAAATCCCAAATCACTGAATTCGAGATGTTCTACAGGATCTTTTCACTTTCTTCAGTACAATTTTACAAGGAAATTCAAACTTACTTTTTACATCAGAGTTTACATCATATTACATTTACATTTGCATAGCGAAAGTAAAATTTACAACATTAAACAAATGTACAACAACATGGTAAGATCTTTATGCAGCCATTCCTCTTTAACATGCAATTTGTCCTGCATACAAAACTGTGGGTACGTCAGTTTATTCAACCGATGATAATTATACATGGCCATCCTCTCTATGCCAGAAACAGTACAATGATTCTCATTTCTTAACAGATCACAAACTTGCTCATAATAAGAATATAAATCAAAGGGGAACTCTTAATGATGTCGTGTCGTGATTGTGCACTTAATCCTTAATGCAATTATTTAATTTACATGATACTAATGCGCACTTGTTCGGATTCTATGCATCCCATACTACATAGGTCCGAGGGCAAGCCTCTTAATCGTTCTTCATTTTTGTAGGGTTCAATCTCTCGCTATGATTTACTCTACTTCTGTAATTACGGTGAGTATCCTAGATGGTCTATGAGTACAAGCTCGTGCACTGGACCCTGGAGGGGAACCCCACGCCATGTCTTGACTCATCAAGCATGCATTCTGTGGCAATTCAAGCCTCCTTCCTGAACACGATCCTCTTGCAGTCACCAAACATCCCACAAGCGTGACTAGAGTCCGATCATTCTGAGTTGCGCCCGCACCATGTCTTGACTCATCAAGCATGCATTCTGCGGCTCACACACCCGCACCGTAAATCCTAGTTCTCATACTTATATTTTCTCTCACTTTCATCACCTCTTCACTATGTACTAAAATTTATTAGAATCATGAATAAAAATCAAAGCTCTAGAGTTAGCCTCTCCACCAAACCGGACTTATCTTTTCATTTATACATGACCAACCTTGGTCTTCTTTTCAATTTCATTTCATTTCCATTGTCGGGGGAGACTCAGCTACTCTTGGTTTCAATTTACAATTCACAACTTCCAATTGAGCACTTTCAGCTCATAATTCATTTTAGAGTCTCACATACTTTCTTATCATGATCTTAGCCTTTCCATGTTCATTTAAATTCTCAACTCATATCTATGATTCTTTTCATAAAATTCATACAGCCATAAGAGTTCATTGACATCAATCATACAGTTCACAATTTTCAGCAATAATCAAAACTGGAATCTCTGATATATCAAAATCCACTCTGTACAGTCGACTTGGAAGGACACCAGTCGACTCATACAGTCAATACAAGTTCATCATAAAAACTCGGGAGAGTCGACTGCTGCACACGGCCAGTCGGCTGTCCCGCAACTTTTCATGTTCACAGTGTTATCCACGTGACAGTCGACTGTTCATCCATCAGTCGTCTGTCCTGGGATTTTTAATAGCACATTTCTATGTTCAGCTCAGTCGACTTGCTACACGCACTAAGTCGACTGGACAGTTTCAGAATTCAAAATCAAGAATTATCTTTCCAACCGTTCACACATGCACTTTCATCACAGTATACATACATTCATATTTCATAAACACCACACTTCTTACTTGCTCAGTAACATCGCAGCATGGAATTTCAAGTTACTAATATTGTCTTTTCTTTAAGGAAAATACTTTAAACATGCATTCACACTTATTCATAACTTTCTTACGAGGATGAAGATATAAATCTCAAGTCAATATACTAGGTCAACATAATGGAATATCTCATTTCATGGAATTGCCAAATAATCATAATTATATCGATGCACCAGTCGGCTGAACACATCGTCAGTCGACTGCACCGACCGTTCTTAGTTTTGTTAATCATCGCTAGTCCTTTTCATCCATTCACCTTCCCTCCATCATATGTGTCATAGGGAAATATGAACTTAGTAATCGCACTATTACGTCTGTTTTGCATACATGTTTATTACCACATCATGAAAATAATTGTCTCGTACCAGTCGACTGGTTCATGCGACAGTCGACTGTACCGACCCTTTTGTTCTTATTATCATTAGCATGCTCAGGCAATTTCTAATACATTGAATTTACTTTTCATAACATGGTAGCAATTATAATAATCATGGTATAATTCCTACATTAGAAGTCCTGAGAAACACCCACCTTATTTGACGAAATAATCGAAATCCAGCAAAAGTTCCTTAATGTAGTGAACGACTCCTCGCTCCTTGCTCCTTTGCTCCCCACCGAACTCTTCAGAATACTACTTGGCCTCCACAGAAAAGCACCCACACACAACTCACAAAATACCTCTCTTACAATAATAATCTTAGTGTAAAAGGGATAGGGAATGAGAGGGGGTATTTATACTAGAAAATAAGTGGAATGGAGGGCTAGGATTTAGTAGATGGTTATAGGATCAAGGGTTAGGATGCACTATGGGGTTGAAATAACTACCCACACCTCTACACAACTACCCATGATTCCAATCCATTACTCCACCCAAAACCGGCCAAGAAAGAGTGCTCAATGCACGTGTATGCGAAATGCATGTGCATGCACAAACCATACTAATAAAACTTGTACACTCATGACAAGTCTTATAAAAAAAATGTTACACAAAACAAGTTGTAAAAAAAAGATTAAACCATGGGCTTAAATTAATTTGGGCCAAAATAATTATTTCAAAAGAAAATAAGCAAACTAATCATTGGGCTTTAAGAAAATGGTTTATAGAAAACAATACTCTTTAATCATCATGTTGAGAAATAATAGTCATCATGCTACACATGCATACCATATGTGAAAATAATTAATCTTTCATATATTTGAAAATCAGGGTATTACAGGAGGCCAGGCGAGAGGGCGACAACGTGATTGAGATCGCTCGTTCGGCGGTGTCGGTAAGCCTTGAACTTCTTTTATTCGTTGTGCTTCTTTGACCCAAAAAAATTGTTTCTAACTCCTCTGGTTCTTCCTTGCTACAGATCATCGTCCACTTTGGTCACCTCACCGAGAGGTTGACAGCTCTGGAGAAGGAGCTAAAGCAAGAATCCGACCAGGCTCGGAACGAAAAAGCTCGGCTGTCGAACGAGCTCGACAAGCTCCGCGTCGAGCACGAGGGCAGGTCGGCGAGGATGGTGCACCTCGAGGCCGAGGTGACAAGGTTGGAGGGCGAGCTCCTTCGCCAGAAGGAGTGGTCGGCTAAGCAGCTGGCTGAAGCAGAGGCAGCCAAGGCGGCGGCTGTGAAGGCGGCGGAGGATGCGACCCTGGAGAAGGCGCAGGGGTTCCTCGCCCAGAATATGGCGAAGGCCTTCGCCGCTGCCATCGACCGGGTGTCGAAGGAGTACCCCGAGGTGAACGTCTCGGGGTGGAGGCTCTTCCCTGGCCACGTCGAAGGTTTCGACCCTGAGTCCGAGGGGGAGGAGGAGGAAGGGGATGACGAAGGTGATGCCGAGGTCGAGGTCACCGATGAGGTCCCCGGTGCCGTGGTCACTCCGCTGGCGGTGGAGTCCCCTCCGGAGAAGGCGACTCCCACCCGAACTCGTCGCCCGGGGAAAGAGGTCGCACCTTGACTCTGCTCCTCATTTCCTTGTTTTGTTTTCTTTTCTGTCTTTTGCTTTTCTTTTCATCCATTGTAACGCCTAATAGCGGACTGGCCACCGCTGCCGTTTTGAAATGAATGAAAAGAAGATTTTTTGAAGTATTAATGTTCGGATCTTTGCCTTTCGCCCCCCCCCCTTTTGTCAAATACTCTCTTTTTGTTTTGAAAGTCTCTTGCTTCGAAAATGTCTCAAGTGTGATGCTCTGGCAGTGTTCGAACTTTTTGCTGATTACTTCGATCTCTTTTCAGCTCATGGTGGTTGCTCAAGACGTCGAGCCTGCCCGTTCGGATGAGGAAGCTCGAGCAGAGGCTGGCTTGGGGGCGACGAGGTTGTGCCTGGCGAGATGCCGGGAGCGGCTTTACGAAGTCGAGCTCGGATTGCACCGAGCCGAAAGCGAGCGGAACCACCTCCAGCTCGTTCTCGGCCGGCAAGATATCGAGATTCGTCGTTTGGAAAGCAGAATCGCCGAACTGACTCCCACAGGAGAAGGTGAATATTCGCCAACTGCTTTCAGTAATGAGCTTCGGATTCAATGCATTTGTCATAACCTGTCCAAAATAACAGTTGAGAGAGACGACCTGCTTTCTGAGATCCGGCATTTGCAGTCCGTGGAGTCGAAGCTTCGGACGGAAGGTGAGGGGCTATCGGCTGAAGTGGCCAAGTTGACGACCGATCGGGTCCGGTTGACAGCCGAGGTCGAAGCGCTGAAGAGAGCGACGGTGGACAAAAGTATCGAAGTCACTCATCTTCGGCGCCTCATAGCCAGTCGATCAGGCATGCCGGACTCCGCGATACCCCCTCGTTTCGAAGTTAACGTCAAAGACGACTCGTTGCGTGACCGGATCTCGGAGTTGGAGGCAGAAGTGGCTCGTCTCAAGCCGCATTCGGGACCCATCAATGTGCGGAGCACCTCGTGCACTCGCGCAGAGAGTGATCGGGGCATCACCTTCTACGAAATGGCGACTCGTCAGCGCATCGGCCATCCTAGTCCGGGGGACGCACAGAGCTCGGTAGCAATTTCGTCGAGCGGAGCATCCGTCGGAGTGGCTACTAGAAGCGGTGCGGAGGATACGTCCCAATTTGCTGGCTTGGGGTCGCGTTCCGGAGACAAGCGTCGTCACTCTCGAGTGTCTTTGAAGCGGAACGCTCCGGCTCCGAAAAAGCGATGAAGACGTCACTTTCGGGAGCTTTTGTGTATTTTCTCCCCCCCCCTTTTTTTTGACCAAGTGTAATAAGTCGGCATTGTAACTTTCTTTTTAACGACTTGTAATCCTGCTGTGTCCGTCTTTGTATCGCATCCAATCCATTAATAAAATGTTGTTGCCGAACTTGTGTGCTCTTTACGATCGTGACTGTTGTTTGCTGTGCCGAGGCTTCTAAGTCGGCTGCTTGTTTGTTTGTCGATCGGTGAGGTGAGTGTTCGGCCAGTGGTGTCGAGCTTTCTCTCCGACGCCCACTCTTGCAATCTCGCGAGGTAAGCTGAATGGCGAAGTGTGAGACTTTTCCAAGCTCAAGTGCTTGGCCTCGGATTGTTGCTAGAGCAGCTCGACGGTTGCGGAAGTGATCTGGGTGTCGAACCACTTCTAGTTTGCTTGGGAGCGAATTTCCGAACTAGAATCGAACCAAGTGTTGGGTTAGATTAGTTCAACGGCTGTGGGAGCAATTCCGAATGGTGATCTACTTCTAGCCCACTTAGAAGCAGACTTGCGAAGTAGAATCGAAGCAAGTGTTGGACTCCGAACCATCGTTAGATTAGTTCAACAGTCGTGGGAGCAATTCCGAATGGCGAACTACTTCTAGCCCACTTAGAAGCGCACTTGCGAAGTAGAATCGAGCCAAGTGTTGGACTCCGAACCATCGTTAGATTAGTTCAACAGTTGTGGGAGCAATTCCGAATGGCGAACTATTTCTAGCCCACTTAGAAGCGGACTTGCGAAGTAGAATCGAGCCAAGTGTTGGACTCCGAACCATCGTTAGATTAGTTCAACAGTTGTGGGAGCAATTCCGAATGGCGAACTACTTCTAGCCCACTTAGAAGTGAACTTACGAAGTAGAATCGAGCCAAGTGTTGGACTCCGAACCATCGTTAGATTAGTTCAACAGTTGTGGGAGCAATTCCGAATGGCGAACTACTTCTAGCCCACTTAGAAGCGAACTTGCGAAGTAGAATCGAGCCAAGTGTTGGACTCCGAACCATCGTTAGATTAGTTCAACAGTTGTGGGAGCAATTCCGAATGGCGAACTACTTCTAGCCCACTTAGAAGCGAACTTGCGAAGTAGAATCGAGCCAAGTGTTGGACTCCGAACCATCGTTAGATTAGTTCAACAGTTGCGGGAGCAATTCCGAATGGTGAACTACTTCTAGCCCACTTAGAAGCGAACTTGCGAAGTAGAATCGAGCCAAGTGTTGGACTCCGAACCATCGTCAGATTAGTTCAACAGTTGTGGGAGCAATTCCGAATGGCGAACTACTTCTAGCCCACTTAGAAGCGGATTTGCGAAGTAGAATCGAGCCAAGTGTTGGACTCCGAACCATCGTTAGATTGAAGAGTTAAAAAGCAGAGAGATGTAAACAGTAGCAAAACTTTGTAAAAACTTTATTTATTAATATCCAATGATCGGCTGCTTCTAAAGTTGCTAGCCGTTATTACAAGAAAAAATAAAAGAAAATTAATACAAGTAACAGGAAAGGAACGGTTCGACATCTCGAATTACTTAGAGAGGCGTTGTTACTCTCTCTCGGTATTTTAAGAGATGGTCGGCATTCCAAGTTCTGGGAATCTCCCTGCCTTCGAGATCTTCTAGTCTGTATGTGTCGGGGCGGATTTCTTTGGAAATCTTGTAAGGCCCCTCCCAGTTCGGGGCCAATTTGCTTTTCTGACTTGGGAACGAGACGGCCAACTTTCGGAGGACCAGGTCCCCTTCTTTGAGGTCCGTTGGGCAGACTCTTTTGTTGTACGCTAGCTCGATCCTTCTTCGGTAAGTTTGCTGGCATATGGCAGCTCTCTCTCGGATTTCGTCTATCAGATCTAGACTTGCTCTGAGCCCCTTAGCATTCTGTTCTTCTTCATAAGCTATCAGATCTAGGGGGATGATGGCCTCGGATCCGTAGGTGAGATTGAATGGGCTCTCGCCTGTTGGGGTCCGCTTCGTGGTGCGGTAATTCCAGAGCACGTTGGGAAGCTGATCGACCCACAAGCCTTTGGAGCATTTATCTAACTTTTTCTTAATGCCGGAGAGGATCTGTCGGTTGGCATTTTCGGCCTGGCCGTTGGACTGAGGATGAGAGACGGAGGAGAATCGGTGTTGTATGGCGAGGTCTTCACATAGAGATCGGAAGGTAGCCCCAGTGAACTGCGTTCCGTTATCAGTAATTAGGACCCTGGGGACGCCAAATCGGCAGATCACACTCTTCCAGAAGAATTGAAGAACCTTGTTTTCGGTAATCGTGGCCAGGGGCTCGGCTTCTATCCATTTCGAGAAATAGTCGATCGCCACCACTAGGAACTTGAGCTGTCCGGGGACTGGCGGAAACGGCCCTAGTAAATCCATCCCCCACATTGCGAAGGGGATCAGACTTGACAGGGAGGCGAGTGGTGCTTGTGGAAGGAGTCGGATGTCGGAGTGCTTCTGACAGGAGCTGCATTGCCGAACGTGTCGTTCGGCACCCCGGAGGAGTGTGGGCCAGAAATACCCGTAGTTCAACACTTTGCGCGCCAGGGCTCTAGAGCCAGAATGGGCCCCGTCGATGCCCTCATGAAGTTCTTGCAGGGCGTAGTTGGCTTGCCCGGGGGAGAGGCACCTCAGGTAGGGTCGTCCGTCAACATGGGTGAAAGAGCGTTTATAGAGGACGCCTCCGATTAGTGTATAACGCTCGGCTCGGGTTCTTACTCTCCGTGCTTCCTTCGGATCTTCGGGAAGGAGTCCGTCCTTTAAAAATTTGATGAGGGGTTTCATCCAATTGTCTTCGAGGAGGACAGGCAATGTTTCAACGGAGTCGAGCGTATCGTCCTCTATGCTCGGCTTCAGGAGGAATTCTATCAACATAGTCTGTTCGAGGCCTTGAAGGGAAGAGGAGGCTAATTTGGATAGGGCGTCGGCCTGAGCATTTTCTTCTCTGGGGATCCTTTGGATGAGGGCCTCCTCAAACAGTGCCATGAGGCTTTTGACTTTCACCAAGTATTTAACCATCCTGTCATCGCGGGCTTCATACTCGCCGAGGACCTGATTGACGACCAACTGAGAGTCGCTGAAGATCCGCAGGCATTGTACCCCTGCATTTCGGGCCATTCCAAGGCCGGCTATGAGCGCCTCGTATTCAGCTTCGTTGTTCGAGGCTTTGAAGTTTATACGGAGGGAGTATTGGAGGATAAAGTCATCTGGGCCTGCCAGGATGACCCCTGCCCCGCTTCCCTCGTTGCAAGAGGATCCGTCAACATAAACCGACCAGACGGGTGGTCCCTTCACTATTTGGCTGGACTCGGGGATAGTGCTCTCAACTATGAATTCGCGAAGTGCCTGAGCTTTGATTGCGGTCCGAGGCTGATAGGTTATATCATGTTGGCTCAACTCGATCGACCATTTCATAAGGCGACCCGAAGTCTCGGGCTTGTGAAGAACCTGTTTCAGCGGCTGGTCGGTAAGAACGACCACCGAATGGGACTGAAAGTACGGGCGAAGCTTTCTCGCGGCCATCACCAGGGCATAAGCCATTTTCTCAATCTTCGGGTACCGGAGCTCGCCGTCCCGAAGCACTTTGCTGACATAGTAGATGGGCTTCTGAGCTCGGTCTTCTTCCCTTACTAAAACTGCACTGAGGGTCTGCTCGGAGGCTGCCAGGTAGAGGTAAAGGGGTTCGCCAGGGATCGGTTTGCTGAGGAGAGGAGGATTGACGAGGTACGCCTTGAGCTGGTCGAAGGACTCCTGTTGCTGCTGCCCCCATTCGAATCCTTTAGCCCCCCTGAGGGCTTTGAAGAAGGGGAGGCATTTTTCCCCAGACTTTGAAAGAAAGCGCCCTATGGCGGCGAGGCGGCCTGTTAATCTTTGAACTTCTTTAACATTTCTGGGAGGGGCCATGTCCAATATGGCCTTGATCTTCTCCGGGTTTGCTTCTATTCCTCGTTGGCTAACCATGAAGCTGAGGAACTTCCCTGATGAGACGCCGAACGCACACTTGTTCGGGTTAAGTCTCATATTGTGCTTTCTCAAAACGTCAAAGGCTTCTTGGAGGTCAGCCACATGATCAACACCTCGGATGCTTTTTACAAGCATGTTGTCAACGTACACTTCCATGTTCCGCCCGATCTGGGCCTGGAAAACCTTGTTGACGAGGCGTTGGTATGTTGCACCTGCATTCTTGAGGCCGAACGGCATGACTCTGTAGCAATAGAGGCCTTGGTCGGTCACAAAAGATGTCTTCGGGATATCCGGGGGGAACATTCTTATCTGATTGTAACCTGAGAAGGCATCCATGAAGCTGAGGAGCTCATGTCCCGAGGTTGCGTCAATCAGAGTGTCAATACTCGGTAGAGGGAAGGGGTCTTTGGGGCAAGCCTTGTTGAGGTCGGTGAAATCAATACAAATCCTCCAAGTCCCATTGGACTTCTTCACCATTACTACATTCGACAGCCACTCAGGATAGTTCACCTCCTGTATGAAACGGGCCTTCAAGAGCTTGTCTACCTCCTCTTTTATAGCGAGCTGACGCTCGGGGGCGAACTTGTGCCTCTTCTGCTAAACCGGTTTGGACCCCGGATCAACGCTTAGGCGGTGGACCAGAAGCTCTTCGGAGATGCCGGGCATATCTGCAGCTGACCAAGCGAAGAGGTCTTGGTTCCTTCGGATGCATTGTACAATGTCTGAGTATAGGGCGAACGGGAGGGTCTTGCTAACAAAGAACTTGCGGGCTGGCTCCTGCTCAAAGAAGAGCACTTCCTCCAATTCGTCCACCGGTTCGGAGGTCGGCCGAGCAGTATCTTGAGGGATTTCCAGAGTTTCTAAGGAGAGGACGGGTCCGAGGGTAGAGGTCATGTAGCACTTTCTGGCCGTCTCCTGATTGCCCCTTACTTCCCCGATGCCGGACCGGGTGGGAAATTTCATCTTAAGATGGTATGCTGAGGGGACGGCTTCCAAAGCTGCAAGGCCGGGCCGACCTAATATGATGTTGTAGGCGGTGGGGACATCCACCACCATGAAGTCCATTGGCTCCATCCAGGTGGTAGGAGTTTGTCCGGCGGTTACATCGAGGGTGATCACCCCTTCAATAGTCACCGGAACCCCCGTGAACCCATGGAGAGTGTAGCCGGCGGGCTTGAGTCTGTCTCGGGAGAGCTTTAGGCCTTTGAAAGCGGCGAGAAAGAGGATGTTGACGGAGCTGCCATTGTCTACTAAGATCCTTTCCACTTTGAAATTTGCCATGTGAAGGCTAATGACGAGTGCATCACAATGTGGGGTGCAAACTCCTTCGAGATCTTCGTCGGAGAAGGTGACAGGCACTCCGAGGCCTTTGGGAGGAGGTGTAGTTCGGACCGAGTTGACTTCTCTTATAAATGCCTTCCGAAAAGAGTTTGAGGAGCCCCCCATCAGGCCCCCATGAATGAGGTGGAGGACTCGCTCTTCCTCGAAGTCAGGCGTCTCTTCTCGCTCCGGACGCTTGTTAGCCCCCCGAGGCGGGGGGAGAAGTTCGGCTCGGTCCTTTCTTACAAATCGGGTCAGCTGCCCTCTCTGGATAAGGGCTTCGATCTCGTTCTTTAAGGCGCGACAATCGTTGGTGTCATGCCCATGGTCCCGGTGATAACGGCACCATTTCTCTTTATCTCTTTTCTTAGCGGGGGTGTTCATCCTTGGTGCAGGAGGTATGATCCCTTCCTTTTCGACTTCCATAAGAATGGTTGAGACATTAGTGGTGAGGGGAGTGAACTTCTCAAATCTGGGGGCAGGTCGGCGCTGGCCGGCATTATCCTTCTGGAGCTTCTTGGCTCCTTCCTCTTCTGTTCCCTTTCTCTTAAACCCGGAGGAAGACCCCTCCCAGTTGGGTCGCCGCTCGGCCTCTTCGGCCCGGATGTACTTTTCACTGTGAAGGAGGAGGTCGAAAAAATTCTGTGGAGGCTTCTTGGCGAGGGAGGAGCGGAGGTTGGAATTGAGGACATTAGATTGAAACGCTGCCGCAGCGACCGACAGGTTGAGGGATGCTATGGACCTGGCTTCGGCTGTGAACCTCTTCACATAATCTGTCAATTTCTCTCCCTTCTTCTAGTGGAGGTACAATAGGGAGATGCTGGTCTTCTCAGCCCTACGACTGCTTACGAAATGGGTGACGAAGAGGGTTTCGAACTGCTCGAAGGAGAATATTGAGGAGGGGGCAAGGCGAGAGTACCATTCTCGAGCTGGTCCCTTTAGAGTTGCGGGGAAGGTTTTGCAGAGGAGGGCATCGGAAGCTTGATGGAGGAGCATCAAAGTCTTAAAGCTTTCGATGTGATCAACTGGATCGGTCTCCCCGATGTAAGTCTCAAATTGGGGAGGTTTGAAGCCGAACGGCACAGGTGCATCCACTATGGTTCGGGAGAAAGGGGGTCGGCTAGGACGTAAGGTCCTCCCCCTAAGCTCCTCTTCTCGGTCTATCTGGCCCAGGCGCCTCTCTACTTCATGAAGACGGCGGTACATGGTGTCATCCCTCCGACGGTAATCAACTGAGCCCCTAGACTCGTCCTCGTATGAGGGAGAGCGAGGGCTACGGCAATGGAAACTTCGGGAGCTACGAGGACTTGGGGTACGTCGGGAGTTGCTAGGAGCAGGATGAGGAGAGGGAGACCGTCGGCGAGGGCTTCGGACCGGGGGAGGAGATGGAGCCTTGGGTGCGTTGGTGTTGGGACGGAGGTTGAGAGCTTGTAGGACGGTTGCTTGGAACTGCTGGAACTCGGCACGTGTGATGGGTGCCTCATTGTTCCTGGGCTGTTGCCGACCTGTAGGGGAGTGTGGCCTCCTTCAGTAGTGCTCGGGGGATTCTTTCCGACCCCTTCGGTTAGGGGACCTTCTATACTCCTGGTGGCGAGGGTACCGCTCGTCCGAACGGTGTTGGCGGGAGGTTCCCTCTCGGGCCCGCTTCTCTTCTAGGTGGCGGCAAAAGTCATCATCGCTCTGGCGGTTGAGGACTATATTATGGCGACCAGAGGCTCGGGGATGATGGGAGGCCATAGAGTCCGTAGAGGCATTGTGGATGGAGATGTGCTCTTGGTGAAGAGCCTGTTTTTTAGGGTTAGGACCCTTCGGGGGTGGCTGATTAGGAGGAGGAAGGTCTTGTTGGAGCGGGTCTTCCGCAGTAGGGGGAAGTTGCCCTTGTTGCTGAGCGGGATTAGGGGGGACTTCTTGCTGCTGATCAGGGTTGGGTCCTCGGTTGGATCCCCTTGATCTGACTTTCCTAGGAGGCATGGCTGGAGAAGATCTGTTTACCAGGAAGAGGAGAGGTCTCTATTCGTTAGTTTCCCACAGACAGTGCCAATCTGTTGCCGCTAAATTTGGTGTGGGGGCAAACAGATAGTATTTGTGGATTCTTAGGGAAACTGAATAGTAAACCTGTATACCTGTTCTGTCAGGGTTTGATCGTCGATCCCGCCGTACACCTGCAAAAAGTACGAGACACCGGGGTTGTTCCCGGCGACGCACCCTCCTACGCTCAAGTCAGTAATCTGGAAGACTATGAAAGAGCGCAAAAACTGGTGAAAGATTGATTACCTCTTAATGGAGATGGATGGGGGGTATTTATAGGCGTCCTAGGGAACCGATTAGGAATGTAATTCTCGTGATCTGATAAGGAATATTCTCCTTGTAAACAGATTAGGAATGTAATCCCTAATCCCCAGTGGAGGGATAGGCATGAATCAGAGCCGTTGATTAGGATCTAATCAGGAGCCTTAATTCTATCCCTCTGATCGGGCTTTATCGCTGGTTAAAATCCGCGCCCGATTGAAACGGATCCGTTTGTGGGTTATTGGGTCTTTTGACGGAGAGACCCAGTACCCATCTCAGACCTTATTTGTAGGTGAAATTACCGTTTTACCCCTGGGCTTCAAGATTCATGCCCGATTTGGATGGTTCCGATTAATCCCCATTTTTAGCCATATCAGGTGGATATAATTAGTTTACCCCTAGGAATAGGGGGCTTAAACTGGGTTCGATGAATCCGGACTCCTTTGCGACAGGGATGTTGTAACAGTCCCTATTACAGGCTGGATTAGGTCACTGGGCTTGAAAACGGCCCAACTTTAGCTCGTCGGGCCGGTATCTGCAGAAATTACTGTTTTATCCTTGAGACCTTTAAGATCCGTACCTAATTTGGACGGTCCCAATTTTGTTCTATTTTTACCTATATCAAAATCTTTCCACAACAATCCTATCTGCTCACAGCTCATCTCATTGAGTTTAACAACAAACCTGACACCAATTCAACAAAAACTATCCACAACCCACCTCCACCCAACCACCCAACCAATCAACTGGAAATCCCACCTGTATCATCAATAATTGAGAAATTCAATGACACCCTGAACATTACTCCCTCATATCCCACCTCCATCATCTCAGATACACCAAAAATTGACCCAGAAATCCAAACAACACTAATTCTAAATCTCCTTACATACAAAAAAAGACTAGAGGTGGTCATCTCTAGGACAGTATGGCTGTTGTGTGCGGCCTTCCAAAGGAATGAAAGATCATCCCCTACGGCATCAATACCTTTCATCTCACCTTACCATCTAGACTCGAGGCTGATCACAGCCTAGATAATAGCATGTGGCTCTTTGAAGGTGGTGATAGAAAGAAGCAAGCCTCGTACCTTAACAATGCCTACTGAACTAGTGTTGTTTTTGGGTTCAGATCCATTAAGAACCGTTTGACATGCTAAAGGAAGTAACCATCAGGTGCAGTACCTCAGATTTGGGGAAGGTCCTACCCTTTCAACAAGCTGAGGTTGAGAAATGGTCTTTGTTTGCATGGTTGAAGATAAAGATCGTTGTGTCCAAACAGATTAAAAACAAATTGATGCTGCCCATAGTGCATGATGTGGTATAGATGACGTGGCCCAACTAGGGCCGTCGGATCTCCTCAGATTTCGCTCATCACAGATTATCAGGTCAATGTGTCAAACGGGCCCTCTACCTCTTCAGGTTCACAAGTAAACGGGTCTGACCCGGTCCATTAAAGTCAGATACCCGTTTGCTTCTACCTATAAATATCAAACTCATCACTTTCAAAGGTAATGAATCTTTCCCCATCTGAACCCTAGTTACCCAGTCTCTTTTCCAGTGACTGACTAGATCGTTGGATGGCCTATCGCCGGAATTTCTCCTGGTGTTTCTAGGCCTTTTGCAGGTACTCCGGTCGTCCGAGCATCTAGCCGCTCTTCCGAGCCGACCTCCAGGAACCGACCTGAGCCAAGGTCGAGATCCGACCCTTCCACTTCACAAATTACAAGAACTCACACATGCTGCTCCCGCACCGAAAATAAGCAGCATCAGGTTGTCGCCGTCTATGGAAAACCGACAGACTCGATCCTAAGCTCGGATCTCTCTTGTAGCCGAGCCCTCCCATGGTTCCCAAAGCCAGAAGAGCCTTCACCGCTGGACGTCATCCAGACCTTCCTCCCTCTCACAACCATGTGAACACTCAGGGATCTAACCGCCCGCCAACCAATGGTACGGCGGGACCGGGTCCGAGCGCCTCTCGCTCAGTTTCCAGAGACTTACGGCATGTCATCAACCATTCGCAGCCCGTGAGCGACCTCCGTCTCCAGCTCAGCCGATCAAGGAGCCGGGCGATTCCTTCCGACCCAGGTCCGACTCATAGCATTCTCCTATCCCAAAGCAGGGAGCACAGTCGCAGCCGCTCCCCCAGGGGTGGTTCACCTTCGCCTGGTTAGGGCGAACAAGCTCCAGTCACGAGAGCCGAGTTCCAGGACTTCAGGCTCGAGATCCTCCGAGCCCTCGGAGGCAGCCTCAAATTTGAACAGCAAACCGCCAGCCCAAGGCGCGAAGAGGGTCGGGGTCCCGAGTCTTACGGTTCATCCCAGCCACCCTGGCAGAATGAAGCCATCCTCCACCGCTTCCAGGAGATGGAGAATCGTCTCTCCCGCATTAACGAGGGAAAACCACAAACCGGCCAGGCGCATCAGCCAAGCCAACCCCCGTTCTCCCTACAAATTCTAAATGCTGAGATATCCAGGAATTTCAGGCCGCCTCACTTTGAGACTTACAATGGTGAGAGTGATCCAGCTGATCACATGGAAGGGTTCAAAACCCTCATGATGATTCACAGCGCATCGGATCCTCTCCTATGTCGCGCCTTCCCTGCCACCCTGTGTGCCCCGGCTCGGGAATGGTTCTCAAAACTCACCCCTGGATCGGTCTTCTCGTTCGTCCAGCTCGAAGCAAACTTTCTTGCTCACTTTGTGACCAGCTGGAAGGTCGAGAAGACGAGCGCGTCCCTTCTGGACCTCAAGTAGAAGGAAGGAGAGCCCCTCCGCGAGTTTGTACGGAGGTTCACAACCGAAGCCAGGGTGGTCTCGTCCCTCGATGCCAGTGTCGCCTCGGTGGCCTTTCGGCACAATGTTCGCCACGGCCAGTTAAAAGCTTCTTTTGCCAAGAAACCGCCGATAGACTTTCCCGACCTTCTCAACATGGTTGAAAAGTACATCCGGGCCGGGAAGGCCCTGCATCCCGAATGCCTAAAAGAAACCCCAGGCAAGGGGAAGAGGAAGGCCAAAGCTTCCGAACCTATGAAGAAGGCCCAGAAAGATCTGTTTACCCAGAAACGCTCCCCGTCGGTCCCCCATTTCGAAAGGTAAACACCACTGACACAAAATGTGTCGGTCATCCTCCTGAAGATCGAGGACAAGGGTATCGTCCGCCTTCCTCTCCGACCTAACAGCAACAAGAAGAGGGACCGGAGGTTCTACTGTTGCTTTCATCGGGACAATGGGCATGAGACCGATAATTGATGCACCTTCAAAGACAAAATCGAAGCCCTCATCCAGAGGGGATACTTGAGGGATTTCACTCAAACCACCCCCAGAGACCAGAGGGATCCACGGTTGTCACCTCCTTCTCAGACGATCAGCAGGCGGCCCGAGCCCGGGCCTGAGCTCATGGATACCAATGCACTGGCCATCCTTCAATGTGTCCAGGAAGGCCTATGGGGGAGAATCGAACAACTCCCGCAAAGCTTTTGTTTGAGAAGTGAACTCGGTCCATAACTATCCACCCCCCGTGGACCAGAGGCTGGCAGTCTCATTCTCCGAAGAGGATTTCAAAGGCATCCGACTACCCCTTTGTGATGCTCTGGTGATCAGCCTCGGCATGGTGAACTATGAGGTCCAACGTATTCTTGTGGACAATGGGAGTTCGGTCAATATTCTATTTCTAGTCGTGTTCGAAAGCCTCAAGCTTTCCCGCAGAAGGTTGAAGCCGGCGAGGTACACGCTTCATGGATTCGCTGGCATCCCCATCCAAATTAAGGGAATTGTCACACTTGACATGACGGCCGGCACTGCCCCGACCCTTCGGACTGAAGCGATGGACATCATGGTGGTCAATATCAAGGCGGCTTATAATGATATCTTCGGAAGACCCGGCCTTTGCACACTCCATGCGGTTCCCTCTGCCTACCACCTGAAGCTGAAGTTTCCCACCGATCATGGGGTGGGTGTAGTCCAGGGCAATCAGGAATCGGCACGTTCATGATACATGACCGTAGTGGGGGGCAGAGTCTTTCCCCTTGAAATGGTATAACTCCATTCCGAGCAAGGCTCGAAGCCCGTACACGTGCTGGAGGAGGACCCTTTCTTCGAGGGAGACATGTCCAAATGGGTAGAAGTTCGCTGGCCCGAAAAGCGCTCAACCACGGCTATTACTAGCCGACTATGCTGCAAGATGTTCAGGACCTAGTAAAAGGGTGCGACCCCTGCCAAAGGTTCTCTCCCATCAAACGATCGCCCCAAGCCGAACTGAAATCGCTCGCCAGCCCTACCCCCTTCGCCATGTGGGGGATGGACCTGGTCGGTCCTTTTCCACAGGCAACCAGCCAAAGGTGATTCCTCATCGTGGCTATCAACTACTTTACTAAGTGGTTTGAGGAAGAACCCCTAGCCACGATCACAGAGCATCAAGCCCAACAATTCTTCTAGAAGCACATCATCTGTTGGTTTGGGATTCTGTGTGTGCTAGTCTCCGATAGCGGAACCCAATTCGCCGGCAAAATTTTTTGAAAGTTTTGTGAAGACTTCGGCATTCAATAGCGCTTCTCATCAATCTCTCACCCACAATCAAACGGCCAAGCTGAAAACTCCAACCGGCAAATTCTTGACGGTCTCAAAAAACGACTGGACCAATCCTGCAAGTGTCTATGGGTCGAAGAGTTATCAAGCGTCCTCTGGTCACACCGGACATGGACAACCAAAAAAATCCCTACCGGGTCATCCCTCTGGAAGTCAGCCTCCCCTCGCCAGGTACGTGGGCTTTGACGATGAATCAAACTCAAGCGACCTCAGGGCAAACCTGGACCTCATTGACGAAGTCCGGAAAAGATCCACCATCCGGCGGGACATATGTCAGCAACGAGTTGAGAGGCTTTACAACAAAAATGTCAGCCCGACAAACATTAAGGAAGAGGACCTTGTACTCAGAAAGCTAGCAATCTTCCAGCTCATAGCCAGAGGCAAGCTCGCCCCCAATTAGGAAGGCCCGTATAAGGTCTCCCAAGTGGTGCGTCCTGGTACTTACCGACTCGAAGACCTGGGGGCAGAATGGTTAAGAGGCCCTAGAAAGCAGAGCACCTCATCAAGTTTCATGAAGGAAAGTGAGGAAGAGTCCACTATTATAATGGGCGCTACGCGCCAATTTTCTTGTAAACGAACAAACGTGATATAAAGGCATGAGATTTTGTTTAACAAATTGAAGTTTGTGGATTCTTTAATCGCTCACATCCTCACCACTTGGCGGCTTGGACTTCGACCACCTATGAGAGATTTCTCAATCCATCAGTTCCTTGCCCCTCGGCTCAGACATTGGGTACTAACGTCCTCGCTGCTAGGCATGGACTTCGACCACCTACGAGGGATTTCTCAATCCCTCACATCCTTGCC
The DNA here is from genome assembly GCA_017893485.1 of Hemerocallis citrina. Lineage (NCBI taxonomy): Eukaryota > Viridiplantae > Streptophyta > Magnoliopsida > Asparagales > Asphodelaceae > Hemerocallis > Hemerocallis citrina. The sequence continues at coordinate 396,514,928 of CM030358.1, forward strand.
CATCGGCTTGGACTTCGACCACCTATAAGAGATTTCTCAATTCCTCAAGTCCTTTCCCCTCGGCTCGGACCTTGGGTACTCATGCCCTCGCCGCTCGGCATGGACTTCGACAACCTACGAGGGATTTCTCAATCCCTTATGTCCTCACCGCTCGGCATGAACTTCGACCACCTACAAGAGATTTCTCAATCCCTCACGTCCTCGCCCCTCAACTTGGACTTCGACTGCCTATGAGGGATTTCTCAATCCCTCAAGTCCTTACCCCTTGGCTCGGACCTCGGGTACACACGTCCTCGCCCCTCGGCTGGACTTCGACTACCTATGAGGGATTCCTCAATCCCTCAAATCCTTGTCCTCGACCTGGACCTCGGCTACTAATGCCCTCGCCGATCGGCATGGACTTCAACCACTTATGAGGGATTCGTCAATCCCTCAAGTTGCAATAGCCACTCGGCTCGGACTTCGGCTACTAATGTCCTCGCCTCTTGGCATGGACTTTGATCACCTATGAGGGATTCTTCAATCCTTCGAGTCACAATAGCCCCTCGGCTCGGACTTCGGCTACTAACATCCTCGCCACTCGGCATGGACTTCGACCACTTATAAAAAATTCTTCAATCCAAGCCCCTTGGCTCGGACTTTGGATACCTACGTCCTCGCCCCTCAGCACGGACGTCAACTCACCACTTACCCAAAGTTTCAGTTTGATTTATGGTCCCCGCCCACGGTGAGGACCTCCGAGCCCCGTACACAGAGCTGACCCCCCTTTCACTCGCTGATAGCCAGGGGTAGTGCAGCTGTCATTGCCGCTACCCCTAACTGCCAGCGGGCGGTAGGAGAGCCACCGGTCACTGGAACCCTCAGACAAGATTTTCATTTTGGGCACTCGCCTGCGGCAAGTGCCTCGAGCTCCGTGTTCCGAGCTGACCCCCCTTTCACCCGCCGACAGCCAGGGATAGAGCAGCCTTCATTATCACTACCCCTAACTATCTGAGGGTGGTAAGAGAGTCATCAGTCACTCGAGCCAGCGGACAAGATTTTCATTTGGGCACTCGCCTGCGGTAAGCGCCTCGAGCCCCGTGTTCTGAGCTAATGCCTCTTTCACCCACCGACAGCCAGGGGTAGAGCTGCCATCATCGCTGCTAATCCTAACTATCCGAGGGTGGTAGGAGAACCACCAGTCACAGGATCCCTCGGACAAGATTGTTATTTTTGACACTCGCCTTCGGTGACTCCTGTATCCCATTTTCTATGTTTCTGTATTGTATTCTTTCTCCCAGTGTATTCTACCTATTTGTACTCTTTCTCTTTCCTGAACCTTGTATTTGTTCTTCTTTCCAGTATTTATAAATTCACCTATTTGTTTGATTCTTTTGTGATTCTTTTGTCTACCAATTATTCTGTCTCTGAATGATTTCTTGTTTCTAATTTATTGCATTTCTGGCTTAATTTCTTATTTATTTGGTTGTATCTTATTGGATCTGGTTTTTTACCCAATTTACCCTAATTGAACCATTCTACCTGTCCTACCGGATCCTAAACCACAACCCAATACTCTCTTATTTGACCTAGTCTTTCCCAGTTTTCCTTCACGTCTGTATCTGCCTAACAAGTAGATCATACCTTCCCCCATCTTCACTTGATTCTCCAAATACCTACTTGCCAAAATCTCTCATTATAATCCCCAACAAATTTTTTTACTCATATCTTTAATTTCTATCTCCAAAACCCTAACCCTAATCACCATCTCTATCTCTCTCTTTACCCTACCCTGTATCCCGGCCCCCTACTCCCCGTGTGCACCCCCTGCCGGCCTACCTTCTGACTGCCGTGAACCCACCGCTATGCCGCCCTCCTCCTAAGCGCCGCACGCCAGCCACGATGCCAGCAGCAGCCCGGTCCCCTCTTCTTCCCTTCTCCTCTTCTGAAGCCAACAGCAGCCACAACAGCTCCAGGGGTAGCAACGCCAGTGCCGCCATCTCGGCCTTGGCCCTGCTAACGTTGCCCCCTATTCCCTATCTTGCCGTCGTGTCGCCCTACCGCCGTCGCCCCTCATCACAGAACATACCACCCCCCTCTGCTTTGCTTTGCGTGTGCATGTGATTGATCTTCAAGAGCATCTAGCCGTTCGATTGTGTTCGTGATTGTTCGTGATCATCTTGTTCATCTTGTTCGAGTGTAATATCCCGGACGGATATTACCGTATATAAATTGATATTTTATTATTATTTTATTATTATTTTGTTTTGATTCCAAAATTAGAATATTTTGGTGATTTTCACCCGGTTTGTTCATAGACAATATCTGTATCCAGATATCGGTCAGTATATATCCGTATTGTATCAAATTGATACCGTGATCTTCCGAACTAATAATAAAATTTATTTTATTATTATTTCCAAGATTTAATTATTTTATGCGGATTATGCGAAGATTTTCCGGTATACGGACATATATACGCACGTACGAGTAGTATGTCGATTAGTGCATTATACGAATTGTGTGTTGTGTATTTTTGGACTAGGTGTTTATCTTGTTATAACAACCTAATTAGAGGGTTAGGGTTTGATTAGGAGGCTTAATCTAGGGTTTTTGTATGCATGAGAAGCCTAAGTAAAAACCCTTACTAGAAAACTTCTCCTCCACATCAACCTCCACCACATAACACCTCCCTCCACCTCACCCCTACATTCCCTAAGGTATGGCCGGCCCATGTATTTAGGAGGGGCCTTTTTGCACTTGTGTGCATGCACATTTGCACTTTCCCCCATTTTCTCCACCTATAAATAACCCTTCATTCTCCTCCTTCTCTCATTTTAGAAAACAAAAGAAAGAAAGAAAGAAAGAAAGAAAGGAAAGGAAAAGAAAGAGAGAACAAATAACTTGAGAGTTTTGTTTTGTAGGTTAATAGAAGAAGTTCTAAACAAGCTTAGGGGAAGGAGAAGGAATAGCTAGCTAGTTCTTCCAAAAAAGGGCTAAGGTGGGGGTTTCTTCACTTTGATTCTTTCTTGTTTGTTTGGTTGTTTGTTTGTTTGTTGTTTGTTGTTTGACTTCTTCTTCTACCTTCTTGTTTTGTTTTATTTTTTTGAGTTGTTCTTATGGATGAGGGTGTGTATGTTGTAGTAAATAAAAGTAGTAAAGTAGTAGTAGTAACTAATAAATTTATAAAGATCATAGCTTTATTATTGAAGTTGTTGTTTGTATGTTATTGGACTAAAGAAATTCACATATTGCATAATGTTGGACATACAACCATGGTTGGTTGTAGGACTTGATTCACATAAGCATATGAACTTCATTTTACAACCATTGTGGGTTGTAGGACTCTTTATGAAACTTGGACTAATAAGAACATAAGTTCTAATAAAAAGATATTTCCTTGTAAACACTAGTTGTAGAATTAATTAAAAAGATCTTTCTTTTATTTTAATCACTAGTTGTAATTAATTAAAAAAGATCTTTCTTTTATTTTAATCACTAGTTGTAATTAATTAAAAAGATCTTTCTTTTATTTTAATCACTAGTTGTAATTAATTAAAAAGATCTTTCTTTTATTTTAATCACTAGTTGTAATTAATTAAAAAGATCTTTCTTTCATTTTTAATCACTAGTTGTAGCTAATTAAAAAGATCTCTCTTTTTATTTTAATAACTAGTTGTAGCTAATTAAAAAGATCTTTTCTTTAGTAAAGTAAAGTAAAATAAAATAATCTTTTCTTTATCACTAGTAATAAATAAGGTTAGTAAGCAACTAAGTAGTAGTATGCTAAATAATAAGTAGTAGTATGTAATAAAATGAAGTAGTAGTAGTAATAGATAGTTGTATGTTGTGATTTTATTGTGAATGAAGTAGTAGTAATAGATAGTTGTATGTTGTGATTTTGTTGTGAATAAAGTAGTAGTAGTAGTAGTAAGTTGTATGTGGTGCTCTTGATAAGAATGAAGTAGTAGTAGTAGTAGATAATGGTGTGTTATGTTTTGATTAAAGTAGGAGTAGTAGTAGTAGTAAAATGTTGTAGGATTGCTTCTAAAAATATTTAGAAGCCATTCTCATGCTACTAATGTTGTAGGACCATTTCTAAAAATGATTAGAAGCCATATTCATGCTACTAAGATTGTAGGATTGCTTCTAAAAATATTTAGAAGCCATAATCCATGCTTAGTTAGTTGTAGGATTGCTTGTAAAAATATCCTACCATGTTTACCATGCTTAGTTAGTGGTAGCTTTGCCTCTAAAAATAATTAGAAGCCATATCCATGCATAGTTAGTTGTAGGATTGCTTTGAAAAATATCCTACCATGTTTACCATGCTTAGTTAGTTGTAGCTTTGCTTCTAAAAATAATTAGAAGCCATATCCATGCTTAGTTAGTTGTAGGATTGCTTTGAAAAATATCCTACCATGTTTACCATGCTTAGTTAGTTGTAGCTTTGCTTCTAAAAATAATTAGAAGCCATATCCATGCTTAGTTAGTTGTAGGATTGCTTTGAAAAATATCCTACCATGTTTACCATGCTTAGTTAGTTGTAGCTTTGCTTCTAAAAATAATTGGAAGCCATATCCATGCTTAGTTAGTTGTAGGATTGCTTGTAAAAATATCCTACCATGTTTACCATGCTTAGTTAGTGGTAGCTTTGCCTCTAAAAATAATTAGAAGCCATATCCATGCTTAGTTAGTTGTAGGATTGCTTTGAAAAATATCCTACCATGTTTACCATGCTTAGTTAGTTGTAGCTTTGCTTCTAAAAATAATTAGAAGCCATGTTCATGCTTAGTTAGTTGTAGGACTTTTGCTAAAAATATCCTACCATGATTCTATGCTTAATTAGTTGTAGGATGTTTTATAAAATTATCCCATCATGCTTTATGTTTAGGATGTTGTATGACTTTTTCTAAAAATATCCTACCATGCTTAACGTTAGAATGTTGTAGGATTCTTTTCCTATCATGCTTGGTAATGTTGTAGGATTCTTTTTCTATCATGTTTAGTAACTCACTTATGCTAGAATTTTGTAGGATTCATTCCTAAAGTTTCCTATTATGCTTAGTGACTTAGTTATGCTTAGAATGTGTAGGACTCAATCCAAAAGTTTCCTACCATGTTTGGATAAATTTTATTGTGCCTAGAGTGTTGTAGGATCCATGATAAAATCATATACCATGCTAGTTTAATTGTTGGAAAGCGATATACCATGCTAGCTAAATTGTAAGTATTTTGCATATCATGCTAGTTTAAATTGTATACAAGTTGTATACCATGCTAGATAAATGGTAGAGAAGGGTATACTATGTTAGTTTGATTGTAGGTAGGCAATATACCATGCTAGTTTTATCTATGCCATACTAGCTTAATAGTAATTAAGTTGTGTACTATGCTAGTTTATATGAATACTCATGTTTACATGGTACCCAGGCTAGATAAGTATTGTTCATGCTATGTTAGTGAATGATCATGATTCATGCTAAGTAAGTAGGTATCATGCAAATTATTGATCATATTAAGTTAATGATAGCCATACTGTGACATTCATGCTTAGAGTAAAGAAACTACCCATGGCTAGTTGTAGTGATTTATGTTGGGTTCTATACCATGCTAGAGTAATACTTGCTTAGAATGTTGTAGGAGTAGTGTTAGAACTACCTACTATACCTTGGAGCATTGCTTGTTCATACTAATTGGGTGGTGGTGGTTGGTTATGATAAGTAGTAGGCTTCCATGCTCAATTTGTAACCTACGATTGACTATAGTGGACTTTATGTTTAAGGTCGTTAGTGATTTTCATGCTTGAGCTCAATGTAAGCATAAGCATTAATCACATTCATACATAGGAATATCATGGTGGTTGTGTTATATGATTGATTGTCGTAGGAAGCTGCTTGTAATTGTATGCCATACTTAAGGCGCTATAGGTTGAAGTAATAAGGATTGGAAGGACCACTAGTGATAGTTGGTCCGATAAAGGCCGTTAGGTCGCCTTCGGATCCTTCCTTAGTAGAATACCGACCGTAGAATATTAGTAGATTCTTCTGTTGCTTCTAACAATAGAAGATTAAGTTTGTTAGTAAGCACATTTGGTTGCTTCTAAGATTGATTACCTGTATGGTTGTTTGCACACGGTCGTGCTCGTATGTGGCTCGACTGGCCCGTATGTAGCTGTGGGTCTCATACGTAGCTTAGTCGGCTCGTATGTAGGTTATTGTCTCGTACGCGGCCCGACCGGCCCGTGCGTAGCTGTTGGTCTCATACGCGACTTATTTGGCTAGTATGTACGTGGTTATCTCCTACGAGGCCCGCCTGGCTCGTAGGTAGTTATTGTTTCATACGCAGCTTAGTTGGCTCGTATGTGGTTATTACTCGTGTATAGCTTGTTAGCTAGTACACAGTTAGTTGTGCTGTCTAGGGTGATGTTACCACCCTAAGGGCTATCGACCATCAAGACATATGTTTCTACCCTAAGGAACTGTGGAGGAGTCGCTCCTTGTGTACCGTCGAATCTTAACCAGGGTAGGTTGATCGAGGACCGGAGTATAGACAGAATCCAAGTCTAGGGTAGCGGCGTGCGTGTATATTCGCAACGGCCAAAGTCTTGGATCGATGAGCCACGAACCGGGTCCTGAAGGATTCTGGTAAATCTAGGTTGAGCGGCCTAGTAGAGTTGTCTTGCGAAGCCTAATTTAAGGCCTAGCATGTTGTGTTATAATATCGTCATCCCTAGGATTGTTCGAGTCAGGGACATCACTAGGATAGTGACTTATAAGGATCCGTTTACTTAAACCCTTTTGCCGGGAGAGAGGGGTCAGTTGTAGGGGGCCCCTTACACTGACTCGTCGCTTGAGGCAGATCATAGGTGGTGTACTGGGTTGTACCTTCCCGTCAAAGGGATACGTACGGTGCCGTCTCACAAGTTGAGGACACGGGTTGCGTATCTCGCTCTGTTAATTTCTGAGGTACCGTGGCTAGGGGTGCCACAGGATGCATTGTGCAGTCCTGTGCTTGCGATACCCCAGAGGGTGCCACAGGGTAGGCTTTGCGCTACCCTGCGCTTGCGAAACCCTATAGTGTGATTTTTGGAATGACGCCCGATACATTGGGTTCGTCTAATTTGAGTGAGGTCCGGTTAGCCGGGTCGCGGTGGCGAACATAGACACCACGGACGAAATGCAACAGTGGCACATGACCACATCTGCAGCCTCGCGAGTCACGTGTAGTTGTCAGGAACAGGTTGTGTGCAATTAGAATTCATAACGCGGGTTCAATCCCTATGTATGGAGAAACGGCTTGAGATGGAGCCGCATGTAGTATGGGCTGCATGTTGCTTTCGGAGACTTGCTGATATTAGAATAGGAGCATCCTAGTTCTATGTAAACATCGCATTAGAGTCTAGTCATAGCACTCCCGTACACTTAAACTACACCATTGCTATATTTTGTATATTGTTTGGAAGATTCGCTGCTATATGATCAGCCTTTAAGCGTCAGTGAATACTGACGTCCCCACTTCCATAGGTACTGGATCGCCGAAGTACAAAGGCGATATTCAGGAGGACTCAAGGCGAGGAAAGCAAGGAGGCAGTATTAAGTTTAGTTCCGCTGCAAAATATGTATTGATTATGTATCAGTTAAGAAGTACTCTGATGTAAGATGTGAAGGTTGTAACACTTAGATTTGTAAAGGCAATATTGTAACTCCATTGTAAAGTATTACAGTTGTACAGTATTCAGACTTGTAACACATTGTGTATTGAATAAAAAGTTTTAAATTCTCCTGTTTTTCTGTGTATTGTGACTAATTGAAGCAAAGGTCTTGGCTTGTGTCTCGGTTTTCCAGTATCGAAAATCGGGGCGCTACATCGAGATCCATTCATGTTATTATGTTCGTTGCCGGGAATCTATTCCCATTATTATCATCTCCTTTTCAGTTTCGTCGACCATCTAAGGCAAGTAACTTGTATTATTTTGTTGTATATACAAGTACCGAATACCGTTTGTAGTGCCACTTTTGTTTCTAGATTTGTTATCATGAAAAGCCCTTGTTAGATCTCGACTCTATTTGTTGATCCATCCGTAGTCATCATATTTGTCACACACATAACATGAAACTAATTTAGATCTAATTTGATTCTTGATGCATGTATGTATGTTGTTCGTGATTCATGATATGTTGTACACTCGTTACATGCTTGATGTGTTAGTTGTAGCATCTTGTGGTAGACTTGTTAAACACTCATACCATGTTGTTTTGGACATCTATTATACCATATTTTGTATTTTGTTATAATATGGATTTGTTGCATATGAACTATTTGATTTAATGCATGAAAAAAAATTCTGTTTTTGCTACTGCCCTATTCTGTTTTAGTATTTTAGACCCTGTTGAGATCAGTAAATCCAATTAATTTGTGAATATAAATCGTAGATCTCATTATTTATTTTCCAGAATTTTCGACAGATCTTAATTTCGATTTGTGAGGTATGAGTTATTCCTGTTTTGTTACAGATGTGTTTAAAATTCCAAATTCTGTTTTATGTGATTTCTGTGTAGTTATTCATTTTAATACTGATGTTAAAGATAAGATATGGATCTAATATTTTTCTGATTATGACTAGACTTGACTGGGATTAACCCCAATTTTTTTGGAGATTTATTTAATGTCATTTATAAACAATTCTATGGTTCTGAATAAACTACTATATTTTCCAAACTGCACGCTGTTCAGTAAAGAACCATGTTTTCAACCTGATTCTAGTTTCTGTTGATTAGAACTTTATGAAGATAAAATGTAGCCTGCTGTATCTATTTTACAACCCTTTTGGCGGATTTGGATTTCGAGTTATACTTTGTAATCTATTGTTATTTTAATTAGTACTGTTGTGTTTAAGATTTCTGATTCACAAACTGGCTATATCTTGCTGTTTTTCGAATTTATTTGACTATACTATCTGAATTGGAATATTATGAAACATTATTTACTGATACTAGACATACTAGGGAATACCCCAGATTTTTCTTAGATTTAATAAGTGAGTTTTTATGCCATTTTTATGCTTATGAATATAACCTTGTGATTTCTGGGTGAACATGTATATAATTCTGTTTTGAGCCCTGTTTCTGTGGTTATTATATGACTTGTATATATGTGCTGGTTTCGGCTGGGAGTATAGTTTCTAGATTTTTCGACAGATCCAGATTTACATGTCTGTGGCAACGGAAATCTTAGATTTGGTACGGTAGTGTCTTGTTGTCCAGAACTGGAAGTTTCGTTGTCCTAACCTTTGATGAGTCATTTTGTCGTCCGTTCGTGTCCCTATCCAACTTGTACTTGTCCCTAGTTATCTTACTATGTTTCTTGCCTTGTTTGTGCACGTCCATGCTTGCTTTAAATAATAATAACAAGAAATCAAGCCGGGGTTAAAGGAAAATATCTAGTAGTGAAAAATACAGAAATATGTACTCGGAAGGGTATCCATAGATCCTACGTGATACTGGATACTTGATACTTGACACGTGATTACTTGACACTTGACACTTGACACTTTATACGTGAGACGTGATTACTTGATACTTGTACCTGAGTACACTGCCCTCTATGATCCACTATGAAATCTAAACGTAACTTATTTGAATGTACAAACCATGCGGTAAAAATTTGGGATGCATGAAGTGTTACCTGGATAGGATTAGATACAAGACTTGAAATACATGATCACTTGCACTTGTACATTCTACTTGACACTTGTTACTTGTTACTTGCTTGCATGCTACTTGCTACTTATTACATGCCACTTGCACCTGATTATCTTGCCATGCTATTTGATTCTATTCTTGATTATGAGTTAGTCATTCAACGTTGCTGTCACATTCCTTCCATGCTTACTTCAGTACTTGCTTCCGCTGTTACTCTATACTTGTCTATCTATTTTTCTGTACTTGTTGCCTACACTACAAGCGGCGCGTAACTTGCATTGACGGGCGTTATGTTTCTCTTTCCTCTTATTGCAATTTGTAACTTGCAGACTTTGGTGACCAGCTGCACGAAGGAGTGGGTGACCTAACTTTCTAGTTGGCTGGAGTTCTTGCTACAATTTGTTTCTTTTTGTTTTTGAATAATTGTAATTGCTACATGAATTATCTTGTACTGTGTGTTTTGTCCATATTTGTGTTTTGTTCCAGGCTTGGTTATTTGAAGATTAAGTATTCTTGTTTTCAATAATCTTGTTGGTTATGTTAATTCATTTATTCATGTGTGGTTGATTATTTCTTTTGTATATCTTTTGTTTATCCTTGTACATGTTGTAAAGATTCTTACAGCTTATGAATGGTGAAAGCCATTCGCTGGATTTATGTCGCGTATACGTATTCCGTATTTGTTTTGGGAAGCGGAGCGTGACAGGATTTTTAGTGGTATCAGAGCACCAGATTTGGCTAATGTATTAGCTTGACTAATATATTAGACAAGTTTGAGCTCGGTCAAGGATTGGCTCAACAGTGCACAAATCATGCAATAACATGAATAAATTATAATCAACATTGATCTGGGTGCTAATTGGTTTTGGATTTGTGCAGACCATGACACACAGAGGTTCCACTTCCCGTCCACAGGAGGATTAACCTGGTTTAGAGGCTGTTACGAATGTGTTAGAGCGATTGATCCACATGCAGCAGATTCATAATGATCTTGTGATGGCCGCATTGAAAGTTGCTCGGAATCCGACTCCCGTTATGCCTACGCAGGCAGCTCTCCCTCTTTATCTGGGTATAGTTGCAAATTTCATGAGGCTACACCTTGACAAATATTTTTGCCCTGAAACGCCACTTGAGGCTGAACAGTGGTTGATCAGGACGGAGCAGTTGTTGTTGGCAACGAGAGTTGCTGATGCTAATCGTGTAGATGTGGTGGGCATCCAGCTGGTGGACCTTGCCCACATATGGTGGAGGGCTGAGTCTGAAAGGCTCGTGTGGCCCGTTGCTTAGACCACATTCACCAGGAGCTTCTTAGAGAAGTTATTCCCTAGCAGCACTCAAGTTGAAATGGAGCAGCAATTCCTTACCCTGAAATAGGTTGGTCGTTGTTCTATTATTGGAACTTTGTTACATATTTTTCATACAATGTTGTAACATGAGACTCTCTTGAAATAGGGTGCCAGGTCAGTGGATGAGTACGCGGCAGAATTCACCAGGCTTAGCCGCTTTGCAGCCGCTTTAGTGGCGAACGAAGAGGATCGAGCTCGGAGATTCCTTCTAGGGCTTGAGCGAGATATTCAGATGCATCTTGTTTCCCTTTGTTAGCGTACTTATGCTGAGGCTCTTGAGGCAGCTCGATCTCAGAAGCAGGCATGCCAACCGCCGTTGCTTTGGCTATGGCACTGCTGACCACTTAGTGCGAGATTGCCCGCAGCAGGAGATGGCTCTTCCAGTCAGGGGCCCGGTTCAGCAGGAAGCGCCAGCTCGTGGTCTGGTCAGGCCACCACTTCCTCCTCAGCACCAGATCGTCGGTCAGAGGACCGCGGCTCCCAGGAGAGATTAGGCTTACAACCTGACAGCTGCAGATGCTGAGACGGCAGAAGGGGTTGTTGCAGGTGTTATCCTAGTTTGTTCTTTCCCTGCTCATGTTCTCTTTGATTCTAGGGTGACCCATTCCTTCGTCTCTTCCCGCTTTGTGGCTCGGCACCAGTTTACATGCAGCATCATGCCTGAGGCTTGGAGCATTGTCACAGGTAGCGGTGTTGTTGTTTGTTCTCGGGAATGCAAAAAGACCCCCGTAGTTATTGGTGGTGCAGACTTCAAGGCTGACCTAATTGTCATTGGGAATTCCGGATTCAACGTCATTCTCGGTATGGATTGGTTGGGTGAGTCCCATGCCATCATAATTTGCCGTGCCAAGAAAGTTATATTCAGGATCCCAGGTCGCGCAGAGTTTGAGTTCCATGCTGGGGAGATGCCCCTAGGCCAAGCTGAGACTGCAGTTGATCAGAAGACTTGTGCGATGGAGTTGCACATAGGCTGTGAGGTTGCGCCTCTAGTAGTATGAGAATTTTTGGATGTATTTCCAGAGGAGTTACCTGGCTTACCCCCTGATAGGCATGTGAAGTTCGGTATTGAAGTTCAACCTGGTACGGCGCTGATATCGAAAAGTCCCTACAGGATGGCACCGGTTGAGCTCACAGAGCTGAAGGTGCAGATTTAGGGTTTGCTAGATTTGGGGTTCATCCGGCCTAGCATTTCCCCATAGGGTGCTTTAGTTCTTTTTGTCAGCAAGAAGGACCGTAGCCGTCGACTGTGCATCGATTATCGGAAACTGAACAGTGTTACTATGAAGAACCGGTATCCACTGCCCAGGATCGATGACTTGTTTGATCAGTTGGGCAGAGCAACTATCATTTCGAAGTCGGCTCTTTGCTCAGGGTATCATCGGTTCAAGGTGAAAGCAGCTGATGTGTAGAAGACCGCTTTCAAGATCAGGTATGGGCACTATGAGTTCCTAGTGATGCCTTTCGGAGTCAAGAACGTGCCAACTGTGTTCATGAGTGTGATGAACAAGGTCTTTTCCCCATTCCTAGACAGATTAGTGGTGGTCTTCATCGATGATATTTTGGTGTATTCTCAGAACCAAAAGGAGCACGCTGAGCATCTAAGGTTGGTCCTTCAGACTTTGACGGAGAATCAGCTCTGTGAGAAACTTAGCAAGTGTGAGTTCTGGCTCGACTGAGTTACCTTCATGGGGCGCATTATCTCGGGCGATGGTATCTCAGTGGTACCATCCATGGTTGCGGCTGTGAGGGATTGGCCAGTGCCTAAGTCAGTTTCAGAGGTGAGAAGCTTCCTTGACCTAGCTGGATATTATTGGAAATTCATCCTAGACTTTTCGAAGATAGCAGAACCTTTGACTAAGCTGACAGTGAAGGATCATAAGTTCATTTGGGGTGAGGCTTGTAGCGAAGCTTTTGCTGAGTTGAATAACAGTTAACGTCAGCTCCATTGTTGACTATTTCAGATGGATCAAGCGGATTTGTGGTTCATTGTGACGCTTCTGGTAAGGGTCTTGGTACAGTTTTGATGCAGAAGGGCCAAGTTGTTGCTTATGCATCGAGGCAGTTGAGACTGCATGAGAGGAACTATCTGACTCATGATTTGGAGTTAGCGGCAGTAATCTTCGCTCTGAAGCTGTGGAGACACTATTTACTTGGAGACCGAGTGAAAATCATTATCGACCATAAGAATCTCAAGTATGTCTTCACCTAAAAGGAATTGAACATGAGGTAGAGGCATTGGTTGGAGTTTATGGCCGACTATGACATCAGTTTGCAATACCATCCTGGTAAAGTGGACTTGGTGCTAGATGCTTTGAGCAGGAGACCTGTAGCCATGTTCCTGACTCAGCAGAGAGATCTGGTTGAGCAGATGCGGAGGTTGGAGTTAGATGTGTTGTTGCCGAGTTCTGATCGAAGTTTCATGATGCTTCAGCTTCAGTCATCTCTTGTCGAGCATATTAAAGAGGCTCAGGCTGGTGATGAGCAGTTGCAAAGATTCAGAGCAAAGGTTGAGGCTGGTTCCAGAACGGATATGGTTATTCATGCAGATGGGTTGCTTCCTTTTGGGTCCAGGTTGTGTGTGCTGATGGGTGAAATTCGTCAGAGGTTGCTTGAGGAAGCCCACCAGTCGTCATACTCTATTCATCCTAGAGGTACTAAGATGTATGAAGCTTCACTTTTAGTGGCAGAGTATGAAATGGGTTGTGGCTCGGTTGGTGTCTCAGTGTTTGATCTGCCAGTAGGTGAAGGCAGAGCATCAGAGAACCGCCGGACTTCTTCAACCGCTTCCCATTCCGGAGTGGAAGTGGGAACACATTGTCACGCCTCGCTTCCCAAAAAGAATATAGAATACGGATACGTGACTAAGTCCAGTGATGTGTCGAATTTATATACAAATATTTGTACTCATTTACCTATTAAAATGGCTTGTTTTCGCTGATATTGTCTATAATTCATCTTATTTCTATATGATTTCATTTAATTAATTATTTTTGAAGAAATAATATTTTTGATGCAAAAAGTAAATAATTGTGGAAAAAAATCAACAAACAAAGTAAAATAATTGATTTATCGATTTTATTGTTTTGTTGAGTTAAAATTGCGACAAATAAATTTTAAAAGGATTTTTATACGCCAATATGATATAAAGTTAGTTTAATTAATTTTAAACTAATTTAATTTATTTTATTTAAAAAATCCTCATTTCAGGTATTATTTTGTGTATGCAGCAGCACGTGGTGGAAATAAAAGGAAGAAAAGAAAGAAAGGGAAATAAATAAAATTCTGGATTATAAAAGGAAGGAAATAAAGGAAGAATGTGGACTTTTATGCAAAAAGCGCAACCCTAATTCTCCTTCCCGTTCTCTATAAAAAGAAGCAAAGAAGAGAGAGACTCCTCCTCTCTGTTCTGGCGCACGGATCAAAACGAAGAGAGAGAGAGGGAACAGCACACAGGCATCAAGGACAGAAAGAAGGTCTCGGTTTGACTGGGTTCTTCTTCGGTTCGCACTCCAAGACACAAAGAAACAAGAACAGCACGCGCGGAGTCCAAGGGCGGCTGACATGGCATCTGCGACGCTGACGTGCGATCTGACTGGCAACGCAAGCTTTCTGGGTTCGGTATTTTTTGAGACAGGGGTGCATATATATTTTTTTTATTATAATTTTTTGTGTACTTCTTCTCTAAATATTTTTAGATGCAACCAGAACATTTTATTAATTACAAATCGATCATGAACTGAATTGATTGTTCTAGAGGCTATGATGTAGCCGAGTTTTGTAGAACACAAATTTAAATTCCTTATTATTACTCTATTTTTTCTGATTGTGTTTTAATTTTTATTATTTATGCGTACAACATGGTGGATAGACATTTGTATGATTTTTTAAATCATAAAGAGACCGAACAGGTGATTTGTGATTAATAAAAATTAAGACCGTATATTGGAGGACGTGACCGTTAAGAAATCCAATTTCTCAATTAATAATTTGATGAATAGGCGAAGAATTAGTTGAGAATAATTTTTAGACTACGTTGATAGAGTGGTTAATATCTTTAGGATTTTGGTCGACAATTTGGGAAAGATGATATTTTTATTTATAAGGAATTATAATTTGTGTGTGTGATAAACGAGGTGAACCAAGAGCCCTAGAACTAATTTTATCCTTAATAAAGTACAAGAGCTTCATAGTTTCACAGCCCTCTCCCTCTTCACCAATTTAGTTAGATTTAATTAGATTAAAGTAATTTAGTTGTTTTATTATTTATAAAATTCGATCATCCAAATAGTGATTCATCTAGCGATATCGGTACTCAGTAAAATATCTAGTCCCTGTGGGTTCGACACTCTACTCACATATCTATATTACTTGTGCGATTTTGTACACTTGCAAATATTCAATATCAAGTTTTTGGCGCCGTTGCCGGGGACTAATTATTCTTTTATTGATATTGAAAATTGCTAGATTATTGCTAGTTTGGATTTTTTGTAATTATTTTTATTTTATTATCATTTTACATCTTTATTTTCTCTTGACTAACTTTTAACTTTTATTTATTTTTCTTATTTTATTTTTTTAGTTTTTCTATTTTTTGTCTTTCTTTTTTCAACACTTACATTTCAGGACATACACGTACATTATCATGGCGAATGATGAGAATAGGCCTTTGAGAGACTATGCTATGCCCTCAATTTATGAGTCAAGCATAAAGAAACCGGTTATTAAAGCTAACGATTTTGAGATTAAACCTGCAATGATTCTATTGATTCAACAGACTGTTCAATTTTGGGGACTACCGCATGAAGATCCTTATGCTCACATTTCAAATTTTCTGGAAATTTGTGACTCTTTCAAGTACAATGGAGTATCAGATGATGCAATCAGATTGAGGCTCTTTCCTTTTTCACTACGAGATAAGGCGAAGGCTTGGCTACATTATTTACCACCCGGTAGTATTACTACTTGGGAGGGACTTGCACAAAAATTTCTTGCCAAGTATTTTCCTCCAGCAAAGACAGCAAAACTAAAGAATGATATTTTCACATTTATGCAATTTGAGACTGAGTCTTTGTATGATGCATGGGAAAGGTTTAAAGAGTTATTGAGAAAGTGTCCTAATCATGAACTGCCGAAATGGCTGCAAATGCAAACATTTTATAATGGTTTGGGAGTTACACATAGATCTATGGTTGACACAGCAGCTGGTGGTGCACTGATGAGCAAAACTTACCAAGCAGCCTATGAT
Organism: Hemerocallis citrina; assembly: GCA_017893485.1. Classification (NCBI taxonomy): domain Eukaryota; kingdom Viridiplantae; phylum Streptophyta; class Magnoliopsida; order Asparagales; family Asphodelaceae; genus Hemerocallis; species Hemerocallis citrina. Next base: position 396,531,202 of record CM030358.1, read on the forward strand.
CTTTTAGAGGAGATGGCATCAAATCATTACCAGTGGTATTCAGAGAGAACGATGCCAAGAAAAGTGGCTGGAGTTTTTGAACTTAATCCTTTTTCTACTTTAAATGCAAAAAATGATATTTTATATAAACAAGTAGAAAATATAAATTTTAATGTTGTGCAATCTAATATGATTTGTGATCTTTGTGCAGGAAATCATGCAAGTTCAAATTGTCAAGTGGGGAACCCTTTTGCTCCATCAAATGCCGAACATGAAAATTTTGTGTCAAACTTTCAAATGCAAAACAATCATTATGCAAACACATACAATTTAGTATGGAGAAACACCCCCAATTTTTCATGGAACAACAATCAAGAAGCAGTTATACACCCTCAAAATTTTTCACAGGAAGAAAAGAAGCCGACACTTGAAGACATGTTTATGCACTACATGCAAAAGACAGATTTGAATCCAAAATGTTACAAATTCAACTTCGGCTTCCATTCACAATCTTGAGGTACAAATTAGTCAATTTTTAAATATTATTAATGACAAAACTGCAGGAACATTACCACAACACAGTTGTCAACCCCATGGAAGATTTCAAGGCAATAACACTAAGCAGTGGGAGGATAATTGAGCAACCACAAGAAAAAAATGAAGAACATAATGTGGTTGAAAAGCAAAGTGAGATTGAACAAATTGTGGAGGAACAAATTCAGCATGAGCAAGTAATGTATGATGTATTTAATTCCATAAATTTTCCTCCCGAAGAACAGTCATCTATTCAAGTAAGTGAAACTGATTTAATTGTGGGCGAGAAACATAAGGCTAAATTTGAAAAATCACCAATCGAAGTATGTCCAACAAATTCAACAAATTTTGAACCTGAAAAAGAAAATATTTTTGAACATGTTATGTATTTGGATGTTGAACCTTCTATTTATTCATTTTTGCAGCATAAATTCAAAGAGGTGGGGGAATCAAAGACATCATTATCTAAAAGGAAATGCCTCAAACTAGATCTTGAACCAGATCCACACAAGAAGAGAAAAATTAGAAAGGATGTTTTAATGTTGTTGGATCTTGGCGTTACATAACCATCTCACCCCCATGTCTGGCTGAAGACTTAAAACTTAGCGCTTCTTGGGAGGCAACCCATGTTTTCTTTTATTGCATTTAGTTTTGATTTATCTTTTAGTTTATTCTATTTTAATTTTTAATTTTATTTTGTAGGATTGCATAAATTTTGAAAGTCGCCGGGCGGAGCTGTTTTGAACACCTTCATTGATGGCTGTTTTTGAGCAGTTTGGAGTCAAAATCTGGAAAAGTAATTCAAAGAGAAGTTGTAGCCTATCTTCTTAGATTTCCAGCGAAAAAAAATTCAGCCCATTTGGACATCTACAGCTCCAGATATCGCCAAAACACTGAACACTGCGCGTGCAGAAATTTAAAGATGAATCAGGGGAGATATTCTAAACTTTTTGCATTCTTTTTGTTTTTCTTTTTCTTTCCCATTGAGGACAATGTGATATTCAAGTTTGGGGGGAAGATTTACAAATTTATGATTTATTTTTAGAAAAGAAAAACACAATTCCAGCGAATGATTTTCATCATCCATAAGCTATTCAAGAATCTTTACAACATTTTACAAGAATAGTCAGAGTCGGGAGCAAAAGAATCAATCAACATGCACATATGAACCAAAGTACCAACAAGAATACTTAAAACCTAAATATATTAATCTCAAATATATCCAGATCTGAATAAGTCAAATATCTAGGGTCACATTGCCCAAATACAAAATAAATTCTAGTATCAAAATACAATTGTTCAAGCAAGAAACAAGAAATAATAATAGCAAATCCAGCACCAATACAATCTGAAACCTGTTCTCCAAAATCTGCAATTTAACAATGGGAAAAACTTACGGGCCGCTTGTAATGCAGGATACAAGTACATGGGAAAAACTAACTAATAATATGGAACATGCATGATGATAATGTATAACAACTAGTATTTCTGAATTATCCACTATTAGATCTTTCTCTTAAACCCCGGCTTGATTATTTATTATTAATGTCAAACAAGCATGTATGTGTGAAAAACATATCAAGAATAACATGGCATGATCATGTAACAAGTTCAAGTTGCAAGATAAACATGTACGGGTGCAAGATAACTCATAAAAAGAATAAAATAACCAAATTTCTAGTTTAGGACAGCAAGACCAAACTATAGTACAACAGTGATTCCCGGTGTTACAAATATGTAATTTTGAATCCTTCGAAAGGTATAGAAAATAGACTCCCAACCGAATCCAGCGAATAAAAACAAGTCATATATTAATTCACAAAAAACATAACTCAAAACTGATTTGAATCCAGAAAATACGTTCAGCCAGAAATTAGTAAGTCAAAATCAAAGTCAGGAAATCAGCATCAAAACATCTCAAATAAATCCAGGAAAAATTTGGGGTATTCCCCTATATGTGTAGTATCAGAATATAAAGTTTCATAATTTCCAGTAAGATTAGTTTAGCCAACAAAAATCAGAAAACATCAAGAAACGATAGTTTGGCAAATCTGGAATTCCCAACACTGATGTACGAAAACTATAATATCTCGCAAACCATGAAACGAAATCCAAATCTGCGAAAGGGAGAAGAAAATAGACAAAATAAGCTAACTTTCATATTTAATAAATATTTTTCATACAGGAAAAGTAATTCGAGTGAAAATATACTTCTTTACAGAACAGCGAGAAAAATCCAGCAAGTATATATTTTTTTCGAAAGCATGAAAGGGTATGTAAATCTTATCAAATAAATCCACCAAAATTCTAGGTAATCCCTAAATAGATATAGAAATACTGACCAAAATTTCATATCAAAAGAAAATGTTTAACACTAGTATCAAAATAGTTTAGTCATCGAAATCATCAAGAAACGAAATCTGGAAATGAAATACACCTCTGTAGTAAAACATCCATATCTCACACATACGAAAAAAAAAATCGATCAAGGTCAGAGCTTTTGGAAATCATATTTAATACCGAAGTTAAGATACTGACCTTAATATGATCTAAAATAGTAATCAAAACTGATCATCGAAGAAGTACAGATTTTCCTTTTAACAACAAATCAACATACAACATACGCAACTCGTTCCAAATACAATCAAACATGTTATAAAGTCTACTAAGTGTCCAAACATCATGAAATAGGGTATATGGCATGTCCACAATAAGTATATCATATGGATCCAAACAACACACAAATTCTCATAATTATCTCACAAATATAATCACATCAAGAACGGTCAAAACCTAAGTTGTTTCATGTCGAATTTGTGTCTGAGGCAACTATGGTCAATAGCACTATAGAGACAATACTCATCAAAAATACATCACAGACGATTGTCTCTAGAACCCAACTACACTACACGTGGTATTTATGACTTGTATCATACAAAGAAATTGAGTACAAGTTACTTGCCTTAACCGACGATGAAAACGACTCCAAGCAAGAATAACGGGAACGGATTCCCGGTCAACGAACTCAACGAATACCGACAAACCACGAACACCAAAGCTCACAAATAAAAACCCACGAACTACGAGAACCACGAGCAAACGACCACGAACCAACGATCACACGTGCAACTCCGAGCATACGCAACCCAAGGGGGAGAGAGAGTGAACGGAAGTGGCACGGCGGACAACAACTGCGGCTACCGTAGTCGGCGAGGGGAACAACGGCGACGGCGGTGCTGGCGTCGCTGCTGCTGTTGCTGGGCACACCGAAAACAGACCAAGGAGAGAACGGGGGACGGTGGGAGATGGGTGCACGGCTAGGGTGCAAGGGAGGATGGTGCAGTGGGTCGGGGTGAAGCTGAAGAGCAGGGAGGTGCGAGGAGATGAGGGTTTGGGAGACGGGGAGATGCAGACGAGAGAATAGAGAGCGGCAGAAGGGAGGTATAGGAAGCAGGGTGCATGGGTTTTGTAATATATAGTGGGTTATAATTAGGGTTGAGAAGTAGGGGGGTGTAGATGGTGACGGCGGAACAGGTATCGAGTCGGGCTGAGTAGGGAAAATGGGAATAGGTGAGTGTGTATTAATCTGGGTATGGTGGATTTAGTGTACGGTCTTTGATAGGGTATAGTATAGGTTTAAAAAAGAATAGGATTGTCTCGTTTAAAAGCAAACAGAGCATGGGTAACAGTTGGGGTATTTGGTTAAGTGTATAGCTAGGGGATCAAAATGGGTATTAGGAATTCAAGCAAAAATACAGATGGGGCAAAAATGAACAGAATAATAGAAAAATATAATGTAGGGTATGAACAAATAAAATAGAGAAGATAACAACTGCTCTATCAAAAGAGACGAAACAAGAGACGAACATGCATCAAGAATTCAAATAAAAGAGACCAAAAATATTAAAAGAATAAATATTGAAAATATAATCCAATATACGGTCCAAGAGAAATACAAGAGGAACCAAATACAAGGAAAAAGAAGATACACCCAAAAATGCACAAAATGAAAAACAAAGGTTACACACATTACTATGGATTTTGTGACCACTTTGCCAAGGAGTCCCAAGGGTCACAATGCCATTTGGGTGATTGTCGACCGACTGACGAAGAGTGCTCACTTCATTCCCTTCCGAGTCGGACAGTCTGCTGAGAGCCTAGCTGAGAAGTACATGCAAGAGATCGACAGACTTCATGGGGTTCTAGTCAGTATTGTATCCAACAGGGATACGAGGTTCAGGTCTCAGTTTTGCAAGAGTCTTCAGAGTAGTTTGGGGAGTAAACTGAAGTACAGTACAACTTTTCACCCCCAGACTGATGGACAGTCAAAGAGGACCATCTAGACTCTAGAGGACATGTTAAGGTTTGGTGGATCATGGGAGGACCATTTGCATCTTGTAGAGTTCTCGTACAATAACAGCTTTCAAGCCAGTCTTAAAGCTACACCGTTCGAGGCACTATATGGTTGGAAGTGCAGATCACCAGTGTGCTGGGATGATATTGGTGAGAGGAAGTTGTTGGGTCCGGAGTTGATCAGCAGGATAGTTGATGTGGTGACTCAGGACAGGAAGCATCTTCAGGCAGCGGAGATGGGCAGATGTCCTTAGAAGAGCCTTGGAGTTTGAGTTTGGTGACCATGTTTTCCTTAAGGTATCTCCGTGGCGAGGTGTCATTCGGTTTGGTGGTGGGGGCATGCTGAGCCTTAGGTTCATCGGGACGTTTGATATCGTGGAACGAGTAGGCAAGGTGGTCTATCGTCTTGCATTGCCACCGGCTTTATAGAGAGTGCATGATGTTTTCCATGTCTCACAGCTCAAGATATATATCTGTGATGAGAGCCACGTGGTTGACTATTCAGAGTTATCCGTTCAGCCGGATCTGACTTGTGAGATTCTGCCAATTGCTATTTTGGATCGGCAGGAGAAAGTGATGAAAAACAAGGTCATCAGGTTGGTTCGAGTTTCTTGGAATCCGCACTCACCGGGTGAGTCGACCTGGGAGCTGGAGGAGGATATCCAGCGGAGGTTTCCTCATTTGTTTGTGTAAATTATTTTGTTTTGTTTTGTTGTTGTTGTTCCTTCTTTCTCGGAGTTACCCTATGTGTCTCTTGTTGAATTTTGAGGACGAAATTCTTCTTGTTAGGTGGGAAGGATTTGTAACTTCTGTATCCCATTTTCTGTATTTTTGTACTATATTCTTTTTCCCAGTGTATTCTATCTGTTTGTACTCTTTCTCTTTTCTGAACCGTGTATTTGTTCTTCTTTCCAGTATTTATATATTCACCTATTTGTTTGATTCTTTTGTGATTCTTTTTTCTGGCAATTATTCTGTCTCTGGATGAATTATTATTTCTAATTTATTGCATTTCTGTCTTAATTTCTTATTTATTTGGTTTTGTCTTATTGGATCTGGTTTTCTACCTTGTTTACCCTAATTGAACCCTTCTATCCATCCTACTGGATCCTAAACCACAACCCAATACCCTCTTCTTTGACCAGTCTTCCCCAGTTTTTCTTCACGTCTGTATCTGCCTAACAAGCATATCATATCTTCCCTCATCTTCTCTTGATTCTCCAAATCCCTACTTGCCAAAATCTCTCATTATAATCTTCAACAAATTATTTTACTCCTATCTCTAATTGCTATGTCCAAAAGCCTAACCCTAATCACCATCTTTATCTCTCTCTCTCTCTCTCTTCCCTACCCTGTATCCTGGCCCCCTACTCCCCGTGTGCACCGCCCCTCGCCGGCCTACCCTCCGACTGCCGCGACCCCACCGCTGTGTCGTCCTCCTTCCAAGCACCGCATGCCAGCCACGATGCCAGCAGCAGACCGATCCCCTCTTCTTCCCTTCTCCTCTTTCGAAGCCGACAGCAACCACAACAGCTCCAGCGCCCCCCAACTTGGCCTTGCCCCTACCGACATTGCCCCCTGTTTGTCGTCGTCCCTGTCCCATCATCATGCTGCCCTGCCGTCATTGTCCTTCATCGCAAAGCACACCAGCCCCCCTCTGCCTTGCTTTGTGTGTGCATGCGATTGATCTTCAAGAGCATCTAGCCGATTGATTGTGTTCGTGATTGTTCGTGATCATCTTGTTCATCTTGTTCAAGATCCGTTCATGTTATTGTGTTCGTTGCCGGGAATCTATTCCCTTTATTCTCATCCCCTCTTCGGTTTTGTCGACTATCTAAGGTAAGTAACTTGTATTATTTTGTTGTATATACAAGTACCAAATACTGCCTGTAGTGCCACTTTTGTTTCTAGATTCGTTATCATGAAAAACCCATTATTAGATCTTGACTCTACTTATTGATTCATCCGTAGTCATCATATTTGTCAAACACACGACATGAAATTAATTTAGATCTAATTTGATTCTTGATGCATGTATGTATGTTGTTCGTTATTCATGATATGTGGTACACTCGTTACATGGTTGATGTGTTAGTTATAGTATCTTGTGGTGGACTTGCTAGACACCCATACTATGTTATTTTGGACATCTATTATACCATGTTTTTTATTTTTTTATAATATGGATTTGTTGCATATGAACTATTTGATTTAATGAATGAGAAAGATTTCTGTTTTTACTGCTGTCCTATTTTGTTTAAGTATTTTAGACCCTGTTGAGGTCAGTAAATCAAATTAATTTGTGAATATAAATCAGAGATCTCGTTGTCTATTTTTCAGAATTTTCGACAGATCTTAGTTTCAATTTGTGAGGTATGAGTTGTTGCTGTTTTGCTACAATGTGTTTAAAATTTCAAATTCTGTTTTATGTGATTTCTGTGTAGTTATTCATTTTAATACTGATGTTAAAAATAAGATATGGATCTAATATTTTTCTGATTATGACTAGACTTGACTGGGATTAAACCCAATTTTTTTGGAGATTTATTTAATGCCATTTATAAATTATTCTATACTTCTGAACAAACTACTATATTTCCCAAACTGCACGCTATTCAGTAAAGAACCATGTTTTCAACCTGATTCTAGTTTCTGTTGATTAGAACTTTATGAAGATAAAATGTAGCCTGCTGTATCTATTTTACAAACCTTTTAATGGATTTGGATTTCGATTTATACTTTGTAATCTATTGTTATTTTAGTACTGTTGTGTTTAAGATTTCTGATTCACAAACTAGCTATATCTTGCTGTTTTCCGAATTTATTTGACTATACTATCTGAATTGGAATATTATGAAACATTATTTACTGATACTAGACATGCTAGGGAATACCCCAGATTTTTCTTAGATTTAATAAGTGAGTTTTTATGCCATTTTCATGCTTATGAATATAACCTTGTGATTTCTGGGTGAACATGTATATAATTCTGTTTTGAGCCCTGTTTCTGTGGTTATTATATGACTTGTATATATGTGCTGGTTTCGGCTGGGAGTATAGTTTCTAGATTTTTCGACGGATCCAGATTTGCATGTCTGTGGCAACAGGAATCTTAGATTTGGTACGGTAGTGTCTTGTTGTCCAGAACTGGAAGTTTCGTTGTCCTAACCTTTGATGAGTCATTTTGTCGCTCGTTCGTGTCCTTATCCAACTTGTACTTGTCCCTAGTTATCTTACTATATTTCTTGCCTTGTTTGTGCACGTCCATGCTTGCTTTAAATAATAATAACAAGAAACCAAGCCGGGGTTAAAGAAAAATATCTAGTAGTGAAAAATACAGAAATACGTATTCAGACGGGGATCCATAGATCCTACGTGATGCTTGATACTTGATACTTGACACATGATTACTTGACACTTGACACTTGACACTTGACACTTGATACTTGAGACATGATTACTTGATACTTGTACCTGAGTACACTGTCCTCTATGATCCACTATGAAATCTAAACGCAACTTATTTGTATGTAGCAACCATGTGGTAAAAATTTGGGACGCATGAAGTGCTACCTAGATAGGATTAGATACAAGACTTGAAATACATGGTCACTTTCACTTGTACATGCTACTTGACACTTGTTACTTGTTACTTGCTTGCATGCTACTTGCTACTTGTTACATGCCACTTGCACCCGATTATCTTACAATGCTATTTGATTCTATTCTTGATTATGAGTTAGTCATTCTACATTGCTGTCACATTCCTTCCATGCTTACTTCTGTACTTGCTTCCGGTGTTACTTTATACTTGTCTATCTATTTCTCTGTATTTGTTGCCTGCACTACAAGCGGCCCGTAACTTGCATTGACGTGTGTTATGTTTCTCTTTCCTCTTCCTGCAATTTGTAACTTGCAGACTTTGGTGACCAGTTGCCCGAGGGAGTAGGTGACCTAACTTTCTAGTTGGCTGGAGTTCTTGCTACAATTTGTTTCTTGTTGTTTTTGAATAATTGTAATTGCTACATGGATTATCTTGTATTGGGCATTTTGTCCCATATTTGTGTTTTCTTCCAGACTTGGTTATTTGAAGATTAAGTATTCTTGTTTTCAATAATCATATTGGTTATGTTAATTCATTTATTCATGCGTGGTTGATTATTTTGCTTGTATATATCTTGTTTATCCTTGTACATGTTGTGAAGATCCTTATAGCTTATGAATGGTGAAAGCCATTCGTTGGACTTGTGTCACGTATCTTGTCATGCCCCGCTTCCTAAAAGGAAATACGGAATACGGATACGTGACTAAGTCTAGCGAATGATCTTCATCATCCATAATCTGTCAGCATCTTTACAACAAGTACAAGTATAAACATGAGAGATACAAGAAAAATAGTCAACCACGTATGCATAACTGAATCACTATATTCAACAAGATGAAAGAATACTGAATTTCAAATAATCATGTTTGGAACTAAACACAAGTCTGGGACACAAAGCCCAATACAAAATAATTCATGTAACCAAGTACAATTATTGAAGATAAGCAACAAGAAATAAATAGATATAGCAAGAGTTCTAGCCAACTAGAATCTTAGATCACCTACTCCACTGGGCAGCTGATCACCATAATCTGCAATTTAACAAATTGCAGGAAAAAGAAAGAGAAACAAAATGCCTGTCAATGCAAGTTACGGGCCGCTTGTAGTGCAGGCAACAAGTACAGGAAAAAAATTAAATAGGAATAGAGTAACAACGGAAGCAAGAATAGCATGGAAAGGATGTAATAACAAAATAGAAAACTAACTCTAAATCAAGAACAGAAACAACTAGCATGGCAAGATGAACAAGTGTAAGTGGCATGTAACAAGTGTCAAGTACCATGTAAATGGGTAACGAGTGTCAAGTGATCAAGTATCATGTACAAGTAGCAAGTAGCAAGTGTCAAGTGTCAAGTGATCATGTTCAAGTCTTGTATCTAGTCCTAACTAGGTAGCACTTCATGCGTCCCAGTTTTTACCACATGGTTGCTACATTCAAACAGTAACATTTTAGATTTCATAGTGGATCATAGAGGGTAGTGTACTCAGGGATAAGCTCCAAGTAATCAAGCTCCAAATACCAAATATCAAGCTCCAAATATCCTGTGTCAAGTGTGCAAGTGTCATGTATCATGTATCAAGTGTCATGTATCATGTATCATGTATCATGTGTCAAGCTCCAAGTGTCATGTAATCAAGTTCCAAGTAACCAGTAGGATCTACTGATCCCCTTTCGAGTAAATGTTTCTGTATTTTCCACTATTAGATCTTTCCCTTTAAACCCCAGCTTAGCTTCTTATTATTATTATTCAAGCAAGCATGGACGTGTACAAACATGTCAAGAAACATGGTAAGATGAAAAGGAACAAGTACAAGTCGAACAGAGGACACAAACGGGTGAAGAAAAACTCAAAATAGACTAAGACAACGAAAATTCTAGTTCAGGACAGCAAGACAGTACTGCACCAAATCTAGGATTCCCGTTGCCACGGACAAGCAAATCTGGATCCGTCAGAAAATGTAGAAAATAGACTCCCGACCGAATCCAGCAAATATATATAAGTCATATAGTATTTCACAGAATCATGGCTCAAAATAGAATTGTATCCAGAAAAATATGTTCAGCCAGAAATCAGAGGTTTGTATTCATAAACAGGAAAAAGGTATAAAAACTCATGGATTAAATCCAAGAAAAATCTGGGGTATTCCCTAGTATGTTTAGCATCAGGAAATAAAGTTTCATAATTTTCCAACATAGATAGCATAGTCAAATAAAATCAGAAAACAGCAAGATGCAGCAAATTTGTAAATCTAAAATCATAGACATTGCAGTACTAAAGCAGCAATAGATTAAAAAATATAAATCAAAATCCAGATCTATAAAAAGGGTGATAAAATAGATACAGTAGGCTACAAATCATATTCACAAAGTTTTTATCAAAAGCAAGTAGAATCAGGTTGAAATATAGGTTCTTTACTGAACAGCACGAAAATTCTGCAAGTATTGTAGTTGTTTGCAAGTATAGAATAGTTTGTAAAAGTCATCAATTAAATCCACAAAAATTAAGGATTAATCCCAATCAAGTCTAGTTGTACTCAGAAAAATATTGGATCAAAATATTATCTTTAACATCAATATAAAAATAAATAATCATACAGAATTCATGTAAAACAGAATCTGGAATTTTCTACACATCTGTAGTAAAATAGCAATAACTTGCAAATCATAAATCGAAACTGAGATTTGTCAGAAATTCTGGAAAGTAGAAAGAATTCTCTATAATTCATATTAATAAATCATTTTCATATACTGACCTTAATAGGGTCTAAAATACTGAACAAAAATGGTGTAACAACAAGGACAGAATTATTCTTCATGCATAAAATCGACTAGATCATATGAATGAGATCTAAATCATAACAAAACGTGAAACGTGGTATACTAGATGTCCAATAAACATGTTATAGGGTATTTAACACGTCTACAACAAGTTATACTACTACTAACACATCAAACATACAAGATCATACAACACCTCATAAATCATGAACAACATGCATGTATACATCAAGAATTAATTAGATCTAAGTTATTTCATGTCGTGTAACGAAACGACAACGAATGGATCAACAAATAGAGGCAAGATCAAACAAGGGATTCATGGGGATAGATCTTGAAGCTACTACACTATAGACGGTATTTAAAACTTGTATTAAATAACAAAAAAAGAGAATACAAGTTACTTGCCTTATAGTTGACGACGAAAACGACGAAGCAAGAACGAGAATAACGAGAACATTTTCCCGGGCAATGAACACAGTAACACGAACGAACCGCGAATCAATTAATCACGAACTCACACGGGGAACACACGTGCAAATCTCACGCACATGCAACCCAAAAGAGAGAGAAGCGACGGTACGGCTACGACAGCAGGGTCAATGTTGGTGCTGCCCGTGTTGCTGCATGCACTGCCAATCGACGGAGGGAAGGCGCGGCACTGCAGGGAATCTGCTGGCATCTTCGGGGAGGGAGCACAGGGCTGTTGTGCCGTTGCGGAGGTGCATCGGGAGAAGGACAGTGCGACAGGGGGGTGTGCGCTGCTGTTGTCGACGTCGCTCAGGAGGGCACAGGGGGCGTAGGCTGTCGACTGGGTGGTCGCGATAGGAAGGCGGCGTCAGGATGCAGGGAAGGAGAGAGATTGGGAGGCACGGCGTAGGGAGGTGCTGCACTGGGCTGCGCTGCGTCGGGAGTAAGGACGTCGAGGGACAGAGATGAAAAGGAGGTCGGGATGGGTTTCGGGAGAGGAGCACAAGGGTGAAGGGGGGGGGGGTTTGAAAGGTAGTAGGCAGCTAGGGTTTATGTGGTGAACGAGGATACAGGGGGGTATAATATATATGGGATATAAGGGTTAATGTGAGGCTAACGGGTTGGGGGTAAACGGGTGTGGGTAAATAGGCTGAAGGTGTAACACCCCGAATTCCAAATACAACTGAATTCGAGATTTCCATAGGATCTTTCGTCTCATTCGGTACAATTTTACAAGGAATTGAAAATTTTTCATTTTACATCAGAGTTACATGAGATTTTACACTTTATATTTTACAGCGGAAGCATATAACACAATAATTTACATGTAATGACAGCGGAAGCAATTTACATCATTCAAATAAATGTACATCAACAATGAATAATTTGTAAGCATCAGTTCTCCTTTCAATTTTATCAAGCCATTTATCCTGCATACAAAACTGTGGGCACGTCAGTTTATTCAACCGACGAAAATTATACACGGCCATCCTCTCTATGCCAGAAACAGTATAACGATTCTCATTTCTTAACAAATCACAAACTTGTTCACATATCAAATTAAAGGGAATACCCTATTGATGTCGTGTTGTGATTGTGCACTTAGTCCTTAATGCAATTATTTATATTATATGACACTAATGCGCACTTGTTCGGATTCTATGCATCCCATACTATATAGGTCCGAGAGCAAGCCCTTAATCGTACTTCATCTTGTAGGGTTCAATCCCTCGTCATGACTTAATCTACTACTGTAACTACGGTAAGTATCCTAGATGTTTTCCGACATACGAACTCATATCTAAGCGCCCTGGAGGGAATCCCAACGCACTGACACATGACTCATCATGCAGGCATCCTGTGGTAATTCAGCTCCTACCAAAGACATGACACCACCCGCAGTCATCAAACACCCCACGAGCGTCGCCACCGGGACGGTTATCTGGAGCAGTATCCACGTCCTATCATGACTCATCATGGGACATCCTGGGATACGCTCTCGCCGCCAATCCAATGGCCCTCATACTCAATGTTTTTCTCTTACTTTCATCACATCTTCACTATATATCTAGTCCTTATTTTATTAGAATCATGAACAAAATCAAAGCTCTAGAGTTAGCTTCTCCACTATACCGGACTTAATCATTCATTCAACATGACCAACCTTGGTCTTTCTTTTCAAATTTCATTTCATTTATTTCCAATTGCCAGTGGGAGACTTAGCTACTCTTTTGTTTCAATTTCAATTTACAATTATCAAAATTTTGAGCATTTCCAGCTCATGAGTTCATTTTCATAATCTCAATAGATTTTCCTTTTCCAAGTTCATAACTTTCACATTCATACAACTTTCATAAATTCAAATAAATGATTCGCTTCATTTCAGGTATAAATTCATGCAAAGACAAATAGAGTTTACTTAAATTGTCACAACCAATAATCATTCAATATAAGATTCATAATCTTTACCATAAAACAATTCATAGAATTTCTAAGATGTCAAAAGTGATCTGGACAGTCGACTTAGAGCTTATCCAGTCGACTTGTTTAGTCGAAGAAAGTTCTTCAATAACCGCTCGGAAGAGTCGACTGCTGCACATGGTCAATCGGCTGTTCCGCAGCGTTCAAAATCTACATATCATTTACGGGTTAGTCGACTGTCATTCAAACCAGTCGGTTGTTCTACAGAGTTCAATTATACACCTTTTCAAGTTCAGTACAGTCGACTGTTACATACATTCGGTCGACTGAACAGGGTTAATTTTTGAATCAAGGGATCATCTCTCCCTTCTGTTTTTCAATTAGCACACAGCATTTTATTCAACTACAGTATGTTCAATGTCAACATAAACATGTGATTCTTATCTATTTACCATCATCATAACATAGTTTATGATTAAATGTAAATCTCACACAATTAGTATGTTCTTTCCTCCAAATGAGATGCTAAACATACATTTTTCCTTTACTCATCATATATCCACGAAGATGAATGCTAACTCCAATTTAACATGCTAGAAAATCAAGTTAACAATTCACCTTAAATACATCGTTTCATGGAATTCCGAACTGTTCATATTTTATTTCAGTGCACCAGTCGACTGCTCACATGATCGGTCGATTGTACAGGTCATTTTTAGTTCTCTAATTATCATTAGTTCTTTTTCATCTATTCACATCTTTCACAATAAGTATAACACAAAGCATTTTAATATACGATCACCCTATCAATCCACTTTTCACAAATATGATAACAATCAATATTAGCCCTAGCATGATCTCTATATTAGAAGTCCTGAGAAACACCCACCTTGTTGAAGAGTTTAACGAAATCCCGTAAAGCTTTCTAGTGTGATAATGTGACTCCTCCTCCTCGCTCCTTGCCATCGAGAATCCTCTGAAGTGATGACCGGCCTCCAAGATACTCACTCACAACTCTCTTAAAAATATATCTTTCTTTCAAATAGAGTTCTTAGTGTAAAAGACAAATGAGAGAGAGGGGTATTTATACTAAATCTTTGGGTGAGATGGAGGGCTAGGATTGAGTAGATGGTTATGAGATGGAGGGTTAGGATGAGAGTAGGAGTTGTAGTAACTACCCACAACTAGGTAACCACCTATACACTAACCCCACTTCTTCCAAAAACCGGCCAAGGAAAGGTGCTCATGCACGTGTACGTGCAATGCACGTGCATGCACTAGTCTCCATATAAAAACTTGTACATTATACATCCTTATAAAAATAATCTTTTAAAAGATGTTACCTTACAAGTTGTTATTAAGAGAATGGGCTTAAATTGATGGGCCAAAATATTAGTTTTTTTACAAAATAAATAAATTAGATTTTTGGGCTTGTGTTTACTTGAGACAAGGGCCTTTTATAAAAATAATTTAAAGAACACATATACATATATATATGCATATAATCATCATCCATAAGGAAAATAATTATAAGATTTCATATTACGAAAATTGCACGTGCACACTACGTGCAAAATAAATAATTTTCATAGATGAAAATCAGGGCATTACAGAAGGCTTTTGGGGATAATGGTTATTGGGTTAAGTGAATGGGTAATGGATCCAATAGAGTTTTATTTAGGGTTTAATTGGTTTTGGATATAGTAGAGTTTAAATAAAAAAAGATTCAACCATAAAATGGGAACAAAATGAGTAAATAAAATAGGTCATGAACAATTATCAATGGGGATCAAAAGAATAGCTAAATTAGAGACGAATTGATAGATTGACAATGAATCAAAAAGATCAAATAAGACGATGACAATCAATTAGATGAATATATAGATAAAGAAGATTCAATACACGGTTCGAAAAGAGACAGCGAAATACAATATAAGTAAATACCCAAAAAGAAAAATACATCCAAAATACATAAAGTAAAAAACAGGGGTTACCTATCTGTATTCTGTATTCCATTTCAAAAGCGGGGCGTGACAGCCTCGCAAAAACACTCCGAGTTGACTGCCCCTTTCACCCGCTGGCAAATAGGGATAAAACAGCATTCATCGCCGTTATCCCTAATTGTCAAAGGGTGGTAGGAGAGCCACCTTTGACGAGAGATCACAGTGAAGTGAGGAATGATCTCTCAGGTGATGCGCATTTATGGCATGGGAAGTCGAAGCGTCTGATAGGCATTTATGACATTGGAAGGCAAAACGTCCTCCATTGCCAGGCGTTCAGGATCCCTCAAATCTCGTCATCACCCTTCGGCTCGAACTTCCCCCTCAGCCCGGACACCAAGACCTATCCTCAGAGATCGGAAGTAAGCACACGACAAAAGAACCAATCAAAGCAATACAATAATATTCTCTCATTATTATTTCAACTACAGAAAATGCATCGTTACAAATGGAGACTTTATCACATCGTTCACAATCGGCCGATGGCTACTATATCGGAGCTGCAGGGTTGATACAGGCAAGTTCAAGGCCAGCCGAGCGAGTTAGGTTATCCACCGGGTCGCTCGGTACTGCCAAGGTAAACACACCTGATACCGAGCTATGTGCATCACAAGGCCTCGCCGGCCCAATTCTCGAGATCGGCAACAAAGCTCCTGCGGAAGGCCAAGCGCTCCCAAAATAGACGAATCGGGATCCAGACATCCCGAGCATTATCTTATACCGTCGTACCTCCAAATTTTTCTCTACAATAACCTCACGAAGAAAAATCTCAGACGACGGCCGCCGAGCGGAAGTGCTAGCCATTGAAAACACAACTTCTGCACTTCCCAAATCACGGTCGGCTATCAGTTTCTTGAAATGCGCCAGCTCCAAGCTAAGTCCCTTTAACTTATCCATGAAGTATTGGACAGCCTCCTCTCAATCGCGAGCCTCTTTACGGCACCGGGTTAGAGTGGACTCTAGGTCCAAGATCTTAAACCTAAGCCGACTCATTTCAAGGTTGCATCTTTCTGACAGACAAACAGAGAAACATCATTCCGAGCCATATATACACGCCCAAAATTCAAGTCAAAAGGTTAGACCAAAACTCTTTTCATTACTCAAAAAGTGTATACAAAAATGTGGTGTCCAATCCGCATTCGGTGACTACAAAAATACGAATAGAAAAAGGCAGAAAAGATAATAACAAATACTATTGCTGGCCAACCTCTTCCTTGGCAGGCAGCTCAGTGTTGGGGTCAGCCACCGCTGTGTCATCGTCACCACCACCCCAAGGAGTCAGCGGATGTTCAGGAAGCTCCATGTCATAATGGAACTGACTGAGATCCAACCCCGGGTGGTGGTACTTAACGTGCCAGGTCACCAGGGCATAGAGTTCGTCCTGGGCCTCGATGACTTTATCCATCCCGGCCTGCTTAACCTTCCTTACTTTCTTCTCGGTCTCTTTCCTCAGCTCGGCCATCTACTTCATGTGGGCGTCGGCCTGGTTAGCCAGCTCAGCTTGAAGGGCATGGTTGCGGCCCTCGATCGACTTCTACGCTAGCTTGAGGTTCTTCATCTCCCGCTTATAGTGCTGAGCGTTCCTCACCTCCTTCCTCAGCTCCTGCTTGTGCAGCTTCATCAGCTGAGCGCCCTCCATGCATGCCTATAGCTGAAAAATTCAGACTTAGACAATGTCACGCCTCGCTTTCCAGAAAGGAATACAGAATACGGATACATGACAAAGTCCAGTTAATGGTTTTCACCATTCATGAGCTGTAAAGATCTTTACAACAATACACAGGAACAAACAAGAAATAATTAGGAATAACCATCCACACATGCATGAAACAAATTAATATAACCAACAGAATTACTTAAAAACAAGAATACTTAATCTCAAATAAACCAGATCTGGAAACAAAAAGTTATATGTTCTAGAACAAAGTGCCCAATACAAGATCCAAGTAGTAATAAGTACAATTTATTCAAAACAGGAAATAAACTCAAGCAGGAATACTAGCCAAGCCTAGAACACTTGGTCACTTACTCCTTCGAAAAGCTGATCACCGAAATCTGCAAATTTTACAATTTGCAGGAAAAAGGAAAAGAAACAACACGCCCGTCAGTGCAAGTTACTAGCCGCATGTAGTGCAGGAAACAAGTACGAAAAAACTGATAAAAAAAATACAGAGTAACTACAAGAAGCAAGTACTGAAATAAGCATGGAAGGAATTGAAAGAAAAACAGAGCAAATAACTCTAAAACCAATGAACAGAATCAAAAAGACGTGATTAGATAACAGGGTACAGGTAACATGTAACAGGTTTCATGTAGCATGCAAACAGGCGAACAAGGAACAGGTGTCAGGTAGCATGTACAGGTAAACATGTAACAGGAATGTGCAAGTGATCATATATTCACAGGTCTTGTATTTAATCCTATCTAGGTAGCACTTCATGCGTCCCAAATTTTACCACATGGTTTCTACATTCAAACAAGTTGCGTTTAGATTTCGTAGTGGATTGTATAGGGTCGTGTACTCAGGTATCAGGTTAACAGGTAAACAGGATCATATATCATGTATTCATATAATTATATAACAGGTAATCAGGTATCAGGTAGGACCTACGGGTCCCTTTCTGAGTACACTTTCCTATAAGAAAGTATGTAGCCAGGTAATCAGGTAAACAGGAAATCAGGATCATGTATCATGTAATCATGTAACATGTAATAGGTGGAAAACACGGGCTCCCTTCCAAGTACACTCTATATTTTCCACTACTAGATCTTTTCCTTAACCCCGGCTTGATTATTTGTCATTATTATTAAAGCAGGCATATACATGCACAAACAAGGCAAGAAAAATAATTCAAGAACAAGAGACAGGTTCAGATTAGACAGAAATATGCATGGATGACAAACAACTCATAATAGACTAGGATAACGAGACTTTCAATTCTGGACAGCAGGACAATGCTGCACCAAATCTGATATTCCCGTTGCCAAAAGAATGCAAATCTAGATCCGTCAAAAAATATGGAAACTACACTCTCAGCTGAATCCAGTTCATATACACAAGTTATATAACAACTACAAAAACCGGGCCCAAGACAGCGTTTTATACAGAATTCATGTTCAGCCAAAAATCGCAAGGTTTTATTTATAAGCATGAAAATGGCGTAAAAACACATTAATTAAATCTCGGAAAAATCTGGAAGGTTCCCTAGCATGTCTAGTATCAGCATAAAAAATTTCATAAAATGAGATTGTTCTTTGCCGTATGGTTTTAAGTGATGATGAGATGGATTATGTAACTGAAGTTGCATACTATATGATTTACAGAGGAGTGATTAGTGATGAAATAATCCTGTTTGAACTTATGTTGTGATTTCAATTGACAGTTATTTCACGAGTATTATAAAAGTATAAGTTTCATTTCAGTTAGTAGAAATTTTGCCTGCATTTGGCAGTGAAAGTATTCTTTTTCACTCTTTGTAATTCAATAATGAGATGAGATGGATCATGTATCTGAAGTTGCACACTATGATTTTTTGAGGAGCGACTAGTGATGGAAATTTTTTATCTAAACTTTATATACAATTATATCATGATGTCTACGTGAGTATCAGTTTCTAACGTAATGTTCATGCTTGTTGCTTAGGTTTGAAAATGAGATTGTTCTTTGCCGTATGGTTTTAAGTGATGATGAGATGGATTATGTAACTGAAGCTGCATACTATGATTTACAGAGGAGTGACTAGTGATGAAATAATCATGTTTGAACTAATGTTGTGATTTCAATTGACAGTTATTTCACGAGTATTATAAAAGTATAAGTTTCATTTCAGTTAGTAGAAATTTTGCCTGCATTTGGCAGTGAAAGTATTCTTGTTCACTCTTTGTAATTCAATAATTTGAACTCTATATTCTGGTTTTGATTGTAAGAGTGCTGCATCTTTTTATATAAAAAAAATATTTTTTTAAAATTTATATACCTACACAGGCGTTTGTAAAAATGCCGGTGTAGAATGAATATCAAGGAGAAGAGGGCAGTCTTCAATACGCCTTACACCGGTGCTTTTGCGACCGCCGGTGAATCTTACGGATTTACCGGCGTTTGTAAAAATGCCGGTATAGACCCCCTATACTGCGACGCCTGATTCGGCGGCATTAGCACCGGCGATTTTTAAAACGTTGGTGAATTATTCACCGGCATTTCAAACCGCCGGTGAATATCGAAAAAAAATTCGGTCTATCTGTTGTGTTTTGTAGTGAAGACAGAATGATGCAGCAAATTTATAAATCTGAAATTTCAGATAGAGCAGTACCAAAACAACGATAATTCACAAAATACAACTCGAAATTCAAATCCTTCAAAATTTTTGTAAAATTGACATACCAGACAATATTTCATATTCACAAATTTTTAATCAAAAGTGACTGGAATCAGGTTGAAAATAGAGTTCTTTACTGAACAACATGCAGTTCGACAATTATATGATTTGTTTCACAAGCATGAAAATAATTATAAAAGTCATTAAACAATTCCACAAAAATTAGGGATTGATCAAAGTCATGTCTAGACATACCCAGAAAAATATTAAGTCCAAATTTTACTTTTAACATCACGTGCTTTCAATTTTATTTTGGACTCAAATTATTTTTATACGTGGGATGGACGCATTTTCTATGTGCAGATTAAATTTGTCGACAAATGCAAAATGATAACGAGATGATATTCGTGTTGATTACATTTTTGTATGTGTATTTTTCGTATGTGTATTTCGATTATTTATAAACATTTCCTCATTGATAAAATCTATTTCGTATTTGAATATTTATTTTATGTGCAACGCATGTGTTTGCATTGCACGTGTTGGTTGTATTCTCTTCCAAAATAAAATTTATAAAGTGTGTGTGTGTGTTTATTTTTTTTTGTGCATGAAAACTTTAATTATAATTAAATTAAACTAGTTTTATTAAATACATATTATATATTATAACATATGCATTTAATTTACATTAAAAAATATTAATAAATTGTGTGCACACGTAGCACGCACGTGCACGTGCTTTCTCCCCTTGGATTTGCTGACCGGAAATACTTGAGAGAGAGGAGAGAGTGGGGTTATGTTAGTGAGTGATTAATTGGGTTAGTGGATAATTAATTAAATCCCCATTAAATTAATTAATTCTCTTTAAAACCTCTCCCTCTTTTTGGGCTTTCATGAGAAACGAAACAAAACAAAAAAGAAAAAAAAAGTGTCCATGCCTTGCGGCCATTGCTTTACGTTGGAAAGTTTTCCTTGGGCACGGATTTTGGAGTGGGAGATTTGAGCTTCTTGGAGTTCATTTGCTATGGAGTAATTAGGGTCTGTTTGTTTTAGTTTTTTTTTCCTGAATAAATATCCAGAGTTGGCGTTTGTTTGAAGTGTTTTTTGGAAACACTATTCAGAATACAGCTATACCCCTCTTTTCTTTTTTTGATTCATCGGGAACCCCCCCTCTCTTTTCTTCTGTTTCGAAAACCCAAAAGCAAACAAACCAAACTCATCTCCATTTCTTCTCCCTCCTCTGATTTCCAAAACCAAACAAAAACAGAACAAAACCAAACATACAAACCCATACTCTCCATCCTTTCACTTCGTCTCCCTCCTCCATCTCCACCGCTTGCTTGCATCTCCACCCCGCACCTCCGCTTCCGCAATCGCCCCCCCCCCCCCCCCCCGCTGTCGCTGTAACGACCCCAATTTTTTTTTTTTTCAAAACTAAGTCTCCAAATTCAATTCTTTCAATTTCTATATCACTTTAATTATAAACTAAGAAAGTTATATTTCAGGAAAAAATTTGGCAGAGTCTCCCCTGTAAATTTTGCCCCGAAACACAAAAAGCTTACGGAATTCTGCTCAAAATTCCGTAGCTCACAAACCACATAATATTTTCATAGGCTCCCCAGGCCAAAATGAGCAGATACATACAGGCAATATAATATAATGCTCTGGGGGCCAAACTCATAACGGATTATCAAATATCAATTAAAAACTATGAATTTCTTTGAAAAACAAGGTAAAATCTTAGAAAAATCATTGTAAAACTTACCACAGAGTCCGGTACTCCACAACGAC
Organism: Hemerocallis citrina; assembly: GCA_017893485.1. NCBI lineage: Eukaryota > Viridiplantae > Streptophyta > Magnoliopsida > Asparagales > Asphodelaceae > Hemerocallis > Hemerocallis citrina. The sequence goes on from CM030358.1 coordinate 396,552,949, forward strand.
ATGGGTACGGGTCACAAACATACCACACCACCCCACACTACACTCATCATCATCATATACCTGCTTATACATCCATAATACAATTTAAATCATAAATTTCACTATTCCTATAACTAAATAATACAAACTTTTAAAATAAAAAGTTATACTATCACTCCATGCCTCACCTCTGCACTGATGAGAACCTGCAACAGTGGGGGATCTAGGGTAGTCCTCAGACTCCCCTAACCCCCCAAAACACTAAGGGGTTAGCCATTTCTGGTGTGAGTATAATTACTAATCTAACGACAAATTAAAATAGTATAAAGAAAATACTTAAACTTACAAATACCAAATTAAATAATGCCACCTGAATCCTGAACACAACAACATCGTCAATACAGTGATAAATCACATACTTTGCCAATCCTGCATTCAATGATTTAATTATCCATACTTCCCACATTTCATAATACACTTCACATCAACCTCGTATAGATATATAAATATACTTATCTTACATTCGCGTAATACGAATATTCATCTTTCCACACTTATCATCATATCAGCATTTCACTATTTATATTAACATAACTACATGATGTTATTACATCGTTTCTCCAACTCTATTTAGCCATGCGTTTTATTTACTTATATTATGTCATCAACACACACATTCATCCTGGAAGTTGTGCCGAGGCAGGTAGTTCCCACCATTTCCACGGAAATAGCAGGCGAGTAGTTCCCCGACACACTTCCAAGGTACACAAACTCCTATCACAACATACTTTCTTTACTAACCATTGTCATATCCAATCTTATAAAACAGGTATTTATTTTATTATGTTATAAAAGTATCACATCATAAACATATGCATCTATTCTCATACTACCACATTCCTTCATTTTTCATGACATAATTACCACATCTCATTGCCCATGGGAGTTACTCACATTTCATCACATCATTAACACCTCATTAATTAGAATACTTATACTTATTGCATCAAAACCATGTTTTATAGCTCATTCACATCTTATTATATCACTTGAGTAATTACTTTTGCTTATAACAATACATCTTATTATCATTCTCACTTAATCCCCCAAACACACTCTGGGGCCACCACATATCACATCCCATAGCCGGTAGCTTGGGTAATAATCACTTACCTCAAACACACAGTTTGGGTAATATCACATCACATCTCAAGCCGATAGCTTGATTATTAATTTCACTTCAATCACTTATCATCTTTACTTCACTTTATTTCTCATTTCTATTAATCATTACCACTATTATATCCATTCACCCTGTGAATTATGCCAAGGCAGATAGTTCCCACAATTTCCACTGACATTGCGGGCAGGTAGTTCCTTGACACAATTCCAAGGTACAACTCATATCAACTGTATTTTACTTAAATGATCACACACATAATACAATTACTCCATATTATTCATGATAACACATCTCTTTTATTATTTCCATCTTAAATTAATCACAAGCGGCATTTATCACTTCTTTTCATATATTAACTCATAGCACGTTCACTTTTACATTTACTTCATTCACACAATTTTCTTTTCCACACACAGTTCACATTTCACTATCCACTTTCTTTTCCACGCACAATTCACAATTTACTATGCACTTTCTTTTCCCACGCAATTCACATTTTACCATTCGCTTTCTTTTCCACGCACAATTCACATTTTACTATCCACTTCCTCTTACTACCACATCTATTATTAACACTTATTTATTTTATTAGTTTGTCGACCAGTGAGCCACAGTATCCCAACATACTGAAAGCTGACAGCCCAGTAAACACGCGGCCCGATGCTCACACAGAGTCTTACTCGTCCGAGGCTACGTCTTCCTCCTAGCCGAACTAGCGAGGGAACCACTTACCCCAAGTAGAACTTGGGTACGTCCTCCCAGCCGAAGCCAAGAGGGAAAAAGCCACTGACCCCAGGTAACCTGGGTACTTCCTCGCGACGTCTGTCATCAAGGGAAAAACCACTTACCCCAGATAAACTGGGTACGTCCTCGCGACATCTGTCATCGAGGGAAAAACCACTTACCCCAGATAAACTGGGTACGTCCTCGCGACAGCTGTCATCGAGGGAAACCGGGCCTCAAGCCGATAGCTTGGGCGATAAAATCCACTTACCCCAAACATAGTTTGGGTCCACTTACCCCAAGCCGGTCCTTGGGTGTTAGGAGGTCTAGCCCAAACCCCCAGGATTGCTGTAGGTACTGGTCAACAAGCCATCTGTTATTAGCATTAATCATTGCATCTTTCCATTTTACTTTATCAACATAAAGCATCACAGCTTTTAATTCAACAATAGCCACATCTTTGACTTTAATCACAAGAATAATAACACATTTTATTAACACTTACCATCTCACCTTTTTCTTGCGTTTGATGCACATCTGATGTCCACGATATTTATTACCATCTCGTTGTATCATATATATATATATGCATATCCCATATCATTTAACATAGAAACCATCATGTTATTTAACCTACCATAACATCACCCATTATGAATACCATGTTATTCGCTACTTCATTAAATCACCCATAAACATACACCAAGTTATATCGTAAATAAAAGAATTATAAGACGTTAGTCTGTATCGTAAGCATATCAAAATATATAAATCATCACAGAATAATATCATATTGTTGCCCATTATTTCACTTCGAACACATTTAAAATGTAAACACGTATCCAATTATTAATTTCATTCACAATTGTATCACACGTCATAATCATCTATCTATATATTACAAATATACCCCACACATGCGGGTGTCCCAGACAAAGAGGCCAAAATTAATTATTTCCTCTAATTAAATCTCATAATATCCAATTATAGCATACTAGGTCATACACCTTATTTCATGCAAGTAAAATCACCTATAAGGGTTTATATGTCCCAAAACATGCATTATAAATACACGAGTTTCCAACACATGATCACAATCACTAATTTCGTCTAATTACATCATATAACCTCCATCCATAACATGCTAGCCCATACACAAGGCTCCGCATATGCCAAAATTACCTATATCGGCCTAGATACCCAAAAAACATGCACGAAACATGCACGGGGCGAAAATATGCATAAACAATTCAATATATTTAGTTTTTATACTTCAACACGTCACATTAACCCATAATATAGGTTTTATATACTTAGAATAGTTAATTTCATCAAATATCTCAAAATTCCATTTTCGGGCCTTAAAAATCCGTATTTTTCGGAAAATTGAATTTTTAGCATAACTTCTATCAAATATATCGAAATGCCACGAAATTTGGCCACAATATAGAATATACCTAATTACAACATACTCACCTGACGGCTCGAGCAAACGATGTCCCACGTCCGTCCTGTAGCCAGTCGAAGTTTGACTTTTTCCTCCTAATTGAAAAATTATAGAACCGATTAGTTTAAAACTCAAAACTCAACTTACGGATCTCCAAATTTGAATCCGTCTTCACCCACACGTCACAAATGACATATGTAAGTGTGCTACATCGATAGATTTCGAATTCGGGTTCTAATACAAATACTCCCTTATTGATCGGAGGCTTTCTACTAAGAAAAATTCACATTTTCTAAATTCCTTAATCCCCTTCGTCCTAATCTCACATATTAGGGTTAATAATAATAATAAGACTCAACTACACCTCCAAACCCATCAAATTCTCACTAAATCTCGTTCGGGCATTTCATCGAACACCCGGCGTGCACTTTTCACCTATGGTCTATTTCACTCAATTTAATTGAGCTTAAGCCTATAAAAATCATCCTAAATTTATATTAATACTTCCATAATACTCTACACCCTCATATGCATTTTCTATAATTATTTGGATCGAGTTTTCTACCCGATTTCATAAACTCCATAATTTGAGTTTATGCCAAAATCACTACTTCCCATTTTATTCTAATGGCTCACTAAAATTTTTACCACCATCTAAAGGATATTTCTAATATATATATATCTCTATTTTACAAATCCAAAATCCTAATTTACTAACAACTTGTAATTTTTCTAACAATCCACTAATTCCCTAAATCTTCCACTTCCAACACCTCTAAATCTCTCTACCATCATAATCCTATTCAATAAAACTAACCACACTAAATTTTATACGAATAAATAAATTAGGGTATACATTTTCGGAATCCTTTTGAAAATCTGACACTTCCACGATGTAGAGAACCCCTCAATTAGCATACTCCTCAATTTAATTCGAATTTGGTGGAGAAACGAAGTGGAATGGAGGAGAGAGGGAGAGACCAAAGTGGGGTTTGGTCTGGCTTCGATCGGATCAGAAAAGAAAGAAAGAAGGGAGAAGGAAGAAGGAGAGAAAAGTGAGGGGTTTTAAGAAAATAATTTCCAAACTGATCCACTATGGAAAATAATTACCAAACTGGTCCACTTTTGAAAATATTTACCAAAATTAGTCCATAACTGGTCTATTTTCGAAAATATTTGGATTGAGGACAAATTACACTAAGGTGTTCTCCCATTATAGTAGTAGAGATAAAATTATAATAATAATAATATTTTTATAAATGGATATTTACAAATAGACCTCTAGACCTCCAAAATATTTCAAGTAAACCCAACTCTTTTCTTTAATAGCACCAACAATACAAAATACTTGCAATTATCTCGCAATAATCCTTCAAAATTATAAAATAAAACAAACAATATTTATTCACATAAAATCTCGACTCATGGCTTCAATATATAGCAATAATACCAATCTACCATAAATATCCCTACCGATATCAATATTTAAATAAAATATATCAAAAATAATTTTCACCACTCAAAATATATAAAAACAGACATTTTCGATATTTTAAAAATTCGAGGTGTTACAGTCGCCTCGTCTCCCATCGACAGCCCGACCTCGACGTCTCCGCTGCTCCATCTCCCCGTCGCCATTCCTCTTCGCTCTCCTCCGCTCACCTCGACAACTCCCCCTCCTCTGTTCGTCAGCACCACCAACACCTCCTTCCGCTCGCCATTGCCACGACCTCGAAGTCTACCCGCCATTGCCGAACAGCTCCTTCCGCTCGAACTACCGCTCAGCCTCGAAGCCCCCGCAGCTTACCGCCTTCGCCGCTCTCCGTCTTCTACGGTGAGTCGCTCCGCAGTCGTCGCCCTCGAGCTCGTCGACGCTGCTCAAGCCCGCCATTGCCAACTCACCCGAGCTCCTCGATCGTCGTCTCCGTCGAGCCAGTTATCGTCGTCTCCACTCGACCTCCGCGAAGCCGCCATTACCGAAGCTTTGCCCCCATCGCTGCCGCTTCCACAGCCGCTCACCTCGCAGCCTTCCGTCCAGCCGTCGCCAACTCCGAGAACCACCCCGCACCTCTCCGCCTCGCCCCTGTCGACATCCTCTAACCGCCGCCATCCTCCTCGCATTCCCTTCAACTCGACTCCTCGCTGACCGTCCGCTCACCCTCCAACTTCGACGTCGACCATCGCCTTGCCGCCGTTGCTGTCAACCGCTCGCCTCACCGCCCGTTCACCATCCTCGACTCCCCCGGCCCTCGAAGCTTCCGTCGCCGTTCCCTATCTCCCATTCTCCCGCTCGCTCTCTTCTCCGCTCGTTCTCTCTCTCTCTCTCTCTGTTGAAAAAAAAGAAAAAGAAGAAGAAGGAGCTATAGTGGGTTTTATTGGTGGTGTTTTGGGTTGTAGTTGGGGTATTATTTTGGGTATTGAAGTTACTGTTTGGTGATTGGATAGTCATGTTGGGGTTGGTGTTTGTGAAGTGAAGTTGAGGTTTTTTTTTATTGTCTAGTGCTTATTTTCTTGAATAAATTGTTTTGCTCTGCTAGAAGAAATCTTCTTTCATATAATCTTTTCAACAACTGCAGCCTGCAGGTTCAGCGTACTCAATTTATCCAAATATATTTATCCAAATACACCACGCAATCCAAAAAATCCAATTACTACTCACATTCAAAAAAAAAAAATCCTATTTGTTCGAGCATGCAATCTTCTATCATACTACTGCTACTACTTGCTCTCATATGCAATCTCACCAAAACAACTAAAAAAATGTCAGCAAATAGTTTTCAGCAAGAAATATAACCGAACAGCTTTTAAACACTCTTTTTCAGAAAAACAGCTTTCAGATAACAGTTTTCAGCAAGAAATATAACCGAACAGCTTTTAATCTCTCTTTTTCAGAAAAACAGCTTTCAGATAACAGTTTTCAGCTGGAAATATAATCGAACAGCTTTTGAACTCTCTTTTTCAGAAAAACAGCTTTCAGATAACAGTTTTCAGCTAGAAATATAACAGAACAGCTTTCAAACTCTCTTTTTCAGAAAAACAGCTTTCAGATAATAGTTTTCAGCTAGAAATATAACCGAACAGCTTTTGAACTCTCTTTTTCAGAAAAACAGCTTTCAGATAACAGTTTTCAGCTAGAAATATAACCGAACAGCTTTTAAACTCTCTTTTTCAGGAAAACAGCTTTCAGATAACAGTTTTCAGCTAGAAATATATCCGAACAGCTTTTAAACTCTTTTTTTCAGAAAAAACAGCTTTCAGATAACAGTTTTCAGCTAGAAATATATCCGAACAGCTTTTGAACTATCTTTTTCAGAAAAAACAGCTTTCAGAATACAGTTTTCAGCTAGAAATATAACCGAACAGCTTTTGAACTCTCTTTTTCAGAAAAATAGCTTTTAGATAACAGTTTTCAGCTAGAAATATAACCGAATAGCTTTTAAACTCTCTTTTTCAGAAAAACAGCTTTCAGATAACAGTTTTCAGCTAGAAATATAACCGAACAGATTTTGAACTCTCTTTTTCAGAAAAACAGCTTTCAGATAACAGTTTTCAGCTAGAAATATAACCGAACAGATTTTGAACTCTCTTTTTCAGAAAAACAGCTTTCAGATAACAGTTTTCAGCTAGAAATATAACCGAACAGCTTTTGAACTCTTTTTTTCAGAAAAACAGCTTTCAGATAACAGTTTTCAGCTAGAAATATAACAGAACAGCTTTTCAACTCTCTTTTTCAGAAAAACAGCTTTCAGAATACAGTTTTCAGAAATAAATATAACCAAACAGCTTTTAAACTCATTTTCAGAAAACTCTATTCAGAATACAGTTTTCAGAAAACTCTATTCAGAAAACTCTTTTCAAAACAACAAAACAAATGCAACCTAAATTCTTCTAATAGGTCAGTGTTTTTATTACCTTCTAATTTTTTAGATTGTGTGTGCTTAATTTCACCATGAGTAGTTGCTAAATTTAGTTTGATGTATTGAATGTGTAAGTAATCTAGAATGTACATTGTGCATTATTAGTATAATTAATGTGTGATTGAGTAGATGTTTTTGACTTCCAATATGTTAACAAATGTTCATGTTAGTTAAAAGATATGAAAGTAATAATTAGTGAGTTTTATGTGGGGAGAGATCCCCTAGAAATATAATTAGTACATGCTAAATTAATTATGTAGTAGACAAATTGGATTAATGTATGTGTAGTAGTTTTCTTTTTAAATTCTTAGATGGTGAGAATTTTATAAAAGAACCCATTGGTATTAAATTTCCTTATATGCTTTATAATAGTATAATTTTTCTCAAGAATCTAGTTGGATAAGGGGTAAAAATTTATACAATTCAGATTGTAGGAATATGAACAAATCATACAAATTGGGAGTTAAATTTCATTACATTTAGAGAATAAATAAGTATAAAATTTTATCTTGGTGCAAATACATAGAAATTTGGTAGTATCTTGGTGCAAATACACAGAAATTTGGGAGTATTAAATTCGGGAAGTGATTAAGATGATAATACAAAGTAAATTAAAAATCAACAAATTTGCTAAAAAGATATTTAAAAACAAAGAATTGAAAGAAAATAATTTTAACACATATATATTCAGAGAACGACTTTGGGTATACTGGGTCTTGGCGTGGATTTTAGGGCTGTGAACAATGCCCAAAGGTTGTGGGTTCGAGTCTTTTTCCAAAATTTGATTTTTATAGATTAACAGTAGACGTAAGAAACTGAAGGGGTTCTCTTTCACAAAAGTGAGTTGGCTCACTGGTTGGGCTTGCGGTTTGCTGGCTGCTGACCTCGGGTTCGATCCTGGCCCTGCACAGAAATGTTCTTTTAATTTTTGCTTTTAGGGATTTTTCAAGTTTTGAAATTGGGAAAATTTTATAGAAATATTGTAGAATGTTATTAGAACCCTTGGAAATAATTTCACACTGTTATAAGATATATTTTGGGAATTAAAGGTCATATTCACATTAAATAATGTATTAGAGGAACTTGTGAATTCAAATAAAAAGGGGATTGTGCATGATTAAAGAGAATGAAAAGTAGAATACAAATTTAGACTCATGTTTGTAAAATTACATGGATATTAATCCATTGAACTAAGCAAATGGTTGAGATGGATTATAATGGAATAAAAATATAATTATGAGATTGAAATATGGAATTTCTAGTGTTTTGATCTTAAAGAATTCACATTAAGAAATGTATTTGGAATATAGATTTGCACGACAAAGGTTCTATTAACTAAAAAGGCATTGAGTATTGTTAAAATGAATAGTTAGGGTTGTCTACAAGGATTTTAATTGATTCAATCATCATTGAACATTGAAGTTGGTTACTTCATGGTTGATAAACCTAAGGAAAAAAAGTAAAGAAGAAATTATGAATAATAAATAAGTTATCTATGATGAGGTTAGATGTAACTTATGTCGTCTCTTTTGAGATGGTTGTTTGTTTTTGAGTGAGCGGGACCCAAAATACCAGTAGTTGTGATATATGAAATTTGAGAAGTAACCAGTGTAGGTTGACTTTCTCTTGAGGATTAGCCAGTGTGGGCTAACTTTCGTGTTTTGTTTAAGCCAGGTGGGTAAGCGAACCCTAGGTCTTAATAAATATAATTTAAACTGAAGGACAGGCACTAGTTGGAGATATGATGAAACAAGAGCAAACGTGAGTTATGGACTCCAGAATGATCTGCGGAGTGAGATAATCCCCAGTATTCCGGGACGATGAATGAAATATGCCACAGAATGATACACGGAGTGGAATGGATCTCCAGTATTTCGGGACGAGAGCGACGCTCATGTGGCATTTGTGCAATGAGGGTTCCATGATGACTCGCGGAGCGAGAAAATCCCCAGTATTCTGGGAAGATAGATGAAATAGGCCATAAAATGATCCACGGAGCGGGATTGGTCTCCAGTATTCCGGGGGGAGAACCAATACTTGCAGAGTGTCTAAATCTTGTAGTAGTCATAATAGTAGGTTGCATGGCGATGGATTTAACCCTATAATGTGGAGTACGTAGGTGCTTGCCCTCAGACCTATGTAGTATGGGATGCATAGAATCCGAACAAGTATGCATTAGTGTCATCATAGTGTAAAGTCTATATTAGGCATTAAGTTCATTTCATACACTAACATGTTTAGGATAGTCACATTTTCTCTTTCTGCATTCAACTTTGTGATTGTTAAGATAATGAGATTGCTGTATTATAGCATTGCATCAGATGTATGAAACTGACGTGCCCACAGTTTTCTAGTTGCCGGATTGGACTTGGTATGGACTTAAAGTCACTATGATGGATGTCACAATATTGCAGAATTCTTATTATTGTAAATTGTATTGTATTCATTTTAATTTCGTTGTATTGTTGTAAAGAACATGTTGTAATCAAAAAGTTTTAAATTCCTTGTAAAATTGTACGAATTTGAAGTAAAAGATCATATTTTGCTACGAATTACCTGTGTTTGGAATTCGTTACGTTACAGAGTGGTATCAGAGCCGACTTCAATAAGTAGTACAAAATTATAAGGAAAACACATTATGGTGGACATTAGAATGTGAGTAGCAATTTGGTGTCATGAATGATGAAGTTATTGAACTTGCATTCATGATACTCTCCTCATATACATTGAAGTGATATTGTATTCGAGCATTTTCCCTTGGTATCACGAGTGGTATGGTTGGTTTGAACCTACATTCATAATACCTTATACATAGACTAACTTTTCTCTTTAATTTTTTTTTCGTGGATTTTCCTCGTATTACTTTTCGCCTTTAACGTTTAATATATATTTTTTTTCAATTAAATATTTTCTTATAATTCACTTTGATATCTTTTATTTCATCTACAACCCTTAGTCTTAATCTTTTAAGTTTGACTTACTCGTTTTCTTTCTTAATATTTTATCCTCCTTACTTTTATGTGCTTTTACACTACTTATTTATTTTTGTTATTACTTTTACGTATTCCATTAAGTATTGAATAACTACTTATTAAATTATTATTAAGACTACTATTTTCCTTTCTTATTATTTCTATTAAGGTTTGAATTTTGATTTGTGTATGTTTACATTCACTTTACAAATACTTTGATTTCACGATACTATATTTTTCATTATTTTATGTTGTCTTATTTATTTCAGTATATTTTAACATGATTGTAATATTTTTTACTTAAATAAATGCAATAAACCTCTACACAATAAGATTCCCTTTTATTACTATGTTGTTATACTTATTATTTTTTACCTTTTGTTATATTTACTTTTCACTATTAATAGCTACTTATTAATTTTTTAGTTTTACACTTCTCTAATATAATGCATACACTCACTATTTATATTTTATCTTTATTTCAATTTTTATTATCTTTACATTCTTGGTTACTACATATACTTTCCACTGATTTCTATATATATCATGTATTTCAACATACTTATTATACATATCATTTTACCCTTATCCAATTACTACATTACAATATATTTTTTATATATAATTATTTATGTTTATTATCCTAATTTACTACACTACATAATTATTGTTCTCATTCACATTTGTATTTAAGATCATGCATATATTGTATTCTATTTTTGTTTAAATGTTATAAATCTTTTTCATTACTACTAATTTTATATATTCGATATTTAAAATCTATACTTCTATTTTAATATTTTATCGTTGTAATTCCCTAGTTCATTCCCTACTATTACTCCTATTTTTATATCACCAGTTTCAAAACATAACATCATACTTAAAATTATACATCCAATATCCAAGTACATATGGAAGATTACATCATTCCATTCACCGTTTTGGTGCAACCGGATGTCGAGAGGGCAAATCTGCAACTAGACATCAAAGGAGACAAACTGCAACTAGAAGTCGGGGGAGGCAAAACCTGCAACCGGATATCCAGAAGGCAAACTGCAATCGGATGTCGTAGAGGCAATTCAGCAACTTGATATCAAGGAGGCAATACTGCAGTTGGACACCAACGAGGCAAACCCACAACAAATAAGATTTTCTACTTTAATAACCCCACTTTTATCTCTATATATATTAACTTACCAATATTTCATTCTTTTGTACTAGTTTATACCATTTTATAATGCTTTAAAGCTTAGCCTATACTATTTAAACTTTACTAGTTATAATGCATACACATTTTAATTAATTACCTTATTGTTTATACCTATTTCTAAATCTATCCTATATACATTATTTCATTTCTATATTATTGATGTTTACTATTAACTGTTTTGCTATCTTCTTATTACTATTTTGTATATAGACTATATCTTTACATACGTTAGCATTCTTGTATTTTTTATACCACTTCACCTTATTTTATTTTATTTAGTGGCTACTCATGGCTTTTATTATTTGTACCTTTATTTACTATTTACATTTTATTTTTATGAAATTAATACTATATGTTACTTCAACAATGTCTTGTTACTTTTACTTTTGTTTCTCCGTTTTCTTATATATTTCATATTTATAATAATGTTGTCTTTACGATTAATTATAATACTATATGCTAGTTTCTTGCTTTACTTGTCAATTTGAAATAGTTTGATATATACCAACCAGTATTCTATATATTTATTTTTAAATCGTATATATAGCTATTGTATTTACTTTACGAATTATTTTATGATATTAATTTGATATACAAAAAGTTACTTTTAGCTTATATTGTCTATACTGTTAACTAAATTTCATACTCATATATTTTTCAAACTTTTATCCAATAGTCTTCTCTTGAATTGCTACTTCATTTTTATCTCGTAGTATATACTACTAGTTTAGTTTATGCTTTTAACGATTTTATCCTTCCCGTTTTCCTTTAATTAACTTCTCTTTCCGTAAAAAAAAAATTCAAATTCATATTAGCTACCGCTAACTACTTTTAGATTTTTATGACTTTCTCAAGTATTTATCGGTTTATTTTATGTATCGATATTTTGTTATCATGCTGCTCTCTTTATTATCATTACTTTTAGCTACCTAATATTCCTTTACGTCCTTAACCTATTTTCAAATTTTTCCTACTGCATTATAATTTATCTATAATATACCAATGCTTTAATCCTTTGCACTTATACACTTCTTTTCTTCCTTATTTATTTTCATACTTTCATTTTATTTTACTCCTTTCATACTACTTCTAACTGCTTTTATTATTTCAATTATTATACTCATTTTTAAGCATCTAATTTTTCCTTTACTCTTACCAATTTACCTTGTTATTTTCTAACACTCTTGTGTTTCGTTCCTATTCACTTTGATACGCATAGTTTCCTTATATGAGTTTGCTTTGTTTTCCACATTACGTATTTTTATAACTATTTTTTTAGTATCGGCGGTTTTTCTTTATACGATAACGATTTTTCTTGGGTGTGTACAAGATATTACTTTTACCCTAGTAAGTTCTTATGACAGAACTGTTCTAAGGGGGGGAGTAACACCCTGCAAAATTGAGTTATGACAATTTTTTCCCTCGTGTGTTACGCACATGTATTTTGTACTGTTACGAGTATTAACCGTAACGTACTATAAATTAAATATCATACATATTTTGTATTACGACTATTTATAAATTTTTCATCTTCTTAAAATTCATTCTTATCCTATTTAAGCCAACTCAAATATTAATTTTTCAATCTTTGAGTTTTTACGTGCATTTCACGTGCTTTCGATACACGTGTCGATTACGTATATTCTACCATTACGTGTAATATTATAAAATTTCTACGTATTTTAATTATTTATTTTTATAATTTGTTTGAATTCGTTTTATAAATTGAAATTCAATTTTCTCCTATTTTGGACTCAAATATGTTTTTATACGTGAGATGCACGTGTTTTCTATGTGCGTGTTGATTACATTTTATGTATGTATAAAATTAATAAAATGTATTTTTCGTATGTGTATTTCGATTATTTATAAATATTTCCCCATTGATAAAATCTATTTCGTATTTGAATATTTATTTTACGTGCAACGCATGTGTTTGCATTGCACGTGTTGGTTGCATTCTCTTTCAAAATAAAATTTATGAAGTGTGTATGTGTGTGTGTGTTTTTTGTTGTGTGCATAAAAACTCTAATTATAATTAAGTTAAACTAGTTTTATTAATTACATATTACATATTATAACATATGCATATAATTTAAATAAAATATATTAATAAATTGTGTGCACACGTAGCACGCACGTGCACATGCTTTCTCCCCTTGGATTTGTTGACCGAAAATACTTGAGAGAGGGGAGAGAGTGGGGTTATGTTGTGGGTGGTTAATTGGGTTAGTGGATAATTAATTAAATCACCATTAAATTAATTAATCCTTTTTAAAACCTCTCCCTCATTTTGGCCTTTCCTGAGAAACGAAACAAAACAAAACGAAAAAAAAGTGTTCATCCTTGCTGCCATTGCTTTAGGTCGGAAAGTTTTCCTTGGGCACAGATTCTGGGGTGGGGGATTGGAGTTTCTTGGAGTTCATTTGTTAGGGAGTAATTAAATTCTTCTAATAGGTGGGTGTTCTTATTACCTTCTAATTTTGTAGATTGTGTGTGCTTAATTTCACCATGAGTAGTTGTTAAATTTAGTTTGATGTGTTGATTGGGCAAGTAATGTAGAATGTAGAATGTGCATTATTAGTTTAATTAATGTGTGATTGAGTAGATGTTTTTGACTTCCAATATGCTAACAAATGTTCATGTTAGCTAAAAGATGTGAAAGTAATAATTAGTGAGTTTTATGTGGGGAGAGATCCCCTAGAAATATAATTAGTACATTCTAAATTAATTATGTAGTAGACAAATTGGATTAATGTATGTGTAGTAATTTTTTTAAAAATTCTTAGATGGTGAGAATTTTATAAAAGAACCCATTGGTATTAAATTTCCTTATAAGCTTTATATTAGTATAACATTTCTCAAGAATCTAGTTGGATAAGGGGTAAAATTATATATTTCAAATTGTAGGAATATGAGAAAATCATACAAATTAGGAGGTAGATTTCATTACATTTAGAGAATAAATAAGCATAAGATTTTATCTTGGTGCAAATACACAGAAATTTGGGAGTAGTAAATTCTGGAAGCGATTAGAGATGATAATACAAAGCAAATTAAAAACCAACAAATTTGTTAAAAGAGATTTGGAAGAAAGAATTGAAAGAAAAAAATTTTACCGCATATATATTCAGAGAACGACTTTGGGTATACTGGGTCTTGGCGTGGGTTTTTAGGGCTGTGAACAGTGCCCAATGATTGCGGGTTCGAGCCTCGGGAGGCCTCTGTCTTTTTCCAAAATTTGATTTTTGTAGATTAACAGTAGACGAAGTACATAAGAAACTGAAGGGTTTTTTTTTCACAAAAGTGAGTTGGCTCACTAGTTGGGCTTGCGGTTGGCAAGCTGCTGATCTCAGGTTCAATCCCGGCCTTCCACAGAAATGTGCTTTTAATTTTTATTTTTAGGGATTTTCAAGTTTTAAAATTGGGAAAATTTTATAGAAATATTGTAGAATGTTATTACAACCCTTAAAAATAATTTCACACTATTATAAAATATATTTTGGGAATTAAATGTCATATTCACATTAAATAATGTATTAGAGGAACTTGTGAATTCAAATAAAAAGGGGATTGTGCATGATTAAAGAGAATGAAAAGTAGAATACAAATTTAGACTCATCTTTGTAAAATTACATGGATATTAATCCATTGAACTAAGCAAATGGTTGAGATGGATTATAATAGAATAAAAATATAATTATGAGATTGAAATACGGAATTTCTAGCGTTTTAATCTTAAAGAATTTGCATTAAGAAATGTATTTGAAATATAGAAATGCACGACAAAGGTTCTATTAACTAAAAAGGCATTGAGTAATGTTAAAGTGAATAGTTGGGGTTGTCTACAAGGATTTTAATTGATTCAATCGACATTGAACGTTGAAGTTTGTCACTTCGTGATTGATAAACCTAAGGAAAACGAGTAAAGAAGAAATTATGAATAATAAATAAGTTATCTATAATGAGGTTAGATGTAACTTATGTGGTCTCTTTTGAGATGGTTGTTTGTTTTTTAGTAAGCGAGACCCAGAATACCTGCAGTTGTGATATATGGAATTTGATAAGTAATCAATGTGGATTGAATTTCTCTTTAGAAGTAGCCAGTGTGGGCTAACTTTCTCAGTATTTTGTTTAAGCCCGGTGGGTAAGCGAACTCTAGGTCTTAATAACTATAATTTAAACGGAAGGACAAGCACTAGTTGGAGATATGATGAAACAAGAGCAAACGTGAGTTATGGACTCCAGAATGATCTGTGGAGTGAGACAATTCCCAGTATTTCGGGATGATGGATGAAATAGGCCACAGAATGATCCACGGAGTGGGATTGATCTCCAGCATTCCGAAAAGAGAGCGACACTCATGGAGAATTTTTGTGATGAGGGTTCCAGGATGACTCGCGGAGCGAGACAATCCCAGTATTCTGGGACGATGGATGAAATAGGCCACAGAACAATCCACGGAGCGGGATTGATCTCCAGTATTTCGGGACGAGAACCAATACTTGCAGAGTGTCTAAATCTTGTAGTAGCCATAGTAGTAGGTTGCATGGCAATGGATTTAACCCTATAATGTGGAGTACGTAGGTGCTTGCCCTCGGACCTATGTAGTATGGGATGCATAGAATCCAAACAAGTATGCATTAGTGCCATCATAATGTAAAGTTTGCATTAGGCATTAAGTTCATTTCATACACTAACATATTTAGGATAGTCACATTTTCTCTTTCTGCATTCAACTTTGTGATTGTTAAGATAATGAGATCACTGTACTATAGCATCGCGTCAGTTGTATGCAACTGACGTGCCCATAGTTTTCTATCTGCCGGATTGGACTTGGCATGGACTTAAAGTCACTATGATGAGATGTTACAAGATGGAAAAATTCTTATTATTGTAAATTGTATTGTATTCATTTTAATTCCGTTATGCTGTTGTAAAGAACATTTTGAAATCAAAAGTTTTTAAATTCCTTGTAGATTTGTACGAATTTGTAGTAAAAGATCATGTTTTGCTACGAATTACGTGTGTTTGGAATTTGGGGCGTTGTAGTCGGGATGTAACTACCTAGCTATACGAGCATTCGACCCAGAGGGGATCAGCGTCCTGCTGTATCGTTCCGGGTTGCCTGTCCCAGGTTCTAAGATCTGAGGTTTTTCCTACCAAGCCCCGAGGGGTGCCTACCTCCTTGCTTGTGCCCCACCGAAGGACTTGGTCGCATATTTCTGGATAAGGGTTCAGGTCTTGATGGTACTGATCCGAAGTGACCCGGAGAGGGCCGGTGTAACCCTTATTGAACGACATCAAGTATAACCCTGGTTCTGAGATCTGATATCCTTAGTCGGGCGTCGGTGGCCGAGGTTGGAGATTTCCCTTCATCAGATAACTCTTCGTTCTCATACATCACGTACACTGACGTGGTTTCCATAAGAGGGACTTGCCGTCGGGACGGAGATCCTCAAGGGGCTCTTGTGCCTAGTCTGTTAAGGTGCTTCTGATGCCCTAAGCTCGGGTCGACCGACCCTCACTTTGCCCTCGAGGTTCGTTTATGATGCTCCTTCTGCACGTGACCAGTCAGCGACTGCAAGTACTGAAGTAAGAAACGACTACGAGTGTCACGCCCCGCTTCCCAAAAATACGGAATACGAGTAGGTAACAAAAGCCCAGGGAATAATTTTCATCATCCATAAGTTGTTCAGGAATTCTTTACAACATATCACAAAATAATCAGAGTCGGAAGCCAGAAAAGTCAACCATATGCACATATGAACCAAATACCAACAAGAATACTTGAAATAAAATATATTAATCTCAAATAGTCATGATCTGAATAAAACAAATATCCTGGGTCACATTGCCCAAATACAATAATAAATCTAAGTACAAGATACATTATTGTTCAAAATAAGCAACAAGAATAATAATAGCAAAATTCCAGCATCTAGTACATCATGTCACCAATACCGTATGGAACCTGTCCTCTAAAATCTGCAATTCAAAGAATGCAGGAAAGAGGGAAAGAGAAAAACAAGTACCCGTCAATTGCAAGTTATGGGCCACTTATAATGTAGGATACAAGCACATGGGGAAACTAACTAGCAACATGGTATAAGTGTGATGTCAAAATAAACAACTAGCATGGTAAAGTGAACAAGTGTAAATGGCATGAATCAAGTGTCAGGTAATCAAGTTACAGGTAAACATGTAACAGGTATTAGGTAACAAGTATACAGGTAAACAGGTAATCATGTAACATGTATCGAGTATCGAATCTCATGTATCATGTAGTCAAGTATCAAGCAAGCATGTATCAAGTTCAAGTTTCGAGTTCAAGTAACTTGTGTCAAGTCTTGTAGTGATTACTATCTAGGTAGCACTTCATGTGCCCCATATTATAACACATGGTCGTTACAATAAACAGTTACGTTTTAGATTTCATAGTGGACCATAGAGGGCAGTGTACTCAGGAACAAGTCAAGTAGCAAGTATCAAGCATGAGCCATGTAATCGTGAACAAGTGGTAGCAAGTATCAAGCACGAGTCATGTAGTCATGATCACGTGGCAACAAGTATCAAGCACGAGTCATGTAGTCATGATCACGTGACAACAAGTAGTAACAAGCATGAATCGTCACAAATCAAGGCAACAAGTAATATCAAGCATGAATCATGTAGTCATGAAACATGGCGGCAAGTAATATCAAGCATGAATCATTTAGTCATGAAACATGGCCCAAGTAATGGGAAACACGGGCCCCCTTCCGAGTACATGTTTCTGAATTATCCACTATTTGATCTTTCCCTTAAATCTCGGCTTGGTTATTTTATTATTAATGTTCAACAAGTATGTATATGTGCAAAATATATCAAGAATAGTATGGCATGATCATGTGACAAGTGCAAATAGAAAACTAAACATGTACAAGTGCAAGTTATCTCATAAAGGAACAAAATAAACACATCTCAAGTTCAGGACAGCAAGACCCTGCTGTAGTAAAACAGTGATTCCAAGAATTATAAACAAGCAAATCTGGATCCGTCGAAGGATCTGGAAAGTAGACTTCCACACGAATCCAGAAAGTATAAATAAGTAATATAGTGTTTCACAAAATCTTAACTCAAAACAGATTTGAAAATAGAAAACATGTTCAGTCAGAAATCAGGAAAACAAATTCTCAGTCAAGAAAACTGCATCAAGACATCTCAAATAAATTCAGGAAATATCTGGGGTATTCCCCTATATGTCTAGCATCAAAATATAAAGTTTCATAATATTCCAGTAAAATTAGTTTAGTCATCAAAATTAAGAAAACATCAAGAAACGACACTTTGGAAAATCTGGAATTCCCAACACTACTGTACGAAAACTGAAGTATCTCGCAACCAGTGAAACGAAATCCAAATCCGCCAAAGGGAGGTAAAAATAGATAAAATATATTAACTTTCATATTTCATAAATATTTTTCATACAGTAAAAGGAATCATAGCGAAATTAAGGTTCTTTACAGATCACCGAGCAAAATACAGCAAGTATAGATTTCATAAGCGAGCATGAAATAACACATAAAACTCATCAATAAATTTCACCAAAATTCTGGGTAATCCCTAACTAGATAAAGAAATACTGACCAAAGTTTTGGATCAAAATAATATAGGTAGCATAGTTCTTTAAAATAATTTATCATCAAAATTACTGAAAAACTGAATCTGGAAAAGGTCGACACCCCTGTACTAAAACAGTCATAACTCAGTCATACAAAATCAAAATCAAGCAAGGTTAGAGAAGTTTGAAAATATAAAAAATTATCTAAAACTCATGTTTTATACCGAAATCAAGATACTGACTGTAGTACAGTCGAAAACAGCAAACAAAACAGAACAGCAAGAAAATACAGATTTTTCCCTTAAAAACAAAATCAACATAGCTTCAAAAAAATTGATCCCAACACATCCAAACTTGAAATAAAGTCTACCAAGTGTCTAAACATCATGTTTTAGGGTATCTAACATGTCCACGCCAAGAATTTCACATGGATCTCAACCAAAATACTAATTCACACCAAATCTCACATACACGATCCAAATTCAAGAACGGGCGAATTCTAGCTTATTTCATGTCAAGATTTGTGTCGTGAGTCTTCTATGGCCAAAATATCACAATTGAGACAAAACCCAATCAAGAAAAACACAATCAAGAGTTGTCTCTAGACCCAACTACACTATAGGTGAACTTTGATACTTGTATCAAACAAATGAATTGGAGTACAAGTTACTTACCTTAAATCGGGATAAAGAACGATGAACTCAAAAGTAGAAGCAAAACCCACGAACGAAAATCCACGAACTCACGAACGATCTACACGCGCACCCGAGCACGCGCAAGAAAACCCCAAGAGCAAGAGAGCGCGCGACGGCGGATGGAGAGAGAGAACGGGAGAGATGAAGCACGGTGCAATGGTAAGGGAAAAAATATAATATGCAGTATGCGGATGAAAAAAATATATGAGAGTATATATATAGATGTATACATAATAGGGTTAGGAGAAGGATGGGAGGGTTGCACCCATTGACGGCTACAGGTAAACAAGGGAATATGGGTCGGGTCGGTTTATGGTGCAACCGGGTGGGCGGAAAAAATGCAGCTCACGGTTTTGCTTCAAAGTAATAGGTGTAGTTGTGTAGGGTGGTTTTAAATTAGGAAGGTGGTAAGAAGATTTGGTAGGATATAATTAGGAAAAGATATAAGGTAATAGGTAAAAACGTAATCAATTAATCTGATGATTAAAAAAATGGTATAGGATTATATACATAGGTTTGGGTATTAGTGTATTGGGTTTTAGGTGGAAATAAAAGATAATGGGTTTGGCTAAGTGACGGATTAAATAGAACTAGTATCATGCACGTGCGATGCACGTGGGAAAGAAGGAAAAAGACAAAAAAAAAAAGAAAAATAATTTCCAAACTGATCCACTGTCGAAAATATTTACCAAACTGGTCCACATTTGCACGTGCAAGCGGAAGAAGGGAAAAAAAAGACAAAAAAAGGAAAATAATGTCCAAACTGATCCACTTCCGAAAATATTTACCAAACTGGTCCACTTTCGAAAATATTTACCAAAGTAGGTCATTTTGTCAACACGTGCGCTGCACGTGTTGGCTTCAAAATGACGTCAATGACAGATGACACTAACCCCTTCTCCCATTATAATAGTAGAGATAGGGTTTTATATAAATGGGTTTTAAAATAGAATAGGAAAAAAATAAATTAACCAATATTGTTCAAAATAAAAATATAATTTGCATTACAAAATATAATTTATTTAAAATACTACAAATACAGATAAAAAAATAGAAATAAATTTTTTAATAAGAACTCAAACGTAATAATAATAGTAGTAGTAACAGTAACAATACAAATAATGAAAATCAAAGTAATAATAACAAAAATAAAATTTGTATAAAAATCTTAGGAAATAGTTACAAATACATTTATTTGTCGAAAATAGATTTTAATAGAAAATCTAAAAATACATTTTGACAAAAGAATTTGAAAACCGAAAAAAAAATTTAATTTGCGAAAATTTTAAATACAGAAATTATAAAAATACATTTTTGGAAAAGCAGGGGTTACAACGAGAGTATTTAGATGTAGGTATCTCATTTTTGTTGTTTGATTTGCCAACTTTGGACTTGCCACTTCCCATCTTGTAACTGTCTTCCATTCAATAAAACATATTTTTTCCTTGGTAGCTTGTTTACTGAACGAGTATTCTCATGGCGTGTTGATCCGACCTTTCACCATGGATCAGTTTCGAATTTGTGAGGGGATCGGAGTCGGAGTGCTTCCCTATGTGAAGAGCACAGAGCGTGTGACCTTGGCAGAAATTTGTGGCTAAAATAGAGCCGCTTTGAGGCACGAGGACAAGCCATTTTACGCATAGAGATTTGCTGCGACCTCGGAGTCGGAGTGACATTTCGAGACAGTAGGACGGTCATGTGTTGCAGAGAAATTAGAAACGGCTTCGGGGTTGGAACGTCATTTTGAAACGTTTAAAATGAGCTTCGATTGCGGAGAAAATGGCCTCGAGCTCGGCGTCAGAATGCCATTTCAATTCACAGAGACGGACCATGTTTACGGATGAATCTGCAATTGCTTCAGCGTTGGAACTGTAGCACACCGAATTCCTATACTGGGAACTCATTACACAATCCAAAATCTTACTTCAAATGAATCCAAACATAGAAAAAGCACAAGAAATTAAAAACTTCTTATTACATCAAATGTTATTACAATGTCCAGAAATTACAATAATTACAATAAAATATTACAACATGGATTACAAATAAATTGGACAATGAACTTTCACTTGGATGCTTCCCATGGCTCGAGTCCCTTACTCCACGAATAGCGATCCTGCACCTAACAAACTGTGGGCACATCAATTGCATGCAATTGACGCAATGTTGATAAAACCAGCGACTCCAAAACTTCAACAACCAAGATATTGATGCGAAGAAAAAAAGTGATGTCAAGCCAAGTGTTGGTGTGTGTCATCACCTAAATCTAATGCACACTCAAAATGCACACGATGCTCTTATTCTAATGCACGCCTGATTGGAGAGATATGCATCCCATACTACACATTCCCCAACCAACCAACGTTCTTCAAATGATAGGGTTCGATCCCCCGCCATGCATCCTACTCTTGTGCTCTCTCCTGTTTCTGATGTTCTAGTGATGAAGAGGTTGCATTCGTACGGTTCACTCTCATCGCTGCATTCAGTAGTGGTGTTTGTACCCCGTTCGTTTTCCATTATGCCCGGTGTTGCAGCTGGACAGCATACTTTCGTCGCTATAGTCAAACAATGGTGTTGCTATAATTTCGTCTTCCCGGACCTCACCAAAAAGCTGTTGTACAGACATAAAAGGCACTCCATGGTACCCCGTTCACCAAAGACGTTAGATTTTTACTCATCGATTCTTCTCTAAGCTCACTGCCCGCATTGAGCAACATAGAACTTGGCGGATTCTTAAGGTTTCCCCTAATCTCCTCTTTACTCGTCCTTACACTAGACTTGAACTTGAACTCGAGACGACGCCATGACTCCGGTCCTTATCAAAAGTTGTTACGGACATAAAGGTGCTCCACGGTACCCCCGTTCACCGAAGATGTTAGAGTTTTACTCATTGAGTCTTCTCTAAGTCTCCTGCCTGCATTAAACAAACTTAGGACTTGGGCCGGCGTGACGATGCATTGTGTCCCCCTAAAAGGTGAGCACACACCCACTAGTGCATGTCCTTAGAACACAAACAATGACTCGATCTAATCCTAAAGTACTACCATGCATAGAACACTAGTCAAATTAAAACTAGGGCAATAGCTAATGACTACAGTCAGATTATGCACTTACTAGATCAATATTATTATCTGGTTTACCCGATTCTAATGGCTCTAGTCAAGCTCCACAATTTTTTTACATTAATTTATCAATGAATTACTAATACATCATTAGGTGATCGAGGTGTACTTGATTAATCAACTAGTTAGGCGATTTATCTATTAGTTTCATAACCTAACTTAGTAGACATAAAATTGATTTATCAAGAACAACTAGCTAAGTTCTATTTGTAGGTTCCTTTTTTATTTAACCTAACTTATCATTTTAGAACATAACCCAATCCCACAATAGGGCTCAACTTGGCCCTCAATCCGGCCCAAGAGTTGGCCAGCCTCGGCCCACGCCTGGCCGAACCACACGACGAACCGACTACGTCGATTGCCACCACCGCCATCTATGCTTGGAGTCCGATCGCAACCTCGGCCCGACCAAACACGTTGCTCCCGCTAACCTTCACGCTCCACAGTCATCGACAAGTGGTAGCACCAAACAAACTATGAAATCCTTCCATGGACGGCGAGCACGTCGGCACACGATTCATCTCCTCCAACGCGTTTGATGCGACATGGGTACTATTTCTACCCGTCAACCTATACCATCAAACTTAATCCTAGAGTCTCTAAACTCAAGAGACCCAAGAATAGTACACTACTCTAGGAATAAGCTTTACACCATGGTCATGCATAAACAAGTGTTTAGAAGCCCCAAAAGATGAAATAGAAATTTCAAACAACAAGCACACAATTGGCAATTATACCAAAATAGGGTCTTTCCCGGTCCCGTTTCGTTGAAGAAATGTTATCGGGCAAACCCCAAGTTTCTACTCAATGTAGACAGCAAGTCCACACAATTTGACCTTGAATCTCATCCCCAAAGTGATACACATCAACACATACTCACTTATCACAACCTCTACTTCATAATAGTGAACAAGTATGCCTATTTTGTAGTTCTACAAAGTATATATGAGCTACTCACAATATGAAACTTAGATAATTTAAGTCTTAAATCATTCCACCTCCACAACATGATTTATAACCCATAAACAGCAACTTAAAACTCAAATCTACAAGTTCGAACTCAATTTCATAGGCATAATGCCAAACAGTAAGCTTTAAGAGTCTATGTGTCTATGTTGTCACTTGTGAAAATCCTTATAATTTGTGTACTGATCAGAATCTTCAGTTCTTGGACATTAAGAAAGGTATAAGTGTCTACTACATCTTTCTAGTTGCAAGATTTTCTGTATTATGTCGTTTAAGTGGCTAAATGAATCATTGTTTGACATGCATGGGATAATTTCCAGAACAGAGCAACAACTAACCAGTGCTAACATAAAAAGACTTTTAAAATATCAAATGACATCTAAAATTCATGAAATTTGGAACATAAGTTCCTTATACATGATAACAACACATATGTAAATTTTAAGTTGTTCTTCAGGGTATTCTTCAAGTTATGACTTTTTGAAAAGTAACTAAAAACTGAACAGTTCACATTCAACTATGTCTTTCCTTTTAGAACAGTCAGTGGGTTTTGTTTTTATTTATATAGCAAACGTTGCCCAAAAATTATGAAATTTAACATACATGGTCTAAACAAAGACTAGCAGTACATACTAAAATTTCAACAACAGATACTAAGGAGTTGAAGAGTTATAAATATTTGAATATCATATCAGAACCTATGTTAAATCTGTTTGCTGCACAGCCAGTAGTCAAGTTAGTATTTAATTAAAATAGAAAATAAATTCCAAAACTTATGAAAATTGGGAGAAATTGTAGCAACCCCAATTTTTGACGAATGCGTCTTGTAAACGAACTAGATTCTACTAGCTATAAAGTTATATTTTTGGTTAAAGAAATTATTTTTCTTACTAATAACCTACAACTATGCATATGAATGTATGTATATATATGCATATATGGATGTCTTTTTGAGTTGGACTTGTGAAGCCCAAATGAAACAAATGAGCTAAGCTGCACTTGAACAAATCAAAATGGGACAAGCCCATGGTATGGCCGACCAAGATTGGAGGGAAAGAATGAGGGAAATAAGAACTAGGGTTAGGGTTTCTTGATGTTTGAATAAAGACATCATGATACCTTTGTCACATCACCTCCTAAACAACCCAATCTCTTGCATGATGGGATGTTATTCTCTTCCTCATGCCCATGAAAATCCGGCCAACACTCAATCCTCTCTCTTCTCTTATGTTTTTAAAACCCCACCTCTTCTCCACTCTCTTTTACAACTCCTATACCTTTCTACACCTCCAAACTCCACTCTTTACACACTTAGCTACTTATTTGGAGCAAGATAAGCCAAGGAGAAGGAGAACAAGGAGCCAATGTAAAGAGGAGAAGCAAGGAGCTCTAAAGGAGTCAAGAAGGAGGACCAACAAGCAAAGAGCTAGAAAGAGAACAAGCTACTAGCAAAGGTGGGTGTTTCCAATATCTTGTTTTATTTTTGGATGGTTGAATGGTGTTTGATGACTGAAAAAGTGACATGCATGCCCTAGGAATGAACTTTAACAACTCGTTTTCTGCTAAGTAGACCAAACCAGAAAATCCTATTAAAAGACTGAATTTTGTTGTCAGTCCGTAGCTCATTACATGAACACCACTTAGAATTTTGATTTGAAATTTTTATAGGATGATCATATAGGTGTCGTACACCTTCAGTAACTTTTCTAGATTTTTATGATTTTTTTTTATATTAAAACAAATTACAAACTTGTATGCTGGTCAGAATAGAAAGAATCAGTTTTTATTATTACTGTTGTGGAAAGAATGACTTGTATCTCACTGCATGCTTATGGGAATGATCTGAAATTTTAGTATGTCATTTTTGGATGTATCTAAGACCTATGTTTCAAATTTCTACAAGTGAGCTAGATATGGACCACTGTAGCTATGCCAATAAAATCATGCAAACTGAGCTAGATATTTTAGTGAACAGATCTGCTGTTGTTACTGCCTTGTTTTTGGATGATATTCAAAAGGACATAAATGGAAATATATTTGGTAGAATCACTTGATTTTTGGAATAGTTGTAAGATCTTGTGTCAGGATCTAGTTTCTAAAATTTCATGATGATCTGACACTGTTCACTATTTTAATCGGATTTTACCCCATGACTGTGTTGACATGATATTCTGTTCTGAGATTCTGTACACTTGTTAAAGATGAGACCATAAGACTTTGTAAATGACCTTGTATGAAGGAACTTGAAACTAAGAAGCTTTAGTAGACACATAGACCTTTCTGGAATGACCAATAAATCCTGATTTGGAAAAGTGTTCGATTTTATATGATTTTTACAAGTGACGACAGAAACACAGTAAATCTTATAGCTTACTGTTTTGCACTATGATCATTGAGGTGAGTTGGGTTAGGACTTAAGTTGCTGTTTGAGGTCAAAACTCATGTTATAGATGTGTACTTGGGTTAGGACTTAAGTTATCTAAAAGTTTCTTGCTAAGAGTAGCCCATAGTTGCTTGTGGACCCTATTACAGACCACATTGTTCAATGTTTCGAAGTGAAACTTGTATCGGACATTGGGGTATGGTTGTAAACCACTTTGGAATGAAATTCATGCCCATTGTGTACTTGTACTTGCTGTCTACTTTGAGCAGAAGCATGGGGAGCGTCGGATCACGATTCCTCAAGGGAACGGAACCGGGAATGACTCCGTTTTGGCATAAATGCCAAGTGTGTGTTTGCTGTTTGGAATCCTAAATTGTCGTTTTTAGGACTCTTAGAACTCCTATTTGGGTATTCATGGGTTAGGACTTACTTCTAGTGTGGTGTACCTTGTTAGGGTACGTTGGATTTGAGTATTGAGACTCTAGGACTAAGTCTTGTGGCAAACCTAGACGGGTAGAATAAGACCCGTGTCGCATCAAACACGTTGGAGGAGATGACTCGTGCATCGATGTACTCACCGTGCATGGATGGATTCTATGGTTTGTGTTTGGAGCTGCCACTTTTCGAGAACCGTGGAGCGTTAAGTTTAGCAGGAAGCTATTTGTTGGTCGGGCCGAGGTTGCAATCAAACTCCAAGCGTCGATGTGGTTGCGGCAATCGATGGGGACGATTCGTCGGGGATTCGTGCCAAGTGTGGGCCGAGGCGGGTCAACTCTTGGGCCGGACTAGAGGGTTAGTTGAGTCCTAGTGTGAAATGGGTTGAGATCTATTTTGATAAAGGTGACTAACTAGGGAGAGTCTACTAATGGAATTGAACTAGTTGATCATGGTAAGCAAGTTGATTATCGAGTTAGGGATTTGGAAATGGTAGATAGATCGCCTAACTAAAAGAATTAGAGTTGGCTAGAGTGATGGTTTGAGTAGTCGATCGATAAAATAAATCTTGAATTCAACCTTAACCTTTAATATTAGAGGGGGTAGCCTTGTTACTTTGGTAGGGCTAGATCGAGTCTTGGTTGATTGTAAGGACATGCACTAGCGAGGGTGTTCGCCTTTCAGGGGGACGTCCTCTCGACTGCAAGTTCTGCTCTAGTGTAAGGACAAGTGTAGCAGAGTTGGGAAAACCTTATATCCGTCATGTCCTCTGTTGACCAATGCGGGCAAGAGGTTTAAAGGAAGTCCCCACAGAGCGAGACTCTACTGAAAAGATTCTAAGTCCTCCGGTGGGGAGCCCTGGTGCTCGTATATCAGCTTTTGGTGAGGTCTGGGGAGACAACATATAGGGTAAGTCGATTGGATTACAGTCAACATATCGGGTAAGCCAATTTGATTACAGTCACGCAGGGTAAGCCTGCGGCTGACCATGATTTTAGTCACGCAGGGTAAGCCTGCGACTGACCAGTCACGCAGGGTAAACCTGCGACTAGAGTCCCGTGCATAGTGGATAAAACTATGAGGATTGGACACCACTAATGACTAGCAGGGCAATCTTGCAGCCTCACCATCACTGGAATCAGAAACAGGAGAGAGCACAAGAGTAGGATGCATAGCGGGGGATCGAGCCCCATTAAACTGAAGAACATCGTTTGGTTGGGGGGTGTGTAGTATGGGATGCATATCTTTCAACCAAGCATGCATTAGCCTTAGGAACATATGTGAATATTGTGTGCATTAGTTTAGGCCATGGCATACACCGACATTTGTTTGACATCACCCTTTTTCTTTGCATCAAATATTATTTGTGGTTGTTGAGGTTGGAATCGCTATATTATGGCGTATAGAGGATATCCGAATATAGTATTTCGTCAGTTGTAATCAACTGACATGCCCACAGTTATTAGTGCAAGGTTGCCGACTTGGGATCGCGGGAAAGCTCTAGCAGGGGAAAAGCATCCAAGTGAAAGTTACAGTCCAAATTTTTATTGTACATTCTTGTTGTCACAATTAATTTGTAATTGTTGTAATCATTGGACATTGTAATAATAATTTGATATAATAAAAAATTTTAATTTCCTGTGATTTTTGTTGTGTTGTGACTCATTTGAAGAAAGATCCTGGAGAGTGTCACGAGTTCCTATGTTAGGAATTCGGGGCGCTACAGAAATATGCCTACATGTATTTATTTCTTCCATAAAAATTTCAAGTCGATATTCCTAGTATTTTTCAAGTTATGGTTTCCAGACTATCATGCATTTACAGATTCGGCATAATACTGGGTTTCATTAACTTTCTAGTAATAAGACTAGCATGCAACGAATTTTCTTTATCACTTAATCACAACTCCATGGCCTACTAATGCTAACAAGAATCACATCAAGATCTCACCACAAAAATATTAACACACCAAAAGTTTTAGAGATACCCACCTTGTTAAATGTTGAAATTTGCCTCTTAACTTCAAACTCCTAGCTTTCTTGGCCCTTCTTGCTCCAAGCTCCAAGCTCTCGTCCTCTTTGGTCCTTCTTGCTACTTCTTGCCTCCAATTTCAGTAGTAAAAGCCTTAGAAAGGGTATTAAAAATGTGGAAGAAGTTTGTTTGAAGTTAGGGAGAAGGAAAAATGAGATGAACATGGAGTAAGGGGGCTAAATAGAGTGAGAGGGAAAGAGAGTGGGCTGCATTGGACTGGGGAGAGAGGGTGGTGGCTTGGAGTGTTTGAGTGAAAAAAACCCTAGAGTTCCCAAAATCGATCATGACAATTTGATTCCCATCAAACCCTAGATTCCATCACCCAAATTCAAAAATCCAGTTTTTGTTTTTCCCTCCCAAAAATTACAGCCGGTCACCCCCCCCCCCCCCCAACCAGGGTGCTTCAATTTTTTTATTTTTTTTTTGTTCATGCCAAGTTACACTACAAATGTCCAAGTCAAGTTAGGGTCAATTGAGTTCATTTGGGTCTAGTTTAAGTCACATTGGGTCCAATTTAAAGATTTAACTCACAACAAATCTCACACACAATTTTAATCAAATAAAAAATGAAATTTTCATGAACAAAAATTCATGTTCTACAATATTATTATTTTTAAATTTTTAGGGTTCCTACAGGAATGTCGTTTCGAGGCACTAAGATGGGCCTCGATTGCGGAGAAAACGTCGTCGGGTGCCATTTTGAGATGCTCAGTCGAGCCATATTTGCAAATAAATCTGCAATGGCCTTAGGATCAGAATGCTATTTTAAGGTGCTAAGACAGGCTATGTTTGAAGATTAATCTGCGATGGCCTCGGGATCAGAATGCCATCTCGAGGCGCTAAGACGGGCCATGTTTGCGGATAATTCCGCAATGACCTCAGGATTGGAACGTCATATCGAGGCACTAAGTCCGCAATGGCCTCGGGATCGGAATGCCATCTCGAGGCATTAAAACAGGGCCATGTTTGTAGATAAATGTGTGATGGCCTCAAGATCGGAATGCCATCTCGAGGAGCTAAGTCCACAATGGCCTTGGGATCGGAATGCCATTTCGAGTGGCTAAGACGGGCCATGTTTGCGGATAAATCAGCGATGGCCTCAGGATCCGAATGCCATCTCGGGGAGCTAAGACAGGCCATGTTTGCGGATAAATCCATGATGGTCTCAGGATCCAAATGCCATCTCGAGGCGCTAAGACAGGCCATGTATGCGGATAAATCCGAGGTGTTTAAGACAAGAAATTTGATAAATTAACTTTTATTCATTGGTCGTCGAGAGACGAATGCATAATACATTTGTTGATTTTTCGAGCCTTATTAAAGTACAGACCGCTAGGGGCCTTTATGGAACTTCATTAAGTGTTCTGCATTACAAGTTCTTTTGACTACCCTACCCCCCCCCCCACACCCAGGGTCTTCAAGTCGATAAGTGCTAGGACGTACCACTTTGGAGACTCGCCTTCCCAGTTTGGAGCAAGCTTTCCCTCTGCTCGGCATGGATATATCAAGTCTATGCAGCACTAGGTCCCCCTCTATAATGTTGTTTGGTTAGACTCTTTTTTTTTAAATTGCTTAACTTGCTGCTGGTAGACATTTCTTCTAATAGCTGACCTCTCACGGACCTCATCGAGGAGGTCCAGGTTGGCTCTCAGACCATCTAATTTCAACTCTTCATTGAAGCTCATGAGCCACGGGAAGGGGAGCCCGACTTCAAGAGGAATTAAAGTTTCAGTGCCAAAGGTCAGTTGAAGGGGAACTCGCTCGTAGGAATCATCTTGGTTGTTTGGGAAGACCATAGCACACTAGGCAGCTCATCGACCCACAAATCCTTGGGAGATTTTTCCAATTGCTTCTTGAGACCGTTGAGGATATGATGGTTGACGTTCTCGGCTTAGCCATTGGACTGAGGGTAGAAAATTGAGGAGAACCTTTGCTAAATTCCCAAGGCTTCGCAGAATTTGAGGAAATTCTTTCCGACGAACTGGGTACCATTGTCGATGACGACGATCCAAGGAATTCTGAACCGGTTGATGATATGCTTCAAAAAGAATTGATGGGCTTGATGTTCTGTGATAGTATCCAAGAGTTCCTCTTCGACCCACTTCGTGAAGTAGTCGATGAGCACGATTAGGAAGCACCTTTGACCACTCTCTTTGGAAAACAGGCCGACCAGATCCATCCCCCATATGGCAAAGGAGGGTGTGCTAGCCAATGATTTAAGCTCAAGCTGTAGGACATGCTTCACTGAGGAGAATCTTTATCATGGTCCGCATCTCTTAATGAAATCCTGAGCATCTTGTGGTAAGGTCATCCATTAGTAGCCGTGGTTGAGCACTTTTCATGGAACCGGCCAGCTACCCATGTGACAGCATATAATCCCCTCATGCATTTCCTCGAGGGTGTACTGGGCCTCCTCCAGGGTCAGACATTGGAGGTAGGGTATTCTGTCAACCTTTGTGTATGTTTGCTTGAACAGCACGTCATTGATAAGTAAGAACTTTCAGCCCACACTCGGACCTTTTTTGCTTCATATGGACCCTTTTGTAGTTCACCATTTCTTAAATAGTTCAGGATTGGGTCCATCCACATTGTTACCTGTAGAGGCTGATCGAGGCAGAGGACCTCAGGATTCTCAAAGCTTGAGAAGAACCTCCACCAGGACCGTGCGATCAAGGCATTCAAGGGAAGAGGACGCTAGCTTGGACAGAGTGTCTTCCTAGGTATTTGCTCTTGGGGAATTCAAACAACGATAGCATTTTCGAAATCAGCCAGAAGAAGCTTAACATGCACCAAGTATTGGACCATCTGGGCATCACAAGCTTCATACTCCCAGCACACTTGATTGAAGGTCAATTGGGAATCACTGAAGGCTTTAACTCATTTGGCCCCTACCTTTCAGGCCAGAACGAGTCCGTCCTTCTGAACCTCAGATGTCTCTGGGATGGTGCACTCGGTTATGAACTCTACGAGGTCTTGTCCCTTAATGGTGGTCCTGGGCTTATAGCTAATGCCATGTTGACCGAGCTCAATAAACCACTTGATCAGGCAGCCAGAGTTCTCCGGCTTGTCGAGGACTTGCCTGAGAGGTTGGCCCATGAGGACCTAAATAGAATGTGCATAAAAATAGGGTCAGAGCTTTCTCGCAGCCATGATGAGGGCATAGGCAACCTTCTCCATCTTAGTGTAGCGGAGCTTGGCATCATGGAGGACTTTGCTGATATAGTAGATGGAAATTTCTGTCCCGTTGTAGCATTCTCGCAGCCATGATGAGGGCATAGGTAATCTTCTCCATCTTAGTGTAGCGGAGCTTAGCATCGTGGAGGACCTTGCTGACATAGTAGATGGAAATTTCGGGTCCGGTTGTCCTCCCTGGTTAGGAAAATGCTGAGCGCATGCTCCGATGCAACCAAGTAGAGGTAGAGAATCTTACCTGGCTCAGGTTTGCTGAGGAGAGGGAGATTGGTGAGGTATTCCTTCAGTTGATCGAAGGCTTGTTACTGGGGTTACCCCATTCAGAGATCTTCGCCCCCTGAGGGCTCTAAAAAAAGGGAAGGATTTCTCCCTCGACTTCGAGAAGAAACGGTTGATGGCGGCAAGACGACCCATGAGTCTTTGCACTTCCTTGATGTTCTTTAGGGGGGGAGGGGTGGCATGTTCAAAATGGCCCGAATCTTCTTAGGATTCTCCTCTATTCCCCGCTAGCTGACCATAAAGCAGAGAAACTTGCCTGAGGTGACGCTGAAGGCGCAGTTTGAAGGGTTGTGCCTCATGTTATTCTTCCTCGGGACCCGCTCTTAACGAGCATATCTTCGACATAGACCTCCATGTTCTGACCTACCTGCTCTTTGAAGACCTGGTTGACAAGCCTCTGGTAGGTGGCACCTGCATTTTTCAGTCCAAAGGGCATGACCCGATAGCAGTAGAGCCCTTGGTCGGTCATGAAGGACCTCTTCCGGATGTTAGGAGGGAACATCTGAATCTGGTTATAGCTTGAGAAGGCATCCATGAAGTTGAGAAGATCATGCCCGGACATCGCATCAATAAGGGTGTCGATGCTTGGGAGAGGAAAAGGGTCCTTTTAGCAGGCTTTTTTGAGGTCGGTGAAATTGATGCATATCCTTTATTGGATTTCTTCACCATCACCACGTTGACCAATCACTCTGGGTAGTTGACTTCTTGGATGAAGCAAGCAAAAAAGAGCTTCTCCACTTCTTCTTTCACTGCCTCCTGTCTCTCAGGGGCAAACTTATGATGCCTCTAATGCACCAGCTTGGAGTCCGGATGGACACTCGGTTTATGCATAATGAGATCTTCAGAGATCCCGATCTTCGGAGATCACATGATCTCCTCCTTAGAGGATCTTATCGAGCATATCGTCGACATAGACCTCTATGTTCTGACCTATCGGCTCTTTGAAGATCCAGTTGACGAACCTCTAGTAGGTGTCACCTGCATTTTTCAGTCCTAAGAGCATGACCCGATAAAAGTAGAGCCCTTGGTCGATCACGAAGGTTGCCTTCCAGATTTCAGGAGGGAACATCCGAATCTGGTTATAGCATGAGAAGGTGTCCATGAAGTTGAGCAGCTCATGCCCGGACGTTGCATCGATGAGGGCGTCGACGCTTGGGAGAGGAAAAGGGTCCTTTGGGTAGGCTTTGTTGAGATTGGTGAAATCTGTGCATATCCTCCATTTGCCATTGGATTTCTTCACCATCACAACGTTGGCCTACCACTCTGGGTAGTTGACTTCAGGGATGAAGCGGGCAAAAAGGAGCTTCTCCACTACTTCTTTCACCGCTTCTTGTCTCTCAGGGTTGAGCTTCTGGCACCTCTGCTGCACCGGCTTGGAGTCCGAATGGACACTTAGTCTATGCATATTGAGGTCTTCAGAGATCCTGAACATGTTTGAAGGGGTTCAGGCTAACAGGTCCCTATTCCGTCGGACGTCCTATTTGAGGTTCGGAGGGAAAGCCTGGCTCACTTGGAACCATTTAGCGTTGTCGTCTTCCGAGAAAGGGACCTCATCCAGCTCATCAACGGGTTCTGAACCTATCGGGCTCCTATCAGACGTGAGCTTGCCTGCATCGAGGGGCAGGACCAAGCCCCCCACTGTGGTCATGTAGCAGGCCCGAGCAGCTTCTAGGTTGCCCTAAACGACCCCAACCCTATGCCTAGTGGGGAACTTCATCCTCATGTGGTAGGCCAAGGGTACCGCTTGAAGGGAAGCAAGGCCGAGGTGGCCGAGGATAGCATTATAGGTAGCCTTGAAATTGACGACCATGAAATCCATGGGTTCGGTCCGGGAGGTCAGAAACTTTTCCCCGGTTACATCCAGGGTGATGATCCCTTCGTTCTGAACCGGGGACCCTGAGAAACTTTGAAGGGTGTAGCCGACGGGCGTCAAACTGTCTCGAGAGAGCTTCAACCCTTCAAAAACTGCAAGGAACAAGATGTTAACTAAGCTTCTGTTGTCCACGAAAATACGCCTGACCTCATGGTTCTCCAGGTCGAGGCTGATAACTTGGGCATCACAGTAAGGAATTCAGAACCCTTCAAGATATTCATTTGAGAATGAGACCGAAATTCTGTGGCCCCGAGGGGGAGGACAAATGGAGTTCACTTCCCGAACGAAAGCCTTGCGGGAAGAGTTTGAATTTCCGCCTATGGATCCTCTATGCACGCAATGGAGAATAACCATCCTCTCGAAGCTCTGGAGGTCGGACTCCGGCTCCAGATGCTTGTTCCCACCCTGGGGAGGAGAAGAGGTTGTCTGACCCTCCTGGGTAAATTTAGACAAGTACCCTCTCCCAATGAGGGTCTCGATTTCATCTTTGAGAGCCCAACACTTTTCGGTCTCATGGTCGTAATCTTGATGGAATCGTCAATAGAACCTCTGATCCCTCTTTTTGTTACTGTTGTTCGGTCGGAGGAGGGGGGTCGGATCAACCTCTCATCCTCCACCTCCATTAGGATGGCAGAGATACTTACGTTAAGTGGAGTAAATTTGTCGAAGCAAGGAATATGAGGGGGTCGCCTCTGTCCGAAGGCATCCTTCTGGGACTTCTTTGGGCATTCTTTGGGCATTCTTTGGGACTTCTTTGGGGTCTCGAAATTTTCCATCTTCCACTTCCCTTTGGCTGGGAACTCTTTCTGGCATCCAAGATGCAAGGCATCTTCATCCCGGATATACACTTCGCTCCGGAAAAGGAGATCAGGAAAGCGGTGGGGCCTTCTTAGCTAGGGAGGCCTCCAATGAGTCATGCCTGACATTGTGAAGGAAGGCAGCAGCCACGACCCCAGCATCGAGGGAGGAAATTCAACGGGTCTCGGCTGTAAATCTCCAGACAAAGTCCCGAAGGGTCTCCCCATCCTTCTGTTTAAGGTCTAGCATGGAAGCAATCGTCTTCTGTAACCCTCATTCCCGCAAATATGTATTTCCTGAATATTTTCTGTATTTCGATTAATTATAAATTCATTATTTGATTTGTTTTGATTTTTATTTTAAAGTATTTTTCTAATCGATAATTATATTTATTTCGAATAATGATGTATTTAACCTTGCTTCTTTTCCTAATTGATCAACTATTCACATTTTAACCCAAATGAAAGGTATTATTACTAGTTGGACTATTTTTGTAAATTTGTTACAGCCAATTGTTATTATGTTATTTAATATTATTATTATTGTTATTATTATTATTATTATTATTATTATTATTATTATTATTATTATTATTATTACTCTTGATTGATTCTTAAGAATCCCTTTCTATTTAATAATTGTATTTGTAGTTATTTCAAATAAATTTCAATAATGTAATACGAATTATATTTTGTTATAAATCCTATTTTATTGAATATTTTACTTCCCTATTGGATCTAGAAGCTCAAACCCTATTATTTCTTCTATTGGATTTCAACCCGAAACCCGTTAACCCTACATCCTAAAACCTCTATATATACTAATTATATCTTAACCCTAATTATTAATTGCATCTTAATTGCCCCCTAGCCGTTGTTCACCCCTAACCTCCCGCTCGCTCTCTCTCCCCATCCCCTGTTTTCGTCAAACCCAGAACCCATCTCCGATCGCCTCCCCTCAGCCGTCGAGCCAGCCCCTCATCGCACCATCGCCTTCACCTCGACCCCGAGCACTGCCCTCGACCACCATCTCGACTTCTCCATCATCGCCCCCATCGTCTTCTCAGTCAACGACCAACTCTTCTGTCATCCTTTCCATCACATCGCAACCCCTGCTCACCCTCGTCCCTGCCTTCACCACCCACCTCCGTCCTCGCCATTGCAGCCATGCCATTGCCCTCACCTTGGCCTCCTCCTCTTCTTCTATTCCAAAATCAGAGCCCCCGAAACCAAACTCTGCTCTTCGACCTCCATCCACTGTCGCCTGCATCCACCTCGACCGTTGTCCTTGTCGAGCTCCTCCAGCCACCATTGCCGCCCTGCTCCTCGACAACCACAACCAGCTTCATCCCGATCATTGCCAGTTTTAACCTAACCCATCGACTCCCTGCCTTTCGCCATTACCATCGTCGCTCCTCCGATTGTATCTCGATGCCCTGCCTCCGACTGTCGTTGCTGCCCTCCCCGTCGACCAGCTCTTGTTGTGCACCACCGTCGTTGACCACCGCAAGCCAGTCAAATCGCCGCTGCCCGCTGTTGGTTGTGTAGGGATATCGGCTGTTTACTGTTTGGGATTCGGGATTGTTGTTTGCTGTGTAGAAGAGTGGGATTGATGTTTGGAGTTTGTAGGAGGTTTCTTATAATTGGTGTGTGTTGTTTGATTGGGTAGAGCCGGGTTGCACGTGCTTTTGTGCATGTGTTGTTCGTGTCGTCATCGGGATTCTCATCCCGTTATTCTTTATATTTGAATTTACCGTCTAACAGGCAAGTCTCCTTCTTGAACTAGTTTTTTGTTTTGTTCAAGATTCTTTGATCTCCGCAAGTAGATCCCAATTCTTTTTATCATATTGCTATTTGAATTTCGTTGAGTATATTGAGGGTTTACACGAGCTAACCCCAATATTCTTGACTTCATGCCGCTATCTTTTATTTGAATCCTAGTCCCTATTGCAGTTTGCATATGCATGTTATAATGAAAAATAACTAGATCCATGTTATAGAATTATTAGATGAATTGAATATTTTCGATTAAATTTGATTTAATGAATTAATTGTCATCACTATAAATTGCATCATAAATCTAGAAAACTGCATGTTAATCATCAAATAGCACTTTGTTTACTAATTATCATGAATTATATGCTTGTATGATGTAATTATTGTCTATTCATATTAAATTTCTTTTTGTCCTGCTGCCCAGATTACATGTTTTTGTGTTGTTTTAATATGAATACATTTTGCTTTGCTTGTAATGAGTAGAATTAGCCACACTTAGTATCATACAACATTGACACCTTCTTGCATGCTCACATGGGATGAAAATAAACCAATAACAAGCCAGGGTATTATGGGCTGACTTGGTAGTGAACAATCGGAGACTGTACTCGATAGGACCCTTATCGTTATATTGATTACTGTCATGGAAGGAGGAGTATTGAATGCAAATGATTGATTGTTAATTATTGCTTGTAAATTATCGTTATCGGCGCCGAGTACACGATCCATGAATTCACCATCACGGTTTAAAACGTTCACTGTTTCTACGCACCGAACCTGTGGTATGGAACATATGGGACGCAGTAGTACGTGCACTAGATAAGTTAATAAAATGATTAATAACCCGCATTTGACATTTCATGCTTGATCCCGTATGCAGTCATCAATATAGAACATAAATTGACATTATTAAATTAATGCATGATTTAAATATAGACCTTTGATATTATTATCAATCTTTGTCTTTGTCCTTAACTTTGATCCCGTCCCTTATTTTTTATATACCATGTTCCTATTATTCCCTGTTTTCTCTACTTGTTGTCCATGACTTGCTCTAAGGACATTATTTTTTTTCTTTTTAGATCACAAGTTTACAGGTACTGAAGAAACACTACCATAAGAAATTGGTGAGAAAACTCTCTGAAGATCGGAGATGAACCATTAGACTACTATAGCTATCTCTTATTATATGCTTATTTTATTGCTTTTATCATACTTTGTATTTCGGGATTTTATGACCCGAAGTTTACTTTTCCCAAATGTTGGATTATTTTATTTATTATTGAAGTTGTTCTTTGTTTATGTGATTATATTTCTTTGTGTGGTTGTATTCTCTTGTATATTGTTGAGTTAGACTGGTACAGCTTATGGATGATGTATAATCATTCGTTGGGCCTTCATTACGTGCTTGTATTCCCGTAGTTTTGGGAAGCGGGGCGTGACATCTTCTCAGCCTTACGGCTGGTTACGAAGTGAGCGAGGAAACTCTACTATAGCTGATAGAAGGAGAAGATCAAGTTGATGGCGAGCTTAGAGTACCAATTTTGTGCAGGCCCCCGCAATGTGACAGGAAAAGTGTAGCAAAGGAGGTGTCACGCCCCGAATTCCAAACACAGGTAATTCGTAGCACAAACAAGATCTTTCACTTCAACTTCGTACAAATTTACAAGGAATTTAAAACTATTTCATTTACAACATTGTTCTTTACAATAACACAGTGGAAATGAATAAGTACAATACAATATATGATAATGGAAGTTGTTCAATCTTATGTCAACCCAACTCAGTGACTTCAAGTCCATGCCAAATCCAATCCTATAACTAGGAAACTGTAGGCACGTCACTTGCATACAACTGACGCATTGCTATAATGCAGCGATCTCACAATCTTAACAATCACAAACTTGAACGCTAAAAACATAGAAGTGACTATCCTAATTATGTCAGTATATGTATGATATGACCTAATGCCTAATGCAGACATTCACACTACGATGACACTAATGCATACTTGTTCGGATTCTATGCATCCCATACTACATAGGTCTGAGGGCACACCCTTAATATACTCCACAATATAAGGTTTAATCCCTCGCTATGCAACCTACTGCCATGACTACTACAAGATTTAGATACTCTGCAAGTATTGGTTCTCGCCCCGGAATACTAGAGATCAATCCTACTCCGCAGATCATCTTGGGGCCTATTTCATCCCTCGTCCCGGAATACTGGGCATTGTCTCATTCTGCTAGACATCCTGGAACCCTCATTGCACAAATGTCCCATGAGCATCACTCTCGTCCCAGAATACTAGAGATCAATCTCACTCCGCAGATCATTCTGGGGCCTATTTCATCCCTCGTCCCAGAATAGTGGGGATTCTCTCGATCCGCAGAACATCCTGGAGCCCTCATACTCACGTTTGCTCTTGTTTCATCAAATCTCCAACTAGTGCCTATGTAACCCCCCCATTCCACATATACATATTTTTTTGTGTATTTTCTGTGTTTGGATTCTTTATTAAATTTTTCATTTTCTTAAATTCGTTTTGTTTTAAATTTATTTGGGATCTCCTATTAAAGTCCATTTCTATTCATTAATCGTATTTGTAGTTATTTTCAAATAATTTCTATTTTGTAATACAAATCCTATTTTTGTTATATGAACTTATTATTATTATTATTATTATTATTATTATTATTATTATTATTATATTATTATTATTATTATTATTATTATTATTATTATTATTATTATTATTATTATTATTATTATTACTATTATTATTATTATTATTATTATTATTATTTCTTTGATTGTTCATTAAATTGTGAAAGCCCATAGATTTTAATCCATCTTTTATTATTATTATTTATTTATATGAAGCTGGTTCAATTTTAAACCACTTTACATATGATTTTGGATTTATTATTTTTAAACTGCAAACCCAAATTATACTTTATTTTATCTTATTACTAATTAGTATTCTGATTTAATACATAAAAATTCTATTCAATTCTATGATTTTATTTGTTGTCTTACAAAAAAAAATTATTATTGAGTGAAGCCCAAACATTTTATATATATATATATATATATATATATATATATATATATATATATATATTATAAACCTTATAATCCTAAATCCAAACCCATTAACCCAATATCTCTTTCTTATTTATTAATATTTAAATTCAAACCTGTTAACCCAATATCTCTTTCTTATTCATTTATACTTAAATCCAAACCCGTTAACCCAATATCCCATTTTTACTTATTTATTTTTAAACCCAATAGCCCATTCTTATTGGATCTTAACCCTATAACCCATTACCCAACATCCTAATCCCCTATATATATATATATATAGGGAGCCCTTTGGTTGAGAACTAATTTGGAGAGAACTTCATGAGAACTCAGGGAGTAGACCCCCCCATAAAAAATCCGAACCGGCCATCTCGCTCTACACACCTTAGATAGCATAACATAAAGAAATCAAGTAATTTGAAGTTCATTTGCCCATGATTTACATCATCGCAAAATTGTATGGCTGAAAATTCTACTCCATTTGATAGATAGGAAAATGAACTTCAAATCACTTGATTTCTTTATGTTATGCTATCTAAGGTGTGTAGAATAAGATGGTCGGTTCGGAT
The DNA here is from genome assembly GCA_017893485.1 of Hemerocallis citrina. Lineage (NCBI taxonomy): Eukaryota > Viridiplantae > Streptophyta > Magnoliopsida > Asparagales > Asphodelaceae > Hemerocallis > Hemerocallis citrina. The sequence continues at coordinate 396,593,191 of CM030358.1, forward strand.
TTTTCATGGGGGGTCTACTCCATGAGTTCTCACAGAGTTCTCACCAAAATTAGTTATCAACTAAAGGGCTTTATATATATATATATATATATATATATATATATATATATATATATATATATATATATATATATATATATATATATATCACCTTAATTCCCATCTTAATTACCCCTCTTCTCTGCCGCTTCTGTTCCTCTGTTATTTTCGAAACCCAACCCCCACTCTTCTTCTCCTTCCTCTGCTTCAATCCCGCCCGCCTTTATCCCCCGTCGTCGCAACCGACCACCATTGCCACCAACCTCCAAACACCCCGATCATCTCCCTCACCATGTTATCCTTGCCCTCATCCCCGCTCCTCCTCCTCGCCGCCCCTGTCGTCAATCGTCGCCTCCCCGTTCGTCCACTCCCACGCTCCAGCCTCGACCAGCACCCCTGAACCCATCTGCATCGACCCATTACCACCTCAAGCCCCATCGACAGCCCCTGACCACCTCACCACCTATTCTCCTCGTCGATGCCCCTGCACCGAATGCCTACCACAGCGACCACCACCCATCGCAGCAGCCCCACCATTGCTACGCTTCGCCACAGATGACAAGACCCCCTGCCTTGTCGTGCTGCCGCCCTTCTTGTGGTGTTCCTCACTACCGTCGTTGTCGCTATTGCCGCTATCTCGTGTTGTGCACGTAGTTGCACATGTCATTGTTATTCTTTCCGTTGTCGTTGCTGTCTTTACTATTGTTTCTATGTCTCTTGCTATGATAGCTACTATCTCTCGCTTTGTTGTGTTTAGCACGTGGTTGTCATTCCGTAGTTGCACGTGTGTTGCCGCCGTTGGAATTTTCTTTTCGTATCATCTTCATTATATCCGAAATAATCGTCAATAAGGAAAGTTTCCCTTGAACTAGTTTATTGCTCTTGTTCAAGAATTCATTTGATCTCCGCAAGTAGTTCCTCTTTCGTTTATCATATTTTATTTGTTTGATACCTTTCAAAGAGACTATTATGGATTCATCGGTGAAACCAAGTAGTAGTCCTCTTTTTGTGCCATTCCCTTGATTCAAACCCAAGCCCTATTATTTATCGTCATATGCACACACGACACAAATACTTAGATTAGAAATATGTATATAGACATTGATGATTGAATGCTTTTCGTTTGAATTTGATGATCATTCTATGTTGATAATAATTTGTCTCATCAATAGTAGAATTCCACCTTAAAAATTAAGTATGATTTCCATCAATTGTTGCTTTGAAATTGTATGCAGGCTTATTTATTTGTTTGTCTTTTAATAATAACCGACTTGCTGGCCTGCTGTTTGCTACGTGTTGCGTTGAGTTTTTTACCTAGTTTTTGTCATAATTTAATATAACTTTATAAACTTCATTTGTAGCTTTTTGAACCTATTTTTCAGAACTTTTTACAGAACTAGATTTCGATTTACAAACTGAAAGATACATATTTTTAGAATTGCTATGTATTCAATTTCCAGATTTCTGTCTAAAGTTACACCGACGTGATTTTCTATTAAAATAAAATGTTAACAGTAGAATTTGATCTTGAAATCTTATATGTTGTTACTAGACATGACTAGGAGGCACATTATTATTTTTACAAGATTATTTGATAATTTTCCAGACCTATTATAAATATAAAAACTTGACTCTAGGTTGCTGTCTGAACACTAGTCCAGTAAGGAACCAGAATATTGACCTAACTACAGTTAATATCAATTAGAACAAATTAAATAAGCGTTGTAGTCCTGTGTGTCGGGAATCCAGATCATTTGATGTTTTTACAATCCGACCTATAAATTGCAAAATATCAATATTCTCATCAGTGGCGTCTAAATTCCAGAATGCAGTTTGAAAATGCATTACCATGCTTAATGAACTGAAAAGGTAAATTAATTTAAGAAATAAAATCTGAGATTAATTTTCTTTTTACTAAACATTGTTAGGAATTAAAATATGATTTTTTAGTGATTTTCAAATGATTTTACAAATAGCTTTTGTATATAAGAATTTAACCTTAACATGCTGCCTGAACATGTATTCAGTAAATAATGAGATTATTTGCCTAGTTTCTATATATCGTATAAATATGTGTTGGACCGGCAGAGAGTCTACTTACCAGAACCTCTGAAGGAACCTGATTTGCCTTCCTGTAGAAACGAAAAATTTGATTTTGTACAGTAACATCTTGTTGTCCAGAATATGTGATTTGTGTTTTATTGTATATGCATGTTGATTTTGCATCTAGTTAATAGAATTAGTTATACGATGCATTGCATAGCCTTGCCATCTCCATGACATCACTTCAAAACTTCTTTATCCATTGCATATCCATATTTATGTGGAAAAAAATTTTAACAAGCCGAGGTATTAAGGGTCGACTTACTAGTGAACAATCGGAGATTGTACTCGGAATGGGCCCCTTGTTCTCGATTGTTTATTGTTATGGATTATGGATAAATTCCCTTTATTTTCATAGATTGTGGATTCTCGTTATCGTTATCGTGCCAAGTACATGATCTGTAAAGTTTGCCACTATAGTCTAAACGATCACAGTTTGCATGCACTGAACCTGTAGTATAGGACATAGTATTACGTGCATTAGATAGGATAATAAAAGACTAATAAACCTAGGATTGACATTTGCATTCTTGATTATGATTATTTTTATTGGCCTTGTATCATGGATTACAGTCACTGTTTATTGCATCATAAACTCTAGACCCTAGATTTTATTATCAACTCTTGTTATTGTCATTGATCTTTAATTTTGTTCTAGTCCATTATTTCCTGATATACCATGTTTTCCATACTTCTTTGCTTCTACTGCTTGTCGTCCGTAACTTGCTCTAACAGACAATTTTTTCCACCTCCAGTTGATGAGTTTACAGGTACGGAAGGAAATTTGACTCAAGGGCTTGGGGAGCAAACTTTCTGAAGAATGGAGCTGAACCTTTAGAATGATATAGCTACTTCATATTACTTGTTTATTTCATTGCTTTTATCATACTTTGTATTTCGGTCTTGTGTGTCCCGAAGTTTACTTTTCACAGATGTTGGATATTATTTGGTGAATATATTTCATGATTATTTTGGAGTTTATTTATTATTTATGTGCTTATTCTTTCTTGCGTGGTTGTGATCTTTTGTATATTGTTGAAATAATCTGTTGCAGCTATAGATGATGTTCTTATCATTCGCTGGGCCTTTGTTACGTGCTCGTATTCCCGTATATTTTGGAAAGCGGGACATGACAGCCAGCCCTTACGTTTAAATTGTAGTTATTAAGACCTAGAGCTAGCTTACCCACCGGGCTTAAACCAAAACACTGAGAATGTTAGCCCACACTGGCTACTTCTTAAATTTCATATATCATAACATATCGGTATTCTGGGTCTCGCTGACTCTAGAACAACCAACCATCTAAATAAAGAGATCACATAGGTTACATCTAACCTCATCATAAACATCTCATTCATTATTCATCATTTCTTCTTTATCTATTCTCTTTATGTTTATCATCTCAATGTAAATGAACACTTATAGTAGTGCGATTGATCAAATTCTTGTAGACAAACACTCAGTTAACATTTCCGATTTATCACTTAACAATATTCAACAACTTTTTAATTGATAAACCTTTACAAAACAATGCATGATTAATATTTCAAATCTTTGCTTTTATTATCTCGTAATTTCACATATAGCACCCTCTGCATGAGTTCCTAAAATTGTATTCCGTTCCGAAAATTATTTTAACATAAACAACCACCCTCAAATTTAGACTTGGAACTAAATTCATCTAGTACATTGTCTGATGTAACTTTTAAATCTTCAAAATACATCTTAAAAGTGTTGAATTATTTCCAAATGTTCTAATAATATTTTAAAAATATGTCCACAACTTCCTCCTATTTTTAAAACATGAAAAAGCCTGAGAAATTTTTTTAAAAAAAATATGTGTTCACCCGGGATCGAACCCAGGCGCACAGCAAACCCAAACCGCAACCCAAAGTGCACTCAACAACGACCTTGCCAACTCACTATTGGTGTGAAACTCTAAACACAATTTCCTTATATGTTTTCGCTTATTGTTTGATACTTCTCAGAGTTTTCAAAAAAAAAAAAAAGAAACCCATTGGAGCTCGAACCCGCGACCACAGGTCGCTGTACACAACACCTACATCCAAATGCTAAGACCAGGCAGTCATGCCTACTAATCTGATTATACTACTATTGAAATTCTTTTATTACAACTCGCTATTTCTAAATTACTTTAAAACTTCGATTTCGTATTTGCTGTGCATTATTATTTCTAATCATGTCCAGAAAATAAGTTCCCTCATCATTAATGTATTAGCCCGAAATAAATCCTATAACAATCTATTCTCAAAGTATAAGGAAACTATTGCCTAACTTGCATGAATTATCCATAGTTCTACAACTTGAACTATATAAATTATTGTTCCTTATACAACTACATTTTTGGGGGAAAGTTTTTACATTACTACATTGTATATAGAGAAATTTAATTCCATGGATTTATTTTATAAACTCTCCACTAGATAAGCATTCTATAAAACTCCTATTAATTCAATTATCTACTACATGATTGTAATTAAGCATGTACTAAAAAAATTTACTAGAGATGTTACTTTACACACACATGCCAATTTTATTATCTATTTACATATTTTTAATATACACAATTACTAACATTTTAGAAAACAATGAAAACCCCACACATTCACATACTTAAAACTCTAGAAAACTTCTACACTTATAAACACCAATTAGATTAGCATCTACACATGTGTGGCTAATCAAGCACAATCTACTGAAATTTAGAAGACAATGAGAACACCCACCTCAAAATAAACCTCCTAATGGTTGAATCCTTAGCAAAATGCCTCAAAATCCACGACACTAGCAACCGCAAGCTCTGCTCCTTGGATTCCCGAAAGCAACTCCTTGACTCTCTTTCTCTTCTCTCTTTTTTTTATTTGATTTGTGTCCCTATATGGCTAAAGTGAGAAGGTATTTATAAGGTTAAATAGTGAGTAGCTATAATAACTCCCCACCTCTACTCACCCACTCTCCCGTCTCTCACATTGACAGGCCAATCATGGAAAGAAGAGCACGTGCACGTGCACATTATGTGTGTGCACACTTCTTCATACATTTTCATTATTAGTTTTAAGTTAAATTAGGTGTGTATGTTACACATTGTAATGTGTACTAGTTTATCTAAATTTTAAATGAGAGTTCATGCACGTTGAATGCATAAATAATATTTAGGGACTTTAATTTATAATAGTTTTAATGTGTTACAAAATAAAGATTTAAGCCTAGTTGATTTTTATTAAATTTTACCACAGACTAGTGACTTGTAAAATGAGAGGAAAATTTTCATGACTTGAGAATTTCATCTCGACGCGTACACAAAATTACATGCAAAGTACGTGTGAAAGAAAATATTAAAATAAACATTTTCGAGAATGTTACAACACTCCCTCCTTAGAGTAGTTCTGTCCTCAGAACTACGCTAAAAGAGTAAAGGGGTAAAAGAGAAATAAAAATATACAGGGTTTTAAGCAAAAAATTCAGGATATTCACTCATCATCCGCTCTTCCGATTCCCAAGTTGCCTCCTCGACTAGCTGATTCCTCCACATTACTTTGACCATGGGTATAGTTTTGTTCCTCCAAACCTTTTCTCGTCTATCCATGATCTCCACTGGACGCTCCTTGTAACTCAAGTTTATCTGTAGACCTTCTGGTACTTCTGGTAAGTGATGACTTGTATCTGGAATGTATCTTCGCAACATGGATACATGAAAGACATTGTGCACTTGGGCTAGCTCTTCCGGTAATTCCAACCGATAAGTTGTCTTCCTAATCCTCTTTAATATCTTATATGGTCCTATGTACCTTAGAGCTAACGCTCCTCCCTTCCTAAATCGGATCACTCCCTTCGTCAGAGATACCTTCAAGAAGACAAAGTCACCTTCTTCGAATTCCAAATCCCTTCTCCGATTATCTACATAGCTCTTTTGTCTGTTTTGTGCCTCGACCGATCTCTTCCGGATAAATTCTATTTTCTTCGAGGTCATATGTACTATCTCCAGCCCGTACATCTGCCTTTCCACCACTTCTACACTTCCCCCGTACAAAGCCTCATATGGTGCCATGCCAATGCAGGTCTGAAATTGTTATTGTAGGAAAAATCTATCAAAGCTAAGTGCCTCTCCTAGTATCCACTGAAATCCATCACACAACATCTCAACAAGTCTTCCAACACACGATTTACCCTCTCAGTCTGCCCATCAGTGTGAGGATTGAAAGCAGTACTAAAATCAGTCCTGGTTTCGAAAGCTGTCTGAAGGCTCCTCTAAAAGTATGACGTGAACCGTGCATCTCGATCTGAAACAATCGACACAAGAATTCCATGCAGTCTCAAGATCTCCCCGATGTACAATTCTGCCAACTTCTCCATCGACCAGGTGATCTTCATCGCTAAGAAATGAGCAGACTTGGTTAGTCAATCCATTATCACCCAAATCGCATCATTCCCTTTGGGACTTCTAGGTAGCCCTGTGATGAAATCCATGTTGATGTTCTCTCATTTCCACTCTGAAATGGGTAATGGTTGTAGTAAACCTCCAAGTCTTTGATTTTCTGTCTTGATCTGCTGAAAAGTTGCACATCTCGCTATGAACTCTGCTTCATCCCTCTTTATTCCCAACCACCAGAAATGTTGCTTAATATATTTATACATCTTGGTACTCCCTGGATGTACTGACAATAGGGTAGAATGCTCTCCTTCAATTCTGACTGATCAGGTACACACAATCTTTCTCTAAACCACTGTACTGCATCCCTTACTTGAAATTTAGACAACTTGCCCCTGCTAACTTGCTCTTTCATCTTCTGAATTTTTGGGTCAGACTTCTGACCTTCAATGATCTTCTCTCTCAGTATGGGCTGAAGTCTCAACTGTGCCAGTGATGCCCCCAGTCCTTGTAGTACTACTTCGATTTCAGCTCAATCGAATTCCTCTACAAGTTTCTCCTGAGTTGTAATCAAACAAGATAAACTGCTTTTCCGACTGAGTGTATTTGCCACTACATTTTCTTTTCCCGGGTGATATTTTATCTCTGGACGAATATCCTCCAGCACTTCTAACCACCTTCTCTACCTCAAATTTAGATCTCTATGTTGATAGATGTACTTCAAACTCTTGTGGTCTGTGTACATGTTGAATTTCTCCCCATACACATATGCCTCCACTGCTTCAAGGTGAATATGATTATTACCAACTCCAAATCACGGGTTGGATAATTTTTCTCATGCCATTTCAATTGCCTAGACCCATAAGTTATTACCTTTCCCTCTTGCATCAGTACACAACCTCAGTCCTTGATGTGAAGCATCGTTGTAGACATCATAGTCAATTCCCGCTCGTGGCAACGCCAATATTGGAGCGGTAATCAACCTCTTTTTCAACTCTTGGAAGCTTGCTTCGCATTGCTCTGTCCACTAGAAACTTACATTCTTCCTCGTAAGTCCGATGAGCAGCACGGCTATCTGAGCATAACCCCAAATAAATCGCCGATAATAATCGGTCAGACCCAAGAAACTCCTGATCTCCTTTACAAATGCGGGTCTTAGCCAGTCTTTCTCTGCTTCTACCTACTTTGGATCTGTGGCCACTCCCTCCTTAGAAAGGATATGACCCAGGATTTGCGACTTCGAACTTCCAGAAGTCACACTTGGATAGCATGGCATATAATTTTTGCTCCTGCAACTTCTTCAACACTTCTGCCAAATGTTCAGCATATTCCTCTTCTGACTTGGAATATACCAGAATATCATCGATAAACACCTCGAAAAAAGAGTCGATGAATGGTCGCAGGACCTTGTTCATCATATCCATGAAAGTGGATGGTGCATTCGTCACTCCAAATGGCATAACTAGGAATTCGTAATGCTCATGTTGAGTTCGAAACGAAGTCTTATGCACATCCTCTTCCTTAACATGAACTTGATGATAACTCGACCGAGATCAATCTTGGAGAAAACTGCTGCTCCTTGTCGTCGGTCAAACAAATCATCGATTTGCGGAATAGGATACTTATTCTAGATGGTCACCTTGTTCAACTCTCTATAATCGATGCACATCCTCATCGATCCATCTTTCTTCTTCACCAACAAAACTGGTGCTCCCCAAGGCGATGCACTAGGTTTGAAGAAACCTTTGTGCAAAATCTCCTTGATTTGCTTCTTCACCTCATCCTGTTCCACCGGTGCCATTTTGTACAGTGCCTTGGATATCGGTGTACTTCCTGGCTCACTACAACCCGCACAGGCTTTCCCGGTTATTTTTGGGGCTATCCTGGCATTTATAAATACCGAGATAGACCGTAGCGGCATTTCTGAAAATGCCGCTATAGCGAGCATCGGGACAGATATAGGGTCTATCCCACCGTTTTTTAGAAATGCCGCTATAGCCTATATCTATCCCAACGTTTAATTGAAAAAACGCAGGTATAGAGCTTTTGTCAGAAAAATGGAAAAGGTAATCTACCCCTACGTTTTTTTTTGTTTTTTTTTAACGCCGAGATAGACCATAGCGGCGTTTCTGAAAACGCCGCTATAGCGAGCATCGGGATAGATATAGGTTCTATCCCTGCGTTTTTGAGAAACGCAGCTATAGCCTATATCTATCCCAACGTTTAATTGAAAAAACGTTGGTATAGAGCTTTTGTCAGAAAAATGAAAAAGGTAATCTACCCCAGCGTTTTTTTTAATTGAAAAAAACGTTGGGATGGTTATTAATTTTTTTTTTTAAAAAGCACCATATTCAGCCATTTTTGTCTAAAAACACCGAGATAGATAGTTTTTTTTTTAATTGAAAAAACGCTGGGATAGATTATTTTATTTTTTTAAGCACCCTATCCCGGCATTTTTGTCTAAAAACACTGGGATAGATAGGTATTTTTTTATATATAAAAAAATGACTTTTAAAACATTTTTTAATTAAAAAAGTTACTGTGCATGAAATAAAAAATTTCATATAATTGTAGACGAAAAAATAACAAGCTAACATGTGTTGCATGAGGGGATAACCCCAAGTTAGAATTAACAAGAAAACCTGAAGATGACAACATAGCTATACTCCAAGTGCATAAATCGGAACAAAAGCAAAAACAGCACACTTTCAGTCAGTTTAAGAGTCATTCATGATGCAATGCAAAATTGATACGAACCTCAACTCATGTTCTTCGCTACTTAATTAGGAGCAAATATCAAACAAATCTTTTGTAGCATTCAGCAGCATACAAAATTGTATATAAATAAAACAGTGTGCAAGCAATCTTTTGGTACTTAAAAAATACGGTAACAAGCTATTGAAGAATCCAGTAGAGAATTGAAAGATGAGAAGAAACCTATATAAATCAAAACCATACATTTACTAGTTCTCATTGGCCTCTGCTTGCTTCTTCCCTTCTTTGAGAATTTTAACCTTGTCCTTCTTTCGCCTTTTGCTTATCTGAAAGAGGTGAAATATAATAATTTTAGTCCAAACGATCAAAGTTTTTACTTGTAACAACGATAAAAGTTAAAACAAGCAAATAATTTCATTTCCATTTTTTATTGGGTTCAACCCGAAACTCAGTACTGTTAAATGAGGAACCTGCGAAAAATGAGGAAGCGAGAGCAAGGCAATTCTCAGAGAGATCTAGGTGAAACTCAAAGAGGACTCCACGGTGGCCAACATCGTGTTTCAGGCCAACAGAGAGGGATGTCTAAGAGAGGGAGGGAAGATGAGGGGGGACAGGGATTGAACACAGAGGTGCTAGAGAAGCCATGGATGGGTTTTGCCATAGAGGCAGAGACCAGCTCAATACGAAGGGACCTTCACCCTGACCATAGAGGTCAGGTGAGGAGGGATAGTCTTGAGCATAGAGATAGAACGTCGGAGAAGCGGTTTGCCCATACATCGCCGGCACGGGGGACTGTCGATGCTCAGAATACTAACTCCAATAGAAGGTCCTATGTAGAGGCAACAAGAGGGGATCTACATTATCAGGAGAAGAGGGAGCACCGTAGAGAGAATCCACCGACGGAGATGGAGATCATCAAAAGAAAGGAAGATGATGAGGGAGAGTGGATTTTGTACAAGCCTAAACGGGTCAAGAAAGCAGAGAAGAGATTGGAGAAGAGTTCCTCCCATTCGTCAGCAGTGGCGATCTCAGTAACGAAGCATCCTCAATGTCACAAGTGTGCAGCTAGAGGGCACACTATCCATGAATGTATGAACGATTGGTTTTGCTACGTCTGTAAGAAGCATGGACATATCTCAAAGGTGTGTCCTACGGTGGCCGGTGCGATCAAGGCGACTTATAAGGAGCATGAAGAAAAGGAGCCAGGGAAAGAAGATTCAAGCTCCAAGAGGGTCATTTTGTCTCAAGAAAGCACTGATGCAGATCGAAGTATAATCAAAGCGTTTGTTACTCCAATGCCGATGATGGCGGAGCTCGAGAGTAGATATTTAAACTGCATCATCATTAAAATCCACACTAGGAACCCCTCCATCGAAGCTATCTTCGAACTTCTCATAAACACCACCTTCGAACCAGATTGGGAGTGGGTTATCAAGAAAGTGAAGCAAGATGTGCTCCTCTTCCATTGCAAGAGTGAAGAGAGAGTTAGGGAGGTTCTGCTGTTGGGAGGCATTACAGGTGATAATTTTTATGTATCTTTCAGCAGGAGGAGCCGCAGCTTTGGTGCGTTGAAGGTGAACACGCTACCATCAGTGTGGATTCGTTTGTTTAATATTCCTCTCCAATGCTGGGTGAGTTCTTGTTTTCTCAATATCATTGGTAGCTTTGGTCACGTCCTAGCCATCGACCAAAATACTCACAACCATTCGACAATGGAGTATGCGAGAATTTTCATTGGGATCGAAAACCAAGCGTCCATCCCATCGATCATCCAAGTCATGTTCGAGGACATCTGCCATGAAGTCAAGGTTATTGTTGAAAGGAAGAAAATGGTATCTTTTTGTGAGTCGTCGGCGTTTTCTAGTTCGAGTTCGGATGTGAGATGGAAAGTTAGGGGTCTGGAGGTTGAAGATGCAATCGAGCCGTCCATCGAAGCAAATGCAGATCTCATCCGTTCGACAAGGAAACTACCTAAGAAACTAGCAGTCGATTATTTGCCTTTCAATCGGCCTCCGATGCATCCTAGCCATTCAAAACACAACACAGCGGATCCTTTGCTGATAGGGAATCCTGTAGAAGGGCGAGGTGAAAGCTCTAATGATGTGACTAAAACTCGGATAGGGGAGAAGAGTAAAAGAGGGGATGGGACGGGCGAGGAAAGGGAAGTAGGTGCAGCGCTATGTGTGTCATGTATACGAGGTATTGTACCAACGACAAGTCACACGTCAAGGCAGGGTGAGATCAATGTTAGGGGTCAAATCATAAATGAGGGAGACTCTGGGTTAGTTACGATGACTAGGCGAGAGTTTAATGATGCTTTGGAAAGGGCTGTAAAGGCTATGTCTAATAATATTGAGGTCCTTAGGCCGGGCCCAATGCTAGGTGGGGGTCAAGCTTCTAGAGTGGGGGATATTGTCCAGTCTGTAAATAAACAATTTGGATTGAAAAAGGAAGATGACGCCACAGAGCTGCAGGGCCAACATTTGGTGAGAGAAGTGGCGGGGGGACGGTCTGAACCAATGGATGATGAGCTACTGGGTGTGGTGAATAAGGAAGGCGACACGATGATAGGAGCTCTTGATGAAATGGATGAGGAGGAGTCCAAGTCGAAGAGTGAAGAGGCAAAGGCTGCTACGGAGGTCAACAGTTTAGCAGGGGGGCAAGAGTAAAACAAAGTATACTTCTCGAGAAGAATCTACCAAAAAAAGCAAGAGACAGATTGACAGATGGGGAACGAGCGGCCCTAGAGAGGAGGACCTTATCAGATCGGCCACAAAATCAAAAGAGCCTGCATCTCCTTGTGCATGTACTTACAACTTCAATGTCTCGGTTTTAAATGCTTTATCGGATAACATGCTTATGTATTATGCTACATTTTTTTGGATTGGTCATGGGAAACACTAGAAAGGAGCAGATAGAGAAAGTTAGGTTGATTAGGGGGAAGCATATAGGCTGTCTATAGTTTCTCGTCGGGTCGGTAGAGTAGATGTGTGTAGAAGCCCAATTTCCAATGTCATACATTTTAAAGGAACGTTAGAGGTATGCAGTCGAAAGTGAAAAAGAGGCTAGTCAATGACACGATAGCGAGGAAAAAACTAGCGTTTTGCATTATTCAAGAAACAAGAATTGTTAATCCGAGTTGGTCGAATTTCGAAGCACTTAGATCATTACAGTCTATCCAATGTCGATTTATGACTGCTAGAGGTATGTTAGGGGGTATTGCGTTAGGTTTTGATGCAGGTCTTTTTGACATCTTAGATGATTTCATAGGGGTTTTTTCGGTTACTGTTAGGGTAAAACGTAAGAGTGATGGCTGGGAGCACATGATCTACACTGTGTATGGTCCGTAGTGTCCACCCCTAAGGAACCTTTTCTGGGCAGAACTGACTCAGATTCGTTGGAGATGGGGGGGTCCCTGGGTGGTGGTGGAATTTTAACATCACTAGATTTCAACATGAACACAGGGGTAGGGTTTCAAACGAGAGGGATAGGAGGGCATTCAACCAGGTTATTAATGAGCTGGAACTTGTGGACATGGTGGCAACGGACAAAAAATTTACGTGGTCTAACATGCAAGAGTGCCTGACTTTAGCTAAGTTGGATCGGATTCTAGTGTCCTGGATACAAGAATTATCACTGGCTAAAGTGAAGATTATTTCTAGACTGGCATCAGACAACACACCTTTGAGTCTGGAGTGCGGGATGAAAAGAAGGCAGAGTCAGCACAATTTTAGATTTGAAAAGGCTTGGGTTAAGAATGAGAACATTCGGAAGGTGATTGAGGATTCGTGGGCTGAACCAACAAATTCGTCCAATGGGGTCTCCAAATGGATCATCAAGATGAGGAGACTGAGATTGCATCTAAAAACTTGGGCGAAGAATGAATTCGGTGAACTTAGAAAGACTAAAGAAAGGATAAGTGAGAGGATTCAAGAGCTAGAAAAGATTCAAGAAGATGGGAACCTAGGGCTGCTAGAACTTGAGAACCTAGCAAGCGGCAGAGTGGAACTCCATAAGCTGGGTGATATGGAAGAAACATATTGGAGACAAAGAGCAAGGATTCAATGTCTTAGAGAGAGGGATGCCAATACTGTATTCTTTCATAAGGTGGCAAGCGGGAGAAGAAGACGCAACCATGTGGCGGGGCTTTTTGTTGGAGATACTTGGATTGACGATGAGGCTGTAATTAGGCAACATATTGATTCCTCCTTTAGGGAGCTTCTGGGAAAGAAAAGATGGGATCGGGGTAGACTGAAGAATGATATGTGGGAGGAGTCGAGATTAGATGGTAGTGAGGGGTTGGAGGGAAACTTCACAGAGGAGGAGATTTTGAAAGCCATCAAAACTCTAGGACAGGACAAGGCAGCTGGTCCTGACAGTTTCCCAATTTTTTCTATATATTATACTGGACTATCATCAAGGAAGAGTTGCTAGAAATTTTCATGGAACTTCGCCAAGGTGGGGCACAGATTGAGAGATTAAATTATGCGAATGTTTTCCAGATCCCGAAGAAGGAGGAGGTCCAAAGAGTGTCTGACCTTAGGCCCATAAGCCTGCTGAATGGCTCTTTCAAAATTATCACGAAGGTACTTGTTATGAGACTAGCACCCCATTTGTGTGATATCATAGATGAAGCACAGAGCGGGTTCGTTAAAGGAAGAGACATTATGGATAGTATTGCATCAGCACAGGAAATAATTTTTAGAGGGTCCAAGTCAATGGGTTTTTGCTGAAACTTGACTTCGAAAAAGCTTACGATACAGTAGAATGGGATTGTGTTGACGAAGCTCTGGAACTCAGGGGATTTGGGCAAAATGGAGATTATGGATGCGAAAGTGTGTTAGGGATGGGAAATCATTCATACAACTCAACGGAGATTACGGAAAAAAAATTAGGTGTTGTAAAGGACTTAGACAGGGAGATCCGCTATCACCTATTATCTTTACCTTGATAGCGGATGGACTGGCAGAGATGACTAGAAGAAAAGGAGAGTCTCAAATTATCAAAGGGATACACATTAGAGGTGTACCCTCTCCTATGTCGATATTACAATATACGGACGACACGCTGATTTTTGGAGAGGGCAAGATTGAGGAAGTTATCTCCCTGCGAATAATGTTGAAATGTTTTAAGTTCTGGTCTGGGCTAGCTATTAATTTACATAAGAGTTCGATGATTCTGCTCAGTAATGAGGGAACCACTCTGGTACAAGAGCTGTCTACTACGCTTGGATGCGTACTGGGGGAATATTCGATCAAGTATCTGGGTACACCCATCAGACCAGGGAAATTGAGAAGAGAAGACTGGATTCCTCTTATTGAAATGATAGAGAAGAAGTTGGCAGGGTGGAAAGGAAAGTTCTTGTCATTAGGTGGAAGAATTACCCTTATTAACACGGTTCTCAGTAATATCCCTACATTTATAATGGTGATCTACGAACTACCAAAATGGGTTATCGAGAGGATAGACAAGTGTTGAAGACGTTTCCTGTGGAAAGGTAATCATGAGAACAACAATGGCTTTCATTTGGTAAAATGGTAACGGGTTTGCAAGAAGAAAGATTTTGGGGGCCTAGGAATTGTGAACCTTAAGGACATGAACAGAGCACTTCTGAGCAAATGGTGGTGGAAGATGAACAAGCACAGAAAGGTGTGGTAGAGTCACTCATTCCACATATACAGGAGAAGGAAGAAGTTCCGATTTGGGAGGAGCAGCTCCCAGGGAAAGGCATCCTCTATCTAGAAGGGGATTGCTAAGGTTGGGGACATATTTCATTTCAACACCAAGACTAGGATTCGGAATGGTAAAGATACAAGATTTTGGAAGGATAAATGGTGTGGAGATAACACTTTGGAGGCTTTGTTCCCTCGTTTGGCTTGTGAAACTGTTAACGTTAACCTTCTGGTGGAAGAGGTTTGGGATAATAATAGATTGCGAATTAAGTTCAAGGGTACTATATCACCAAGGATTGTGGACGAATTTCTCAGACTACAATCCTGGGTGGGTGAGAGGGGTCAGTACTCGAACGAGGATAGAGATATCAGAGATTTGTCTCTTGAGAGTAGTAGGAAATTTTCGGTAGCATCTATGTATCGGTTTCTGAATGACGGGGGTGTGAGATTCCTCGAGAATAACGTTGTTTGGGGGACAGAGGCACCTACTAAAGTGAAGGCCTTCCTTTGGTTGGTTGTGAATGATGTCATTCTTTCAAAAGTTAACCTCAGAAAACGTAATGTCCCCATTGATAGCTGGTGTCCCAGATGCAATGTAGAGGGAGAGGATATCAAACACATTTTCTTAGACTGCCCTAAGGCCAAATTAACGTGGGAAATTTTCGGGTTGAGTTTCGGAACATTAGAGTCTCCTAAGCAGGTTAAGGATTTTTGGGGCTACTGGAGAACACTACACATTAGTAAGGATAGTAGGCGGATATGGGATATTACGGTAGCTGCTTGCTTTTGGACACTTTGTCTAGACATAAATGATGCATGTTTTCACTCTGTTAACTGTAGTTTTACTGTGATGTTCTATAAAATTCTTAGTCTTATCAATGTTTGGGCAGGTAAAGAAGGAGTCAGGAAGAAGCTTCGAGCGGAGTATGAGGAGTAGGGAGGGATCCGGTATGGCTGGTCATCCACTATATGGTGCTGATACTACCATTGGGACATGAGGAGGAGGACTGGGTTGCCTTGACTATTTGTATATGCTACTTTGTTATCTTAATGTATTTTGATGTCTAGAGTGTGATGTCTAGATATATCGTGATGGACACGAGGTTTGTAATATTTGATACTGTTGTTGCATTAATATATCATTAATGGAACAGGTGACCTGTGAGTCACTTTTTTTTTTCGAAAAAAAAAGGATAAAAGTTCCAACTGTAAAATGAAGATAGAAAATTGATATTATATACAGGGAAAAGAACACAATGTTAGCAACCTCATTTGTGATAAGAGGAAAGAGAGGAATTAATGAATACCTCCATTGCTAATGTCGTGGTACTGCTTTTCATGTTGATAAAAAAATTAAATAAATACATGAACAAATATTTCAAACAGAGTGAAAATGATCTTTGAACGCGTTTGATACTTGGCGCTTTTTCTCTGCTGCTTAAGAGCATCCACAGTCGTTTGCTTTATTGCCATTTTTTCCATTTTTTTTCTACTGTAGCGCTCGCAGTCGTTTGCCATTTTGCCATTTTTTGGCAAAAGCGCTACAGTAGATACGGGGATATAGCAATCGAAATAGCAATATGCATATTATAGCGGACGAAACATGATGTTTCGTCTGGATTATTTTATTATTTTCTAAATTGGTCGGACGAAACATGATGTTTCGTCCGAATTAAAATAAATTAAATAAACCGAAAAAAATAACAGTCCAGTTTGAGACGAAACATGATGTTTCGTCCCAATCCCATTTTAAAAAAAATGAGTAAATTTTAAAATTTTTTTGCAATTATTTAAGTTGATTTTGCAATTTTTTTAATTGTTTTTGAAAAAAAAATTACAATATGTTCAAAAAAAAAAATTTTGCAATTTTTTTTTTACAAAAAACCCCCCCGGAAATTCCGGACGAAACATGGTGTTTCGTCCAGATTCTGGGCCACCTTTTTGGAATTTTTTGTAATATTATTTAATTGTTTTTGCAATTTTTTAATTGTTTTTGCAAATATTATTTACAAACAATTTTTAAAATTTGTTTTTTGCAAAAAATTTTTGCAAAAAAAAACCTTCAATTTTTGGGACGAAACATCATGTTTCGTTTCAGCCATTTTTTGCCATTTTTTTGCCAATTGACGACTGTGCGTGCTCATCGAATTGAATTGCTAAAAAATGCATTTTGCCATTTTTTAGCATCAACGACTGTGGATGCTCTAATTAGCTTCTGCCCTATCAAGAACACCTTTGGCTAGAAGATTCTGCGGATCATCAAAATCCCCATCATATAAACCAGGCATTGGCAGAATTTGGCTTTTAGCTGCAGATTGAAGACGCGTGATTGTCTCGGCATATTCAGGGACATAGCCTTCAGCTTCGTTGTCCACAAAGGGAGACAAATGTGGTGGTGGGACTCTGTTGATTTGTATCATTAATAAAATTAAAGGGAAGAACATATCTCAAAACAAAATAAAATATTCAGGATAGATATTTTTTATACAGATCAGAAGGAAGACAAGCAGTCAAATCAGTGTTCCAACTTCTGTATTCATTTCTGTATGCATTATACATCTATGCAGAAAAGTAGGGTTGGAGGTTGAAGAATCTTAGCCTACTTAAAATCAAGCAATTTAGGTAATTAGGGAATAGGGAGGGTGGGATAATAAACTACTGAATATACTAAATTTGATAAATCGACTTAATATTTTGTTCCAAAAAAATACTCAATTCTTTAGTACTTTTAACTCATCTTCATGATGTGATTTGCGGAAAGAGTAATGCTACATCCACTACCAATTTCACTACCATCTTGTTCACTACTGGCACACTCTAATAGGTTGGGGAAGATAGAGTAGGTGGAAAAACTCCCCAATAGGAGTATACCACCTAAGGTAGTAAACAAAATGGTAGTAAAATTGGTTGTGGATGAAGCATTACTCTTCTATAAAGAGTAAAAGGGGGGACAAAAAGTAGAAAGAATAATACAAAGAATTTTATTAGCAAATTTAAAGCACGGGAATTCAGATGCCGGTCAAATAATAACAATAGACTGTACAGAAAGAAATTAACTGAACTACACAAATAACTCGAAAAGAAAACAGTTAAATCAATCAGCTTTGAAGAAAAAAAAGCAGAGACCCAACTACCAACAACACCGAAGGTTAGAAACCTACAAATCCTGATATCTTATTTTATGGAGTATTTTATGTATTAATAACTAATATGAGTGATTAAATAAGACAGGGGATCTGAAATGAAGGTTGACTATTAATTGAACCTTAACCACTAGTACCAAAAAATTGTTTTTTCTTTATTTTCTCCTAATAATTTTATATGGTCCACATGGAAAAGGCATTGCATCAAACTCCTCTATATTTCACCTAGATAGAAACTATGGAGTTTGTTATGGCTAGAGTTCTACTTTAAGATCAAATAAAAATTATTCTTGCCTAGGATTTCTAGCTGCTATGGTCAAAGAATGGTGAATACGAAAGTATAAGGGCATACATGCACTACACCAAAGTACATACGAAACAACAAGAACAGAAAACAAGATGCTTTTCTTTACAGAGAAGTAATAAGTTATTGTGGAAGTACCTGCCACAAAATCTGTCCAAAACATATACAACATAACCTGTATAACAAGTAGTTAGCAATGTTAGAATCTATAACAATATGGTCAAGAATGAAAGAAGTTAGTGAAACGAAGTGCATACGCTTGAATTCATCAAGATTTCGATTGCATGATCTTACCCGTTTCGGTTGAACAAGTAAAAGCAAGCTGAGGAATAGAAACTAGTTACGAACAGCAAAAAGACTAGATAATGAATTTGAGTTGAGAAACTATATAAATTTGTTTGAAAACTCAGAATCAATTTTGGGTGGTCCATCATTTATTGGTAACATTGGATACATACGAGAAGTATCAGTAGGTAAATCCCCAATTGATACTACCAGTGGATCAGTGTTGGTTGGGATTTGAAAGAATAGTAGATTACATCATCCTACTCTAAGCAAAACTATCATCGTTGGCAGTGTTAGTTTAACCTGCCTCTATCTTTTCGGTTGCAGGCAGATACAAACAAATAGTGCAACTTCATTTGATGTTTTTCAGTAAATTTCATTAAAAATTAATAGTGATAATAAATTCATTTAGTGGGTATTTTGTATTTGATTGGCAATGGAAAACCCACAAAAATTGCATAAAAGATACAATTGATGACTAGAGTCTCTTAACATGTCAGAATTTTTTTAAAAGAAGTCCAGACTTGGATAGCTGATATTTATACAATTGAGAATGAATAATTAGGAATTGTGAACAGAAAAAAAACAAAAATGCACTAAAATGAGAATAAGATTTGTTCAAATCGTATGATTAATTCAATTCAGGCCACGAGTGAATTTTTAATGGATATTGTAATTTCTTTCATAGCATTCTATTGAAAAAGAAACAAATTGAACCAAAATCTTTAGACTGCATTCAACAAAACATAAACATCTTTTTGGTCCCTGAAATATTCAAACGAATTACAGAAGAAAACTTCAACTTTAAAGACATAAAATTCTCGGTGTAAGTGTAATCTTCCCTTAAAAAGAGATAATTATGGTTGTGATCCTATTAAATAAATAAATAAATGGTGAGATATAAAAAACTGTCCTTCATTTAAAATTTCAAGGCATTAAGGTTAAGAGCTCGAAGATAGCATCTAAACAAAGAATATACCTTGTCGACATCCCTATGACTGGCAAGAGCTGCACCAGCAGTGGGACCAAATCCAGAGACAACATTAAGAACACCTTCAGGAAGCCCAGCCTGATATGGAGTTTTAGTCAGTTACAATGAGAATGTAAAGCGTGTTCTACTGCAAATATTAAAAAAGAATAAATGAGGAAAGAAATTTATTTAAGCCAACAATGGCCACTTAGACTACTATTATTTATTTTGTTAAAAAATGAACTTCACTACAAACTAGGGTCTGAATGTGACCTTAAGTAGCGGCTATTTTGAAAATTATCCTCAAAAGAATTACAACAAAAACAACAAAGCCTTAAACCCTAATTCGATGATACTTAAAACCAATGTAAAGAACTTAAGAAAATGGTTTGAAAAACCAAACATAATCTAGGTATCATATAAGCCATACTACAATAAAGGAGAGGGGGGGGGGGGGGGGGGGGGGGGGGGGGGGGGGGGGGGCCTTGTGCTCGTCGTCGCCGCCCCATCGCATGGAGTCGGCGTCCATCTGGCCACTACAGCTTCGTCGTTGGCCCAGATTGTTCATCCTCGTCGCTGACCCAGATCGCTTAGCCCCTTCTTTCCATCGCGCTGGCCTACACCGACGAGCTTGATCGGGCCCAGATCTGGGTCCTCGGCCATCCCGCTGCGCGATCGCCCCCCCTAACGACTCCTCCCTCTGCACGTTCGACCTCCTACATCTGAGATCGAGCGACGGTGATCCCGCTGCGCGTTCGAGCTCCTCCATATGAGAGCGAGCGACGGGTTTGAGAGGGCCCAAATTCGGGTCCCCTGCGCGACTGCCCCCCCCCCTTCCGAGCTCCTCCCTCTCCTACGATCGAGGTTCGATGAGTCACCGAAATCCATCGCTGCTCGTGTGATGGGGACCTGTCTTTGCATTGGAGGACTGAGGAGTTCGCTCATCCCCCGCTGTGTCTTATTGTTGTCCCCTTCTTCGGTGCTGGTTGCAGGTCCATCGCTACTGCCACCATGTCCGCGCATTCAACGCCAACCGTGGTGATCTGCAGCTACGATTTGGATGTTGAGTTGCTGGTTGTGTATGCGAAGAAGAGAGAGTACGTGTGATGGTAGTACCGGAGTTAGAGATGGCGGCGGGTTGATCTAGTTATTGTTTGTGTGGGGGAAGTGGAGGAGGTGTCTGGGATCGGTGTTGCACGGTTATGGTGCTAGGGCCCGAAGACGGTAGATGCACACCTTTATAGCACTAGGTGGGGCTTGGGCCCGCAGAAGGGATCCCCCCATGAGATGTCCTGTAGAAATTGTTGAGGTGGAGATGTATCTGTTTTTGATAGGTAGTAGGGTAGTCGCACCCTGAATTCGACACCCATTAATCAACGATCACAGGTTTTGCAACAGCGCCGCCACTACGCCCTCATCAGTAAACCTACTATCTACAATGTCCACCACCCGTAGGGGCGAGAGGAAAAGGTGATGCTTCTGTTAGTTGTGATTGTTTAGGGTTTTGTGTGAGAGAGAGAGTGAGAGAGTAAAGATATTGCTTCTCTCTATTCTGTACTGGTGTCTGTTAGTGTTTGTGAGAAATCACTAGAGTGAGTAGATGTGTGTGAGAGATGAATGTATCCTCTTCACGGCTCTCTCCTTGTCGGTGATCGTAGTTAGGGTGACCGAGTGTTTTGTTTGGTGAGAAATTGCTGGTGAGAGCTATAGCGTGACAGAGGTGAGTACCCTCTCCACAACTCTCCTTTTGGGTGCGACTCCGATTGGGCCATGTGTGAAGTTGCTTTGGTGAGGTAGAAGGATGGGAGCGGCAAATTTTCAAATTCCGCATGATTCGCTTCAGGTGGGTGTGCGCGTGCCGTGGAGGTGGGTGCTCGAAGCTTGCTTGACGGACATACAATTAGTTGGTCCTCGTAGTTTAGAGTGAGAGCGAATTATATGTATTGTTCATGTCGCTTCATGTTCTTTTTTTCTGTCTGTAGGTTGTAACTTGTCCCAGTATGCTGGGATTGTTTTGTTAATTTCTTATTAATGGAACAGGGTGGCCTTATTCCACCTTTGCCTTCAAAAAAAAACTCCCAACATAATATTCATCCCAAAGTGGATATTCAGTCAATGAGTTGCTCCTTCAAATAAAAATTCTAATACAATTACAGTAAGAGCTGAAATTCTCATAGCAATAAACATAATCTAAAAGTATAATATGTTCATAAAGTGACAATCTTCACAGTAAGTAGGAAAGGTTTTTCAAATGATTGTCTCGAAATATTCATCAACACCTATTCAATCTTTTCGACTTGACAAAGGACCAGATCAACCATTAGAATCCTCAAGATCCACTACCATAAAAATTGCAAACCCATGTATCGTATCAGCCCAACCTGTTGGATTTCATACACAAAATTGCAAAATTTATTGAAATATCATAGGAAGTAGACAAGTATTTGTATTTAGGATGATGTTAATGGACTTTGGCAATATAAAAAGTCCACAGGTAATACCAGCATAATACCGAACTAAATCGAACAGGTTGTGAGCATTCAATCCAAGAAACGAAAACTAGGGTTTCAAGTATCCAATCCAAAAAATGAAAACTTGGGTTTCGAGAAAAAGGGAATTTACCAAAATCCTACTTGTGAACCGCTTGCCTCGATGTGCACCTGCAACAACATAAAACTAGGGTTTATTAATTTTTTTGAAAGGTAAAATTAGGGTTTCGAGAAAAGAGGAAGAAGGGACGAAGACAAGGAGGAAGAAGGTCACTAAGGAGTGTACTTGAGAGGGAAGACAACGGCGATGTGGCGGCATGACGACGGTGGGAGGTCGAGTCGGAGATTCGGGCGAGAGTCAGAAAAGGGTGTGAGTGAGAGAGTACAGTAAAAACTAAGGGATTTAATTTGGGGGAAACTAAAAAGTTGGGCGGGGTAGGGCAGGGGGAAATAAAAATATGGCCTATCGCAGTGTTTTCTTTATAAACGCCGGGATAGGTAGGACATATCTCGGCGTTTACACTGAAAACGCCGCTATAGAACACATCTATCCTGGCGTTTATCACAAATGCCAGGATAGATAGACGAAATTTTTTTTAAAATTAAACATGTTATCTATCCCGAAGGTCTACCCAAACGCCGGGATAGAAAGGCGGGATAGACCTTGCGGCTTGTAGTGGCTGAATAGCAATACTGAATTCCACATCCCGATGAGGTGGTAGTCCAGGTAGATCCTCCAAGAATACCGTCGAAAAGTTCTGGACTACAGGAATCTTCTTGACTTCCTCAGGAATTTTCATCTTGGTTAAGGCTACCACCAATTCCTTGCACTTCTTCTTTCCTTGAAATATTATTGCCGGTTCCCCTGGTGCCTTCACCATCACCTCCTTAGTCTTGCATTCGATGTTGGCACTATAGATTGACATCCAGGCTATGCCAATGATGACATCCACTCCTAACACTTTCAACTCTATAAGATCGATCCCAAAAATTCTTCCTCCAATCTCGATCTCACAATCAGCATAGTACCGATCAGTAGTTAGTGCTCTTGAAGAAGTAGCTACTGCTAAAACCTTGCTGGGGAAAACTTTTGGTTCTACCCCCAACTCTGGAGCAAATTTAGGAGACACAAAAGTATGTGATGAATCAGTATCGAATAAAACCATAGCATATATTCCATTCACTAGAAGTTTTCCTGTTACATAATGAATTATATTCTTCAGTATATAACATCCTTCTATTACGAGGCTCTGAAACAACAACATATATTTTATTTGGATGCTCCCATATCAGTAATGGCATTATCGGAGTCCTCAGTATCCTCCTCGGTCAGAGCGAATACTCGCCCCTGTTGGTATGGTTTCTTCCCCTGATCCGCCTGCTTCAGACTCTGCCCTCCCGGCTGGAATTATGGGTAATATGGCTTAGTGTGGCCTTCTCTACCACAGTTGAAACAAGTTATTGGAATCCGCAACTTGGTACATTCGGACTTGTAATGACCCGACTCCCCTCACTTGTAGGAGGTTAACCCTGGGGGCCTTGTACCTCCGTTGCTTGGCTTTCTAGTCACAGTAATGGCATTTGCCCCAGTCGGCTTGAACCTCTGTGCTGGGGACTGTCTCCTAAAGTTGCTTGACGTCGCAGGCCTCTTACTCTGCTCCAGTTGCTGCGCCGGTCTTTCACCAACTGATACTGTTCCATGTCTGATTCTGTGGCTGCAGCCCTCCGAACAAGATTGTCAAATTTCTGGATCCCAAGGGTATCATACGAGACCTCAGCCCTAGCCTCAGACCCTGCTAGAATTGCCTCGCCTTCTTGGCTTCATCAGTCACAAACTCCGATGCATATCTGGAGAGTTGTGTAAACTTCGTCCCATACTTCCGGACAGTCATGTTACCCTGCTGCAAGGCCAAAAATTCCATTGCCTTCTTTTCTTGCACATCCATTGGGAAGTAATGACTCCGAAATTCCTCCAAGAAGTCCTCCCAAGTAATAGGCTCATCGCCCAAGATCTGCTTCATAGAATGCCACCAGACTCCGACGTCTTTCTCCAACTTGGTAGTTGCTAGCTTTACCTTACTAGCCTCCGGGGTCTCCAACACTTCAAACGCCATTTCAATCTGCTGGATCCAATCATCAGCTGCATCGGGATCTGCCTTGCCTTCAAAGACAGGTGCTTTCATCCTCTTGAAGGATTCCACCAACTTGATAGCCTCTGGGACTTGCACTGCTTGCCCTACCCTTGTATTCCGGTTCACACTCGCTGCGACAAAAGTGTTAAGTGTCGGGTATACACGGGCCAACTCCGTCTCCAAATCAAGTCGGTTGCCTTTTCCGCTTGATCCCTCACCATTTCTAGTCCTTCTTCTGGCTATTTCTGGTTCATAAAACTTCATCAATCATGAAAGCAACAATAACATAGACTTTCTTCCAATAAAAATTACTCATTTACAAAATAAACTTCTTATATTCAGAAATAAAATTGGTCCATACATCCATACATAAAGAACACCAGAAAACTTCAAATCTTCCTACAGAACTTTAAACAAGTATAAAGCAGTCTAGAATTTACGGTTCCTCTTGGCTTTTCTGAGCTCTTCCCGTATATCATCTATTTCCTTCTGCATTCATTCGTATCTTTAACTGCATTCTTGTTTCCCCCAATAAGTTTTGTTGTCTAGCTGGTGAAATGCGGAGCATTCTGGTGACAAAACTTCTCGAGTTCCCATACTCGCTAACTCAGAGCGGCAATGTTTTGCTTATCCTCTGCATGATGCGCCTCCATGTGGGTAACTCTCTACTTGTGGATAATCAGCTGCTTACGGAGAGAAATGATGATATGATCCTTCTTGTTCCGAACTGGCTCTTCGTCTGAGGATTCATCTTGGGATTTAGGCGGAGGCGGAGTAATTTTTCGAGATTCTGGCAATTCTTCCTCTTCTTCTGGGTCTTCTTCCTCTTCAGGTTCTTCTTCCGGATCTTCTTCTTCTTCAGATCTTCCTTAAAGAATACTTCTTCTTCCACTTCTTCCAAAGGATTTTGGTTATCCGCCATCCTATAACAAAAGGGAGGTGAACACATCAGTGTATAGAGCAGCACAAATGTAAGTTGATACAACTATAACATTTAAATCTCTATAAACTAAACTCACACACCTAATGTCCACCCTAATGTGTTTTCGTTATAATTTTGGACTACTTGTTGAATTCGGCTCTGATACCATTCTGTCATGCCCCGAATTCCAAACACAGGAAATTCGTAGCACAAACAAGATCTTTCACTTCAACTTTGTATAAATTTACAAGGAATGTAAAACTTTTTTATTTACAATATTGTTCTTTACAATAACACAGCGGAAATGTATAAGTACAATACAACGTATGATAATGAAAGCTATTCAATCTTATGTCAACCCATCACAGTGACTTCAAGTCCATGCCAAATCCAATCCTGCAACTAGAAATCTGTGGGCACGTCAGTTGCATACAACTAATGCAATGCTATAATGCAGCGATTTCACAATCTTAACAATCACAAAGTTGAATGCAGAAAACATAAAAGTGACTATCCTAAATATGTCAGTGTATGATATGACCTAATGCCTAATGCAGACATTCGCACTGCGATGACACTAATGCATACTTGTTCGGATTCTATGTATCCCATACTACATAGGTCCGAGGGCAAGCCCTTAACGTACTCCACAATATAGAGTTTAATCCCTCGCTATGCAACCTACTACCATGACTACTAAGAGATTTAGACACTCTAAAAGTATTGGTTCTCGCCCCGAAATACTGGAGATCAATCCCACTCTGCGGATCATCCTGGAGCCTATTTCATCCCTCGTCCCGGAATACTGGGGATTGTCTCACTCCGCGAGTCATCCTGGAACCCTCACTGCACAAATGCCCCATGAGCTTTGCTCTCGTCCCGGAATACTGGAGATCAATCCCACTTCGCGAATCATTATGAGGCCTATTTCATCCCTCATCCCAGAATAATGGGGATTGTCTTGCTCCGCGAAACATCCTGGAGCCCTCATACTCACGTTTGCTCTCGTTTCATCATATCTCCAACTAGTGCATGTCCTTAAGTTTAAATTGTAGTTATTAAGACCTAAAGCTAGCTTACCCACCGGTTTTAAATCAAAACACTGAAAATGTTAGTCCACACTGGCTACTTCTCAAAGAGAAAGTTAACTCACACTGGATATTTCTCAAATTTCATATATCATAACCTGTCGGTATTCTGGATCCCATTTCACTCTAGAACAACCAACTATCTCAATAAAGAGATCACATAGGTTACATCTAACTTCATCATAAATATCTCATTCATTATTTGTAATACCCCGTATTTTCAAAAAATATAATAAATAAATATATATGTGGCTGATTGGTAATATTTATAGGAGGAGAAAGGTTGTGAAGGGGGCCCCACGGTCTGGAATAACAAAGCACAACACGTTGTGTGTGCTGTTGGTTGAGAAAGGGGTGATGACATCACCCCTGGGCAGGAGGGGCCCACCCATGGATTTCGGAAGGAAACTAGAAGAGATTGCTGCTTGGTCTTCATGACGTGGCATAGTTGAGTGGGCCCATGGGCTTTCAACTTGTGTACACGGGATTGAATTAAGGGGAGAGAGTATTAAATTAATCCCATATCAGGAGTATGCAAAAATTAATTGAGTATAAATAAAATTGCCTATGATCAAGAGTCACCTAATTGGGTAACCACCTTTTGAGAGGCAGCCTGTGGTGGGCAGTTGTACTACATAGTATCTAATTTGTCTTCTAAAAATAATAAAAATTGTCTGAGTATTGGGGCGGGGCGTTACATTATTCGTCATTTCTTCTTTACCTATTTTCTTTATGTTTATCATCTCAATGTAAATGAACACTTATAGCAACGCGATTGATCAAATTCTTGTAGACAAACACTCAGTTAACATTTCTGATTTATCACTTAACAATATTCAACAACTTTTTAATTGATAAACCCTTTACAAAATATCGCATGATTAGTATTTCAAATTCTTGCTTTTATTATCTCGTAATTTCACGTATAGCACCCTCTGCATGAGTTCCTAAAATTGTATTCCATTCTCAAAATTTTATATCATTTTAACATAAACAACCACCCTCAAATTTAGACTAAAAACTAGATTCATCTAATACATTGTCTAATGTAACTTGTAAATCTCTAAAATACATCTTAAAAATAATGTAGAATTATTTCCAAATGTTCTAATAATATTCTAAAAATATTTCCACAACTTCCTCCCATTTTTAAAACATGAAAAAGCCCAATAAATTTTAACGAAAAACAATCTGTGTACACCCAAGATCAAACCCAGGCGCACAACAAACCCAAACCACAACCCAAAGTGCACCCAACAACCAACTTGCCAACTCACTGTTGGTGTATAACTCTAAACATAATTGCCTTGTATGTTTTCGCTTACTGTTTGTGTAGTGCCCCGAATTTCCAATATGATATCTTAGAAATACGTTGCACAATTCCCAGTATCAACTTCAATTGCAATAGTAAATATAGCCAAAAACACAGATAATTTTATTTCAACTTTATTACTTTAATTATTTACAAAACACAGCGGAATACAAAACACCTTGAATTATAATCTTTTCTTTACAACACATTTTTTACAATTTACATAAGCTTTTTTAACATTCTAGCACAAGCATCCAAATCCCAAGCTATAAGCACCTATTTGTAAAACATGAGGCTAGAGATAACCCTAACCCCCAAAACTACAGGGGTCAGCCATAACGGTGTGAGTGACATAAAACAAGCAATATACATAGAACATAAAATTAATAAACAACATGTAACAATAGCAAGAATAAATGAAATAAGAAACATCAATTAATAAAACATGAAATCATCAAGGAATATAAGATAGTATTAAGTAACACATGAAAACATCAAGTGAATCTAGACTAAGTGTCAAGTATAGGAAAACAGAAAACAACAAGCATAAACTAAGTCAAGAAACATCAATGCTATATGCTAATTCTCTAATGCATACTTGTCGGATTCTAAACAATCCATACTACGTAGGTCCGGTGCAAGCCCTTAACGTTCTCCACTTATAGGGTTAGATTCCTCGTTATGCAACTAATCCTACTACGGTGATGGAAAACAAGATCCAGAATACTTCGCGAATAGGCACCACAGCCGTCAATGCGCAAGCATCATGTAAGCATAGCTCAAAAAATCGGAGAATCACCTCCCAATCGTGTACCCCACGAATAGGCTTGCAAGGTCCTCAACGTGCAGATACACCAGGTACATTCCGTGAATAGGCCTGCCGACCCTCGATACGCGAATATACCCTGCATGCTCCGTGAATAGGCCTACAGACCCTCGACACGGGAACATACAAATGTCCTCTCAAGACAGAACAACGAACAGTCCTGGAACGCATCCGTTGGACTAACAAAGCAGAGCATATACTTACGTTTTCCAAGTTCCATCACATCTCCACTAGTGCCTGTCCTTAGGTTGGTTATTATTAAAAACACAAAACTTCCCCTCTCTAAAGTTAGTGTATCCTGCCGGACTTAATTCCACAAAACAAACCAAGACCCCGCAGGTTTAAATCCACAAATCTCATCTGCCAGTTCACAGGACTCTCACTTAACTCCTAAAGATTCACAACTCATCCATCAAAACCAAAACTCATAAATCCATCGTCAAAATGATTATATGAAGAAACCTCTTAAATCAACAAAAATTCAAATCTTATATAAAATTCTGGAATCCAAATAAAATATTAAATCCATCAAATAACTGAAAGCCATATCTTTAAGTTGTAGAATATCACAAAACATCAATTCCTTTGAAAGCACGTATAACTCAAATAAGGTCCAAAAGAATACATTTAAAACTCCATCGTAAATAAAATATAATTCTCTGTAAACATTGAAAAGCATCTTTTAAAACAATATAATATTGAAAGAACAATCGTTCAAAAGATGCATCAGAAAACTCAAGAAAATATCAGTCAGAGCAGTAGCAGTCGACTTCATAAAGTAGTCAGTCGACTGTCCCGCGTGAAACCCAAACTCAAGAAAAACATCAAGCAGCGCAATGTCAGTCGACCGCATATTGTAGCCAGTCGATTGTCCCACGGAAAAAATCCGAATACTCAAGAAAACCACAATCAGAGTAGTAGCAGTCGACTGTGTAATCTGGACAGTCGACTGTCCCACAGGAAAATCCAACACTTAAAGGAAACATTAGTTCATAGCAGAGACAGTCGACTGTCCCGCAGGAAAATTTCAAGACTCAAGAAAATCCTTTAGCCAGGACCCCGATAGTCGACTGTCGACATTGGTTGGTCGACTGTCAGACCTCCAGACTGCAGTTTAAAGGTTGTGCATGTTTTAACCGATACACGATTCCACTTTGTAAAAACCACAAATTTGAAGAACTAATTTCCTGAGATAATTAATTGTAACTTGTATAACATATAGGAGTTATTAAAACACATCAAAACATATCAAGATCTCGAAATAGGAGTTTTACCCAAAAATCTTTCAAAACGTCTTATATACATATATGTTCGAATACGAATTTTAACATCAGTTTAGACTTCAAAAATCAATCAATAAGAGTAGTAAAGAGTTTAAAACTATCTCAGAACCAAAACAATTGAAATCCAATCAAAACTCCATCAAAACACACAAAAACCCAATTTCTTCGAAAACAACGAAATAAGATATATGTACACATGTTTGTGCGCCAAGAAAACTTCAAAACTCATCAATTAGAAATAGTGAAATATTTAGATTTAATCTCAGTACTAAAACCAATCATATTTAATTGAAACGTCTCAAAACTTCACAAAATCACGAAATCCCCAAATTGATCATAATGCATAGATTTAAATCTAAACTCCTTTTTCTCAAAACTCCATGACTTAATTCATAGATCCAATAGCCATTAAATTCATCCACAATCATTCATAATAAATTATCCATGCATATAAGCATCATAATAAACACTAATCAAGTTTCTACTCAACGAAAAACCCCCAAGTATAGTTATGCATTTATACAAAAGTAAAGGTAATCTTTTTATCCACTTTATGCAATACCATCATACAACATTTCTCAAAAAGTCAAAACAGCAAATATGTGAGGGAAAACAACCTACTCATGATTTCTATTCAGTTCTTTAACAATCTCAAGTCAACAAATTAGGGTTTCAATTATCAATAATATAATTTCATGAAAGGATTCACATTTAATTCATTTACTCATCAAAACTTCACATATCATCATACAAACTCCTAGCATGCTTTCTAATTGATAGATCATCACATACAACATACATAAAATAAAAAAAAAACAAAACAAAATATGTCACTCACCTTGTTGAAGAGATCAAACGAAGATAATAAAGCAATACGAAAAATCCCTCCTTCGCAAGAAATCCAAGATCTTTTGCTTAAAAACTCCAAAAAAATAAAATAATGAAATCCCTTGTGTTGTACAGCGAAAGACGGCTGCACTCCACCCTTAAATAGGCCGGGATCCAAGGTTTTAGGGTTTTGAACACATTTGCAGAAATACTCCTTTTAAAACACATCTTTACATATATAGATCCATATACTTGGAAACTTGATAAAACCAATTTATTTGAGATTTAAAAACAAAAAAAACCATCATAAAGACAGCCGGCACTGTTAAAAAGCCCAGAAAACGAATTTGTACTTTTACCCCCTCAAAATGACAATTTTGCAAAAAGAACATCTTTTATCGAAACTTGTAAAATAAATCAAATTCATCAAAACAAAAGGTAAACATTTTAACCCTGAGTTGACTAGGCATTATACCCAGCCCAAAATCCAAAAATCTGGAGTATTCACCCCAATTGATAATTTTGCACAAAAGTCCTTCTTTTTGTAATATTTGCAAATAGGTCCAATAATTATCGAAAAAATCTAGAAAAATCACAAATAATCTCAAATAATAAATAATGAGTTTTACCAAAATAATTTCTAACTTTGAACTTTCCAAGAAAACATTTGCACGTGTTTTGCACGTGTAAAAAGGGTAAATCTTCATAAAAATATTTATTAAATCTCCAAAAATAATTTTAGTTAATTTATAAATCTTAAAAACAATATTTAAAAATAAGGGGTACTACAGTTTGATACTTTCTCAGAGTTTTCAAAAAAAAGAAAAACCTCCACTGGAGCTCGACCCCGTGACCACAAGTCGCTGTACACAGCACCTACACCGAAATACTAAGAGCAGGCAGTCAAGCCTACTAATCTGATTATACTACTATTGCAATTCTTTTATTGCAACTCTCTATTTTCAAATTACTTTAAAACTTCGATTTCGTATTCGCTATGCATTATTATTTCTAATCATTTTCAGAAAATAAGTTCCCTCATCATTAGTGTATTAGCCCGAAATAAATCCTATAACAATCTATTCCCAAAGTATAAGGAAATTATTGCCCAACTTGCATGAATTGTCCATAGTTCTACAACTTGAACTATATAAATTATTGTTCTCTATACAACTACATTTTTTAGGGGGAAGTTTTTCAATTACTACATTGTATATAGAGAAATTTAATTTCATGGGTTTATTTTATAAACTCTCCACTATATAAGCATTCTATAAAACTCCTATTAATTCAATTAGCTAATTAAGTATGTACTAATAATTTTACTAGAGATGTTACTTTACACACACATGTCAATTTCATTATCCATTTACATATTTCTAACATGCACAATTACTAACATTTTAGAAACTAATGAAAATCTAACACATTCACATACTAACTATGACTAAGAGTGCACAATTAAAACTCTAGAAAACTTCTACACTTATACACACCAATTAAATTAGCATCTACACATGTCATGGCTAATCAAGCACAATCTACTGAAATTTAGAAGACAATGAGAACACTCACCTCAAAATAGATCTCCTAATGGTTGAATCCTTAGCAAAATGCCTCAAAATCCACCACACTAGCAAATCCCGCAAGCTCTCCTCCTTGGATTTCCGAAAGCAACTCCTTGACTCTCTCTCTTCTCTCTGTCTTTTTTTATTTGATTTGTGTCCATATATGGCTAAAGTCAAAAGGTATTTATAGAGTGAAATAATGAGTGGTTATAATAACTCCCCACCTCCTAAAAGAGCTCCCCACTCACACACTAACACACCCACTCTCCCCTCTCTCACATTGGCCAGACAATCATGGAAAGAAG
Organism: Hemerocallis citrina; assembly: GCA_017893485.1. Classification (NCBI taxonomy): domain Eukaryota; kingdom Viridiplantae; phylum Streptophyta; class Magnoliopsida; order Asparagales; family Asphodelaceae; genus Hemerocallis; species Hemerocallis citrina. Next base: position 396,625,565 of record CM030358.1, read on the forward strand.
ACCATGTGCACGTGCACATTATGTGTGTGCACACTTCTTCATACAATTTCATTATTAGTTTTTAATTAAATTATGTGTGTATGTTACACATTGTAATGTATACTAGTTTATCTAAATTTTAAATCAGAGTTCATCAATGTTGAATGCACACATACTATTTTGGGGCTTTAATTTATAACAGTTTTAATGTGTTACAAAATATAGATTTAAGCCTAATTGATTTTTATTAAAATTTACCACACACTAGTGACTTGTAAAATGAGAGAAATTCTCATGACTCGAGAGAATTTCATTAATCGACACGTGCACAAAATTACGGGTAAAGTACATGCAAAAGAAAATATTAAAAATAAATAGTTTCGAGGATGTTCCAGGAGGCGATCCGAGGCGCTGTGAATTATCATGAGGGTTTTAAACCCTTCAATGTGATTAGCAGGATTTGACTCTCCGTCATAAGTCTCAAATGCTAGAGGCTTGAAGTTCTTTGAATGGGGGCTTCAAGGATGTAGGCCGATAAGGGCGGTTGAACCAGCTTGTACCTCCAGTTAGAGTGTTAGACTACCTCCCATCTTCGCCAATCAGGGCGAGGCGGTCTTCCATGTCTTGCAGTCATTTGAGGACCATGTCTTCATATCCCTCAAATCGGGTTGACCCATGGAACTCTTCGTTTCTGACCCTTCTGGAATGGTGGTCGTCAGTATGGTGCTCTCTCCGGGCACCTCCTCGGATAACCTAGAGGACCTCATTCTTAAATTCGGAACTCAGCCCTCGTCACGTGGCCTCCCTCTTCATGGCCATTTGGTGGCTAGAGATCTCTAGGGGAATTGCTGCACCCCCCCTCTCCCGACCGTGGGAGGAATGACAGCTTTAGCTTGGTTGGTGGTTAGAAGGTGCCTCATTTCTCGATCGACTGAGACGATTTTGAAGGTCTTCCTCATTCAGCCGGTTGTTCATGATGTTTCGGAGGTTGGGAACCACGGGGGGCTCGGTCCTTCGAGCTACTCAGCGGGAGGTACTTGGAGCTGGAGCCTGTAGGCGCTTGATCCGCTGCTGTTGTAATCCTTGAGTGGTTGCCTGGATGCACGAAGGAAGAGGAGGAGGTGGAAGGTCGGCATGGCGACCCGTGGTAACGGTTATCTTGGCCTTAGGGCCATAGATGTCTGTTACAGGGGAGGGTCTGAGTCAAAGGCTCAGATCTATTTTCCCACAGATGGCACCAATCTGATGCTACTATTTTTCAGGTGTGGATGCAACAGATAGTGAGTTATTTTGTTGAAGAGGAAACTCAGATCTCAGCCGTAGATCTGACCCTGATGTAAGACTAGTATGAGTGGGGTGTCTGGGCACAACGACTGCCGAAGACTTGCAAAAAAGTCTAAAACACCGAGAGGGCTACTGGTGATAGACCTTTAAGTCAGTAATCAACGGTTTGAAGGGCTATTAAGTGGTAAAATGTGATTACCTCATAACAATCCAGGGGAATCTGTATTTATAGGTCAGAGAAAACCTGTTATAGAAAAATTTCCTACTGCCTACTTAGATCCCGCTGATTATGGAGCAGTTAATCATTCCCTGATTCTAGGGGGTTGGATTTATTGACTGCATAGCTTCTCCCACCAAACTAGGCTGAACTGGTGGGCCTATACAAAAGGCCTACGAAATGCGCTCGGGCCCGGAGTTGCTCATGAGATTACTTATCCAGTTCATGTCTGTCTCGTGATCTACACCAAGATCAAACGGTGGGGATTAGCCATAATTTTTCCCCATATCAATATTTATGGCACGTTTGGAAGGCACATTGTAAAGTTGTTTTTGAAAATAAGTCAATACATTCCTCATCTACCATTAACATGGTCCTCTCCTAGATCCAGTGGTCTTCCGGGACATATAGAGGAGGTCAAAGACTACCTGCTAGGCAAGAAAAAGCAGAGTCCTAGCAGCCACCTCTGGCCAATACCTTGAAGACAAACATGGACGCAGCTGTTGGCTCCAATATGGCCTGCACTGGGGTGGTTTGTAGGAATTCCCTTGGGCAAGTTATGGTAGTGGAAACAAGGCAAATTACGACCAATGATACCGAGACTGCAGAGCCATTCTCCTTATTATATGGAATTAAATTGGTGGGCACCATGTTCAGGGGCGGAGGCAGTAATGGGCCAGGGGGAGCAGCCGCTCCCCCTGGATTTTGCCTGGTCCTTTTAAAAGCCCAAAGCATTAAAACCCTGCTCCCCCTCACTCGGCCCAAATCGCTCCCCTCCTTAGCCCAATCCCATGCTCCCGCTCCTTGGACCAAGCCCCTGCTCCTCTTCTACCAATCCCCCGATCCGCTCCCCTTCTTTCTTCTTTTCTTTCTTTCAGTGCTCGAAACCCTAGCTGCTAGCTCTCTCAGCCTCTCTCATTTAATCTGGCCTCCACTGAAACCCTAGCTCTCTCTTCTTTCTTAAAATCAAAATCAAAATCAAAACCCATAACCCTAACCCTAAAAACCATGTCATGCTCGGTGGCCATGGCGAGCTCCCCGGTCTTCTCCCCCTCACGCCTCCCCCTCACCTGCAAAACCGCCACCTCCCCCTCGCATCCCGAAAGCCTAACCCGAACCCTTATCCCAAACTCCCCCTCCCCCTCCTCCACTTCCCCCGTCAAGTCCCCTTTCAAGTCCTCCTGCTTCAAAGCCTCCCTCTTCAAATCCCTGTCTTCGCCGACGAAGGCGGAGGCGAACGGCCTGAAGAGGAAGAGACCAGCGATGAGGATCGACATACCGGTGTTGGTGGAGGATGCATTGAGGTTTGAGATGGAGAAGGTGGGGTCGGATGGGAGGATTGGTTTAGAGTCGATCTCGTTCTTCGTGTTGATTCGCAATTGGTAGTGTGTTCAACTCTCACTGTGTTTTTTGAGATATAAAGTTGGAATTTTTATTGTAGAGGAGTGTCTATAGTTTGGTAGGTTTTGTAGTGAAATAGTTTACATGCATTTTGCTATTCGGGAATAGCTCAAGCAAGGTAGTTACTATCAAAAAATTGGGAGAATTAGAAAAAGGATCATCTATAGTTCTAATAAAAACCTAGTAAAAATGCACGCTGGGGTAGTTTTTGTGAAAATAAATGTTGTTCATATAGGCAATTGGAAGGTACTGAATGATATTGTCAACTTGTAATGTTGCAAAATTATCTAAGTCGGGAGGATAAACATTAAGAAACTATCATATTACTCTTTTTCAGAGAGTTAATGATTCTTATCAGGCTACAGCTGGATGAAAAAGTATAGTATAATTATCTAAGCCCGATTCTTATGATTTTTTTCCCTACATTTTTATCGGAACACTGCATATAGTATAATTATCTAAGCCCGATTCTTATGATTTCGCTCCCGCTGGATGAAAATCCTGGCTCCGCCACTGACCATGTTAGAACACCAAAATATTGTGGAAGGGGATGCTTCAAATGTCGTTCAGTGGACACAAAACCTGCAGTCAACCCCGCCTTAGCATTTGGCCCACCTTATTTATGAATGCAGACACAGACTTGCGGTATCGCCTTGGTGTAGAATTTCAAATGTTAGGAGAAATTGCAATGTTGCTGTCCACGTGGTGGCAAAATTTTGTTTAAGATATAATCTCTTTAGTAGTTGACATCCCCACAACATCCCTCCTCAGATGAGAGCGGAGTGGTGCTCTATTTGTACTAATTCCGGCTTCAACTAATGGATATTCCATTTCCAACAAAAAAAAACTAGGATGTGGACTGTACAGATCATGCAAAATGCAAAACGTATTAAATGATCAATAAAAACACTCCACATCACCTTTATTTGCCACATCAGCATGTCATTAATTGTCCACGTAAGTACTCATTAGTTAACAAATAACTCTCTTAATTAACTCACACTTAACTTTACTTTTAAAAAATTACCATACTTAAATCCTGACCCTTTCACCTGAATCACCTTCTTTACTGATTAACTGAAAAAAGAGAAACAACAACACACCTCACACCTGAATCAATGCTTGGAATTTTTTTTTCCCCTTTTTTTGCAATAGCAACCTATTTGTTTTGGATCTTCAAATTATTATTTTTGATTATATGGATAGAACTCAAAAGAGTCTCACTATAGTCTATATATATACATACAAACAAGTTAAAGTACAAGCATACAAATACAGCATGAACGGTGGATGCTTCACAAAGTATCACCAGAATCCAACAACATAAGTAGAAAAACAGAACACTACTGCCAAGAAAAATAGAAGAAAAATTACAAACTTCGACAGAAAGAGAACAAAAAAGATGCCAACAAACAGTGCACTAACGCAGCAAGCATCAAAACAAGTAAGGCATCCAGTACACAGGCCCAAAAGAACGCAGGAAAAGCTTAAATATGGCAACAATGCAGATGAGCAAATCAACCAGTAAAGGATCTTCAAAGTATTATTGACTAGTAATTTATACGTGCGATGCATGTCCTAAATATATGCTTTTTAAAGAAAAAACTTCGTTTTAGTCTCACCTCGAACCTAAGACCTTTTTCATATTAATTATGTACGCGAAATACATGTAAGTTGGTATGTTTACAAAGGACAACTCCAACTCTCCCATTTTAATATTAGAGATTAGAGATTAGTGATATTGATGTTTTTTGTCGGTGATAACATAGTACTTAATGTAGAATAGTTTCACTATGAATCACTTTAGTTGTTCAGTTGTGTGCAGACAGACTCATGATTTCTGATGCATCCACTTAAAAACTTCTCTGGCCAAAAATTCAAAGATTTAGATATATCAGCCTAATTAAGAACTAGTAATATTATTCAGCGACTAAAGCAGGCATCTTATACGTACGAGGCATACTAAGAAATTGGTTCAATGAGAGGCAAACTACATTAGCTTTTCATTGAAATTTAGACAAGCATCTTCGATACATTCAAATTTGCAACCTCTCTTACAGATTTAAACTTCATCAAAACAGGGCCGGCCCCACCCTTGAGGCGGGTGAGGCGGCCGCCTCAGGCCCCCGGCATTTTTGCAATTTTAGAGACCCAAAATTTGTAATTTTTTTGTAAATATAGGAACATATTTTGCGCGTAAAAGAAAAATACTCTTATTAGGGCCCAAAAAATGATTATTTGAACTTTTAAAAAAAAATTAAAAATTATTTGGATTTAGGCTTGAAGACTTGAATTGAACTTGAGACTTTAACTTTGGGTGATTTAAAACAAATTTATATATTTTGCATATTTTGCTTTCAATAATGTGCAAAAAAAAAAATTTGTGTGTTTATGAGGGGGCCATTTCAAAAGTTCGTCTCGGGCCCCGGGAACTCAGGGCCGGCTTGCATCAAAATGATAATCATAACTTCACCAAAATGAAAAAAATGGAAAGAAAATAAATGTAACATCCCCATTGCTTTCGTCGAAGGAGGCGCAGAGATTCTACAGGAGGTGGTGGGTGAGAAAGTGGTGGAGGCGATGATTTAGGTGGGAGGCGAAGAACATGGAAGATTAGCTAAGTAAGGTAGTTTTTCTTTTTCAGTAAAATAAGATATGGTGATTAACATTTTCCAAGACTTACTGTATCAGAAAATACCTGAAAAAGGCGATCTTGAATCCTCATCTTCTTCCATCAGTCTCAGCCCAGATCCGTCGTCCACAGCTCCCTATCGCCCTCCTTCCCTTCTTTAAAGTTGTAAAGCGTTTCTTTCCCTTCACACCCATCTTCTTTTTTCCTTCTTTCAACTTCCTTTTAGATTCGCCCCTTCAGACGCTTGGCGAGTGCTGACGCTGCCTGAGGCCTTCTCAGCTAGCTGCATTGTTGTCCTCCGTCTCTCTCGTCCCTGGCTTCTCTCAGGCTGCAGCTCCTCTTCCGTAGCTTCTCATCGCGGGGTTGTTGTCCCGCAGCCTAGGAGCTCGCTTTCCATCATTCGGGACTCCACGCCGTTTCTCCTCCCTCTCTAGCCGTGCGACGAGTCCTCCGTCTTTAGCTGGTTCCGCGTGCTGCTTCCCCGGTGTGCGCCGTCACCATCCACCCTTCTACTGTACCTATTCCAGGCTCCCACTGTAAGTATTCTTACCTGTCTCTTGGATCTGGCGGTGTTTATTCAATTATCGGGGAGGCGTTGTTTTTTCTATTGTCACTCCTTAGTCGAGGATCTATTTCCTACGGTCTGTTTCCTCTAGTTAGTAATTGCTACTACTCCTCCTGTGTGCGGTAGTGATTACCTAGGGGGGAGTTTTTCTTCTAGTATCTCGACTGGAATTTATGTTATTTGTTCTTCCACTTCTCCTGTAGCTCAGCACCGTTAGTGGTTGCTTCAGCTCCTACCTATTCCCTGAGCATCAGTTAGCCCAATTTCTGTTAATTTAGTTATTCTTCGCATTTTCAATTTCATCTCCCACCCCTTTTTTCTCTCTATTTTGTGGGTGTAGTTGCCCCCCTGTATACTGCACTGGTTTGTTCCTTTGGTTGTGGTGTTTTGGTGCATTCAGACCTGTACTGTATCTGGTACTTTTGTCCATTGCCTTATACTTTGTTGGTGGATTGCCTTAAGGCATTTTTGCGCTGTTTTCAGCCATGGATCTCACAGTGCCTATTGCTAGACCCAATGGCTTAGTATCGGTTCGGATATTGAAGAGCGAATTGCCTTCTCCACTTATAGCTAACACCTATCATTCTCGGTGCTCGCCCAGCTCCACTATCTCACCTACTCCTGGTAGGTCCGACCTTCTTCTGGCCTGTTTCAGGTGCCTGCTTTCAGGGCAATTTAAACATGAGTGCGTGAATAAAATGAAGTGCTTTTTTGTGATAAGTTTGGTCACTCGCGCAGTCGTTGCTATTCCCTCCAAAAGCTCCTTGGATTTCCCAGAGGCCTGCCAATTCCGACCAAACTCTTATCCTTTCTTAACTACCCCCTCTTAAAGCGCAAGCTTCATGTTAGCTTAGCTAAGAAGTGGTGTCCTCATTCGGGTGAGGAGCTAGACTCCTTGGCAGATGTTACAAGTCCAGCTTGGAACCCCTCTAAATCTTCCTCAGCGTTTGGTGATTCGAGTGCTACTCTTCACCCTCCTAATATTGCCAACCTCTTTAAGGATCGTAAGGTTTATACGAAACTTATCTCCTACCCTCGGTTGGGTTTCCACAAGGCTTGTACACATTCATCTTCAGTGGTGTCTTCATTAAGATTGAATTTGGGTAAAAATGAAGGTTTGTTTAAACCCTTTGTCTCTTGCCATTCTAGGCGTCGTAGTGTGATGGGGCTCACCCTGCATCGCAGCTTTTCGGACCCTCTTGTGCCTACTGCCAATGCTATTAGTCATCTTAAGGCACCTTCTTTAGTGTATAATCTTCCTTGTTCTATGATGATCTCTTCACCCATACTTACTAAGTTCTCCCTTCATTTTCCGGGATGCATCTTTTCGTTGTATCAAGATTTAGGGGTTCAATCTTGGATCCATCATCTCCTCATGGGAGTTTGGCATAACCTGCACTGTAGCGCCCCGAATTTCTAAATACGAAACTTTAGAAAATACGTGGCACTTTCCCAGCGATCCACTTCAATGTAACAACATACATAGCCAAAAACTCAAATCATTTTATTCCAAAATCTTATTACAATAATCTTTAACATTTCAGCGAAAATACAAACACTTTAAATTTACAACAATTCCTTTTACAAAACTCTTCTTACAACAATTTACACAAGGCTCTATTATAATACTCATAATCTCTATAGCTAACCCAAGCATCCAAGCCTCCAATTCTAAGCAACCTGCAACATGTGAGGCTAGAGTTGAACCCTAACCCCCAAAACTACGGGGTCAGCCATAAATGGTGTGAGTGATATAAACAACGAACATAAATAAATAATAAACATAAATTCTCAACAACACGTACTGAACTAAAATACATAAACTGAACATGTAATAAGAAACAAGAACGATAGGCCAGTACATGCGTGAAACTGAGTCGAGAAACAATACCAACGATCAAGTATCCATCAATCAATTACTCTCAAAATATGTACAGCTCAACTGTACGGTACAGTCGACTGTCTTAGGAACCAGTCGACTGATCCGAGCAAACAATAATCCTCACATCTCAGAGTATGTCCAACTGTCAACAAATCTCAGCACCTCAGTACAAGTTCAACGATCAATCACTAACAATGCCATAGATCGGATATCCATATATCCATCTACAAACAACTAAAAGGGTATAGATCGAATACGAACCCGGTATGCCAAGACACCGACGTACATATCCATCTACAAACAAACTAAGAGGGTATAGATCGAATACGAACCCGGTATGCCAAGACACCGACGAACATATCCATCTACAAACAAACTAAGATGGTATAGATCGAATACAAACCCGGTATGCCAAGACACCGACGAACATATCCATCTACAAACAAACTAAGATGGTATAGATCGAATACGAACCCGGTATGCCAAGACACCGACGAACATATCCATCTACAAACAAACTAAGAGAGTATAGATCGAATACGAACCCGGTATGCCAAGACACCGACGTACATATCCATCTACAAACAAACTAAGATATCAAGAACCCTCAAGATCATGAAAACTCATCAGCGCCAGTCGACTTATGCTATAGTAAGTCGACTGCCCCGAGAACCAATATCCAAGATTTTACAAGTGCAGTAAGTCGGCTTAATCAACCATCAGTCGACTTACCCGAAACAATTATCAATAATTCTCAAGAAACAATCCAAGTGCTAATCAGTCGACTTAACAAATCATCGGTCGACTATCCCAACGAGCAACTCAATACTTTACAAACAGAATATTCAGCAGTCCAGTCGACTGAATAGGGTTTCAGTCGACTGTCCCGAACGAATCCTCAAAAGACTAAATGTACAAAAGTAGAGTCATACCAGTCGACTGATACGTAGTCCCAGTCGACTGTCGACCTACAGATCTCACAAATTAGGTCTGTCATCAATGATTCATACTGGAGTCTATCTCAATATCAAATTTCTTTCTCAACTCAAATCTAATCCAATTCGTAATCCCAAGTTCCAGAGATTCATCCATCCATTTTCTTATTTTCATAACTATACTCGAATCTTATCATGTTTCAAGCAAATCAAGAATTGTCAATCGAGATCTACTAATCTTTCATGGATCTCACATACATACTACGAATAACAATCATGGCATCGATTTCATACAAAATACGAAAATATCAAACAAAACAGCATGCAACATACACATACACAAAACAAGTCCATATCACTCACCTTTTAGAATCAAGAAGAATCCACAAAAAGCCTTCCTTTGCTAGATCCAAGAACTTCTTCTCCAATCACCAAGAAAATAGTAATATATTAAATCTGGAGTTGTGCAGCGAATGACGGCTGCACACCCTCTTTTATACAGGCCGGGATTGAAGAAATTAGGGTTTTGAAGTACTTTTGCAAAATAGTCCCTTTTCCAATTTATTACTTCACATATATAACCTTTCTTAGTTAAAATATGTTAAATAAGTCAAAACTAAATAAAATCTTTTTACCAATAAGTTTTCCAACAACCCAGCACGGTCCAGAGATAAGAAAATCCCGGATTTACACTCAGGGTGGCAATTTTGCACAAAAGCCCTCCCTTTTGTAATATTTGCAAATACCTCATAAAATATTCATAAAAATCCAGAAAAATCCGAAATAATATCTAATAATACATATTCTATTTTCCAATCAAAATATTTGACCTTTACCTTCCAGAAAAATATTTGCACTAGATTCTACATAAATTCCATATTTGCAAAAACACCCTTTTTGTTTAAATCTTCACCAAATCGACTTTAAATGAAATCTAAATATATTTAAATTTAAATGCTAACCATGGGAAACCAAAATATCAGTAAAAATGATTTTTCATAGTTTATTTAAGATTCAAACAACTTTTTACATAAAAGCCCCTCTCTTTCGAGATATTTGTAAAAATAGTTTCTTTATTCAGAAAAATCCCAAAATTTAGAATAAACTCTATAATAAGTATGAGAACTCATCAAAAATATCAAATTATATATTTACACCAAAATTATTTGCACGTGTTTCGCACGTGTAAAAGGATAAATCTTTAGAAAATATTTTATTAAATTTCCAGTAAATCATTTTAATTCTTTTTCAAATATAAAATTAATATTTGAAAAATACGGGGTTCTACATTACTCCCTCCTTAGAAGTGTTCTGTCCTCAGAACTACGGCTAATGAGGTCCGAACAACCCACTAACAATAGTTGAAAACTCATGGGTAGAAGCATAAATCTTTAGGAAATACAATCACATCAAAGAATGCATTCTAACAAAACAAATTCATCACACAAAATAAGCACAATCATGTAAGGAATTCAGAAAAGACAATCTTCCGCTGCGTGACTCTGATAACGCCACGCTGCAACAACCACTGAACTTCTGCATCCAACTCTGACCTTCTGCTTCATCCCTCCAAGAATCAGTGGCCACTCCCTCCTTAGAAAGGACATGACTAAGGATAGCCACCTCAAGACCTTGCTTAGAAACACCTCAAGATCCACACTAAGACTAGCAATAAATGGGCTACACAATTGTATGCAAGAAACAGTATCAAATAAAACTTTACCTTTATTCCACTAATCCAAATAAATTTGTTACATGAAGATAATACTCAATCCTCAATTATTCCAAAATAAAGTTTCACTTAATACAAAAGAATAAATTCTTGCACACGCAGATCATTCTTCTGGGTTGCCCACATCTTCCTTAGTCAACGCGAACACTCGCCCCTGCTTCGGATCCTTGTCTTTCTCTGCATTCTCTTTCTTCAGTTGTGGACATCGTGGTCGAATGTGTCCTTCTTGACCACAATGAAAGCAAGTCTGCTTTGCCAACTTCGGACATTCCCTCCTTTTATGTCCTGCCTGCTTACAGTAAAAACAAGTCACCCCCTGAGTTGCCGGTACCTTCTGCACTGGATCATTGGACTTGTTCTGCTTCACTGGGAATTCCTCCCCTTCCTGATCTTCTGCTGGCCTCTTCTTCTTATTCCAAGTCTCTTGCTTTACCCAGGACTGATCCATATCTTCCTCGGTCATAGCTGCTCTCCTGACCAGCTTGTCAAATCTTCTAATGCCCAATGGAACCATCCTTGACCTCAAGTTTGGCCTCAAGCCCTGCTCAAACTTTTTGGCCTTCTTTGCTTCGTCCACGACCAACTCTGGTGCATACCTTGAAAGTTGAGCGAACTTTGTCTCATACTCCCGAACAGTCATGCTCCCCTGCTGAAGGTTCAAGAACTCAGTCGCCTTCTTCTCCTGAACATCAAGAGGAAAGAAGCGATCTCTGAACTCCTCCAGAAAAGCTTCCCATGTCAGCTGCTGATCTCCCAAATTCCTCTTCAACGACTCCCACCAAATACCAGCATCTTTCTCGAGCTGCATCGAAGCTAACTTCACCTTGCTAGCTTCAGGAGTCTCTGACACTTCGAAGATCGTCTGCATCTTCTTAATCCAATCATCTGCTGCGGTTGGATCAGCTTGCCCCTCAAAGACCGGCGGCCTCATCCTCTTAAAGGATTCAATCTGTTTAATGGGGTCAGCATTCACCAATCCATGTCCAGCTCCATGATTTGGCGGCAGATTCTGCTGCTGCGCCTGCTGCTGCGCCACATTGAGTGCCATCAGCGTATTCAACGTCTGATATACTTTAGCGAATTCAGCCTCTAGGTCAATTCCCGTTCCTCGAGAACTACCCGATCCATCCTCATTATTGCCTCCATTCCTGCCCCTGGGTGCAACCATTTTGAATACTGCAAAACGAGGGTAGAGTTAGAGCATCACACACACAATTCAAACTCACATCAATATCCTATGGCAAACCATAATCATACCATGACCTCAAACAAAACATCATATTTTAACTCTATGTGATACTCACACTCTAATGTCCACACCTAGGTACTCACTCTCTAGTGTCCACACCTAGGTTGGTTTTCATACTATGTCTATTATTATCATTGAAGCATGCTCTGATACCAATCTGTAGCGCCCCGAATTTCTAAATACGAAACTTTAGAAAATACGTGGCACTTTCCCAGCGATCCACTTCAATGTAACAACATACATAGCCAAAAACTCAAATCATTTTATTCCAAAATCTTATTACAATAATCTTTAACATTTCAGCGAAAATACAAACACTTTAAATTTACAACAATTCCTTTTACAAAACTCTTCTTACAACAATTTACACAAGGCTCTATTATAATACTCATAATCTCTATAGCTAACCCAAGCATCCAAGCCTCCAATTCTAAGCAACCTGCAACATGTGAGGCTAGAGTTGAACCCTAACCCCCAAAACTACGGGGTCAGCCATAAATGGTGTGAGTGATATAAACAACGAACATAAATAAATAATAAACATAAATTCTCAACAACACGTACTGAACTAAAATACATAAACTGAACATGTAATAAGAAACAAGAACGATAGGCCAGTACATGCGTGAAACCGAGTCGAGAAACAATACCAACGATCAAGTATCCATCAATCAATTACTCTCAAAATATGTACAGCTCAACTGTACGGTACAGTCGACTGTCTTAGGAACCAGTCGACTGATCCGAGCAAACAATAATCCTCACATCTCAGAGTATGTCCAACTGTCAACAAATCTCAGCACCTCAGTACAAGTTCAACGATCAATCACTAACAATGCCATAGATCGGATATCCATATATCCATCTACAAACAACTAAAAGGGTATAGATCGAATACGAACCCGGTATGCCAAGACACCGACGTACATATCCATCTACAAACAAACTAAGAGGGTATAGATCGAATACGAACCCGGTATGCCAAGACACCGACGAACATATCCATCTACAAACAAACTAAGATGGTATAGATCGAATACGAACCCGGTATGCCAAGACACCGACGAACATATCCATCTACAAACAAACTAAGATGGTATAGATCGAATACGAACCCGGTATGCCAAGACACCGACGAACATATCCATCTACAAACAAACTAAGAGAGTATAGATCGAATACGAACCCAGTATGCCAAGACACCGACGTACATATCCATCTACAAACAAACTAAGATATCAAGAACCCTCAAGATCATGAAAACTCATCAGCGCCAGTCGACTTATGCTATAGTAAGTCGACTGCCCCGAGAACCAATATCCAAGATTTTACAAGTGCAGTAAGTCGGCTTAATCAACCATCAGTCGACTTACCCGAAACAATTATCAATAATTCTCAAGAAACAATCCAAGTGCTAATCAGTCGACTTAACAAATCATCGGTCGACTATCCCAACGAGCAACTCAATACTTTACAAACAGAATATTCAGCAGTCCAGTCGACTGAATAGGGTTTCAGTCGACTGTCCCGAACGAATCCTCAAAAGACTAAATGTACAAAAGTAGAGTCATACCAGTCGACTGATACGTAGTCCCAGTCGACTGTCGACCTACAGATCTCACAAATTAGGTCTGTCATCAATGATTCATACTGGAGTCTATCTCAATATCAAATTTCTTTCTCAACTCAAATCTAATCCAATTCGTAATCCCAAGTTCCAGAGATTCATCCATCCATTTTCTTATTTTCATAACTATACTCGAATCTTATCATGTTTCAAGCAAATCAAGAATTGTCAATCGAGATCTACTAATCTTTCATGGATCTCACATACATACTACGAATAACAATCATGGCATCGATTTCATACAAAATACGAAAATATCAAACAAAACAGCATGCAACATACGCATACACAAAACAAGTCCATATCACTCACCTTTTAGAATCAAGAAGAATCCACAAAAAGCCTTCCTTTGCTAGATCCAAGAACTTCTTCTCCAATCACCAAGAAAATAGTAATATATTAAATCTGGAGTTGTGCAGCGAATGACGGCTGCACACCCTCTTTTATACAGGCCGGGATTGAAGAAATTAGGGTTTTGAAGTACTTTTGCAAAATAGTCCTTTTTCCAATTTATTACTTCACATATATAACCTTTCTTAGTTAAAATATGTTAAATAAGTCAAAACTAAATAAAATCTTTTTACCAATAAGTTTTCCAACAACCCAGCACGGTCCAGAGATAAGAAAATCCCGGATTTACACTCAGGGTGACAATTTTGCACAAAAGCCCTCCCTTTTGTAATATTTGCAAATACCTCATAAAATATTCATAAAAATCCAGAAAAATCCGAAATAATATCTAATAATACATATTCTATTTTCCAATCAAAATATTTGACCTTTACCTTCCAGAAAAACATTTGCACTAGATTCTACATAAATTCCATATTTGCAAAAACACCCTTTTTGTTTAAATCTTCACCAAATCGACTTTAAATGAAATCTAAATATATTTAAATTTAAATGCTAACCATGGGAAACCAAAATATCAGTAAAAACGATTTTTCATAGTTTATTTAAGATCCAAACAACTTTTTACATAAAAGCCCCTCTCTTTCGAGATATTTGTAAAAATAGTTTCTTTATTCAGAAAAATCCCAAAATTTAGAATAAACTCTATAATAAGTATGAGAACTCATCAAAAATATCAAATTATATATTTACACCAAAATTATTTGCACGTGTTTCGCACGTGTAAAAGGATAAATCTTTAGAAAATATTTTATTAAATTTCCAGTAAATCATTTTAATTCTTTTTCAAATATAAAATTAATATTTGAAAATACGGGGTTCTACATGCACTCTTTTCCCCTCAAATTTTCTAGTGGCATCATCGAAGACGGAGCTAGCATGCCTGTCCATGCAGCTATTTCGTCCTCATTGGTGAAGGTAGACCTTCCCCTGGTTAAGCGGAAATACAATAAGAAAGTCTTCAATAAAGTGCAGATACGTGTGAGTGCTCATATTCTTGCTAGGAGAGTAGCTACTGTATCGACTCTTCAGCTTGTGCACAGTTGAGTTTTGGTTTCTGAAGGCCTTCCTCGGTGTTAGCAGTCAGGCTTATCATTTTTGTGCTGCTAGAGTGCTCTTGGCTTGCCGAGTTGATTATTGCCCGTTATTCCTTGCCTTCGGCTTTTATGAGGCATGGTTTCGATTTTTGGGCGTTCTCTCTCTTTTCTTTCCTGTTCCAGTGGAGGTTGAGGCCTCAGTGTGGGATTGGCTGGCCTTCCGCTTCAGGGCTCATTCTCTCGGATCGGGTTCGCTTTCGGCACTCAGTTCGTCGAGTTGTCTGTGCTTCGAGCCCTCACTTCTTGCTTGTGGCAGTTTCCTCTTGCATCGCGAATGTGAGTCTTTGCAGGAGCTGGCACGTCTACTGGGTGAGGCAGGATGCTCCTTCGATGCTCTACTTGGCGGTCTTTTGGCGTTGTCATCCGTAGTCTTCGGTGTTGTTCTACTTTTATGTGACTGACTTTTCATTTGCATGTTTGTTTGGCCTTCTTTGGCTATCTTAGTTGTTTTCTTCTTTCTGTTTTACAGCTTGTAAAACCATTGTTAGATTGTTTTGTAAGTATATTGTTATTATTGATTAATATATTTTGTGATGGCTGGAGCCTTTTGGCTCTATCGGATACATCAAAGTAAAGTAAGATATGGTAGTTAATTAAGTGTATTATTTGTTAACTAAACTGCTAATTACTTGGAGAGTGACATGCTGATGTGGCAGAGGTAGGTGATGTGGAGTGCTCCTATTGATCAATTAACATGTTTTGCATTTTACATGGTCCGTATGATCTGCACCCAACTAACAGATAAATGGATCCTAGCAAATATTGAACGGCTTGTAGCTCAAATCACTTGTCCTCTTTCAATTTTTACAGTTTCTTCGGTTTTGTTGACAAAATGATATTAAAATTGGAAGAAGTTCAAGTAATTCTTAAATGCATGATAGACACTATTTTTTTTCTTTTCTTCTGTGTGATAATTTTTACTTATCTTTAATCTCGAATACTATGGTAGGAGAGTTGAAGTTGTGTAATTTGTAAACAAACTGTAATTTGTAGACAATCAACTATCTAATCTCAATTTCTCATTTTAAGTGGAAATTATATTAACCATCTATTTACTCAAATGTTGTTAGTTACCATAATACCCTCAAAGTTCAAATTTATTTACGACATAATTATTTACAAAAGTGTTACTCATATAAATTAAAAATTGGTGCTATTAAGTGTAATTTGTAAAGAGTATGGTAAGAATTTGAGATAGGTAAAGAGAGGTCTCAGGTTCGAGGCCAGATTACGTCGTAGTCTTTATTTTAAAAAAATTAAAAATATTAGGACGTGCATGTACGTGCAAATTTCTAGTTTAGTTAAAGACAATGTTTTGAATTTAGGTAATAGATAAAGTTATTTACAATATTTGGTTAGTCATTCTCTTCTTTTTTTTTTCCATAATGACACTCAAAAGACTCGATATTTCCAAAATAACATATGTAGTTTTTGTTATTTCCAAAATAGAAACTGTAAGTATTTGATATATTCCAAAAAACCGACCAATGTTACAAGATCCGTTAAGTTAATGCAATATTCCTAAAATAGTCTTCTAAGAAGCTTCGCTTCTCAAATGACTAAAGTACATTTTTCTCTCTTTAAATGTTTATCTTCTCATCTCAATCTGATTTAGTCTTTTCTATTTCCTTGATAAAACTTAAACTTGAACCCATTCAATTTCTACCCAGCTTCTCGCATAGTCTGTGACACTCCAGAAATTATAAATATAATATTTTGAATTAACAAATAATTTTTAAATTAATTTATCAAATTATTTTGAATTTTTGTGAAATTGTTGTTTGACACGTGCAAATATTTTTGAAATGTCTGTTTTAAAATTTTCGGTACCTAAATTAATTCTATTATTTATGATTGAATCTCATTTTAATTTTGGGATTTTTCTGAATAAGAGAAACTAGTTTTGTAAATAGTTTGAAAGAATGGGACTTTGTGTAAAAAATCGTTTGAAGCCAATTTTTAAATTCAAAAAAAAATTGTTGGTTGCATTTGGGGGCCAGTTTTTGGTAGAGGGATTTATGGGTGGATTTTATCCATATTTGTTTGGATTTTATTTGGAAAGATTGAATAAATAACTAATTATGCAATTTTGAGATTGTGGGGGGACTTACGTACAAAACTACATCAAAAACCCTAAAATTTTGAACCGGGGCATATAAAAGAAGGCATGAACATTAGGTTTCGGCCTCTCTTTTGTTGTTGGCTATTTTTTGTTGATTTTGGAGCTTGAGGATAGGGATGGCAAGTGGGCCGGGTCAACCGCCGACCCACCCGTATAACCCGGCCCGCGAAATGGCGGTTCGGGTTTGGGTCGAACCCGTGAACAGTAACGGGTCGACCCGGGTCGCCAAGATACCGAATTGAAACCGCTGAACCCAGCCCGCGAACCCATTAAAATCACCCCAACCCGCCCGCCAACCCGCGGGTTGCGAACCGTTTGACCCGAACGGGTCAAACGTTCAACCCGCCACGGGTCGACCGTTGACCCGCGGGTCAGCGTGCCGTTGGGCAGAGATAGCTGGCAGCAACGGCTCTTAGAGTCGTTTTGCTATTTTTATTTTTTTTTTGTTTTGTTTTTATTTTTACCCTATAAATACCCCCAAAAACCCCATAAAAAAATCACACCTTACTCTCTTAGTCTCTCTACTATTATTACTCATTTCTAAGAAATTTGTGAACAATTGAAGTATTGAACAAACAAGTGTTCAAGGCATATATACGATCAAATTCCGATCGTATCGAAATCAAAATTCAACAATGTCTTCAACTCTTCAGCTCTCGTCCAACTCCAAGGGATCGAGTCTTTAACTCTCCTACAAGCTCTCCTCAACTCTTCAATTCCGAATTTGAGGATTTCTACTTCTACTTATATTCTTTTTCACGATTTTTTTTATATACGCATATCCACGGTGAACGGTATCAAAATTTCATAACTCTCTTCTTCTTATTTTATTTTTGTTGTAGTTATAAATTTTTGTATCTTAACCGTTTGTTGGTTTTTTGATCTTCTCTATCTCATCCCTCTTGTTTTCTAGATTTTTTTTGTAACTCATCGCTTCTACATTGTGTAGTTTTTTGCATACATTACTACATTATGTCTAGATCAAGCGGTAGCGGTCGTAGCCAAAGTGGGCAAGATTGCACCAGCACTTTCCGTAGGCCACCAATTGTCCCAATTAGTGAGCCCGCCGAAGAGTACCATCATCCTCCTACCCAACAATGGGGTACACACGATGAGGTTGTAGGAGACATACAATTAGAAGAAGAAGAACAACAACAACAACCAACCGAAACAACACAACCCCGTAGTGGTAGGAAAAGTAGAGGGAAAAGTAGTGATTGGCATAAATTTTATGATTTTATCTCGAAGAAGAAAATCCGGGTATAGGTTTGAAAGTTTGTAAAACATGTTCTAAGGCATACAAATTCAAGAGGGGTGATGGCACCGGTACAATTAGTAGACACATCCAACATAACCATAAAGACATTCTTGTTGACCTACCCGGCCAACAAAAAATCAACCCTAGGACTGGGCTAGTTGATAGCCACCCTTATGATCCCGATCTTGTTTTTCGGGAAATGGCTCAATTAGTAATAAAGGAAGAATTACCATTTTCCTATCCCGAGAGCAGGGACTTGGAAAATTTTAACCAAATGGCCTTAAACCCTCATTTTAGAAGAATCCCGAGAAATACTTTCAAATCAGATTGTTTTAAAGTGTACAATGAAATAAAGGGCGATTTGATTGCAATTTTATAGAGTTTAACTTGTAGAGTTAGTTTAACTTCGGATTGTTGGATGGGTGTCAACAATATTCCAATGATGGGAATAACCTGTCATTGGATCGACATTGATTGGATTCTTCAAAAAAGAATCATATCACTTACCGTGTTGCCCTATCCCCATAGTGGCGCTGAAATAGCAAACCGTATTTTAGAAATTTGTGATGTTTTTCATATTCGCGATAAAATTATGTGTATTAGTTTTGATAATGCATCTAACAACAATGCAGCAATTACTACTTTAAAATCCGCATTAAACCCTCCATCTGACAATATTTTTCATATTAGATATATTTTTCATATTAGATATGCATGTCATATTTTAAATTTATATATTCAAGATGCATTAAAAATAGCCGATCCATATATACTTAAAATTAGAAATTGTGTACATTTTATTGCATTAAGTCCCAGCGTATTTGAAGAATGGAAAAATTGGTGTAGGATTTCAAATGTACCTTTTAGAAGATTTCCAAAGGATGTTAAACACCGATGGAACTCTACTTTTGATTTACGACATGTTGTTACCGAATATAAAGCAGTTGTAAATGATTTTTGTATCGCAAAAAATATGCCAAATTTTGAAATGACTCTCACCAATTGGTTTTATGCCGAATCTTGGTTGAAATTTTTAAAACCTTTTAAAACCGCAACTTTAAAATTTTCAAAATCATGTGAATCTACTTTTAGTAGCATTTTTATTTCAATAGTTACTATGATGCAAACATTTAACGAAATGTTAAATGATGCTTATGTTGGTGATATTGTAAAACCTGCATACAAAAAAATTTTGAAGTATTTTTATCCTCCTCCTATGTTGATTTGTGTTGCTACCGTTATGAATCCTCGTATCAAATTAGAAGGTACGAAGAGTTTGATTGAAATATTTTTTGCATTACTTGGGGAAATGTAGAAATAGAAATAGAAATTGATTGCGCTTCTTTTTTAGGTAAATTTGAATCTACATTAAATAACTTGTATGATTATTATGATAGAGCTTTTGCTTCTAGTAATACAACTTCTGTAGTTAGTTCTTCTTCTGGTAGTTCCAAAGGTAAGAGTAAGAGTAAATTTGATGACAGAATATTTAATTTACTTGCACAAATTCAATCCAAAAAACCTAGGACTAATCAACCAAATGAATTAAATTAGTATAACCAACAAGATTCTGAGTCTTCTTCTTCTTCACTAGATATTTTACAATGGTGGAAAGACCATGAAAACACTTATAGTATTCTTAAATATATGGCTAAAGATTTACTAACTCCTACTGTCTCTACAGTTGCTTCTGAAAGTGCATTTTCTTCAAGTAGCAGGGTTCTAACTAATTACATGAATCGCTTGAAGCCCGACTCGTTAGAGATGCTCGTTTGTACAGAAGACTAGCTGAAGGCTGAAGATAGGACACAAGGGAAAGTATTATCTACGTCCACAAGTGGGAGCAACTCACCGGAAGAACAACAAAAAAAACAACAATAGCAACCAAAATGAAGAATTCAATACCAATAACTGAACAACAATAAGTCAACAACAACAAATTGAAGACCACCAACTTGAAGACAATTGTAAATAGATAAAAAAAAATTGTATTAGATCTTTGCTTGTTATTTCAAATTATAAATATTGAAGTAAATTAAAATTGTATATAAGAAATATGTTTATAAAACAAATTTGTGAATTATTTATTTCTTATTAGAAATTGTGAAACTTGTATAACTTGAAATCATATGAATAATATTTCAAATTTTTTGGGCAATTTCACTCTTACAATCTTATTATTATTATTATTATTATTATTATTATTATTTTAAGGTTAAAAAAAATATTATTAAAAAAAAAACCCTATCTAAACGGGCTAACCCGCAACCCGACCCGAACCGACCCGGGTTGGACCCGAAAGAGTTCACGGGTTGGGCGGGTCGCCATTTCTACTTTTCGACCCGGCCCGGTTAAGCAACCAACCCAGCCCGAACCCGCCCAAGTCAACATCAAACCCGGGTGGGTCCGGCCCAGCCCGGCCCGTTCGACCCGAATGCCAACCCTACTTGAGGAGATCTTTTGCATTAGGGGGGAGAAGGCTTTTGGAGTTCATTCGAAATCTACAAGAGGTAAGTGATGTGATTATTTCCAAGTGTACAAAATTGTAACAAGTAGTATAGTTAAGTGAAAAGAGTGTCGAACCCACAAGGAATAATTATTTTATACAGTACCGAAATTACTAAATTAACTACTATTTGGAAAACCGAAAATATGATAAAAATAGCAACTAATACTAAAATAAACTAAGGAAAGAAATAAACTATCTAGAGAACTAACTAACCTAATTAAAAGGAAAGGAATCCGAAATATGGTTGTTTGTTAATAGCAAAATTAATTTAAGGGCTTTTGATTTCACCTAGTTAATCGCACACAATTTATAACTCCATGTGAATAAAAATATCATTTTTCCAAGTTGTAGACCAAAATCCCCAAATTATTCAATATTCTCTCTTAAGCAATATCAAAAAATTTCTCAACTAATTATTTGTCATAATTCATGCACAAATTACTAATTGAAAATTTATTAAGATCTATTGATTTCTTAACAGTCACATTAACAACGGCTCACTCTTGTAACGGTATTTAATTTTATTAATTCAAAATCACAAATTACCAGTTCGGTCTCTCCATGATTTAACAAATCATACAAAAGTTGGTCAAACAATTGTAAGCATTAAGAACAAAAATCAAACACACAACCATGAAAAAAAAGCAAAAATAATACGGAATTAAAATTGTGTTCTCAAAACTAGGCTACATCAAAGCCCTAGAAAAATAAATTAGTTCATAATAAATTTTCAACTAACAAACATGTTATTTGATTGCATAACAAAAATTAGAGGAGAAGAAGAAAAACGCGATTTTGCAAAAAAATCAAGTAACGAAATCTGCCCCGTCTTCTTCTTCCTCTCTCTCTATTTTCTCTCTGTTTCTTTCTCTTTCGCCTCGATTTGCGCACCCAGCAATTCACCCCTTCTTTTCTCTCTCCTCTTGGTTCTGCGCCGCCCTTTATATATATATATATATATATATTGGATGTGAGGTCAGCCGTCGCTCTCCCTCTCTCGTTAAGCGTGTTTCTCTTTCTTCCTTTGGCTGCTGTATTTATAGGAACAGAGCAGAGCTGTTAGAGTTTACTTTTGCATATAACCCTTTTTTTCCCTTTATTTCTTTCCATTTTCTAATTTGCTCTTTATTTCTTTCTTCTTTTTCTTCTCTTTCTTGATGCACGTGCTGCATTCACACAAAAATAAAATCAGAATTCAGAATTTAAAAATAAAAATAAATTAATTAGTTTAAATTAATTAAAATAACTAATAATTACATTAGCTCAATTAAACCCTTTTAAATTTTGTTTATTTTATTTTCACTCTCTATTGGTAATTAAAATTTCTATTTTGTTTATCACATGGCCAAATTGTAAAATTCAAATTTCACAAATCAATAAAAATTAATCAATCATTCTCCTTGTTTTCTTTTATTAAATTTTACTGAAAATATTTACCTTTTGCATGAAAAAAATCTTATTCCTTCAAAAATAATTTAATTAACTGAAATTTATGAAAATAAGATAAATTATTAACAAGATAGACGAATACAAGCAATTTTTATGGGTAAATGAGTACAAATATTTATATAAAAATTATACACATCAAATACCCCCATACTTAAGATTTTGCTTGTCTCCGAGCAAAAGGTAAAACCATGAATAAAGGAATAATAATCAATAATAGACCCAACTCATCACACTAAGAGATCTTATCATGCAAGGATCAAAATTTCAATTTAAAATATAAGCAATAGCAAATAAAGCATAACCAAACATACTCACTTTCTCTAGTGCAATTATTCATTCATAATTCCAAACCCAATCATATTTGTCATGCAATTAATGTAATTATAGTATGTAACAACTCCATATGTGATTACCCCTTCTCACTACTATAAACTGAGTAGCAAACTATTTTTTTTTTCCTCTCTAAGTAGTCACTTGCCTTTTGACGTGAATGCAAACATTCGTGATGAATTCATCCGTTTACTCAACAAGTCACAAACTTAAAGTGCTTTTGCATACTCATATTTCAAGTTGTCGTTTGACGTAAAAGTAAACATTGGTAATGAATATCCCTAGTTACTAAGCAACTCAAAACATTGGAGTAGATATAACTTTATTCATTCAATTATTTACTCATTATCACTCTATTTACTTAAACTCTATTTAGGACTAGATCAAAGAGGATAATCACAAGAAAAAACATTACATTTTTCTTTTATGTATAATCACATGACTCACGATTGTGAAAGAAAATTTGAACTTCAATAATCATAAAGTAAATAAGTATACTTGATCTTGCTTTATAAGATATTGTCTATCCTAAAAAAAATATTTCAATGCTTTAGCACAATAAAGAATTCAAAAGTGTAATGGTAAGCCTAACTGAAATCCTTTTTGTTTTGTTTTTTTCTTATAAAATATTAAAAAATTTGTACCCCTTCCCCCAAACTTGAATATCAAATTGTCCTCAATGGAAAAGGAAAAATAAAAACAAAAAGAATGCAAAAAGTTCAGAATTTCTCCACTGATTCGTGTTAAAATTCTTGACGCGCGGCGTTCATTATTTCAGTGATATCTGGGGCTGTAGATATCCAAATTGCCTGATTCATTTTGTTCTGGAAAACAAAGACAATTTCCTATGATCTCTCTTTGAAACACTTTTCCGGATTTTGACTCCATCTTGCTAAAAAAACAACCATCAATGTAGGTGTAGAAAACAGCTCCGCCCGGCGACTTCCAAATTTATGCATTCCTATAAAATAAAATCTAAAATTAAAATTAAAGTAAACTAAAAAGAAAAAACAAATCTAATGTAGTAAAAAGAAAATATGGGTTGCCTCTCAAGAAGCGCTAAGTTTTAAGTTTTCAGCCAGACTTGATAGCGGAGATTATTATGTAACGCCAAGATCCAACAACATAAGAACATATTTTCTAATACTTCTCTTCTGGCATGGATTAGGTTCAAGCTCGAGTGTAACCCCTGTTTTTCCAAAAATGTATTTTTTATATTTTCTGTATTTAAAATTTTCACAAATTAAATTTTTTTGGTTTTCAAGTTCTTTTGTCAAATTGTACTATCTAAAATCCTATTAAAATCTATTTTGATCGATAATTTTATTTGTTTTCAGTTATTATTATTATTATTATTACAAAATCTTATTGTATTTGCTAGCATTTGAGTATTAACTCAATTTATACTATTTGATTGATTATTGTATTACTAATTGTTATACTTGATTTAATTATTTACTATTGATTATTTTATCTATTCTTTTGGATATTTAACCCAAAACCCGTTTTAAAACCCATTATTTAAATACCCTATACCCTGTTTTAAATAACCCCAAAACCCATTTATTATTTCCCAAACCCGTTTAATACCCACCTAACTACCCTACTCGCAACCATCAACCCCCTACCCGTATTACCCTGTTTCATCCAAACCCTAACCCATCCACTATATTTACCCATCTTTCGACTGTTCATCTGCCATCTCAAAACTTCTCAGCCGCCTCTCTCTTCTACCTCCTGCCAACTCTATCCTCGTGCTCTCTCCCTTCTCCTCCCCTGCGCCGCACCCTCATCCGCTGCGCCTTCAGTCGCGACAGCAGCACAGAGCCGCAGCGCGCTCTGCCCTGGCTTGTGCTCCTCCCCGTCGTGCCAGCCAGTAAGACCCCATGCCCTGCAGCGATTCCGCCCACCGCGAAGCCCTATCGCAGCACTTTTCCCCTACGGCAGCACAGTCCCAAGCGCTAGCCAGAACAGCCGCAACAACGATTTCGTCAGCCTCCACCGTGCCACCCTAGGCGTGCTGCCACCGTCGCTGTCCCGACCAGTCGCGCAGCCTGTCGCGCCGCCCTTGCCCCTATGTCGCCGCCAAAGTTCACAGTCACCACCCAAGTACCTTCTGCTATTTTGGTGAAGATGATCTTTTGCTCTGTTTTAATGTTGGTTTGATGAGTTTGAATGCGAGCCGTTGGATCTCTTGATCATCAAGATCATTAGCTATGTGATCCTGGCAGTCGATCTTCATCATGATCATCAAGTCGTGATATGGCCGTCAGATCTCATCATCATCATCTATCTTGATTTTGATCTCATCTTCGATTGTGGGCCGTTCGTTGATTTGATCTAGATCTTGGCCGTTCAATTGTGATCGCGATGATCGTCAGCTCTTGGATCTAGTTGTTCGATCATATTGATCTTCATCATCATCAAGATCCGTGTCGATCCGTCCGATCGTGTTCGCGATCGGTTGTTCTTTGGGTTCGTGATATTGTTCGTGTTCGAAGTTCGTTCGTTGAGTTGTGCCTGGAAATCCGTTCCTGTTATTCTTGCTTTTGTGTCGTTCCCGTCGCCGTCTTCCAGGCAAGTAACTTGTACTCCAATTTCTTTATTTGATACAAGTCAAAAATACCACCTATAGTGTAGTTGGGTTCTAGAGACAACTCGTGTGTGTGTTATCTTTGATGAGTTTTGTTTCTATTGTGAAAACTTTACCATAGTTGACTCACGACATAAAATTTGACGTGAAATAACTTAGGTTTTACTCGTTCTTGATTTGATCATGTATGTGAGACTTCTTGTAAGAATTTGGGTATTTGTTGAGAACCATGTGACATGCTTGTTTTAGATATGTTAATAACTCTAATTCATGATGATTGGACACTTGGTAGACTCGATTTCATGCTTGGTTGTGTTTTGAACAAGTTTGGTATGATATATGTTGAGTTGTTGTTAAAGGGGAAAATCTGTATTTTGTCGCTGATCTGTTTTGTTTGCTGTTTTGGACTGTCTTGAAGTCAGTATCTTAATTTCGATATAAAACATGATTTTTAGAGAATTTCTTCTAACTTTAAACACCTCTAACGTTGCTCGATTTCGTTTTCTTATGAGTGAGTTACGACTGTTTTACTACAGAGGTGTCGATCTTTTTCAGATTTTGTTTTTCGATGATTTTGATGACTAAATCCTTTTAAATATCTATGCTACACATATTATTTTGATCCAAAACTTTGGCCAGTGTTTTTTTTATCTAGTTAGGGATTACCCAGAATTTTGGTGAATTTTATTAATGATTTTTATGTGTCGTTTCATGCTCGTCTATGAAAACTATACTTGCTGTATTTTACTCGTTATTCTGTTACGAATTGTGTTTTCACCCTGATTCTTTTTACTGTATGAAAAATATTCGTGGAATATGAAAGTTAATATATTTTTTCCATTTTCATATCCCTTTGGCAGATTTGGATTTCGTTTCACGGCTTGCGAGATACTTCAGTTTTCGTACAGCAGTGTTGGGAATTCCATATTGCTAAAGTATCGTTTCTTGATGTGTTCTTATTTTTGATGACTAAACAAATTTTAATGAAAAATTATGAAACTTTATATTTTGATTATATACATATAGGGTAATACCCCAGATCTTTCCTGAATTTATTTGAGAGGTTTTGATGCGGTTAACCTGATTGAGAATTCGTTTTACTGATTTCTGACTGAACATGTTTTCTGGATTCAAACCTGTTTTGAGTTATGATATTGTGAATTACTATATGACTTATTTATATTCGCTGGATTCGTGTGGGAGTCTATTTTCCAGATCCTTTGACGGATCCAGATTTGGATGTTTTTAGTAGCGGGAATCACTGTTTTAGCACTGTACTATCATGCTGTCCTGAATATGAACATACACTGTTTTGCTCGTTAATGTGACTGTCTATCATCTATGCGTGCTTATTTGTCACCCTAGACCTGATACTGATTATACTATGTTAGTTTGACACTGTTTCATGCTTATACCTGCCTGTTTGAGAATAATAATAAATAATCAAGTCGGGGTTTTAATGGGAAAGATCTAGTAGTGGATAGTGTAGAAACGTGTACTCAGAAGGTGACTTGTGTTTCCTGTATGACATGTTACCGATCAAGTTTATCGATCAAGTTTACCGATCAAATTTACCGATCAAGTTAATTTCTGTTACCGATCAAGTTACCGATCAAGTTAATATTCTGTTACCGATCAAGTTTACCGATCAAGTTACCGATCAAGTTAATATTCTGTTACCGATCAAGTTTACCGATCAAGTTACCGATCAAGTTTACCGACCAAGTTCTGTGATTCTGTGAATACCCGAGTACACTGCCCTGTATGGTCCCCTATGAAATCTAAAGCAAAACTGTTTGTTGTATCAACCATGTGTTATAATATGGGGCGCATGAAGTGCTACCTAGATAGTAATCACTATAAGACTTGATACATGATCCTTGAACATGATTCTTGAACTTGATACATGAGACTTGATACTTGACACTTGATACTTGGATTTATTTGTATTTGGGCAATGTGACCCAGGATATTTGTGTTATTCAGATCATGACTATTTGAGATTCATATATTTTATTTCAAGTATTCTTGTTGGTATTTTGGTTCATATGTGCATGTGGTTGACTCTTCTGGCTTCCGACTCTGATTATATTGTGATATGTTGTAAAGATTCTTGAATAGCTTATGGATGATAAAAATCATTCGCTGGGCTTTTGTCGCGTATCCGTATTCCGTATTCTTTTGGGAAGCGGGGCGTGACAGGATTTTTAGTGGTATCAGAGCACCAGGTTTGACTAAAGTATTAGTTGCCTAATATATTAGACAAGCTTGGCTCAATCTGGAATCTGCTCAATATTTCACCAACCATACATGCATGAATGAATCATTATCAACTTGATCTGGATACTAGTCTTATTCCTTTTTTTTATCTCTTCTTATTCGATTCCTTGATTCCTTATTTCTTCCGTCTCTTTTAGTCGTTCTCATTTGTTGATTCCTTATTGGGTATAGTTTCGTTCTTTCCGTACCCATATTTCTTTGATTCTTTCATTCATCTTCATTTGTTGACTCATTTTGAGTATCATGCTAGTTATTCTTTTTCTGCCATATTCTCTTGAAATTCCACTTGTGCCCCATTGTTCCTTTTCCTTCATATTCAGTTCTTTGATTTCTTATTTTCTTTCGCCCCTTGTAGTCGTTCTCCTTTGTTGACTCTTTATTGAGTATAAAATTTATTTTTCTCCTACCTATATTTTCTTTATATATATATATATATATATATATATATATATATATTTCGAATATTTTGTGTATTTCGAATTATTTGTTATATTTTGGATCTTCTATAAAATTGTTTTCTAAAACGAAAATTTTGTTAAATCTAATAATTTTGTATTTTAATATCACAAATTTCAAAACGTAACTTCGTACTTAAATTGAGCAATCAATATCTAAGTACGTGTGGAAGATTGCATCATCTCATTCATCGTTCTGTTGCAACTGGATGTCGAGATGGCAAACATGCAACTGGATGTCGAGATGGCAAACATGCAACTAAAATGTTAATATTAGTTGCAACTAAAACGTCAATAGAGGCAAATTGCAACTGGATATCGGGGAGGCAAAATGTGCAACCGAATATCCAGATGGTAACCTGCAACCTGTTGTCGTGGAGGCAAACCTGCAACTTGATGTCGAGAAGGCAAGACTACAGATGGATATAAATGAGGCGAACCCACATCAAAGAATTTCTACTACTACTATTATTATTGTTTTCCTTATTATTATTAGTATTATTATTATTATTATTGTTATTACAATTACTATTATTATTATTGTATTTTTCTTATTATTTTATTTTTGATATTAATATTGAATTACTTTCACTAAAATGATGAACCCTAAATTATTTTCTGTCTTGTATTATTATCCTTACCAGTATTGTTAATATTTTATTATTATTATTATAATTATTTTTACCAGTATGATTATGATGATTATTATTGTTATTATAATTTTCATTATTATTGTTATTAATATTTTATTATTAATGTGTGTGGATTTTGGTATTATTTTATTATTTTTGTTAACACCCTTTAGTTTTGACCTAATTATTAAATTAAAGCCCTCATCAAGCCCAATTTTAATCTGGTGTCTTATTCTTTTCTTCCTGCTCGGATCGTCGCTGGTTGTCGTGTGGTCTACAGCGACTTGTCTGCAGCTTGGAACGTCACCATTAGAGTGGCACAGCGGAAGCGTGATGAGCCCATAACCCACAGGTCCCAGGATCATATTGTTGCTTCTCCTTCCTTGCATTGTTTTGGTTTCTCCTATCTCTTGCGATTGTTCTCATCCGTTGACATATTGTTTGATTCAATTCTTCCCTGTCTTTTCTCTCTTTGATTTCAGTTCTGTCTACTCCCATTTTGCCTTGTTGTCTCGTGTTGTTTCTTTCCTTTTGATACTGCTTAATTTCTTTCTTGCATTCCTTTGACATCATTGCTATCCACTTCTTCTTTTTCTACTGTTGCCACTGCTTTGTTCCTTACCCTTAGCCCTCTGTTTTGTTACCCTCCCTAAGATTGTTTTTGCCTTGTCCTATGTACTGCCTAAGCAAATTTCGATGACAAAATTTTGTTGTAAGGTGGGTAGGATTGTAACCCCTGTTTTTCCAAAATTGTATTTTTTATATTTTCTGTATTTAAAATTTTTGCAAATTAAATTTTTTCGGTTTTCAAGTTCTTTTGTCAAATTGTACTATCTGATATATTATTAAAATCTATTTTGATCGATGATTTTATTTATTTTCGGTTATTACTATTATTATTACAAAATCTTATTGTATTTGCTAGCATTTGAGTATTAACTCAATTACTACTATTTGATTTATTATTGTATTACTAATTGTTATACTTGATTTAATTATTTACTGTTGATTATTTTATCTATTCTTTTGGATATTAAACCCAAAACCCGTTTTAAAACCCATTATTTAAATACCCTATACCCTGTTTTAAATAACCCCAAAACCCATTTATTATTTCCCAAACCCGTTTAATACCCACCTAACTACCCTACCCGCAACCATCAACCCCCTACCCGTATTACCCAATTTCATCCAAACCCTAACCCATCCACTATATTTACCCATCTTTCGACTAATCATCTGCCATCTCCAAACTTCTCAGCCGCCTCTCTCTTCTACCTCCTGCCAACTCCATCCTCGTGCTTTCTTCCTTCTCCTCCCCTGCGTCGCACCCTCATCTGCAGCACGTTCAGTCGCGACAGTAGCACAGAGCCGCAGCATGCTCTCCCCTAGCTTGTGCTCCTCCCCGTCGTGCCAGCCAGCAAGACCCTATGCCCTGCAGCGATTCTGCCCACCGTGAAGCCCTGTCGCAGCACTTTTCCCCTGCAGCAGCACAGTCCCGAGCGCCAGCCAGAACAGCCGCAACAACGACTTCGTCAGCCTCCACCGTGCCACCCTAGGCTCGCCGCCACCGTCGCTGTCCCGACCAGTCGCGCAGCTTGCCGCGCCGCCCTTGCCCCTATGTCGCCGCCAAAGTTCACGGTCACCACCCATGTACCTTTTGCTGTTTTGGTGAAGATGATCTTTTGCTCTGTTTCAATGTTGGTTTGATGAGTTTGAATGGGAGCCGTTGGATCTCTTGATCATCAAGATCATTAGCTATGTGATCCTGGCCGTCGATCTTCATCATGATCACCAAGTCGTGATATGGCCGTCGGATCTCATCATCATCATCTATCTTGGTTTTGATCTCATCTTCGATTGTGGGCCGTCCGTTGATTTGATCTAGATCTTGGCCGTTCGATTGTGATCGCGATCATCGTCAGATCATCTTGATCTTGATCATAATCAAGATCCGTGTCGATCCGTCCGATCGTGTTTGCGATCGGTTGTTCTTTGGGTTCGTGATATTGTTCGTGTTCGGAGTTCGTTCGTTGAGTTGAGCCCGGGAATCCGTTCCCGTTATTCTTCCTTTTGTGTCATTCCCGTCGCCGTCTTCCAGGCAAGTGACTTGTACTCCAATTCCTTTGTTTGATACAAGTCAAAAATACCACATATAGTGTAGTTGGGTTCTAAAGACAACTCGTGTGTGTTTTATCTTTGATGGGTTTTGTCTCTATTGTGAAAAATTTACCATAGTTGACTCACGACATAAAATTTGACATGAAATAACTTAGGTTTTACCGCTTCTTGATTTGATCATGTATGTGAGACTTCTTGTAAGAATTTGGGTATTTGTTGAGAACCATGTGATAGGCTTGTTTTAGATATGTTAATATTCCTAATTCATAATGATTGGACACTTGGTAGACTCGATTTCATGCTTAGTTGTGTTTTGAACAAGTTTGGTATGATATATGTTGAGTTGTTGTTAAAGGGGAAAATCTGTATTTTGTCGCTGATCTGTTTTGTTTGCTGTTTGGGACCGTCTTGAAGTCAGTATCTTAATTTCGGTATAAAACATGAGTTTTAAAGAATTTCGTATATTTTCAAACACCTCTAACCTTGCTCGATTTCGTTTTCTTATGAGTGAGTTATGACTGTTTTACTACAGAGGTGTCGATCTTTTTCAGATTTTGTTTTTCGATGATTTTGATGACTAAATCCTTTTAAATATCTATGCTACACATATTATTTTGATCCAAAACTTTGGTTAGTGTTTCTTTATCTAGCTAGGGATTACCCAGAATTTTGGTGAATTTTAGTGATGATTTTTATGTGTCATTTCATGCTCGTTTATAAAAACTATACTTGCTGTATTTTACTCGTTGTTCTGTAAACAATTGTGTTTTCATCCTGATTCTTTTTACTGTATGAAAAATATTCATGAAATATGAAAGTTAATATATTTTTTTCATTTTCATATCCCTTTGGAGGATTTGGATTTCGTTTCACGGCTTGCGAGATACTTCAGTTTTCGTACAGCAGTGTTGGGAATTCCAGATTGCCAAAGTACCGTTTCTTGATGTGTTCTTATTTTTGATGACTAAACAAATTTTATTGGAATATTATGAAACTTTATATTTAGATTCTATACATATAGGGGAATACCCCAGATTTTTCCTGAATTTATTTGAGACGTTTTGTTGCGGTTTTTTATGACTGAGAATTCGTTTTACTGATTTCTGACTGAACATGTTTTCTGGATTCAAACCTGTTTTGAGTTATGATGTTGTTAATTACTATATGACTTATTTATATTCGTTGGATTTGTGTGGGAGTCTATTTTCCAGATCCTTTGACGGATCTAGATTTGGATATTTGTAGTAGCGGGAATCACTATTTTAGTACTGTACTATCATGCTGTCCTGAATATGAACATACACTGTTTTGCTCGTTTATGTGACTGTGTTTCATTTATGCATGCTTATTTGTCACCCTAGACCTGATACTTATTATACTATGTTAGTTTGATACTGTTTCATGCTTATACCTGCCTGTTTGAGAATAATAATAAATAATCAAGCTGGGATTTTAATTGGAAAGATCTAGTAGTGGATAGTGCAGAAACATGTACTCAGAAGGAGACTTGTGTTTCCTGTATGACATGTTACTGATCAAGTTTGTCGATCAAGTTTACCGATCAAGTTAATTTCTGTTACCGATCAAGTTTACCGATCAAGTTACCGATCAAGTTAATATTCTGTTACCGATCAAGTTTACCGATCAAGTTACTGATCAAGTTTACCGAACAAGTTCTGTGATTCTGTGAATACCCGAGTACACTGCCCTGTATGGTCCCCTATGAAATCTAAAGCGAAACTGTTTGTTGTAGCAAGCATGTGTTATAATATGGGGTGCATGAAGTGCTACCTAGATAGTAATCACTATAAGACTTGATACATGATCCTTGAACATGATTCTTGAACTTGATACATGAAACTTGATACTTAACACTTGATACATGATTACATGATTACTTGACACTTGATTCATGCCATTTACACTTGTTTATTTTGCCATGTTAGTTACTTATTTTGACATCATGCTTATACCATGTTGCTAGTTAGTTTCTCCATGTATTTGTATCCTACATTATAAGTGGTCCGTAACTTACAATTGACGGGTACTTATTCTTTTTCTCTTCCCCCTTTCCTGCATTCGTTGAATTGCAGATTTTGGAGATCAGCTGCCAGATGGAATAGGCGAGATGAGATATTAGTTGCTAGAGCTCTTGCTACATTTATTTATTTTCCTGTTGCTATTTGAATAATGTATCTTGTACTTGGATTTATTTGTATTTGGGCAATGAGGCCCAGGATATTTGTGTTATTCAGATCATGACTATTTGAGATTCATATATTTTATTTCAGGTATTTTTATTGGGTTTTTGGTTCATATGTGCATGTGGTTGACTCTTCTGGCTTCCGACTCTGATTATATTGTGATATGTTGTAAAGATTCTTGAACAGCTTATGGATGATGAAAATTATTCGCTGGGATTTTGTTGCGTATCCGTATTTCGTATTCTTTTTGGGAAGCGGGGCGTGACATCGAGTTTGAGTCATTTCTTACTTGAAGAAGGTGTCTTTTATATCCCTACCTTTTTGAATTTCAGCTGAAAAAATGGATGAATAGATGGTGCGACATCCAAATACATAACATATTCAAAAATATTTTCTTTCTCAGAAATTCAAAAGTTGCTGATTTTGTTAGACATACTTTTATTGGTAATTTCTTAACTTCCGCTCTATGTGTCTCTCCCACAATTAGATTAGTTTCACAAATTTGAAAACATGAGTGAGCTTCAGCAGAAACCTCCATGGATTTAAAAATATCGAACATTACTTGCTCATCCTCAACCCTCAAATTAAGCTTTCCTTATTGGACATCAGTCAAAGCTCTCACCGTAGCTAGTTTGGGTCTCCCCAAAATTAACAGAATTTGTTTATCTTCCTCCATATCAAGCACTACGAAATCATCTAGAAGTATAAACTTGTCTACCTTTACCAAAACATCCTCAGTTACTCCTCTTGGGTACTTAATAGATCTGTCTGCCAATTGCAATGAGATTGTGGTGGGTTTTGCTTTTCCAATATCTAATTTTCTGAAAACATAATAGGGCATAAGATTAATACTTGCTCCTAAATCACATAATGTTTTATCAAAAGAAGAATTTCCAATAGTGTAAGGAATTGTAAAACTCTCTGAATCTTTAAGCTTAGGAGGCAGCTTCTTTTTTTAAATTGCACTACTCCCTTTGGTTAGCATCACTGTCTCATATTCCTCCAATTTTCGTTTGTTTGATAAAATATCCTTAAAAAATTTAGCATATTTAGGCATATATTCCAAAGCTTCAATAAGAGGAATATTAATATGCAATTTCTTTAAAATATTTAAAATTTTAGAAAATTAATTTTTGAGATTATTCTTTATAAGTATTTGCGGAGAAAGAATAGGTGGATCATAAGGTGAATTAGGATAAGTTTCAGAATTGAACTCCCCCGAAATTATTTGGTTTGAAACTCATTTATCCTTCTTAGAATGGGGATTGACCACCTGCTGTGTTTGTTCCTCCACAATTTGCTCGATCTAACTTTGCTTTTTAACCACATTTTGGTCGACAGTTTGGGTTTGTGGCTGCTCAATTGTTATCCCACTTCTAAGTGTTATTGCTTTGACATGCTCCTTGGGATTAACCACTGTGTTACTAGGTAATGTTCCTGCCGTTCTTTCTGTAAGAACATTTGAAATTTGACTAATTTGAACCTTGTTGCCGCTAAATTTGGTGTGGGGGCAAACAGATAGAATTTGTGGATTCTTAGGGAAACTGAATAGTAAACCTGTGTACTTGTTCCGTCGGGCGTCGATCGTCGTTCCTGCCGTGCACCTGCAAAAAGTGCGAGACACCGGGGTTGTTCCCGGCGACGCACCCTCCGACGCTCAAGTTAGTAATCTGGCAGACTATGAAAGAGTGCAAAAACTGGTGAAAGATTGATTACCTCTTAATGGAGATGGATGGGGGGTATTTATAGGCGTCTCAGGGAACAGTTTAGGAATGTAATCCCCGTGATCTGATAGGGAATATTCCCCTTTTCAACAGATTAGGAATGTAATCTGATAAGGTATATTCCCCGTAATCAGATAAGGAATTTAATCCCCAAATCCCAGTGAACAGATAGATGTATATTAGGGCCGTTGATCGTGATCAATCAGGGACCTTGATTCTATCTTGTTGGATTGGGTACGCAGCGGGTTAAAACCCGCACCCTCTTGCTGGTGGATCCATTCGTGTATTATTGGGTCCTAGGAGGGAAGACCCAATATCCTTTTTGGTCCTTCTTGTAAGCGAAATCACCGACCGTTTTACCCTCAGGTCTCAAGATTCGCGTCCGATTTGGACGGTTCCGATTAAACCCCGTTTTTAGCCATATCATGAGCCCCCCACTCCCAAAGGCTAAATTTGGTTGGCCTTTGAGGAGTAGTTTTAGCTGTTTTTAATGGCTAGCGGAGGTGTATCGGATTTCAAATGAAGGGTTTGCGAATTTTGAGGGAGGTAGAGTGGTAATTCCTTATGATCGGGCGGTGTTCTTGTGTGAATATCTTCTCGGCTTCGTAATCTCTCGGCGAGTAGTTCTGTCGTTTTCCTCTGTCGGGAGTTGCGTTTACCGGCGCCTCGACTCCGACCCTTCCCCGAGCTCGACGACCAGGATGCCGAGGCCGGAGATCGGTTCGGCGATTCTTTCCGATGGGGAGAGGGACCTCGGCGTGGTCGCGAGCCTGGAGAGGGAGCTCGCCGAAGTCCGAAGGCCAGATTTCCCACGTGCAGGGGGTCGGAACCAAGGGCGTCTGGTGGTCAATGTCGACCTTAGGCTTGTAACACGGTCGATGGCAAAAAACGCTCGGAGCGGGCGCCGAACTCAAGCCCGTAATACGGTCGGTGGCAAGAACGCTCGGAGCGGGTGCCGAGGCTTGAGACTTGGAAATTTTTGGAGATCTTGACTGCCGAACTCAAGCCCGTAATACGGTCGGTGGCAAGAACGCTCGGAGCGGGTGCCGAACTCAAGCCCGTAATACGATCGGTGGCAAGAACGCTCGGAGCAGGTGCCGAGGCTTGAGACTTGGAAATTTTTTGGAGATTTTGACTGCCGAACTCAAGCTAATACGGTCGGTGGCAAGAATGCTCGGAGCGGGTGCCGAACTCAAGCCCGTAATACGGTCGGTGGCAAGAACGCTCGGAGCGGGTGCTGAGGCTTGAGACTTGGAAATTTTTTGGAGATCTTGACTGCCAAACTCAAGCCCGTAATACGGTCGGTGGCAAGAACGCTCGGAGCGGGTGCCGAACTCAAGCCCGTAATACGGTCGGTGGCAAGAACGCTCGGAGCAGGTGCCGAGGCTTGAGACTTGGAAATTTTTTGGAGATCTTGACTGCCGAACTCAAGCCCGTAATACGGTCGGTGGCAAGAACGCTCGGAGCGGGTGCCGAACTCAAGCCCGTAATACGGTCGGTGGCAAGAACGCTCGGAGCGGGTGCCGAGGCTTGAGACTTGGAAATTTTTTGGAGATCTTGACTGCCGAACTCAAGCCCGTAATACGGTCGGTGGCAAGAACGCTCGGAGTGGGTGCCGAACTCAAGCCCGTAATACGGTTGGTGTCAAGAACGCTCGGCAGCTGGTGCCGAGGCTTGAGACTTGGAAATTTTTTGGAGATCTTGACTGCCGAACTCAAGCCCGTAATATGGTCGGTGGCAAGAACGCTCGGAGCGGTTGCCGAACTCAAGCCCGTAATACGGTCGGTGGCAAGAATGCTCGGAGCGGGTGCCGAGGCTTGAGACTTGGAAATTTTTTGGAGATCTTGACTGCCGAACTCAAGCCCGCAATACTGTCGGTGGCAAGAACGCTCGGAGCGGGTGCCGAACTCAAGCCCGTAATACGGTCGGTGTCAAGAACGCTCGGCAGCTGGTGCCGAGGCTTGAGACTTCGAAATTTTTTGGAGATCTTGACTGCCGAACTCAAGCCCGTAATACGGTCGGTGGCAAGAACGCTCGGCAGCTGGTGCCGAGGCTTGAGACTTGGAAATTTTTTGGAGATCTTGACTGCCGAACTCAAGCCCGCAATACGGTCGGTGGCAAGAACGCTCGGAGCGGGTGCCGAACTCAAGCCCGTAATACGGTCAGTGTCAAGAACGCTCGGCAGCTGGTGCTGAGGCTTGAGACTTGGAAATTTTTTGGAGATCTTGACTGCCGAACTCAAGCCCGTAATACGGTCGGTGGCAAGAACGCTCGGCAGCTGGTGCCGAGGCTTGAGACTTGGAAATTTTTTGGAGATCTTGACTGCCGAACTCAAGCCCGCAATACGGTCGGTGGTAAGAACGCTCGGAGCGGGTGCCGAACTCAAGCCCGTAATACGGTCGGTGTCAAGAACGCTCGGCAGCTGGTGCTGAGGCTTGAGACTTGGAAATTTTTTGGAGATCTTGACTGCCGAACTCAAGCCCGTAATACGGTCGGTGGCAAGAACGCTCGGCAGCTGGTGCCGAGGCTTGAGACTTGGAAATTTTTTGGAGATCTTGACTGCCGAACTCAAGCCCGTAATACGGTCGGTGGCAAGAACGCTCGGAGCGGGTGCCGAATCCAAGACCGTAATACGGTAGGTGTCAAGAACGCTCGGCGGCTGGTGCCGAGGCTTGAGACTTGTTGACTTCGTCAAAGCAGAGGAAGTTGAAAGAGTTTTTGCTCTCTTCGAAAAAGTTTTGGGAATCTGCCGAGCCCACGTCCGTAATGCGGTCCGTGTCAAGAGCGCTCGGCAGTTGGTGCCGAGGCTTGAGATTAAGCGGTTCTGACGGATGTGATGGCCCCTGGGTTTCTGACAGATGTGACGTCCATTAATGCTGCGTCCCCTGGGCTTCTGCTGACGTGAGGCGACGGTTGGGGTCGCCTTTTGTCGTTTTGTGGAGGTGGGCCTGTGGTAAAAGCCCATTAGCCTCGATTGACGCGTTGGCTCTATATAAAACCCCCACCCCCTCTTCATTTTTCACTTTTCCACTCTTCGCTCTGTTGTTTTTGCTTGAATTTGCTAGAGCTCCAGGTGATCGCTGACCTTTTTCCAGCGAGCTTTCCGACGACATCTCCGTTCAAGGTAACTTATATTTTAGTTCCTAAACATGTCTGTTTCCGTCTCTTCTTCTTCGTCCGAGCCCTCCCTTGAAATCGCCGAAGCTCCGAGTTCTAGCCAACCCCACAAAAGCAAGGAGGTGTTCGGCGAAGATTCTGTCATGGTGGAGCCGAAGCGTATGCCGGAGTTCGGCAGATTACCGGGGCCGCTGACTGGGCTTCATAGGGTTCGGGAACTTCCGGAGGGGGACGCCGAACGCATTGTGTATGGGAGGGCCCGGTCGTTCGAGGAGAATGCGGCGAGGGAGACGACAGAGGCCGACGAGACGGCGTCGATCCTCAGCGAAGAGGACTTGGGAGTGATCCGGGGTTGCTTTCAGATCCCAGAGGAGTACGAGCTTATGTTGCCGGGCCCTAGGATTAGGGCCAACTCGCCGCTGTCGGTGATCGTGTGTTGCTGGCCGGTCGACGCCTTTATCGCCGGGGCTCGGCTGCCTCTCCATCCGTTCGCGGTTGCTGTATTAAGGTGGGTCGGGGTCAGCCCCATCCAACTTATGCCGAACGCATGGAGAGTGATAAACGGCTTCGTACTTCACTGCCAAGCCGCTGGGATTCAGCCGGAGCTGAACGTGCTTCGGACCATCTACCAGCCACATCAAGGGAACAGGTCGGCGTACCGGTTCTATTTGACTCCGAGGCATGGAGGTCGGCTCGTCGTGTGCCCTGATTCCATCAAGTACTGGCGCGAGAAGTACCTTCTGGTACGTAGTCCGGAGGCCTGGCCCATTCCCGTTAGCTGGGTGGAGGGTGTGCCGAAGAAGGTGAAGGCGCTACCGACACTTCGGCCCGAAGAGGAGGAGGCTGTTCGGGTTCTCCTGGGTCGGCCGAAGCTTGACTGGAAGGATCTGACCGAGGACGTCCTGTTTAAGGGAGGGCTCGTTCATGCCGATCCCAGTACGCGGCTTCCTCTATTTATTATTGTTGTTTTACTTCTTGCGCTTCATTCTTCGTGGTTTGTTCCGAACTAATCAACTTGTCTTATGGTGCAGAGTCTATGGATTATCAGGCAGTGTTGGCGCTGAGGGCAGGCCTCACCAACAAGGCACCGAAGAAGAGGAAGAGGGTGGTCTCCAAGCTGTCCGCGGCGAAGGCTCCGAAGGCTACCGTGGTGGCTGAGGAGGTAGAGATCCTGGAGAGCCCTGTTCCTGAGGGCGGGGTCGCTTCGTCGTCGACCAGGGTCGGCGAATTTCCCATCGCCGCGGCCCTCACTATGGCGACGCCGCCGCTGACGAAGGCGGCCGAGGAGCTTCTGACCGAGGCTCACAAAAGGATCCACGTCCCGGACTGGCAGGTTCGGAAGCACGACGGGTTCCTTGGCAATTCTTTGGCGAGCATGGAGGCCATCAAGCACCTCGCTATGCCGAAGGATCGGGCGGCCATGGAGGCCGGACGGGAGGGAGATGTTGTCATCGAGATAGCGCGCTCGGCGGTGTCGGTGAGTGTTGGATCTATCCCCCCCTTTTTATGCCGAACTTCTTAAGTTGTAATTTTTATGAATTCCTTGCATTCTAATCGCAGATTGTCGTTCACTTCGGGCACCTTACCGAGAGGTTGGTGGCCCAGGAGAAGGAGATGAAGAAGGAGAACGACCAAGCTCGGAGGGAGAAGGCCCAGATCCGGAACGAGCTCGACAAGCTCGAACTGAATTTCGAGGCAAAGTCGGCGAGGGTTGCCTACCTCGAGGACAGGGTTGCGACGTTGGAGGAGAACCTTCGTCAGCAAAAGGAGGAGGCGGCAAAGCAGTTGGCGGAGGCTGCCGAGGCCAAAGCGGCGGCGGTGAAGCAGGCGGAGGATGCGACCTTGGAGAAGGCGCAAGGCTTCCTCGCCCAGAATATGGCCAAGGCCTTCGCCGACGCTATCGCCCGGGTGACGGAGGCGTACCCCCACGTGGACTGCTCGGGCTGGAGGCTGTTCCCGGGGCACGTTGAAGGCTTCGACCCCGAATCGGAGGGAGAGGAAGAAGAAGAGGAGGAGAGGGGCGACGACGATCCTGTGGCGGATCCCCCCGTCGGAGCTCAGGGGTCGGTGGTTACCCCATTGGCGACGGTGGCCCCTTCGGAAGTGTCGTCCCCGACCCCCGCTCGCCGCCCCGGGAAAGAGGTCGAGCCCTGACTCCGTTTTGTTGTTTCCTCTTTTTTTTTTTTTTTGACGTGTAATGCCTAATAGCGGACTGGCCACCGCTACCCCTTTTTCCTTTTGAAATGAATGAAAAACACAACTTTTTGGGCTCGGTCTCGTGTTTTTGTCCGTTGACTGTCGAACGCTCGAGCATTTGTTCGAAAGAACCCCCAAGGTCTGGGACTTGGACGACGTCTGAATTTTTGTTGCTTGTTTGCATTTTCTTTTCAGCTCGCGGTGGTAACTTGTGACGTCGAGCGCCCTCGCTCGGATAGTAGGGTTGGGACCGAAGTTGGTTTGAAGGCGACGAGGCTGTGCTTGGCGAAGTGTCGAGAGCGGCTTTTCAAAGTCGAGCTCGGATTGCGCCGAGCCGAGGAAGAGCGGAGCCAGCTTCAGCTCATACTTGGTAAGCGAGATCTCGACATACAGCGCTTGGAGGGCAGGATTGCCGAGATGACCACCTCAGGAGGGGAAGATGGTTCGCCGGTTGCCTTTACCAAGGGGCTTCGGACCAAGTGTTTTCGCCATACCCTGTCGAAGGTGACGGCAGAGAGGGATGGCTTGCTCTCGGAGATCCATCATCTACGAACCGTGGAGGCGGGGCTTCGGACTGAGGGAGAAGCGTTAGCCTCGAGGGTGGCCAAGTTGACTACTGAACGGGATGAGCTTACTGCCGAGGTCGATGTGTTAAAGAGGGCCACGGTGGACAGGGGCATCGAGGTTACCCACCTTCGTCGTCTCGTGGCGAATCGCTCCGATGCCCGGAGTTCCGCAACGCCGCCTCGCTTCGGGGTCGACGTCGGGGACGGCTCGCTGCGAGACCGGCTCTCAGAACTGGAGGCGGAGGTAGCTCGGCTCAGACCACGTTCGGGGCCAATCAACGTCAGGAGCACGTCATGTACTCGTGCGGAGAGCGACCGTGGCATTTCATTTTACGAGATGGCGACCCGTCCTCCCCTCGGCCATCCAAGCCCGGGAGATGCACAAAGTTCCGTGGCCATTTCGTCGAGCGGCGCATCCGTCGGCGTGGCTGCCAGAAGCAGTGCCGAGGACACGTCCCAACTTGCTGGCCTGGGATCGGGTTCCGGAGGCAAACGTCGCCGACCTCAAGTGTCCTTGAAGAGGAGCATTCCTGCGCCTCGGAAGCGTTGATGGCTCTCAGTTCGGTGTCTTGTGATTTTTGCTTTTCAGCTCCTTGTAATCTTTAGTATCTTGTAATGTTGATGTATGTAAAGGTTGCTTTTTAAATAAAATTGGAATCGATTTAATCGTTGCCATATCGTAGTTGCCCAATTTTCGCTCTATTCGTGGAGTTGTGGAATCGAGGTTTGAGACTTGGCATTTTTTGACTGGTCTTGACTACCGAACTTAAGCCCGTAATACGGTCGGTGTCAAGAACGCTCGGCAGCTGGTGCCGAGGCCCGAGACTTGGAAATTTTTTGGAGATTTTGACTACCGAACTCAAGCCCGTAATACGGTCGGTGGCAAGAACGCTCGGAGCGGGTGCCGAACTCAAGCCCGTAATGCGGTCGGTGTCAAGAACGCTCGGCAGCTGGTGCCGAGGCTCGAGACTTGGAAATTTTTTGGAGGTCTTGACTGCCGAACTCAAGCCCGGGTCGGTGTCAAGAACGCTCGGAGCGGGTGCCGAGCTCAAGCCCGTAATACGGTCGGTGTCAAGAACGCTCGGCAGCTGGTGCCGAACTCAAGCCCGTAATACGGTCGGTGTCAAGAACGCTCGGCAGCTGGTGCCGAGGCTTGAGACTTGGAAATTTTTTGGAGTTCTTGACTGCCGAACTCAAGCCCGTAATACGGTCGGTGGCAAGAATGCTCGGAGCGGGTGCCGAACTCAAGCCCGTAATATGGTCGGTGTCAAGAATGCTCGGCAACCAAGTGTTGGAGTCCGGACCAATTGTGTGGTTAGTTTAAGGGATGCAGGAGCAGTTTCGAATGGCGAGCTACTTCTAGTCCGCTTAGGAGCGAACTTGCGAAGTAGAATCGAGCCAAGTGTTGGACTCCGATCCATTCAACGGCTGCAGGAGCAATTTCGAACAGCGATCTACTTCTGGCTCGTCCGTAGGCGAGCCGAGGAAGAAGAGTCGAGCCGAGTGCTGAACTCCGAACCATCGTGTGGTTAGTTTAAGGGATGCAGGAGCAGTTTCGAATGGCGAGCTACTTCTAGTCCGCTTAGGAGCGAACTTGCGAAGTAGAATCGAGCTAAGTGTTGGACTCCGATCCATTCAATGGCTGCAGGAGCAATTTCGAACGGCGATCTACTTCCGGCTCGTCCGTAGGCGAGCCGAGGAAGAAGAGTCGAGCCGAGTGCTGGACTCCGAACCATCGTGTGGTTAGTTTAAGGGATGCAGGAGCAGTTTCGAATGGCGAGCTACTTCTAGTCCGCTTAGGAGCGAACTTGCGAAGTAGAATCGAGCCAAGTGTTGGACTCCGATCCATTCAACGGCTGCAGGAGCAATTTCGAACGGCGATCTACTTCCGGCTCGTCCGTAGGCGAGCCGAGGAAGAAGAGTCGAGCCGAGTGCTGGACTCCGAACCATCGTGTGGTTAGTTTAAGGGATGCAGGAGCAGTTTCGAATGGCGAGCTACTTCTAGTCCGCTTAGGAGCGAACTTGCGAAGTAGAATCGAGCCAAGTGTTGGACTCCGATCCATTCAACGGCTGCAGGAGCAATTTCGAACGGCGATCTACTTCCGGCTCGTCTGTAGGCGAGCCGAGGAAGAAGAGTCGAGCCGAGTGCTGGACTCCGAACCATCGTGTGGTTAAAGAATTAAAGGCTGAGAGATGCGATAGTATCAAAAATATGAAAAACTTTATTTATTAATATCTAATGGTCGGCTGCTTCTAAAGTTGCTAGCCGTTATTACAATGAAGAAAAGGAAAAATTACTACTAGTAATAGGAAGGGAGTGGTTCGACATCTCGAGTTACTTAGATAGGCGTAGCTGCCTTCTCTTGGTATTTCAATAGATGGTCGGCATTCCAAGTCCTGGGAATTTCTCTGCCTTCAAGATCTTTTAGCTTGTACGCACCGGGGCGGATCACTTTTGAAATCTTGTATGGCCCCTCCCAGTTCGGAGCCAGTTTGCTTTTCTGTCCGGAGAATGAGATGGCCAATTTTCGAAGGACCAGATCCCCTTCTTTGAGGTCTATTGGGCGGACCCTTTTGTTGTAGGCGAGCTCAATTCTTCTCCGGTAACTTTGTTGCCGTATAGCCGCTCTTTCTCGGATTTCGTCTATCAAGTCTAGGCTTGCCCTGAGCTCTCTGGCATTCTGCTCTTCTTCAAAAGCTATCAAACGAGGAGAGGGCATCCCAACTTCTAGCGGGATGAGGGCCTCGGACCCATAGGTGAGATTAAACGGACTCTCGCCTGTTGGGGTCCGCTTCGTGGTGCGGTGATTCCATAACACATTGGGCAGCTGATCGACCCACAATCCCTTGGAGCACTTGTCTAGTCTCTTCTTGATGCCGGAGAGGATCTGTCGGTTGGCATTCTCGGCCTGGCCATTTGACTGGGGATGAGAGACGGAGGAGAAGCGGTGTTGTATGGCCAGGTCCTCACATAAGGCTCGGAAGGCAGCCCCAGCGA
Source organism: Hemerocallis citrina (assembly GCA_017893485.1). Taxonomy (NCBI): domain Eukaryota; kingdom Viridiplantae; phylum Streptophyta; class Magnoliopsida; order Asparagales; family Asphodelaceae; genus Hemerocallis; species Hemerocallis citrina. The sequence goes on from CM030358.1 coordinate 396,669,130, forward strand.
ACTGCGTTCCGTTATCTGTAACTATGACCCGAGGAACGCCGAATCGGCAGATTACATTTTTCCAGAAGAATTGAACAACTCTATGCTCGGTGATTGTAGCCAGGGGCTCGGCCTCTATCCATTTCGAGAAATAGTCGACTGCCACGATTAGGAACTTTAATTGTTCGGGAGCTGGTGGAAATGGCCCTAGTAAATCCATCCCCCACATTGCGAAGGGGACCGGACTTGATAGGGAGGTGAGTGGTGCTTGCGGAATGCGTCGGATGTCGGAATACTTTTGGCAGGAGACGCATTGCCGAACGTGTCGTTCGGCGTCCCGTAGGAGAGTGGGCCAGTAATACCCGTAGTTTAACACTTTGCGCGCTAAGGCTCTGGAGCCGGAGTGGGCTCCGCCGATGCCCTCATGAAGTTCTTGCAAGGCGTAGTCGGCTTGCCCGGGGGAGAGGCACCTTAGGTAGGGCCGACCATCCACCTGGGTGAAGGAGCGCTTATATAGAATGCCTTCGATTAATATGTAACGCTCGGCTCGGGTTCTTATCCTTCGGGCTTCCTTCGGATCCTGGGGGAGGAGTCCGTCTCTTAAAAACTCGACGAGGGGCTTCATCCAATTGTCTTCGAGGAGGACTGGCAGTGTTTCAACGGAGTCGAGGGCCTCGTCCTCTATGCTCGGCTTCAGGAGGACTTCTATCAGAACAGTTTGTTCGAGGCCTTGAAGGGAAGAGGAAGCTAATTTGGATAGGGCATCGGCCTGGGCATTTTCTTCTCTGGGGATTCTACGGATGAGGGCCTCCTCGAAGAGCGCCATGAGGCTTTTTACTTTAGCCAAGTACTTAACCATCCTGTCATCACGGGCTTCGTATTCGCCGAGGACCTGGTTGACGACCAACTGAGAGTCGCTGAAGATCCGCAGGCGTCGCGCCCCTGCATTTCGGGCCATTCCAAGGCCGGCTATGAGTGCCTCGTATTCGGCTTCGTTGTTCGAGGCTTTGAAGTTTATACGGAGGGAATATTGGAGGACAAAGTCGTCTGGGCCCGCCAGGATGACCCCTGCCCCGCTTCCCTCGTTGCAAGAGGATCCATCGACATAGACCGACCAGACGGGTGGTCCCTTCATTGTTTGCTCGGAGTCGGGGATAGTTGTTTCAACTATGAATTCGGCCAGCGCCTGGGCCTTGATCGCGGTCCGAGGCTGATAAGTTATATCATGTTGGCTCAGCTCGATCGACCACTTCATGAGGCGGCCGGAAGTCTCTGGCTTGTGAAGGATCTGTTTCAGCTGCTGGTCGGTAAGAACGACCATCCAATGGGACTGGAAGTAGGGCCGAAGCTTTCTTGCGGCCATTATCAGGGCATAGGCTATTTTCTCAATTTTCGGGTATCGGAGCTCGGCGTCCCGAAGCACTTTGCTGACGTAGTAAATGGGCTTCTGAGCCCTTTCTTCCTCTCTGACTAAGACCGCACTAAGCGTCTGTTCGGAAGCTGCCAAGTAGAGGTAGAGTGGTTCGCCCGGTATGGGTTTGCTGAGAAGAGGTGGATTGACGAGGTAAGCTTTAAGCTGGTCGAAGGAGTCTTGTTGTTGCTGCCCCCACTCGAATCCTTTAGCCCCCCTGAGGGCTTTGAAGAATGGGAGGCACTTCTCCCCGGACTTCGACAGAAAGCGCCCAATGGCGGCTAGGCGACCAGTCAATCTTTAAACTTCCTTGACATTTCTAGGGGGGGCCATGTCCAATATGGCCTTGATCTTTTCCGGGTTTGCCTCTATTCCTCGTTGGCTAACCATGAAGCCGAGGAACTTCCCTGATGAGACGCCGAACGCACACTTGTTCGGGTTGAGTCTCATATTGTGCTTTCTCAAAACATCAAATGCTTCTTGGAGGTCGGCCACATGATCAACGCCTCGGATGCTTTTCACAAGCATGTCATCCACGTACACTTCCATGTTCTGGCCAATCTGGGCTTGGAATACCTTGTTGACGAGGCGTTGGTACGTCGCCCCCGCATTCTTTAGGCCGAATGGCATGACTCTGTAGCAATAAAGGCCTTGATCGGTTACAAAAGATGTCTTAGGGATATCCGAGGGGAACATTCTTATCTGATTGTAACCCGAGAAAGCGTCCATGAAGCTTAGGAGCTCGTGTCCCGAGGTTGCGTCAATCAGAGTGTCGATGCTCGGCAGAGGGAAGGGATCTTTGGGGCAAGCCTTGTTGAGGTCAGTGAAATCAATACAAATTCTCCATGTCCCATTGGACTTCTTCACCATTACTACGTTTGACAACCATTCAGGATAATTTACCTCCTGTATGAATCGGGCCTTCAACAATTTTTCTACCTCCTCTTTGATTGCGAGCTGACGCTCGGGGGCGAACTTGCGCCTCTTCTGCTGAACCGGTTTGGACCCCGGATCAACACTCAGGCGATGGACCAAGAGTTCTTCGGAGATACCGGGCATGTCTGTAGCTGACCATGCGAAGAGGTCATGCATTTTATGATATCTGAGTATAGGGCGGACGGGAGGGTCTTGCTAACGAAGAACTTGTGGGTCGGCTCGTGCTCTGAGAAGAGTACCTCCTCCAATTCGTCCACCGGCTCGGAAGTTGGCCGAGCGGCATGTTGGGGAATTTCCAGTGTTTCTAATGAGAGAACGGGCCCGAGGGTAGAGGTCATATAACACTTGCAGGCCTGCTCCTGATTGCCCCTCACTTCCCCTACTCCGGCCCGGGTGGGGAATTTCATTTTGAGATGATAGGCCAAAGGGACGGCTTCAAGGGCGGCTAAGCCGGGCCGACCCAAAATGACGTTGTAGGCTGCTGGGACATCTACGACCATGAAATCCATCGACTCCATGCGGGTAGTAGGAGTTTTGCCGGCTGTGACATCGAGGGTAATTACCCCTTCAACAGTCACCGGCACTCCTGTGAACCCATGGAGCGTGTAGCCGGCGGGTTTGAGTCTGTCTCGGGAGAGCTTCAGGCCCTTGAAAGCGTCGAGAAAGAGGATGTTGACGGAGCTACCGTTATCCACTAAGATTCTCTCGACTTTGAAATTGGCCATATGAAGACTGATGACGAGTGCGTCACAATGAGGGGTGCGGACACCCTCGAGATCTTCGTCAAAGAAGGTGACGGGCACTCCGAGGCCTTTGGGAGGAGGGGTGGCTCGGACCGAGTTCACTTCTCTGATAAAAGCTTTCCGAGAGGAGTTCGAGGAGCCCCCCATTGGACCCCCATGGATGAGGTGGAGGACTCGCTCTCCCTCAAAATCCGACGTCTCTTCTCATTCCGGACGTTTGTTAGCCCCCCGAGGCTGGGGAGGAAGCTCGGCTAGGTCCTTTCTCACGAATTTCGTCAACTGTCCCCTCTGGATAAGGGCTTCGATCTCGTTTCTAAGTGCATGGCAGTCGTTGGTGTCATGCCCATGGTCCCGGTGATAGCGGCACCATTTCTCTTTATCTCTTCTCTTGGCAGGGGTGTTCATCTTCGGAGCAGGAGGCAAGACCCCTTCTTTTTCGACTTCCATAAAAATGGCGGAGATGTTAGTGGTGAGGGGAGTGAACTTCTCAAATCTAGGGGGAGGTCGGCGCTGGCCGGCGTTATCTTTCTGGAGCTTCTTGGCTCCTTCTTCTTCCGTTCCCTTCCTCTTAAACCCGGAGGCAGGCACCTCCCAGTTGGGTCGTTCCTCGGCCTCTTCGGCCCAAATGTATTTTTCTGTGCGAAGGAGGTCGGAAAAGTCCTGCGGTGGCTTCTTGGCGAGGGAGGAGCGGAGGTTGGAATTGAGGATATTGGATTGGAACGCCGCGGTAGCAACCGACTGGTCGAGGGATGCGATGGTTCTGGCTTCAGCTGTGAACCTCTTCACGTAGTCCCTCAATTTCTCCCCCTTCTGTTGACGGAGGTGCAATAGTGAGATGCTGGTCTTTTCAGCCCTTCGGCTGCTGACAAAATGGGTGATGAAAAGGGTTTCGAACTGCTCGAAGGAGAATATTGACGCTGGGGCAAGGCGAGAGTACCATTCTCGAGTTGGGCCTTTGAGAGTTGCGGGGAATGTTTTGCAGAGGAGGGCATCGGAAGCTTGATGGAGGAGCATCAAAGTCTTAAAGCTTTCGATGTGATCAACTGGATCGGTCTCCCCGGTGTAATTCTCAAACTGGGGAGGTTTGAAACCGAACGGCACAGGGGCATCTACTATGGTCCGGGAGAATGGGGGTCGGCTAGGACGTAGGGTCCTCCCCCTGAGCTCCTCTTCTCGGTTTATCTGACCCAGGAGTTTTTCCACCTCGTTCAGACGGCGGTTCACGGTGTCATCTCTCCGACAGTAATCTGCCGAGCCACGGGACTCGTCTTCGTATGAGGGGGAGCGAGGGCTGCGGCGATGGTAACTTCGAGAACGACGAGGACTTGGGGTGCGTCTGGAGTTGGTAGGAGCGGGTCGAGGAGAGGGGGACCGTCGGCGAGGGCTTCGGACCGGAGGAGGGGATGGGAGCTTCGGCTCAATAGGATTCTGACAGAGGTTGAGGGCCTGCAGGACGATCGCTTGGAACTGCTGGAACTCGGCACGGGTGATTGGTGCCTCATTGTTCCTAGGCTGTTGCCGACCTGCGGGAGAGTGCCTCCTTCGGTAATGATCGGGGGAGTCCTTCCTCCCTCTTCGGATGGGGGACCTCCTGTACTCTCGGCGACGAGGGGATCGCTCTTGCTGGCGGGAGGCTTCCTCCCGAGCCCGCTTTTCATCCAGATGACGACGGAGGTCATCATCTTTCAGGCGTTTGAGGGCGGCATTGTGGCGACCAGAGGCTCGGGGATGATGGGAGGCCATAGAGTCAGTGGAGGCATTGTGGATGGAGAGGTTCTCTTGGTGAAGAGGCTGTTTCTGAGGGTTAGGACCCTTTGGATCAGGAGGGGGAAGGTTCTGTTGGAGCGGCTCTTCCGTGGTAGGGGGAAGTTGCCCTTGTTGCTGAGCGGGATCAGGAAGGACCTCTTGCTGGTCAGGGTTGGGTACTCGATTAGACCCCCTTGACCTAACTTTGCGAGGCGGCATGGCTGGAGAAGACCTGTTTTCGGGGAAGAGGAGAGGTTTCTATTCGTTTCCTTCCCACAGACGGTGCCAATCTGTTGCCGCTAAATTTGGTGTGGGGGCAAACAGATAGAATTTGTGGATTCTTAGTGAAACTGAATAGTAAACCTGTGTACCTGTTCCGTCGGGCGTCGATCGTCGTTCCTGCCGTGCACCTGCAAAAAGTGCGAGACACCGGGGTTGTTCCCGGCGACGCACCCTCCGACGCTCAAGTCAGTAATCTGGCAGACTATGAAAGAGCGCAAAAACTGGTGAAAGATTGATTACCTCTTAATGGAGATGGATGGGGGGTATTTATAGGCGTCTCAGGGAACAGTTTAGGAATGTAATCCCCGTGATCTGATAGGGAATATTCTCCTTTTCAACAGATTAGGAATGTAATCTGATAAGGTATATTCCCCGTAATCAGATAAGGAATTTAATCCCCAAATCCCAGTGAATAGATAGATGTATATCAGGGTCGTTGATCGTGATCAATCAGGGACCTTGATTCTATCTTGTTGGATTGGGTACGCAGCGGGTTAAAACCCGCACCCTCTTGCTGGTGGATCCATTCGTGTATTATTGGGTCCTAGGAGGGAAGACCCAATATCCTTTTTGGTCCTTCTTGTAAGCGAAATCACCGACCGTTTTACCCCCAGGTCTCAAGATTCGCGTCCGATTTGGACGGTTCCGATTAAACCCCGTTTTTAGCCATATCAAACCTCAAGATTGCGAATTGAAGCTGAAGTTGAAGTTGCAACATTTTGGATTGCCAAATCTGTCTTTTACATGTACTGCATGAACAATTTCTCAAGCATCAGCTTCTTTTCTTGCTGTGAAAAAATTTGAGGTCGTCTAATTGTTCCTTGATTGTTGTTCCATGAAAAATTATGGTATTTTCTCCATCCTGGATTATACGTGTTCGAATAAGGAATTTTTTGATGTTGAAAATTGGACACATAATTTGCTTGATAGGGCTGTGGGTAAGCAAATGGGTCCCCTACTTGACAATCCATACTTGAGTGATTTCCTGCATAAAGATCACAAATCATATTAGTTTGAATAGCATTAGCATTCATATTACATATTTGTTTAGATAAAATATCATTTTTTGCAGTTAAAGTAGTAATAGGATCATTTTCAAAAACTCCAGCCACTTTTCTTTGTATTGTACACTCTGAAGACCATTGGTAATTGTTGGATGTCATCTCCTCTAAAATTTTATAGGCTACTTCGTGAGTTTCGCTCATTAGTGCACCTACAGCTGCTGCGTCAACCATAGATCGATTTGCAACTCCCAAACCATTATAGAATATTTAAATTTGTAGCCATTTCGGTAGTTCATGGTGAGGATTATTTCTCAATAACTCTTTATACCTCTCCCATGCATCATACAAAGACTCGGTCTCAAAATGAGTGAATATGGTAATGTCATTCCTTAGTTTCGCTATCTTCGTCGGTGGAAAATACTTGGCTAGAAATTTTTGTGCAAGGCCCTCCCAAGTAGAAATAACACCCGGTGGTAGTGAATTTAGCCTAGCCTTCACCTTCTATGAGTGGAAAAGGAAAGATTCTCAATCGAATTGCATCATCTGATACTCCATTATGCTTGAAAGTGTCACAAATTTCTAGAAAGTTTGCAATGTGAACATTAGGATCCTCGTGCGATAGTCCCCCAAATTGAACAGTCTGTTGAATCATTTGAATGATCGCCGATTTAATCACAAAATTGTTAGCTTGTATAACCGGCCTCTTTATGCTTGATATTGCTCCATTAAACGAGGGCATAGCATAATCTCTCAAAGCCTTGTTTTCCTCATCGTTTGCCATTTTGACTTCTATGTCCTGAAATATAGCTATTGAAAAAAAATAAAAACTAAAATAAAAACTAAAAAATAAAATAAAAATAATAAAAATAATAAGAATAATCTAAATTAGTAACAATCTAGCTATTATCAATACAAATAAAAGAATAATTAGTCCCCGGCAAAGGTGCCAAAAACTTGATGTGATTATTTGCAAGTGTACAAAATCACAACAAGAAGTATAGTTAAGTGAAAAGAGTGTCGAACCCATAAGGACTAATTATTTTATTGAGTACCGAAATGACTAGATTAACTACTATTTGGAAAACCGAAAATATGATAAAAATAACAACTAATACTAAATTAAACTAAGGAAAGAAATAAACTATCTAGAGAACTAACTAACCTAATTAAAAGGAACGGAATCCGAAATTTGGTTGTTTGTTAATAGAAAAATTAATTCTATGCTTTTGATTTCGCCTAGTTAATACCACACAATTTATAACTCCATGTGAATAAAAATATTATTTTTTCAAGTTGTAGACCAAAATCTCCAAATTATTCAATATTCTCTCTCAAACAATATCAAAAATATTCTCAACTAATTATTTTTCATAGTTCATGCACAAATTACTAATTGAAAATTCATTAAGATCTATGAATTTCTAAACGGTGATATTAACAGCGATTCGCTCTTGTAATGGTATTTAATTTTATTAATTCGAAATCACAAATTACTAGTTCGGTCTCTTCATGATTTAATAAATCATACAAAAGTTGGCCAAACAATTATAAGCATTAAGAACAAAAAGCAAACACACAACCATGGAAAAAATAAAAAAATAATACGGAATTAAAATTGTGTTCTCAAAACCAGCATTGGTATCGGGTCGGGTCCTTCACTACCCGGACTCGGAACCGGTCCCCTACGGGTCCAAAAATTGGATCCGAACCCGGACCCGTGAGGACCGGATCCGGTTCCGGGTCCAGAACCTATTAAATTATTCCTACCTGTTCGGGTAGGAGCGGGAGTGTGAACGGTGAGCAGAGGCGGCGAGTGGAGGATTTAGAATAGAGGAGAGAAGAAAAAGGCATGAGTTTTGAGTTTGGAAGAGCAAAATTTAGAATTGAGGAGGAAGGAGTGGAGGGATGAGGATAGAATATTTATTTTTATGTTGATTTTTTGGGTTTTTTTTAACGGGTCCGGATCCGGGTCCGAGTCGAGTCTCTTTTGAGCGGACCCAGACCCGGACCCTGACCCGGACCCGAAAGTATAATGGGTCCCATTTTAGGACTCGGACCCGGATAGCCGGGTCGGTTCTGGTCCAATACCGGGTCCGGGTTGGGTCCTGGTCGGATCCGGGTTTTGGGTATTTATACCAATGCTACTCAAAACTAGGCTACATTAAGACCCTAGAAAAATAAAATTAGTTCATAATAAATTTGTAACTAACAAACATGTTCTTTGATTGCATAATAAAAATTAGAGGAGAAGAAGAAAAACTCGATTTTGCAGAAAATCCAAGTATCGAAATCCGCCCCGTCTTCTTCTTCCTCTCTCTCTGTTTTCTCTCTGTTTCTTTCTCTTCCGCCTCAATTTGCGCGCCCAGCAATTCACCTCCTTTTCTCTCTCCTCTTGTTCCCGCACCACCCTTTATTTATTTATTATAATTTTTATATTGGATGTGAGGTCAGCCGTCGCTCTCCCTCTCTCGTTAAGCGTGTTTCTTTTTTTTTTGATAACGTGGGTAGAATCTAGCGGTTCCAGCCCAATATATATATAAAGCAGATAACAATAAAGTACAATTTTACTAAAAGTAAAATAAAAGGCTAACAACAAAACCTAAATAAGCCCCAAAACGCAATTGAGGAAATCGCCTAAGGCAAAAAACAAATACAATAAGTCGAAGATCAAAAGCAGCACAGGAGAGACTGGACCAGCATCGAACGCACAGAAACACTGCCCAAGACAACACCAGCCCAACGCAAAAGCCGGCGCTGGGGATGACCGAACGCCCCATAGCCACACTGAAGGCCACTCCGCCAACAACAAAGCAGCAGACGAAACGTCCAGAGGGATCCGGAAGTGAATACGCAGCGACCTCAACACAAAAAGGTGAACATTATGCCAGACCGGGCGCAACAAAACTAGTCAGTGGAGGGGAAGGGGAAGAACATGACACTCTCGATTAAATTCGAGAAGTGCACATAGAGAGAGCAAGACCCCGGCCTCTTCCTAGGAGAAGATCACCAATGAAAGGACAACACATGCTTGAGCATCCAAATCGTTAAGCGTGTTTCTCTTTCTTTCTTTGGGTGCTGTATTTATAGGAACACGAGCAGAGCTATTAGGGTTTACTTTTGCATATAACCTTTTTTTTCCTTTATTTCTTTCCATTTTCTGATTTGCTCTTTATTTCTCTCTTCTTTTTCTTCTCTTTCTTGAAGCACGTGCCGCATTCACACAAAAATAAAATCAGAATTTATGATTTAAAAATAAAAATAAAATTAATTAGTTTAAATTAATTAAACTAACTAATAATCACATCAGCTCAATTAAAACCTTTTAAATTTGTTTATTTCATTTTCACCCTCTATTGGTAATTAAAATTTCTGTTTTGCTTTTTACATAGACAAATTGTAAAATTCAAATATCAACAAATCAATAAAAATTAATTAATCATTCTCCTTGTTTTCTTTTTAAAGTTTTACTGAAAATATTCACCTTTTGCATCAAAAAAAATCTTATTCCTTCAAAAATAATTAATTAACTGAAATATATGGAAATAAGATAAATTGTTAATAAGATCGACTAATACAAGCAATTTTTATGGGTAAATGAGTACAAATATTTATATAAAATTTAGACACATCAGTAAGTAACACTCTATCTCTCTTGTTATGTTTTTATCTCATGGATGTGTAGTATCATGCTAGGGATGAATTATTTTGTGATCCATGGTTGTATATTGGCATGATTGTCGTATTCGTTATTAGATACTTGTTGATATGTATATTTGATATGAGATTGTTGATTATATGACAAAAAGATTGAATTTTGAATATATGTTGATCTAAAATAATTTTTTCTTGAGTAATGGACTTTTCTATGCAAGAAAGATAAAATTTTATTTATGGAAATAGATCGAATGAACCTATATGTTATTGTAGAAGTGTAGATCTTATTGAATGATTCAAGAAACATGATTTGAGAAATTAAAAGATGGAATTTTTATGAGCTATTCACTGTTTTGATGTAAATCCTAGATGTGTTGAATACTAAAAATTTCATACATCAATTATATAATAAAAACCATTGAAAATATGTGCTTGAATGTGTGAAGCACTAGGGTTAGGGTTTCGGGGCTAAACCCTAGACCTAGGGTTAAGTGGGGCTCGGTTTGGGGCAGCACAATACCCCGGGTTGCACAGTGCCAACCTGAGCACTGTGCAGACCCAGGTGGCTGCTGTTTTGGTTTCGGCTTGGAGGTTTGGTTCGATTTGTGTGTTCGGTGAAGAGGTTTGTGTGTTAGAGTTTTGAGAACCCTAGTGTATAAATAGATTTGATGTATAAATAGATGTGCATATGTATATGTATAAATCTATGATTGTATGATAATTAGTTGATTCTTTTGATCAAGTTTCAAATGTGCAAATCTCAAATTTTGTTGAAATCTAGTTTCAGATTTTAATGTGTTCAAGTAATAATTTTGAGGTTACATAGCTATATTTATGTGGGTAATATTCTCAGTTTTGAGGGATTATATGTTTCAATTTTGAAAGACAAAAACTTTAATTCTAAGGGGGTTTATTTTCAATTTGAGGTAAAATTTTAGATTTTTAGAACTAAAGAATTTTAGATTTTAGGGATGAGATCCCAGACAATAAAGAGACTTGTTTCAGTTTAAATTGATTTGAATTCTAGAGAAATTCATTGAGTTTTATGTATGTATGGAAAGTGAGATTTTAAAGTTGAACTTAAAAAATTCGGTGGATTGGATTTCGTTCCATATAAGAAAGAATCTTTTATGGTAATGACGGTTTATTAAATGAAATGTGAATCATGAAGAGATTGGTGGATGTACAAATATTTTATTTTTGGAATGAAGTATTTCTGTTTTGAGATTTTGATTTACAACCGTGGTGTTGTGGGAAAAGTGTTGCTTTCATAAAAGAGTAAATAAAGAGTATTTTGATGATTGATCCAAGTGGGGTTATTAATTGTATTCGGGTTATTGTAAGAACCCGAGATGGACGCTTGAGGCTTTGAGTTGTGAGCACTAGAGACTGAGCGAACCGTAGAGTACCGCTAGTGGATACTGATTGTAGGAAATTAGCCTGAGGGGCTAGTGTTCTTGGTTTGGCAAGTGAAGTCGAGTAGGGTGAGCTAGTTCTAGGGGCTCAGGTTACCACTACTATAATCCTAAGGACATGCACTAGTTGGAGTTGTGATGATGTAACAACCCGGAAAATTGAGTTATGACAATTTTGTCAATGTATTTTGTACCATTACGTGTAATACCCGTGACATTATTAATATAAATATTTTTTCGTATGTTGCATTTTGATTGATTATAAATATTTCTCTGTTGCTCAAATCCATTTTGTATTTGAATATTTATTAATACGTGTGACGCACGTGTTTGCAGTGCATGTGTTGATAAAATTAATGATGTGTATGTTTTTTTTATTTTTTGTGCATAAAAACTTTTTATTATTAATTTAAACTAGTTTTATTAAATTTATATTAATTTGAGTAACATATTAAAGAAATTGAATAAAATTCCAAATTTTGGTGTGCATTGTATGTGCACACACAAGCACATTCGAGAGCACGTGCTTTACCCACACCCTTGTTGACCGGCCAATCTGCATGGAGGGAAACAAATTTTGATTTGAGTTTAGGATTAGTGGGTGGTTAATTAGATTTAATGGGAGGTTAATAAAATTCCCCATCATTTTACTTTACAATACCCCCTCCCCCCTCCCGGCCATTCACTCAGCAAAAAAAAGAAAGAAAATTTTATCACTTTGTGCACCTTCAAAAAACATGTTGTTGGTTTTCTCCTTAGAGCGCGGATTTTGAGGAGGAGAATTGGAGTTTTGCACTGGGAGTTTCTATTGGAAAACTCATCAAATAGGTGAGTATTTCTTAGTTTCTAATTTTTATGTCATGATAATATTAGAATTCATGTTATATGTAATATAAATTCTTTTAGATGATGAATTAAAATTAAAATCAAATGCATGTTAATTTAATTAAACTAGAAAAAATTATAAAAAGGAAATTTGTACATCATGTATTAGATTGCTAGATTTTTATTAAATTGCTAATGTGATAATGTCATGTTGTTAGCCAAATTCTTAAATAGAAATGAGCACACATTGGATTGAGAAATTGTGAGGTGTGATCTTTGAATTGCATTGTTGTATTATTATGGTTGAATTTTTTGTGATGTCTCATATTAGTGATTAACTTAAACATGGAAAATTGTGAATATGTTGAATACTGAAATTCCATGTTAACTCTCTGTAATATAGAGATTTTGATTTGTAGAAGTTAAGATTTTATATTCGATAGTATATTGATGAATTAGGAGTAGAAAGCAGCAGATTTGTCTCTATCTGCTGTGAGGATTCGACAGTGAATGAAAAGTGAGAACCTGGTCTTGATGTTTGACTGTAGGCACAGTGTACAGTGTCCAAGGTCGCGGGTTTGGTCCTGCCTGAGTGCAGATTGATCTTTGTTTTGTTTTTATTTAAAAACCATTTCAAAGTGGGGTTTAGTCTTATTATTTATTTCATAATAATTGATAGAATCGCTAGTTGGGAAGACGGGTCTATGTGTGAAGTTGGGCGCTGTGTACAGTGTAGGTAGCCTTGGGTTCGAGTCTTAGGTTCCTTTTCTTTTTTGAAATTCCTTTGAATTTCTATAATTAGTAAACAGAAACATAAAGTATATTTTGTAAATTTCTTTTACACCATCAGTGAATGGACTTCTTGGTTGTTTGGTGCATTTGGGGGAACTGTCGTGCTTGTTTTCGACATTGGGCATAGTTAATTTTGGGGATTTTTATTATTTTGCTTATAAATGCATGTATTTTCATGAGAAAAATGATTTAAATTAATCTAAAATATTAATGGATTATTTTGAAATAATTATAAATACATTTAAGATTTAACTTGTGGTTAAAATATTTTTTTGGAAGATGTGCTTTCATTGACTGTTTGGATTTATTCAACAATCATTTTGTTTTAAAACAAAAAAATTTGGAATATTTTTCGAGATAGTCATAAAAGATTTAGAGAATTAATTGGTATTAAAAATGGTGTTGTAAATTTTTAATATGATAAATAAATTAAGAGTTATTTTTTTGGCAAAGCTTTATCTATGTCAAAATCTTATTGAAATATTTAAAATGACGAGTAAGAATTGTCCTAGTTGTTGAGATTGGTGAATTGAAAAGAATAAATAAGTGAATAAGAGATTTATAGATGAATGAATGGAATTTATATTTTTGAGATTAAGAATAACTTGGGATATCTCTGAATGTGAGATGTATGGTTTCTAGAGGCTGGGCGAGACCCAAAGTCCCGGTAAAGTGATGAATGAAATTTTGAGAAATGGCTAATATGGGCCTGAGTTCTCGGTGAGTGAGTTTAAGTCTGGCAGGGTAAGCTAGCTCTAGGCCATGAAAACTATAACTAAATTAAGGATAGGCACTAGACAAGAAGATGTGATGAGACCTGGGCAAACGTGAGTAAGGCATTTATATATAGTTAGGCGGTGTATTCCGGGACTATAGATCCAGTCGGGCAGTGTACTTCGGTACTGTGATTGCTGTGCGGAGAGAGACAAGCCTTAATTAAATCTGGGATTACGAATGATCGGGCGGTGTACTCTGGGATCATGAATAATCGGGCAGAAAGGAGGCGGATCTCCAACATATTCCGGGTTAGAGCGACACTTGCAGGATGTTTGCACGACGACGATTCTGTATAATTAGGTGGTGTACTCCGGGACTGGTATCTATACACATGGAAGATCTAAACCTTGTTTTGTTACTGTATTAGGAATTTCGTGGCGATGGATTGAACCATATAATGGGGAGTACGTTTAGAGCATGCTCTCGGACCTATGTAGTATGTGATGCATAGAATCCGAACAAGTGTGCATTAGTGTTGCATCGTAAGTAGGAATGTATGCATTAGTCATTAAGTTCATATCATACACTGACATAACGAGGATAATCACTTTCCATTTTCATTGAAGTTTGTGTTTGCTAAATTAAAGAATTGTTGTATTATAGCATTGCGTCAGTTGTACGCAACTAACGTGTCCGCAGTTTTAAAGTTGCAAGACTCAGATTAGTGAGCGACGTGGACATGAGTTTGATATCAATGGATGTTGCGAGATCGAAGATAGGTGATGTTATAATTTGTATTTTTTTAATGAAATTTTTCACTGCGTGTTGTAAATAATGACAATGTAATGAAAAATTTTAAATTCCTTATATTTTTGTACAAAATTGAAGTAAAAATCCTGGTTGTGCTATGAATTACCAGTGTTTGAAATTCGGGGCGTTACAGAGTGTGTTGCCGTTGAATCTGGTGTGGGGGCAAACAGATAGTATTTGTGGATTCTTAGGAAACTTTGAATAGCAAGCCTGTTACCTGTTCCGCCGGAGATTGACGCTGACTCCCGCCGTACACCTACAAAAAGTGCGAGACACCGGGTTTGTTCCCGGCGATGCACCCTCCGACGCTCAAGTCAGTAATCAGAAGTGATTATGAAAGAGCGCAAAAACTGGCAAAAGATTGATTACCTCTTAATGGAGATGGATGGGGAGTATTTATAGGCGCCGCTGGGATCAGATTAGGAATGTAATCCCTGTAGTTAGATAAGGAATGTAATCTTTAATCCCCAGTGAAAGGATAGATATGAATCAGGGCCGTTGATTAAGATTTAATCAGAAACCCTAATTCTATCCTTTCTGGACCGGGTTTGCTGCGGGTTGAGACCTGCACCCAATTGAAATGGATCCGTTCACGGGTTAGTGGGTCTTCGAGGAGGAGAACCAGTACCCGCTTTGGACCCATTGGTAGGTGAAATTACCGTTTTACCCCCGGTCTTCAAGATTCGTGCCCGATTTGGACAGTTCCGATTTAACCCCATTTTTAGCCATATCACAAGCCCCCCACTCCTAAAGACTGAGTTTGATCAGCCTTTGAGGAGTAGTTTTACTGTTTTAATGTCTAGTGGAATTGTATCGGAGTCCAAACGGAGGGTTTTGAATCTCTGAAGGAGGTAGTGAGGTGATTTTTCAAGCTGTTCATACTCTAAGTTGTTCTTGAGCTTCTCTGGATATTTGGTGATTTTTATCTATTTTTTCGGATTATTTATTTAATTTTGCGATGTGTTAACCAGTCGTTCGGGGGTCTTAACAACCCATTCTAGGCAATAATTGTTCGTTCTGGGGCTCAAAAATATACCCCTGAATTTATAATTATTTTCTAGAATTTTTAGTTAATTTTCTCGAATTTTTAGTAATTTTTCGCAATTTTTAAATAAATAAAACGATTAAAATAAATAAAAACTAATTTTTAATACCGATTTATGGTGTGGCGCGATCTAGGCCCTCCATCAGCGCCGAGCGCGATTTTCTGGGCGATCGGACGATCCACGTTCCTCAGCAGATAATTTCTTCGTATGTGAGGGTTGGTTCCTCGTCCCCTCGGCTCGGCAGCTCGGCCCTTAGCTCGGAATCTGCCGAACTACGTGGCGTGATCCTGAGTGTCCATCTCAGTGCGGATTCCCAAAAAATGCTATCTTGTTGTTTAGTGAACGTGGCAAGATCTGAGCCGTCCATCACGTCGAGCGCGTTTTTTGACAAGATCCAACGGCTGAGGAGGGTCAACGGAATTTTTCTCCATATGTGAGGGTCGGTTCCTCGTCCCCTCGGCTAGGAAGCTCGGCACTTGGCTCGGAATCTGCCGAACTACGTGGCAAGATCCTGAGTGTCCATCTCAGCGTGGATCCCCAAAAAATGCTATCCTTTCGTTTGGCGAACGCGGCAAGATCTGAGCCGTTCATCACGTTGAGCACGTTTTTTGACGGGATCCAACGGCCAAAGAGGGTCGAAGGAATTTTTCTCCATATGTGAGGGTCGGTTCCTCGTCCCCTCGGTTCGGAGGCTCGGTGCTGTTAGCCGAGGTATGGAGTTAGATGTTTTGAAGCGTTTCGGCTTTGAAGCGTCGCCACCCTCCGACTCAGTAGCTCAGTTGCTTAGCCAAGCTATTCGGTAGCTCGGCTAGGCACGCCGGTGGCCAGAAGCTCGAAAGGTACACGTGGCCAAATCTGGAGTGTCCATCATTGCGTGAATCACGAGGACGGAGTTCAGATCACGAGAAAGCGTTATTTTGTCGTTTTGTGAGCGTGGCGCAATCTGAACCGTCCATTGAGTCTTGACACGAATTTTGGAGCGATCCGACGGTGATTCAGCCTCGGTAGAATTTTTCTCCATATATGAGGGTCGGTTCCTCGTCCCCTCGGTTCGGAGGCTCGGTGCTGTTAGCCGAGGTATGGAGTTAGACGTTTTGAAGCGTTCCGGCTTTGAAGCGTCGCCACCCTCCAACTCAGTAGCTCGATTGCTTAGCCAAGCTGTTCGGTAGCTCAGCTAGGCATGCCAGTGGCCAGAAGCTCGGAAGGTACACGTGGCCAGATCTGGAGTATCCATCATTGCGTGAATCACGAGGACGAGGTTCAGATCACGAGAAAACGTTATTTTGTCGTTTTGTGAGCGTGGCGCAATCTGAACCGTCCATCGAGTCTTGACACGAATTTTGGAGCGATCCGACGGTGATTCAACCTCGGTAGAATATTTCTCCATATATGATGGTCAGTTCCTCGTCCCCTCGGTTCGCAGGCTCGGTGCTGTTAGCCAAGGTATGGAATTAGACGTTTTGAAGCGTTCCGGCTTTGAAGCGTCGCCACCCTCCGACTCAGTAGCTCGGTTGCTTAGCCAAGCTGTTCGGTAGCTCGGTTAGGCACGCCGGTGGCCAGAAGCTCGGAAGGTACACATGGCCAGATTTGGAGCGTCCATCATTGCGTGAATCACGAGGACGAGGTTCAGATCACGAGAAAACATTATTTTGTCGTTTTGTGAGCGTGGCGCAATCTGAACCGTCCATCGAGTCTTGACACGAATTTTGGAGCGATCCGACGGTGATTCAGCCTCGGTAGAATTTTTCTCCATATATGAGGGTCGGTTCCTCGTCCCCTCGGTTCGCAGGCTCGGTGCTGTTAGCCGAGGTATGGAGTTAGACGTTTTGAAGCGTTCCGGATTTGAAGCGTCGCCACCCTCCGACTCAGTAGCTCTGTTGCTTATCCAAGCTGTTCGGTAGCTCGGCTAGGTAAACCGGTGGCCGAGTCATGGACTTAAGCAATTTGAGGAGTCTTTGCTTTGAAACGTCGCAACTTTCCGTTTTGGCGCTTTGGCTTCTCTTAGTGGGCTTTTAAATTCCCAAGGAAGCCCAAACGTCGCATTGTGGTTATAAGTTCTCACTCCCCCACCCCAAACTCATTTCTCACTTTTTACTCCAAGTTTTCACTTTTACTCTCTGCATTCTCTGCTAGCGGCGATTTTTGCTCCAAGGTGGTTGCGTTAGCTGTCGCGTGGGCCAGGTGATTTCCGGCAAACTAATTCCGACCATGAACGTCACTTCAAGTACACGTCACATCAAGGGCAGTTTACTTGCCTTAGCTTTTTTTAGAGATGTCAAGGGTAGAATCGGGGAGTGAGGCCTCGTCCTCGGGCGATAGTGGCACCGAGGAGAGGAGGCGAATGGAGATCCAGAGAAAGGGGAAGCAGGTGGCCAAGCCGTCCGTGGCCGAGGTGAAGATGAAGAAGAAGAAGGTAGTGGCCCAATCTCCTGTAGTCGAGGAGATTGTGGAGACCCCGAGGCAAGCCCCTGAGTCGAGCCGGTACCCTTGTGTACTGTCCAGGCATGCTGGGGTTAGGCAATACGAGGGCGACCTTATGAAGATGGCGATCATAGGGCGGTCGGAAGTCTACGAGGAGAACAACCCGGTTCTGACCATCGAAGTGGACGAGATTGCATCGGTGTTATCCGAGAGGGACCTGCTCCGGATCAAAAAAGGGTTCGCCATCCCTCCGGAGTACAAGCTGATTCTCCCCGGCCCTGGGATGCGAGCGAACTCCAAACTGTCATCGTCGGATATGTGTATGTTCGACTACAACTCACTGAACGCTGGGTTGCGCTTTCCTCTGCACCCCTTCGTGCTACAGGTCCTCGGGTGGTACTGCCTTGCGCCGACCCAGTTCATGCCGAACACCTGGCGCCACGTGAATGCCTTCTTGCTGCAGTGCCGCAACGCCGAGGTCGAGCCAGACCTGACGATCTTGCGGAGCATGTATCGGGTTCACCGGATGCACAAGACCGAGCATCACTACTACCTGTCGCCGAGGAAAGGGGTTCGGATTATAGAGAACCCGGACTCGATCAAAGGTTGGAAGGAGAAGTTCTTTTTGTTGAGGGAGCCCTCGATGTTGAAGATTCCGACTCAGTGGAAAGCAGAGGTGCCAAAGTTTGCGAGGGCCGACCCGGTACTGACTGCGGCTGAGGAAGAAGTGGTGGGGAAGATCATGGCCCTCCCGATGTTAAACTGGAGGGAATTGACGGAGGAGGTGCTACACGGGTCGGGACTCAGTCCGATCGACCCGAGTATGCTCCTGACATCACGCAATATATTTTTTTCTAAGTTTTTAGCTCGTTTCACTAACTTGCTGCTTGTTTGTTGTTTGGAACAGAAGCGCAAAAGATGGACTTTTTGGGGATGATGAACGAGCGAGGCAAAGTTGCCGATGGAAGGAAGAGGAAGAGGCCGAGCACGACTGCTTCGTCTGGTTGGCCCTCTAAGGTTGCTTCGGCAGTTGCTCTGCCTCCCCCCGTTGCTGAGGTCCCCTCGCCAGCGGTAGTCGTTGTCGCTGACCCCTCGGCTCCTGCTGCATCTGCCATGGCCGGTGAGGCCTTCGACGTTTTGGCGGCGCTGTCGCTCTAGGCTCCACTGCTGACCCCTCAGGCCGAGGTGATCTTGACAGAGCAGCATAAGAAACTGTTTGTCCCGGACTGGCAAGTCAAGAACCACGACGGCTTCCTCGGGAACTCGCAGATGTGCATGCAAGCCGTCAAGCACTTGGCGACCCCGAAGGATCGAGCCGTGCTGAAGGCGGGGACGGTTGGCGACGACACCTATGAAGTCGCTCGGTCGCTCGTATCGGTAAGTTTTGCATACTTTTTCTTGAGAATTTCTTTAAGTCTGCCGTTCGGCTCTTACTTTGTTCTTATTCTCTTTTTCTTTCGGCAGGCCACATGTCACTTCGGCCATCTCCTTCAAGCGTTCACTGAACAGGAGAAGGAGATGAAGGCCGCCAGTGATAAGGACAGGGCGGACAAGGTGAGGGCGGTTCGGCAGCTCGAAGCAGAGCAGAGATGAGCTGAAGGCTTGGAGGTCCAGGTTGCTGACCTTGAGGCAGACCTAGAGCGAGCGAAGGGGCGGCTTGCTGAGGAGATTGCCAAAGCCGCCAAGGCTGCCGAGGAGCTGGCGGCGTCGGCGAAGGCCCTGGCGGAGGCGAAGGCAGAGAAGGAAGCTTTGGCGACGGTGATCCGGGACGAAGTCGAGGCCGAGGCGAAGGCATGCATGGCCTCGAACATGGAGAAGTCCTACGAGAGAGCCCTCGACCACGTCTAGGATCACATCCCCGGCTTTCAGCGGGTCGGCTACAGGCTGTGGCCCAGAGCTGCGGCAGATGGTGAAAAGGAGGAAGGTGAAGAGGAGGAAGGTGAAGAGGGAGAAGGCGAAGACGAGGATGAGGTGGTCGCTCAAGCCGGGGTGACGAGGAATGAGGGACCGTCTGACGAGGCGCCTGTGGTCGAGGCGACGACGCAGGTGGACCCCTGATCTCCTTGTCTTTTGTAATTTTGTTTTTTCTTCAATTTCTGAAAATGTAACGCCTTTTTGTGGACTGGCCACCGCCTCTTCTTTTATGAATAAAATTCTTTCTTCAAATTTGTTTTAAGTATTTGGCTCGGACTTTTAGTCTTTGAATGTAATGTGCTCGTCTTTCAGATCCTCGCTCATGCTCCAGACACCGCAGCAGCTCGGCATCGTGCTGAGCTGTTTAAGCAGTCTCGCGAGGCTCGCCTCGAGGGTGAGATCGAGCTGATCAGGAGAGTGTCGCTCAACGTAGAGAAGAAGAACAACGAGCTGCTGGCCGAGGTGCACCACCTACGGATAGTCGAGGAGGAACTCTCAACGAAGGAGGAAGAGCTAGCCTCATGGCGGGCCGAGCGACACGAGCTCACGAAGAAGGTCGAGCAGCTGCAGAGGGTCACGGTCGACAAGAGCATCGAGGTGACCAACTTGCGTCGCATTATATCTGATAGTGCTGAGCACCCGGGTTCGGCGAAGCTCCCTCAGTTCAAGATACTGGTCAAGGACGACACTTTGAAAGACAGGATCGTTGAGCTTGAGGAGGAGGTGGCTCGTCTGAAGCCTCAGCCCGTGAGGACTAACGTTCGCAGCACCTCGTGTACCCGCGAGGAGAGAGAGCGAGGGATATCCTTTTACGAGCTCGCGACTCGTCCTCCCGTCGTTGGTCGGACTGCAGCCGACGCACAAAGCGGTGTAGCTATTAGCTCGAGCGGAGCCTCGGTCGGAGCCACCGTTAGGGTTAGTGGTGAAGAGGCATCCCAGTTCGTCGGCCTAGAGACGAGCTCGGAGATGAAGAAATGAAAACCCCGAGTGTCTCTGAATCGGAATGTCCCTATTCCGAGGAGGCGCTGAACAAGTTGTATTGAGCTTTTGACTTCTTGCATCGTCTTCTTCGTTGTAATAACATGCCTTGTAAATTTATCAAGTTGCTTTTTTGCTATAACTTCTTGCCTTGTAAATTTATCAAGTTGTTTCAATAAAATCGAAGTTCGTCTACCCATTGTTGTGCCGTAGTTGCCTTACTCTTGAAACAAACTATAAGGACCAATAGTTAGCTTCTTCGAGCGCTCTAGCCATAGAATTCTCGCCTTAGCTTCAGAACTTCAGCTTTTGCTCGGAGTATACCGAGGCAACTTTGCACTTCGGTGGTGTGATAGCTCGGATTTCAGACTTAGTCCACGTGGCTCAATCTGGACGGTCGATCACGATCGTGGCACGCATCACGGGGTGGGAGGCATGAGTTTCAAGAAAACACTATCTTGTCGTTTTGTGGATACGTGGCACGATCTGATCCATTTATCACGTTCTAGTACGCATTTTGAGATGATCTAACGGTGAAATTGGTTCGGCAGAATTTTTCTCCATATGTGGAGGTCGGTTCCTCGTCCGCTCGGTTCGAGGTACTGAGTTAGCGCAGTTGAGCCGAGCATTTGGACTCCAAACCATTGTTAGAGTGGTTCAACGGTTGTGGGAGCATTTCCGAATGGCGACCTACTTCTAGCTCGCTTAAGAGCGAACTTGCGAAGTAGAATCGAGCCTAGTTTTGGACTCCGAACCATCGTTAGAGTTGTTCAACGGTTGTGGGAGCAATTCCGAATGGCGACCTACTTCTAGCTCGCTTAAGAGCGAGCTTGCGAAGTAGAATCGAGCCAAGTGTTGGACTCCGAACCATCGTTAGAGTTGTTCAACAGTTGTGGGAGCAATTCTGAATGGCGACCTACTTCTAGCTCGCTTAAGAGCGAGCTTGCGAAGTAGAATCGAGCCAAGTGTTGGACTCCGAACCATCGTTAGAGAAGTTCAACGGTTGTGGGAGCAATTCCGAATGGCGACCTACTTCTAGCTCGCTTAAGAGCGAACTTGCGAAGTACAATCGAGCCAAGTGTTGTACTCCGAACCATCGTTAGAGTTGTTCAACGGTTGTGGGAGCGATTCCGAATGGCGACCTACTTCTAGCTCGCTTAAGAGCGAACTTGCAAAGTAGAATCGAGCCAAGTGTTGGACTCCAAACCATCGTTAGAGTTGTTCAACGGTTGTCGGAGCAATTCCGAATGGCGAACTACTTCTAGCTCGCTTAAGAGCGAGCTTGCAAAGTAGAATCGAGCCAAGTGTTGGACTCCGAACATCGTTAGAGAGGTTCAACGGTTGTGGGAGCAATTCCGAATGGCGACCTACTTCTAGCTCGCTTAAGAGCGAACTTGCGAAGTAGAATCGAGCCAAGTGTTGGACTCCGAACCATCGTTAGAGAAGTTCAACGGTTGTGGGAGCAATTCCGAATGGCGACCTACTTCTAGCTCGCTTAAGAGCAAACTTGCAAAGTAGAATCGAGCCAAGTGTTGGACTCCGAACCATCGTTAGAGAAGTTCAACGGTTGTGGGAGCAATTCCGAATGGCGACCTACTTCTAGCTCGCTTAAGAGCAAACTTGCGAAGTAGAATCGAGCAAGTGTTGGACTCCGAACCGTTGTTAGAGTGAAGAGCAAAAGTAGAGAGATGCAAACAATTTTACAAGTAAAATATGAAAAAGCTTTCTTTATTGATGACTAATGGTCGGCTGCTTCTAAAGTTGCGAGCCGTTATTACAATAGAGAAATAAAGGAAAAAAATACAAGTAAAAGGAGAGGAACGGTTCGACATCCCAGAATAGTTAGAGAGGCGTTAATGCTCTCTCTTGGTATTTTAAGAGATGGTCGGCATTCCAAGTCCTAGGGATCTCCCTGCCTTCGAGGTCTTCTAGTCTGTATGTGTCGGGCCGAACGACTTTGACGATCTTATAGGGTCCCTCCCAATTTGGAGCCAGTTTGCTCTTCTGACCGGGGAAAGAGATGGCTAATTTTCTGAGGACCAAGTCCCCTTCTTTGAGGTCGGTAGGACGGACTCTCTTGTTGTATGCCAACTCAATCCTTCTTCGGTAGCTTTGTTGGCGAATGGCAGCTCTTTCTCGGATCTCATCAATCAGATCTAGATTTGCTCGGAGCCCTCTGGTGTTTTGTTCTTCTTCATAAGCCATTAGACGAGGAGAGGGTATACCAACTTCTAGGGGGATCATAGCTTCGGACCCATAGGTGAGATTGAACGGAGACTCTCCTGTGGGGGTCCGTTTTGTGGTGCGGTAGTTCCACAGCACGTTGGGAAGCTGATCGACCCATAAGCCTTTGGAACATTTATCCAACCTCTTCTTAATGCCAGAGAGGATCTGTCGGTTAGCATTCTCGACTTGGCCATTCGACTGGGGATGGGAAACGGAGGAGAATCAGTGTTGGATGGCGAGGTCTTCACATAGAGCTCGGAAGGCAGCCCCGGTAAACTGGGTTCCGTTGTCTGTTATGAGGACCCGAGGGATGCCGAATCGGCAGATTACGCTCTTCCAAAAGAACTGAACTACCTTGTTCTCGGTGATCGTGGCCAAGGGCTCGGCCTCTATCCATTTTGAGAAGTAGTCGATTGTCACGACTAAGAATTTGAACTGACCGGGAGCCGGTGGAAATGGTCCTAGTAAATCCATTCCCCACATTGCGAAAGGGATTGGACTTGATAGGGAAGCGAGTGGAGCTTGTGGAAGGCATCGGATGTTGGAGTACTTCTGACATGAGCTGTACTGCCGAACGTGCTGTTCGGCGTCCTGTAAGAGAGTGGGCCAGAAATATCCATAATTCAACACTTTGCGGGCTAAGGATCAGGACCCTGAATGTGCCCCGCCAATGCCCTCGTGAAGTTCTTGTAGGGCGTAGTCGGCCTGCTCGGGGGAGAGGCATCTCAGGTAAGGCCTGTCGTTTACCTGTGTGAAGGAGCGTTTATATAGGATGCCTCCGATCAGTGTGTATTGATCTGCTTGGGTTCTCACTCTTTGAGCTTCCTTAGGATCTTCGGGGAGGAGCCCGTCCCTTAAGAATTCGACGAGGGGTTTCATCCAGTTATCTTCAAGCAGGACAGGCAGCGACTCCATAGAGTCGGAAGTTTCATCCTCTATACTTGGCTTCAGGAGGACCTTTATCAAGACGGTCTACTCGAGACCTTGGAGGGAGGAAGAGGCTAGTTTGGAGAGGGCATCGGCCTGGGCATTTTCTTCCCAGGGGATTCGTTGGATGAGGGCTTCTTCAAATAGTGCCATAAGGCTCCTGACCTTGGCTAAGTACTTAACCATCCGGTCATCACGTGCTTCATACTCGCCGAGGACCTGATTTACGACTAGCTGAGAGTCGCTAAAGATCCGGAGGCGTTGTGCCCCTGCATTGCAAGCCATTCCCAAGCCGGCTATGAGTGTCTCGTATTCCGCTTCGTTGTTAGAGGCCTTGAAGTTGATACGGAGGGAGTACTGTAGGATGAAGTCATCTGGGCCTGCCAGAATGACCCCGGCCCCGCTTCCCTCGTTACAAGAGGTGCCATCCACATAAACCGACCAGACAGGTGGTCCCTTCATTGCTTGGCTGAACTCGGGAATGGTACTTTCAACTATGAATTCTGCTAAGGCCTGAGCCTTGATCGCGGTCCGAGGCTGATAAGTTATATCATGCTGGCTCAGCTCGATAGACCACTTCATAAGACGACCGGAGGTCTCCGGCATATGGAGCACTTGCTTCAGCGGTTGGTCGGTAAGAACGACCACCGAATGGGACTGAAAATACGGGCGAAGCTTTCTCGCGGCCATCACCAGGGCATAAGCCATCTTTTCTATCCTCGGGTAGCGGAGCTCGGCATCCCGAAGTACTTTGCTCACATAGTAGATGGGCTTTTGAGCCCGGTCTTCTTCCCTTACTAAAATGGCGTTGAGGGTCTGCTCGGAGGCTGCCAGGTAGAGGTAGAGGCGTTCACCAGGAATGGGTTTGCTGAGGAGAGGAGGGTTGACGAGGTAAGCCTTGAGCTGGTCAAACGACTCCTGTTGTTGCTGACCCCATTCGAAACCTTTAGCCCCTCTATGGGCCTTGAAGAAGGGGAGGCATTTCTCCCCGGACTTCGAGAGAAAACGTCCTATGGCGGCTAGGCGGCCTGTTAGCCTCTGAACTTCCTTAACATTCTTGGGAGGGACCATGTCTAATATGGCCTTAATTTTCTCAGGGTTAGCTTCAATCCCTCGTTGGCAGACCATGAAGCCGAGGAACTTTCCCGACGAGACTCCAAACGCACACTTGTTCGGATTGAGTCTCATGTTGTGCTCTCTCAGAACATCGAACGCCTCCTGTAGGTCAGTCACATGATCGGCTCCTCGGATGCTTTTTACAAGCATGTCGTCAACATACACCTCCATATTCCGGCCGATTTGAGCTTGGAAAACCTTGTTGACGAGGCATTGATATGTTGCGCCTGCATTCTTCAAACCGAAGGGCAAACCCTGTAGCAGTAGAGGCCCTGGTCGGTCACGAATGAGGTCTTCAAGATATCTGGGGGGAACATCCGGATCTGGTTGTAGCCTGAGAAGGCGTCCATGAAGCTGAGGAGTTCATGACCCGAAGTGGCATCAATCAGAGTGTCAATACTCGGAAGAGGGAAGGGATCCTTGGGGCAAGCCTTGTTGAGATCGGTAAAATCGATACAAATCCTCCAAGTCCCATTGGACATCTTCACCATTACTACATTCGACAACCACTCGGGATAGTTTACCTCTTGTATGAATCGGGCCTTCAAGAGCTTGTCCACCTCCTCTTTTATAGCTAGCTGGCGCTCGGGGGCGAACTTGCGCCTCTTCTGTTGGACCGGTTTGGACCCCGGAGCAATGCTGAGGTGGTGGACCAAGAGCTCTTCTGAAATTCCGGGCATGTCTGCTGCTGACCAAGCAAAGAGGTGTCGGTTTCTTTGGATGCACTGGACTATGTCTGAGCATAGGGCGGATGGGAGGGTCTTGCTAACAAAGAACTTTCGGGTTGGATCCTGCTCAGAGAAGAGCACTTCCTCCAACTCATCCACCAGCTCGGACGTTGGTCGGGCCGCATCTTGGGGGATTTCCAGAGTCTCGAGGGAGAGGACCGGACCGAGGGTAGAGGTCATGTAGCACTTGCGGGCCATTTCCTGATTGCCTTTTACCTCCCCTACTCCTGTCCGGGTGGGGAACTTCATCTTAAGGTGATAGGCGGAAGGGACGGCTTCAAGGGTAGCTAGGCCGGGCCGACCCAGAATGACATTGTAAGCTGCAGGAACATCTACGACCATGATGTCCGTCGACTTCGTTCGGGTAGTAGGAGTTTTGCCAGCGGTTACATCGAGGGTGATCACCCCTTCAATAGTCACTGGCACTCCCGTGAACCCATGGAGCGTGTAGCCGGTGGGCTTGAGTCTGTCTCGGGAGAGTTTGAGGCCTTTAAAAGCGGTGAGGAAGAGGATGTTAACGGAGCTGCAATTGTCCACTAGGATCCTCTCCACTTTGAAGTTTGCCATATGGAGATTGATGACAAGTGCGTCACAATGGGGGGTGCGGACACCCTCAAGATCTTCGTGTGAGAACGTGACGGGCACTCCGAGGCCTTTAGGAGGAGGGGTGGCGCGAACCGAATTGACTTCCTTAATGAACGTCTTTCGAGAGGAGTTTAAGGAGCCCCCCATTGGGCCCCCGTGAATGAGGTGGAGGACATGCTCCTCTTCGAAGTCGGGCGTTTCATCGCGTTCAGGATGCTTGTTAGCCCCCTCAGGCGGGGGAGGAAGGTCGGCTCGGTCCTTTCTCACGAACCTGGTCAGCTGCCCCCTCTGGATGAGGGCTTCTATCTCATTCTTCAAGGCCCAACAATCATTGGTGTCGTGGCCATGGTCCCGGTGATAACGGCACCACTTCTCTTTATCCCTCTTCTTGGTGGGGGTGTTCATCCTCGGAGCAGGAGGTATGACCCCCTTCTTCTCAACTTCCATTAGAATGGTAGAGACATTGGTGGTGAGAGGAGTAAATTTCTCGAATCTAGGGGGAGGTCGGCGCTGGCCGCCATTATCCTTCTGGAGCTTCTTGGCTCCTTCCTCTTCTGTTCCCTTTCTCTTAGACCCGGAGGAAGACCCCTCCAAGTTGGGGCGGTGCTCAACTTCTTCGGCCCGAATATACTTTTCACTCCGGAGGAGGAGGTCAGAGAAGTTCTGTGAGGGCTTTTTGGCGAGGAAGGAGCCGAGGCTGGAGTTGAGGACATTGGATTGAAATGCTGCTGCAGCGACCGACTGGTCAAGGGATGCTATGGACCTAGCTTTAGCTGTGAACCTTTTCACATAGTCTCTCAACTTCTCACCCTTCTTCTGGTTGAGGTAGAGTAGCGAAATGCTGGTCTTCTCAGTTCGGCGGCTACTCACGAAGTGGGTGATGAAGAGGGTCTCAAATTGCTCGAAGGAGAATATTGAGGAAGGGGCAAGGCGAGAGTACCATTCTCGAGCTGGGCCCTTGAGAGTTGCGGGGAAGGTTTTGCAGAGCAGAGCATCGGAAGCTTGATGGATGAGCATGAGGGTCTTGAAGCTTCCGATGTGATCGACGGGGTCAGTCTCCCCGGAATAAGTCTCGAATTGAGGAGGCTTGAAGCTGATTGGTACGGGTGCATCCATTATGGTTCGAGAAAAAGGAGGTCGACTAGGACGAAGGGTCCTTCCTCTAAGCTCTTCTTCTCGGTCTAACTGACCCAAGCGCCTCTCCATTTCATGGAGACGGCGGTAAACAGCGTCATCCCTTCGACGGTAATCAGCCGAGCCTCTAGACTCGTCTTCGTACGAGGGAGAGCGGGGGCTACGACGACGGTAGCTCCTAGAGCGGCGAGGACTTGGCATATGCCGGGAGTTGCTAGGAGCGGGAGGAGGAGTTGGGGACCATCGACGAGGACTTCGGACCGGAGGAGGAGAGGGGATTTGGTGTTGGGACAGAGATTGAGAGCTTGTAGGACGGTTGCTTGAAACTGCTGGAACTCGGCACGGGTGATGGGTGCCTCATCGTTCCTATGATGGTGCCGTCCGGCAGGGGAATAGGGTCTTCTCCAGTGATGCTCGGGGGACTCTCTCCACCCCCTTCGGATAGGGGACCTTCTGTTGTCTCGACGGTGAGGAGATCGCTCATCCGGACGGTGTTGGCGAGAGGCTCCCTCTTGGGCCCGCTTTTCATCCAGACGGCGGCGAAGATCCTCATCCTTCTGCCGATTGAAGACGGTGTTGCGAAGGTCGGAAGCTCGGGGATTATGGGAGGCCATAGAATCCGAAGAGGCATTGTGGATGGAGATGTGGTCCGGATGGAGAGGTTGTTTCTGCGGGTTGGGACCCTTAGGAGGTTGTTGATTCTGAGGAGGAGGCAGGTCCTGTTGGAGAGGGTCCTCGGCTTGCGGCAGAAGTTGCCCCTGCTGTTGAGCGGGTTGAGGGGGGACTTCCTGTTGTTGATCGGGTTTGGGTCCTCGGTTGGACCCTCTGGATCTGGCTTTCCTAGGAGGCATGGCTGGAGAAGATCTGACCAACGGGAAGAGGGGAGGCTGCTATTCGTTATTTCCTACAGACGGCGCCAATCTGTTGCCGCTGAATCTAGTGTGGGGACAAACAGATAGTATTTGTAGATTCTTAGGAAATTTTGAATAGCAAGCCTGTTACCTGTTCCGCCGGAGATTGACGCTGACTCCCGTCGTACACCTGCAAAAAGTGCGAAACACCAGGGTTGTTCCCGGCGACGCACCCTCCGACGCTCAAGTCAGTAATCAGAAGTGATTATGAAAGAGCGCAAAAACTGGCAAAAGATTGATTACCTCTTAATGGAAATGGATGGGGGGTATTTATAGGCACCGCTGGGATCGGATTAGGAATGTAATCCCTGTAGTTAGATAAGGAATGTAATCTCTAATCCCCATTGAAAGGATAGATATGAATCAGGGTCGTTGATTAAGATTTAATCAGAAACCCTAATTCTATCCTTTCTGGATCGGGTTTGCTGCGGGTTGAGACCCGCACCCAGTTGAGATGGATCCGTTCACGGGTTAGTGGGTCTTCGAGGAGGAGAACCAGTACCCGCTTCGGACCTATTGGTAGGTGAAATTACCATTTTACCCCCGGTCTTCAAGATTCGTGCCCGATTTGGACGGTTCCGATTTAACCCCATTTTTAGCCATATCAGAGTGGTATCAGAACCGACTTCAATAAGTAGTACAAAAATTATAAGGAATTCAAATTAGGGTGGACATTAGATGTGTGAGTGTCAGTTTTGAGTCATGAATATTATAGTTATTGAACTTGCATTCATGATACTCTCCTCATATGCATTGATGTGATATTGTATGCGAGCATGTTTTCTTTTGTATCACGAGTTCTTTGCTTGGTTTGAACCTACATTTATGGTACCATATACGTAGACTAACTTTTCTGTTTTATTTTCTTCGTCCATTTTTCTTTATACCACTTTTCATCTTTAACGCTTAATATTTTTCAAAGAATTCTTTTCTTTTACTATTAATTCACTTCGATATTTATTATTTTATCTACATTTCTTAGTCTTAATCTTTTAATTTTGTCCTACTCGTTTTTCCTTCTTAATGTTTTGTCCTACTTATCTTTATGCGCTTTTACATTACTCATTTATTTTTGCTATTACTTTTATCTATTTTATTAAGTTTTAAATCACTACTTATTAAATTAATATTGCGACTATTATTTTCTTTCATTATTATTTCTGTTATATTTTAAATTTTTTTTGTTTTTGCATATGTACATTCATTTTATATATGCTTTGATTTTACGATACTATATTTTTTCATTATTTTATATTGTCTTATTTATTTCAGTATATTTTAACAAGATTGTAATATTTTTACATATATAAATATGATATACTTCTACACATTATAAATTTTCTTTATATTACTATTTATTTTTACAGCTTATATTCAATACTGTTGTTATTACTTACTATTTACTACTTTTTTTTAAATTTACTCTTCACTATTAGTAGCTACTTATTAATTTTATTGCTTTATTTTATTATTTTTACAATTTTATTTCTCTAATATACTGTATTCACTTACTAATACTCTTTTACATTCTTTTCCATTTTCTTATTACATATACTTTCTACTATTTACTATATATATTATATATATTTTAACATATTGGCTACACATACTATTTTACATTTATCTATTTACAACATTACTATATATATTTTATAATATATGTTTATTATGTCAACTTACTACATTACATTTTTTTTTTCATTCACATTCGCATTTAAGCCTATGCGTGTATTTCATTTCATTTTTCTTCTCACTTTTATAAATTATTTTCATTTCTACTAATTTCTACTATTTATGTTTGATATTTATAATTTATACATCTATTTTAATATTTCATCGTTGTAATTTTTATTTCATTTCCTACTTTTACTTCTATTTTCTTTTATATCACAA
Organism: Hemerocallis citrina; assembly: GCA_017893485.1. Classification (NCBI taxonomy): domain Eukaryota; kingdom Viridiplantae; phylum Streptophyta; class Magnoliopsida; order Asparagales; family Asphodelaceae; genus Hemerocallis; species Hemerocallis citrina. The sequence goes on from CM030358.1 coordinate 396,699,323, forward strand.
ACTTTAAAACATAACATCATACTTAATTAAGCATTCAATATCCGAGTACATATGGATGATTACATCATTTCATTCACCATTTTGGTGCAACCGGATGTCGAGAGGGTAAATCTGGAACTAGACGTCAACGGAGGCAAACCTGCAACTGGATGTCGGAGGCAAAATCTGCAACCGAATGTCCAAAAGGCAACCTGCAACTTGATGTCGGGAAGGCAAAATCTGCAACCGAATATCCAGAAGGTAACCTGCAACCGGATGTCCTGGAGGCAAATCTGCAACCTGATGTCAAGGAGGCAAGTCTGCAGCTGGACATCAATGAGACGAACCCACAACAAAGGAGATTTTCTACTCTTACTAACCCCCACTCTTATTTCTATTTTTATATATATTACTTACCATTATTCCATTCTTTTTGTACTAGTTTATACTATTTAATATTGTTTTGCAACCTATCCTATACTACTTAAACTTTTCTATTAATAATACAGTTATACTTATATACACATTTAATTAATTACCTTATTATTTATATTTGCTTCTATATATATCATATATGTGTTATTATTATTTTATTTATTTTTCAATCTATATTACTGGTTACTGTTAACTATTTTGCTATCCTAATATTATTATTTTTATATACTTTATCTTTACATATGTTAATACTTTTGTATTTTTATAAAATTTCATTTTTATTTATATTTTATTACTAACTTATCTTCTATTTGTTTGCTACTCATATAATATAACATTTATTATTTATACTTTTGTTTACTATTTACATTTTATTTCTATACAATTAACATCATATATTATTTCAATAATATATTGTTACTTTTACTACTATTTTATTATGTTTCTCCAATGCTTATAACTTTCATATTATCGTATTGTTGTTTCTTCATATAGCTTTTAAGCTTATTTATGTATAAAATATTATATGTGGATTTTCTTGTTGTACTCGACAATTTATAGATAATTAAATACATACTAATCATTATTATATAACTTTTACAAATGAAAATTTTATGATATTATTTTTAAACTCATCATTATAATTTTTACTATTATACTTATATTAGATTTTTTATACTTTTGTTAACAAAATTTAACACTCATATATTTTTCATATTTTATCCAACAGTATTGTCTTAAAGTGCTACTTTCTTTTTATCTATTAATATATAATCTTAGTATACAGTTTTAATCGTTCTATTCTTAATGTTTTCTTTTAATTAAACTTCTCTTTTCTTAAAATTTTCAAATTTTATTTGCTATTGCTTACTACTTTTCAACTATTATACTCTTCTCCACTATTTATCAATTTTGTTTTAAATTTTGACATTTTTTTTTTTACATTATATATTCCCTTATCATGATACTACTCTCTTTATCACAGTTAATTTTTTTAGCTATCTAATATTTAATTACGCTCTAAGTCTATTTATTTTCAAATTTTTCCAACTACATTGTAATTTATCTATAGTATTTCAATTCTTCTATACTTTCTAGTCTTTTGTTCTCCGTTGCCTAAATTGTTTCATATTTTTACTGTACTTTATTAAGCTAAGTTTCTATTTTTAATTTATACTTTATACGTTTACTTTGTATTTTAACTGCGTTAATTTCACTATATTTCTAACTATCGTCTTAACTCTTTTACTACTTTAGTAGAGAATCCCTTTTTTTTTTTTTACTATTTTTTATAAAAAAATTTGTGCCTTTATTACTTTCTCACTATGATCTTTATTTTTCTTCAAGTTTATTATTCATTCTACTTCTTATTACTTTCATCAATTTTGCTTAATAAGCGTATTGATAATTTATTAAAGCATCTATTATACTATGCTTCTCTTTATCCTTTCCAATTTACTTTGTTTTTCAATTTCTTTTATAATCGATTACTTCATTTATATTTTACTATATTGTCTAATACTTAACCTATCATTATTCTGTATGAAAATTTCTTTCAATCTATATTATCTTTTTCTATCACATTTCTCTTCTATAAACTTCTCTAGGTTGTTTGATACTTTTGTGTTTCCGCTCTAAGTGCTTTGTACTCTTATTTATTATATATATCTTACTTGATACTCATATTTTCTTTATTCTATATCTACTTTATTTTAAGTCTATTTTATTTTCTACATTATGTATTTTATACTATCTTTATTTAGCAATTTCTTTGTAAGATGTATTCAAGATACAACTTTTACCATAATAAGTTCTGATGACAGATTTATTCGCGGGGGGGGGGGGGGGGGGGGGGGGGAGTGTAACACCCGGCAAAATTGAGTTATGACAATTTTGTCCCTCGTGTGTTACGCACATGTATTTTGTACTGTTACGTGTAATATCCGTGACATTATTAATATAAATATTTTTACTTATGTTGCATTTTGATTGTTTATAAATATTTCTTCATTACTCAAATCCATTTTGCATTTGAATATTTATTGATACGTGCGATGCACGTGTTTGCAGTGCATGTGTTGGTTGTATTCTTTTTCAAAATAAAATTAATGAAGTGTGTTTATTTTTATTTTTTGTGCATAAAAACTTTTTATTATTAATTTAAACTATTTTTATTAAATTTATTTTTTATTTGAGTAACATATACAGATTTTATTGAATAAAATTCTAAATTTTGGTGTGCATTGTATGTGCACACACAAACACGTTCGAGAGCATGTGCATTACCCACACTCTTGTTGACCGGCCAATCTGCTTGGAGGGAACCAAACTTTGATTTGAGTTCAAGATTAGTGGGTGGTTAATTAGATTTAGTGGGTGGTTAATAGACTTCCCCATCATTTTCCTTTATAATACCCCCCCCCCCACTCCTGGCCATTCATTCAGCAAAAAAAGAAAGAAAATTTTATCACTTTGTGCACCTTCAAAAAACTTGTTGTTTTTCTCCTTGGAGCGCGGATTTTGAGGATGAAAATTGGAGTTTTGCACTAGGAGTTTCTATTGGAAAATTCATCAAATAGGTGGGCATTTCTTTTTTGCCTTGAAACAGTGAAGGCACTATGTATATGATGAGAAGGTCAACATGTATACAGATCCCAAGAATTTGAAGTGTATCTATCAGCAGAAAGATCTGAATCTACGTCAGAGACGGTTGTTGGGAGTTTTGGAGGATATTCGTCCTGAGATCAAGTATCACCCAGGAAAAGCGAATGTGGTGGCCGATGTGCTCCATCGGAAGGTTAGCATGTCTCTTCTAATTACGAAGCAGAAGGAGTTGACTAAGGAGTTGGATCGAGCAGATATCGAGGTGGTATTGCAAGGCTTGGGGGAATCGTTGGCACGGTTGAGGCTTCAGCCTACTTTAAGGGAACAGATCATTGAGATCCAGAAGTCAAACGTATAGATTCATAAGATGAAAGGTCATATTCCGTCGGCAAATTGTCAGAATGTCAGATTCATGATGATGTTCTATGATGGGAGAAAGATTGTGCATGCCAGAAAGAGAAAATTTGAAAGAAAGCATTATGAAGGAAGCTCATACAACAATATTGTCAGTACATCCCGGAAGCAAGAATATGTATAAGGGCATCAAGCAGTGTTTTTGGTGGCCAGACATGAAGAAGGATGTTGCAAATTTTGTGGTAAGGTGTTTGACGTATTAATAGATCAAGGTGGAGAATCAGAAGTCTGGAGGGTTATTGCAGGAATGTAACTCCCCGCATTTTACGATACCTGAATATATATGTCCGTATGCGGGCGCATGATTACAGTATTTCGGGTTGATTTTTTGCTATCATGTTTTGTGGTTAGGGGTACGGGACGGTTCTTGGGTGGATTGCATTCTAAAAAGATGCACGAGAACGAGGAGGACCGATACTAGTATAAACACTAGTTTTCGGTACGACGCCCATGCAAATATAACACTGTATGATGCTAGAGTGGATATGTACTGCGTGCAATCATTAAAACCACTCGTCTCGCACCCGTTGGAACCCATTAAGGCTAAATAGGATAGCCAACATAGCAACCACAAAACAATGGGCTTTGAGCCATGGTTTTGCCTAAAACCACCCTACAATCCTATGCTACACCCCCCATAAAATCCGGCCCATATACCCCCTCCATTCTCCTTCATTTTCCCACTTCATTAACTCTCTTTGCTCTGGAAATTTCAGAAATAAACCTCCTCAAGAGAAATAGGAGAGAAGGAAGAAGAAAGTGAAGAAGAAAGATCAAGAAGAGATTTTCAAGGAAGGAAGCTTGAAGAAGATCATTCCTCTACTACAACCAAGGGTGGGGAGTTTCTCTAAACCTGATTTTCTTGTCTTTTAATTGATTTTGATTGCATGCATGTATGGTAGGATGCATAGGGTTGATCATCTAAAGGTTAAAAGTTGAAGTCATAATTGAACTAGAAAAAACTGATTCGGAGTACCATTTTGTGGATTTTCTCGAGAGCAAAATATGATGAATTAGGCCATGAAATTCAAAGGTTTTGTTCATATATGTGTTAGGATCGTTCATGATTTATTTAAGATTTTTCTATGGTCATTTGATATGTTAATAAAATCATGAGATGGAGCTGTGTCGTGAGGCAGACTCAGAAAAAGATAAACAGGATGGCTGATATTGTAGGAATTTTCATGATTTATTGAAACATGATATTGATCTAAAATTTTTACCCAATGTTCCTGCATACATGTTTATTATGTAAAAAAATCAGTAAATTATTTGGATGAGTTTATAGATATGAGACAAATCGATCTATAACCAGTAGCTGATGTTGAAAGAAAGAACTTGATGGTTTCTGTGCTAACTTGCAATAGATATTACTCACTTTATAATTGGAATTTTGATATGAGGTCTTTTGCATGATGTTGGGTATGATAACTAGTTTCACCACCATAAATTTTATGTCATTTGGACAAGTATGTGATTTACTATGATTTTATGATTAAGTGTTGTGCTATTTTCAGCCAGTTTTGATACTCTGTAAAGATTGGGAATTTGAGACTTGTTGGAAGCACATTTTGAGGATCATGTCTCATTAGAGAGTTGTAGTGGACACCTAGATCTTTCCAATAAGACCAATTTGAGGCAATTCCAGTAAACGGTTGAATTATTATGATTTTTATAAGACTGGACAGAGAACTAGAGTAGAGCTGAGTGCTCTGAATTGGAGAGACCAATTGTGTGAATTGGTGTATCGATGATAGATGAGTGTGTTAGGGTGACTTAATGGTATAATTTGAACTCATGACCAACTAGAGAGTTTTTTAGGACACCCACACCCTTCTACAGAATTTGAGTTTGTGTCGTTCTGATGAACGAGTAGAATTTTGTGTTACTGGTAAGGTGCAGCCCGTGCACAGGAAGCACGCGGGCTGGAGCTTGAGAAGCTATTTCGAGGACTTAGATGTTTGAATCTAAGCTTGTGATCAATTAGGAAGTTGTAGCCTAGGATCTTACCTTTCCAGATTGGACTCGTACACTCCAATCGGAGTTGTATCGAGAGAGTGATGACCATTTTAAGATTCGAGCAGAAACCCGTAGGTCGCTTAGTCTTAGTTTGGACTGAGTGTTGTGAAGACATTTTCCCTTGTGTGTTATCTGAGTCGATGACTCGTGTCTAGGGATGGTTGATCTCTGTATTGAGGTTGTTGACTCCCCGAGTGGGATGGGTGACTCGAGTTAGTCACTAGGGTAAAGGATACCATGCACCTATCAAGCCTATATTATTAGACTTTTGCCGAGCGTAGGACGTCCGAGCATGCCAGTGAGTGGAGCTCACAGGCAATTATATATTTACAGTCGTGATAACGGCAGGCGTAGGCCATTGTGCTGGACGAGTCCAAGCCGGGGAAGTGGCGAACCGGACCGGTATCGTCAGGGGCCAGAGGTTGATAGGCAAGTGTGGAAGCAGTTAATTCTTACCCGAAATAATTAGAGTAAGGTAGGGGTTAGAATGGTTATTAAAGGGGTTGGGAAATTGCATTAGTCCTAGTGAACCATAGTCGGTGTTGTATCTTCCAGTCATAGGGATACGTTCTCGGCCGCTCATGGATTGCGTCCCCGACTCGTATCTCGATCTGTTGATTCCCAATATTTTGCCGAAGTAAGGTGCGGGAGGCCCGGAGGATTTGACCTCCCATGGTGCTCACATCCCTAAATCACGGGTTTTTGTGTTTTGGTATATATATATAAGTTCATAACCCGGGCTAGGGGTGAACACGCATGCGTAAGTCCATGGGTGGACATGTGGAACCAAGGATCGTAAGGACCAGGTTCAACGCGGTTTCTAAGGAGGTCCGTGCGGGGGTACCAACTGGCGGTGACCACTTGGGCACTGCAGGGCGGAATTAGACCGACCGCTGCAATCTCCTTGGGCGACGGACAGTCTATTGGGAACTGGATGGGTACAAGGGTAGGATGCATGGCAAGGGATTGAATCCTACAATCAGGAGAGGCGAACTCCTTGGAAGGTATGTAGTATGGGATGCATACGTTTCCATCGAAGTTGATTTTGGGAAAGTATGTGGTATGGGATACATACGTTTCCAACTAAATTGCATTAGAGTAGGTGCATCGTGTGCATTCTTGTTTGTGCATTAGATTAGGCTATGCTTGGATCTTGGACACATGTAGTAGAGGATGCATGCGGATCCAGATTCCCAAGTCTTGCTTGCTTTAGAATAGGCTTGTGATTGGTGCATTTAGTTGTTAGATCATGGCATACACGAGCACTACACAATTTAGGATGCATGTTTCCTTTTCCATTCAAGATGGTTTGTGATTGCCAGTTTGGAGGATCGCTGTTATTATCAGTATTGCGTCAGTAGAGGTACTGACGTTCCCCACCTTTTAGGTGCCGATTCTACCTTTCGAGCAGGTGCAGAAATATCAGAGTCGTGCAGCAGAAGACTCAAGCCGAAGAGCAAGTCCCAGGGAAGTAGATTGAACGTTCAGCGGAGCTTTGGCAGTGAGCCGTCGACTGCCAGTCCGAGAGGAAATTGTTAACTCTACAGAAAGGAGTGATGTATATTTGTAATAAGATGTATTGAGCAGATGTAATTTGTACTCCTTGTCCGAGAATAAGTTATTGGTTGTAATCAATGATGTAATGACTTATTTGGTAATAAAAAGTTTTTAAATTTCCATGTTCACTACAAGAAATTTGCCATATACCAACGGACACCTATAGTGACGGATCACTAAAACCGTGGGTACAGACATTGTATACCCACAGACGTATAGTAAACTGTGGGTATAGGTGGGTATATTCTATAATTTATTTTCCTCCCAACTTTTTTATTTTCCCCCCAAATCCCAAATACCCCCAATTTATAGAGTATCCCCCAATTAATCTTTTCCTTCTCCTGTTCGGTCTTCTCCCAAATTAATTTCCACGAAACCCTAGATCCATCCTTCATCTCTTCTTCTAGATTCATTTGGTTGTTTCTTGGAAATCCAGATCTGAGGGATTCTAGTAGTAACTGGAGATGCAATCGAGATCGGGGCAGTCGTCGTCGTCGTCGTCGTCGTATCGAGATTGGGGACGCAGGAGAAAGGACCCAAAGGTCTTCCTTCAAGAGAAAGAAGTTGTTTGAGCATCGGTCTATATCGGAAGCTGTTTGTAATTCACTGAAGTTAGGTGGCATCAAAATGGAAGCAAGTGGTGCACATGCAAGTTCGAATGGAGGTTGGTTATCATTTAAGCTTATTGCACTTTCAAACTTCTGAACAAAGATTAGTTTTTTCATATATTGATCCTTGCATTTGCAGTAAATGGAGCATCATCCTCGAGATCATGTCAAAAATCATCTTATGAATCAGGAGATTACCATGGTAAGTTTAGCCTTTTTTTAAAAAAACTTTTAATCAAAATGATTGTTTAATTGTATTAAAAATGGGCACTGGGAGACGTCATACAGGTGAGTGAACACTTGATTTCCCAAATAGAAAATAAGATGCTGGAACCTTTGGGGTTTACATATGTTAAATGTGGATGCTCTGTTTTCTTATTGGTTATATTGTGTTCTACCAAAATTGTAGACAAAAGTGTTTCAAATTACAATAGAGTCATGAGATACTGGCAATAACAACTGTCTCAGAAAATTTTCAAAACCAGAAGTTCTTAACAAGATGAGTTTTCATTTCCTGCAAATGTAAAGAACAAATAAAGAATTCAAGCAGAAGAGAAGTTTTGAATTCTTATTCGATGCTCACATACCATAATAAACTCTGGATAATAGATTGAGCAATTAACTGTATATATTCCTTATATTCCTTAACTGAGAAAGACTTGCTGCTGAAATACAACTATATATAGACTAAGCTATTAGGAAAGAGATTAGCATGAATAGCAGCAATTAAGTTATAAGAAACTGAATGAGGAAAAAGATATGAAGTGAATGTGTCTAAACTTAAAACGAGAATAATAAAATCTGTTTATACGCATATCCAATTACTCCTTGTCCCGTAGCAATATGTGAATGTTTACACACTCAATCAAGGATAGACTAATATCATCTTCCAGTGATAGTGTCACAAAATTTCTCAGTTCTCTGTCAAAGGATAAAGGTCCAGAACCAGTGATGAAGTCAGCAAAAGAGTCCCTTGGAATAGTGAGTTAGTGGGTACTCGGTAGATCTATGTAAAATGCAACTAAATATAAACATAAAATTATCCTAAACCAATCTATTATCTAGTATATTATATGAACTAAAAGTTTTGAGTCCTAAGTCCTCTGCTTGCACCACTCGACATTAGAATTTAATACATTAGAAGTTTATTTTTAAGTGTTTATACTTTCATTAGTTATTTATTTCCTGATATGTTACATGGTTTTCTTTTTCGTAGGTTGATGGTAAAATAGTTTTGAGATTTGCCCTGTGCCGAACAAGTTTTCTTTATTACCGTTCGCTGAATGTGCCTAATAACTATTCCTTTAAATTTTTGATGGTACAGGAACTTGCTGAGATGATTTTCCAGTCAACATTGTAGATCAGAGTTATTTATTGGCGAGTTGTAGATGTACACTATTTACTGGCAATGGAAGCTAATTTTCTGTTGATGGAGCAAACCTCGAAATTAAGTGGATGAGATTATTATAAGACTTTATATGCTTATTATATGTCATTATGGTACTCTTAGGTTGACATTTTAACTATTTTGTAATTTGAATTTGACATGCTTGTAATACTTTATTAATTTTTAATATGATTGAAGTTTAATTTTATTTAATTTTGTTTCATAAACACATGTATTTATTTCATTATGTATTTGGTTTATAATTGAATTAATATTATAAAAGAAAATATTAAATTATCATAAGCGTAATTAATAAGAAAAAATTGTGTATAGAGCCATGAGTATATATTCAGATAATTGGATGCGAAAACCATCGCTAAAACCTATAGCAATGGAGCTTCAACTGTGGGTATAGGAAAGCAAAATGTGTCTTTAAAACATATACCAACGGATACGAAACCATGGGTATAACACCGAGGTTTTGTCCGACTGGTGAAAAAACCGTCGCTATAGGCTATAGTGACGGCATTTTGCCGTGGGTATAGCTAATTAAAAACGACGAAAAAATATGTCCGTTGGTATAGGTTTTACGGGCTATACCTACGGTTTTTTTCCTTTTACCCACGGATTTTTGCTGTCACTATATGTCAAATTCCTTGTAGTGGTTATTACTGTGTTGAGATGCATTTGAAGGTAAAGATTCTGGAAGGTGTCACGGATGTCCGGTAACGGGGATCTGGGGCGCTACAAGCAATAGCCCATTCCAGAGTGGAAATGGGAGAATATCAGCATTGACTTTGTCACTGGTTTACCAAGGAGTCCGAAGGGTATTGACTCAATCTAGGTCATTGTGGACAGGTTGACCAAGTCGGCACATTTATTGTCAATGCAAATTTTATGATCTTTGGAGAAGTTGGTCTAAGTATATATTGAGGATTTCATGAGACTGCATGGAATTCCTATAACAATCATCTCCGACAGAGATGTGAGGTTCACATCATGGTTTTAGAGGAGTTTGCAAACCGCTTTGGGGAGTAGGACAGACTTTAGTACCGTGTTTCACCCACAAACAAATTGTAACCCCCTAGAATTTTAAATAATATTTTTGAGATTAATAAATGAATTAAAGTGATTTTTGGTGATTTAATAAATATTTTTCTTAAATTTACCTTTTTGCACGTGCAAAACACGTGCAAATGTTCTATTGGGAAACTCAAAGTCAGAAAAAAAATATTTTGGGGAAACCTAATATTTATTAGTAGGTATTATTTATAAATCTTCTGAATTTTTTTATATTTATTTGGCATATTTGCAAATATTACAAAAAGATGAGCTTTTGTGCAAAATTACCACTTGGAGTAAAACACTAGATTTTTGGATTTCTGGGTTGGGCATGATGACCGACCAACTGAGAGGTAAATATTTTAATTATTTTTCTAATATATTTTGTTTATTTTGCCAAAATTATTAAAGTATGGTCTTTTTCCAAAATTGCCACTTGGAGACCAAAAAATTACAAAATCGATTTTTCTGGTTTGATATAGATGTCGGCTAGATCTAGGGAGGATACTTTTGGATTAACCACAACTAAATTTGGTTAATCTAGTTACCTAGTATAAAGGATCCATATATGTAAAGATATATTCTAAATGAACATTTTGCAAAATCTTCTCAAAACCCTAATACATCATATTTCGGCCTATATAGGGGCTTCTACGGCCATTTCTTTTCTGCAAAAAAATAAAATTATTCTTTTATTATTGATTTCGTGAAGTTTCGAAGCGAGGATCTTGGATTATTGAAAAAGGAAGAGCCTTTTCTTATTCTTTATTATCTTCGTTGAATCTTCATTAAGGTGAGTGACATATGTTTGATTTCTTGTTGTTCTATGCATGTTATATATGATGATTTGTTTAACACCCCGTAATTTTCATATATATATACATATATATATATATATATATATATATATATATATATATATATATATATTAGATGGCAAAATTATAATAATAAGTTAAAGAATTAAATGGAGATGTGATGACTTTGGCTGCCATGTGCTTTGGCAGCACATGGTGACGTGGATGGATGTGGGAGGGGCCCACGTGAAGACAAAAGCAGCAGATGCTGCTGTTGCTTCAATGCCACGTGAGTGTGGTGGGGCCCGGTGGGAGAGAAGGGGGCAGGGCGCTGCTGTGTGCGCTCTCTCTCTCTCCTGACTAACGCCATCACTTGGGAGAAGGGTCTCGGGTCCGTAATTTTCAAAGATATATATATATAGTAGTATATATATATACTAGATTTGCCCATGGGCACGTGCCTACAGCACGTCTTTGGAACGATACATCATATGAAAGTCTTGTAAACAGTAAAACAACAGTTATGTAGCTCAAGTTTGAATAGTAAAACAATAATTAGTTGTAAATAAAAGTCCATGTTTCCATTAGTATATGTTGAAAAATAATTATAAATGGGGGTGTAAAATCCAACTTCTTAGAATTGTTGATGAGATATTTGCTATTTTGAATGTAACATGAGCAATAAAAAAATGTATAAAAAATCTGAAAATTTACAAACCTGAAATCTGAAAATATAAATTTCTGAGTAAATAGAGAGATAATGAGAGAGAGAGGGAGAGAGATAAGTAAATAAATAAAGGAGTTGTTTTGGGGATTTGAATTTGAGTTTTGGGGGGAAACTTTTGGGCGGAAAAATATGTTTTGTGAGGTTAGATCTGGACCATTGATTTCAACCCTATTGAATGAAAGCCACTTGATAGCTTTCTTTGTGTTTTATTTTATAGATATAATATATTAGATGGCAAAGTTGTAATAATAAGTTAAAGAATTAAATGGAGATGTGATGGAATTTGGCTGCCATGTGCTTTGGCAGCACATGGTGACGTGGATGAATGTGGGAGGGGCCCACGTGAAGACAAAAGTAGCAGATGCTGCTGTTGCTTCAATGCCACGTGAGTGTGGTGGGGCCCGGTGGGAGAGAGAAGGGGGCAAGTCATTGCTGTGCTCTCTGTGCTCTCGCTCTCTCTCTCTCTCTCTCTCTCTCTCTCTCTCTCTCTCTCTCTCTCCTGGTTGACGTCATCACTTGCGAGAAGGGTCTCGTGATGTGGGATTTAATTGTCCCATATCGGGAATGCAAATAGATTAATTAACTATAAATAGTAATGCCTATGTTCAAGAGTCACCAATCCGGTTAACCACCTTTTGAGAGGCAGCCTGTGGTGGGCAGTTGTACTATAAATACAAAATTTGTCTGATAAATTGTATAAATTACCTGAATTTGGGGCAGAGGCATCACAATTTGTCTATTAGAATACATGTTAGATGATTGTATGATGATATAATGAATAATTCGATGTATAGATGATTAAAAATAGAACTTTCATGAATAATATGCAATGGATGAATAAATTTACTATATAGATGACTTAAGAATGTTAAGAACTTAGTAGGAATCATGGGTATACTGTTTTCTTTCATATTCTTGCTTATTTGAATGTGTATAATGAGATTGTTTACTGAATTGAACATGTATGATCTGTTTGAGTTTGACTTGACTAATACATGTTGTAGATGCTTATAATCAAGGAAAAATTGATTTAAATAGTTTTATATGTGTGTAAAAAATTGCAAGAGAGGTTTTGAGATCAAAAGATCAAATTTTGAAGAATTTGAACTAGGTATGGCTTCGGGTCTGATGGTATGCAGGCCGAAAGTGATTTTTTTTAGTTTTTATGAAGTTTTGATTAATTTGGGTTCCTTGCGATACTGAGATTGAATTAGTCAAGATACTACTCATATACAATAAATCTTGATGCTTTTACTGATGCATGAACACTTACATACACATATATATATTCATATTTTCCTCATTTGAAGAATTTGTCGAAAAAGTGCTCTTTTGTGAATTTGTTGAGAGTTTGATTTGATTTATGGACTCCAGTATGTTAGACAGGCTGTATTTGATCATCTCAGGGTTTTAGCTTTACAAATTCATGCTTTTAAAGAATTTAAACCATGAATCGGTTGAAAAATGCACGAAATTCAAAATGCTGTCTTTTTGGCATGACGGTCGACCGCCCAGTTTTACACACGAAATGTCGGTCAAATGTCAATTGTTTGGTTTTGGATTTTTAATGTGTCAGCGACCGCCACTTTTAGAACTAAAATGTCGGTCGACCGACAACTACGTTGCTGATTGTTTTTTTGAGTTTTCATTTTTTTTCTTGAACGATTATTTCTTTGAACTTATGGATTATTGAACAAGAGTTTTAGATGAAGTTTTGCTACAGATTTTTATATTTTATAGAGAATTATATTTTGATTATAATAGAGTTTAACTCGTATTTTCTACAGCTTTAGAAAGCGAAATATATACGGTTTTCGACGGATTGATGTTTTGTGATTTTTCTATAACTTCAAAATGTGAAACTCGGTTTTTTTAGAGATTTAAACTCAGATTTTATTTCAGGAAATTTTGTGATTTTTCAGATGAATTTGGATTTGTGTGATTTAAAGAAGTTTCCTTAATATAAACGATTTGATGATGGAATTAAGAGTTATAATGAAAGATTTTGTGTTGATATTTGAGTTGTAAGTCTCTAGAGGTTGAGTGGGACTCCTGTAAACTGGCAGATGAGATTTTGTGGATATTGGCCAGTTGGGTCCTTGGTGTTGCTTTAGTGGAATTAAGTCCGGCAGGGTACACCAACTCTAGGGAGGGGGAAGCTGTGTTTTAATTAATAATAATCAACCTAAGGATAGGCACTAGTGGAGATGTGATAAAACTTTGGGAAACGTAAGTATGGGCTCTGTTGTTAGTCCAACGGATGTATTCTAGGACTGTGTGTTGTTGTGTCCCTAGTATATTCGCGTGTCAAGGGTTGGCAAGCCTATTCACGGAATATCTGGAGGACAGTTGGTATGTTCGCGTGTCGATGGTCTGCAGGCCTATTCACGGGACATACGGTGCATTCGCACGTCGAGGGTCAGCAAGCCTATTCGTGGGATATACTGTGTATCTGCACGTCGAGGGTTGGCAGGCCTATTCGTGGGGTACACTATAGGGAGGTGATTCTCCAGAGTTAGAGCTATGCTTACATGATGCTTGCGCGTCGAGGGTTGTTAGGCCTATTCACGGAGTATTCTAGATCTTGTTTCTATCACCATAGTAAGATTAATTGCATAATGAGAGATTTAACTCTATAAAGTGGATAACGATAAGGGTTTGCACCGGACCTATATAATATGAAATGCATAGAATCCGCCAAATATGCATTAGAGAGTCATCATACTGCATTTGTGGTTTCTTGACTTGTATTATGCATGATGTTTTCTTGTTTTCCTACACTTGACACTTAGTCTAGTTTCACTTGATGTTTTATGCTTTATTTATCGTTATTTCATTATCCATATGTTACTACTGTTGGAATGTGTTGATTATGAATTTATTCTTTATGCTTCAATTAAATTGTATTTCTTTTAATGTCACTCGCACCATTATGGTTGACCGCGTAGTTTTAGGGGTTAGGTTTATCTCTAGCCTCACATTTTATAGGTAGGAACCGTTAGCTTGGGATTAGATGCATGTGGTAGAATGATAATATGGCTTATACAAATTGTAAAGAAATGGGTTGTAAAAGAAAAAAAATGTAATTCAAGGTGTTTAATTTTGCTGTGCTATGTAAAGAATTGATGTAAATAAAGTTTAAAAATTCTCTATGTTTTGCTATGTTTACTATTACATTGAGGTAGATGCTAGAAATTGTGCCACGTAGTATCATATTTATTTATTGGAAATTCGGGGCGCTACAGAGTTTGGTATCAGAGCATGCTTCAATAGTAATGATAAATGTAACTCCTGTTTTCCGTTTCTTGTATTTTTGTACTGTATTTTTCTTCCCAGTGTATTCTATCTGATTGTATTCTTTCATTTTTCTGAACCATGTATTTGTTCTTCATTCTCAATATAATTTCATCTGTTCCTTGTCGTCGGTGATTTTTTATTCAATCTGCCTGCCAATTATTTTTGAATGATTTGTTAATTTTAATCTACTTCATATCTTGGCCTAATTGTTTTTTCATTTGTTTCTGGCCTATTTAAACCGTTCTTTTTTACCCAGTCTACCCTATTTAAACCGTTCTATCCGTCCTACTGGATCCTAACCCTCTACCCAATACCCTCTTCTTTTACCCAGTCTCCCCCAGATATTTCTTCACGTTCTCCATCTGCCTAACAAGCAGATTATGCCTCCCCCTATCTTCTCTAGATTCTTTAAATCCCAACTTACCCCAAATCTCATTATTAAAATCCCAACAAAATTTGTTTGCACTGCTATCTACAAATTCTATCTCCTAAACCCTAGTCTCTCAACCCTAATCTATCTCTCTCCCTCTCTCCCCGACCTACCGTTCTGACAATCCCCCCTCAGACTGCACCGTGCCCCCTGCCTGTGCTCCCACCTGCCGCACCACCCTCGCGACCCACCATTGCCCTGTCACGCAGCCCTGCACCCACGACGACAGCAGCCCCCTCTCTCCCCTTCTCCTCCCGACTACAGCAGCACCATCCCACCGAAGTGCCCTCTTGGCTTCCCCACTTCCGATGCCAGCAGCCTCCCGACATCGTACCACCTGTCCGTCGTCGTCCCCCGTCGCAGTGCACCCCCCCCCAGATGCCATTGTTTGTGTTCATGTAGTTGATCTCCAAGCGCATCTAGCCGTCCGATCGTGATCATCTCGTCAAGATCCGTTTGTGTTGTGTTCGTTGCCCAGGATCCATTCCCGTTATTCTCATCTTTTCATCGCATTCGTCAACTACCCTAAGGCAAGTAACTTGTATAATTTTTGTTGTATATACAAGTATAAAATACTGCCTGTAGTCTCGCTATTATTTTTTGGATTTGTTCTCATGAAGATCTCTTGTTAAATATCGATCCATTCGTTGAACCATTCGTAGTCTTGATCCATCATATTTAGTTTTCACACACACGACATGAAAATAATCTAGATCTAACTAGACTCTTGAAGCATGTATATATGTTGCTTCGTGATCCATGATAGGTTGTGTATTTGTTGCATGTTTGGTGTATTAGTTGTGTTATTTTGTAGTAGACTTGTTAAATACCCATACCATATTGTTTTGAATATCTAATATACCATGTTTTGCATTATATTCTAATTTGGATTTATTGCATATGAGTTGTTTGATTAAATGCATGAGAAGAGATTTCGTTTTGCTAGTGCCCTATTTTGGTTCAGTATTTTAGACCCTATTAAGGTCAGTCAATTAAATTATTTTGTGAATATGATTTGTAGGCCTCGTTGTCTATTTTTCAGAACTTTTAACAGATCTCAGTTTTGATTTGTGATGTGTGAGTTATTGTTGTTTTACTACAGCTGTGTGAAATTTCCAGATTCTGTTTTATGAGATTGTTGTATAGTTATCTATTTAAAACTGATGTTAAAAGTAAGATTTGGATCTAATATTTTTCTGGGTATGACTAGACATGACTGGGATCAACTCCTAATTTTTGTAGATTTATTTAATGACTTTTATAATTTATTCCATGCTTATGAACAAACCAATATATTTCCAAACTGCATGTTGTTCAGTAAAGAACTCTATTTTCAACCTGATTCTAGTTGTTGTTGATTAAAACTTTGTGAATATGAAATGTAGCCTGCTATATCTATTTTATAACCATTTTGAAGGATTTGGATTGCGATTGTACTTTATGATCTATCACTGTTTTAGTACTGCTGTATCCAAAATTTTAGATTCATAAACTTGCTGTATCTTTCTATTTTCCGAATTCATTTGACTATGCAATCTGTAATGGAATATTATGAAAATTTATTTGCTGATACTAGACATAGTAGGGAATCTTTCAGATTTTTCTTAGATTTAATCAGTAAGTTTTTATGCTATTTTCATGCTGATAAATAAAACTTTGTGATTTTCGGCTGAACATGAATTCTGTATAAAACGCTATTTTGAGCCATGTTTCTGTAGTTGTTATATGACTTGTGTATATGTACTGGATTCGACCGAGAGTCTATTTTATAGATTTTCTGACGGATCCAAGTTTGCATTCTTGTGACAACAGGAATCTTGGTTTTGGTGCAGTCATGTCTTGCTGTCCAGAATTGAAAGTCGCGTTGTCCTAGCCTTTTATGAGTTGTTTGTCACCCATGCATATTTCTGTCCGACCTGAACCTATCTCTTGTTCTTGCCTTGTTCTTCTTGCCCTGTTTTGTGCACGTATGCCTTTTTGATAATAATAACAAGTAACCAAGCCGAGGTTAAGTGAAAGACCTTAGTAGTAGACAATATAGGTATGTGTAGGGGACCCATGTTTCCCACTTTATGTTTGATTCATGAACTTGTTTTACTTTATGATGATTCATGAACCTATTGTACTTTATGCTTTGATTCATGAACCCTTTGATTCATGAACCTGTTGATTCAAGAACCTGTTATGTTACTACCTGATTCATGAACCTGTTACCTTTACCTGTGCATGACTCCTGAGTACACGGCCCTATAGAAACCCACCACTAGATATAAACGTAACTTGCATTTAATTAGAAACCATGTGGTAAAATATTGGATGCATGAAGTGCTACCTAGATAGGATTAAATACAGGACTTGAGAATACCAGGATCACCTGCATATTCATGTTTACCTGTACATGGTACCTGACACATATTACATGTTTACCTGCTTGCATGCTACATGATACTTGTTACATGTTTACCTACTTGCATGCTACATGATACCTGTCACATGTTACATGCACACTGTTATCTCATCATGTTACTTGATTCTGTTTCTTGATTAGGAGTTAGTTGCTCTATTTTGCTGTCATGTTTCTTCCATGCTTATTCAGTACTTATTCTTGCTGCTACTCTGTATCTTTGTTATTCGTTGTCAGTACTTGTTGCCTGCACTACAAGTGTAACCCCTGTTTTTCATTTTGTGTATTTTTGAGTGTATTTTTCGTTTTGGTGTATTTTTTTCCTTGTATTTTTTTCTGAACCGTATATTAGAGTTGTTTCAATATATATTTGTTTAGTTTATTTTTGAGCTCTTTGTGTATGATTGGTTTTTTTTTGGGTTTTGTTCTTCATTATTTTGTTCTTTCTTTCATTTGGTTCTTGTCTTCTTTATTTTGTGTTCTTGGGTGCTTGTGGTGGTGATTGGTTGTCATCCTTTTTCCAATCCTATTGTTGATCCCTAATAAGATTACCAAAGCCAAATTAACTCCCCAATCCTATTTGATATCCCATACAATTTGTATCCTAATTAAAGCCAAATTAAACAAATCCTACTACTACTCCTAATTACCCACAACCCAATTATCCATTAACCCTAATCCCCTCATATATATACATCTCTAATCCCCCTAACCCTAAACCCTAATTACAAACCCTAACCCTATCCTCCCTCAACCCAGCCTCCCTCTCTCTCCCCGCTGCTTGCGCCGCACACCCCTAAACCCGACCCAGGCCGCCGACCCCCTCCAGCCTGTGCACCATCCCGATGCCAACACCCCCTCCGGCCTGCACTTCATCTCGAGCCCCCCATATCCTCTTCCCTCCTTGGCCACCCCGACCTCCTCGTACCACCATTTATAAATCCTAGTCTCTCTCTCGTGGTGTTCTATTGTGGCCGCAAGCCACTATTGTCATCTCTCTTTTGGTGGAATTGTTCATGTGGAGATTTTCACTCAGTTTGCTTGGATTCATTAGTTCGTGGATTTTCGTTCATGGGTTTTACTCGTTGTTGGGAATCCACTCCCGTTACTCTTGGTTTTCATCGTTCTTCATCTTCGGTTAAGGCAAGTAACTTGTACTCTAATTCATTTGTTTGATACAAGTCAAAAATACCACCTATAGTGTAGTTGGGTCTAGAGACGACTCTTGTTTGTATTATGTTTGATGGGTTTTGTCTCTATTGTGAAAACTTGACCATAGTTGCCTCACGACACAATATGGACATGAATTGACTTAGGTTTTACCTGTTCTTGATTTGATCATGTATGTGAGACGTTTGTGAGAATCCTTGATTTTGTTGAGACCCATGTGATATATTTGGTGTGGACATGCTAGATACCCTAATTCATGATTTTTGGATACTTGGTAGACTTGATTTCATGTTTGGTGGTGTTTTGAACAAGTTTTGTATGATATATGTTGAGTTGTTGTTAAAGGGAAAAATCTGTATTTTGTCGCTGATCTGTTTTGTTTGCTGTTTTGGACTGTCTTGAAGTCAGTAACTTAATTTCGGTATAAAACATGAGTTTTAGAGAATTTTGTCTATTTTCAAACCCCTCTGACCTTGCCTAATTTCGTTTTCTTATGTGTGAGTTATGATTGTTTTACTACAGAGGTGTAGATCTTTTCTAGATTTAGTTTTTCAATGATTTTGATGACTAAATGATTTTGATACTGATCTTACATATATTATTTTGATTCGAAAACTTGGTCAGTGTTTCTTTATCTAGTTAGGGATTACCCAGAATTTCGGTGGATTTTATAGGTGAGTTTTATGTGCCGTTTCATGCTCGTTTATAAAGACTGTACTTGCTGTATTTTGCTCGCTGTTCTGTAAAGAATTGTATTTTCACCCTGATTTCTTTTACTGTATGAAAAATATTTGTGAAATATGAGAGTTATTATATTTTATCTATTTTCATATCCCTTTGGCAGAATTATATTTCGTTTCACTGGTTGCGAGATATCATAGTTTTCGTACAGCAGTGTTAGAAATTTCAGATCTGCCAAACTATCATTTATTGATGTTTTCTTATTTTTGATGACTGATCTAATTTTACGGGAAAATTATGAAACTTTATATTTAGATACTGGAAATATAGGGGAATACCCCAGATTTTTTGTGGATTTATTTAATGTGTTTTCATGCTGTTGTCCTGTTCTTGAATTCGTTTTCCTGATTTTTGGCTGAACCTGTTTTCTGTATTCAAATCAGTTTTGAGCTATATTTTTGTGAATTAATATATGACTTAATTATACTCACTGGATTCGGTTGGGAGTCTATTTTCTAGAAGTTTTGACGGATTCATATTTGCATGCTTGTAACACTGGGAATCACTATTTTACTACAGTATGGTCTTACTGTCCTGAACTTGATATTTGTCTATTTTATTCCTTTATGAGATATTTTGCACTTGTACATGTTTATCTTGCAACTTGCACTTGTCAAATGATCATGCTATATTATTCTTGATATATTTTGCACATATACATGCTTGTTTGACATTAATAATAAATAATCAAGCCGGGATTTAAGGGACAGATCTAATAGTGGATAATTCAGAAACGTATACTCGGAAGGGGGTCCACTGATCCTACGTGATTACTTGAGACATGATACTTGACACGTGATTACTTGATACTTGCAAGCAAGACACGATACTTGTCACTTGCACAACTTGACACGTGATTACATGATACATGATACTTGGAGCTTGAAGCTCGATTACTTGACTTGTCCCCGTGTATACTGTCCTCTATGGTCCACTATAAAATCTAAAGCGAAACTGTTTATTGTAGCAACCATGTAAGGTGGGCTGCATGAAGTGCTACCTAGATAGTAATCACTATAAGACTTGATACATGCTACTTGAATATGATACTTGAACATGATACTTGAACATGATACATGCTTGCTTGATACTTGACTACATGATACATGAGAATTGTTTACATGAAATTTGATACTTGACACTTGATGCATGTTTACATGATACTTGATTACTTGACACTTGATTCATGCCATTTACACTTGTTCACTTTGCCATGCTAGTTGTTTATTTTGACATCATGCTCATATCATGTTACTAGTTAGTTTCCCCATGTGCTTGTATCCTATATTATAAGTTGCCCGTAACTTGCAATTTACGGGTACTTATTTTTCTCTTTTCCTCTTTCCTGCATTCGTTGAATTGCAGATTTTGGAGAACAGGTTCCAAACGGTATCGGCGGCATGAAGTATTAGTGCTGCATTTTATTATTATTATTTCTTGTAGCTTGCTTGAACAATATTGTATTTTGAGCCTTAGATTTATTCTTGTATTTGGGCAATGTGACCCAAGATATTTATTTTATTCAGATCATGACTATTTGATATTTATATATTTGGTTTCAAGTATTCTTATTGGTATTTTGGTTCACCTGTGCATGTGGTTGATTCTTTTGCTTCCGACTCTGATGATTCTTGTGAATGTTGTACTTCTTGAACAGCTTATGGATGATGAAAATCATTTGCTGGGTTTTTGTTGCGTATCCGAATTCCGTATTCTTTTTGGGAAGCGGGGCATGACAACAAGCAGCCCGTAACTTGCATTGACGAGCATTTTGTTTCTTTTTTCTTTTCCTGCAATTTGTTAAACTTGTAGACTTTGGTGACCAGCTGCCCGAGAGAGTAAGTGACCAAGTATTCTAGGCTGGCTGGAGTTTCTTGCATTAGTTTATTTCCTGTTTGAATAAATTGTAAATGCTACATGGATTTTTTATTGGGCATTTTTGTCCCAGGATTTATGTCTTGTTTCCAGACCTGATTATTTGGGATTAAGTATTCTTGTTTTCAAGTAATCCTGTTGGTTATGTTAATTTATTCATGCATGCGTGGTTGGTTATTTCCTGTATATCTCTTGTTTATTCATGTACATGTTGTAAAGAGCCTGACAACTTATGAATGGAAAAAATCATTCGCTGGACTTGTGTCGTGTATCTGTATTCTGTATTCCTTTTTGGAAAGCGGGGTATGACAATAAACATGGTATAAGAATAAACCTAGGTAAACATTAGAGCGTCACTACGTAGGTGTGGACATTAGAGTGTGAGTATCACATGAAATTAAAACAAGATGAAATGGTTTGGGGCATGATTGAGATTTTACCATAAGGTATTGATGTGCATATAAATTGAGTTGTGATGCTCTAATTTTTCTCGCATTTTGTAGTATTCAGTATAATGGCAAGACCCAGGACTAGGAATGGCGATGGCGATGATGGAGCTGAGGGTTCCCAAGGGGGCCGACTTGATCTAGAGACGGAAATTACCAGGGTGTATCAGACCTTGAACACATTCATGGCAGCCAACATGACTCGGAATCAGAATCAAGGTGCTGGACTAGTGCTTGTTAATGCTGATCAAATTAAGCAGGTTGAGTCCTTCAAGCGGATGAAGCCGCCTATTTTTGAAGGGCATTCAGATCCAAATGAGGCTAATGATTGGATTAGACAGATGGAGGTAGTCTTCAAGGTTTTGGAAACCCCAACAGCCAACAAGGTGAAATTGGCTACGATGCAGATAAAGAAGGATGCTGGCGTCTGGTGGCAGTCAGTAAAGAGGATTTTTGGGGATGAACAGGTGACTTGGGAGGCTTTTCTTGAGGAATTCTGGGATCGTTTCTTTTCTCAGAATATTCAGAAGAAGAAGGCAAGGGAATTCTTGAACCTATAACAAGGCAGCATGTCAGTGCACGAATATGAGACTAAGTTCGCCCAGCTATCAAGGTATGCATCGGAGCTGATAGTTGATAAAGTGAAGAAGGCCAAGAAATTCAAGCAGGGCTTGAGGCCGAATTTGAGGTCTCGGATGATACCGTTGGGCATCAGAAGATTTGATAAGCTGGTTAGGAGAGCAGCAATGATAGAAGAAGATATGGATCAGTTCCAAAGAAGCGGAGACCTGGAACAGGAACAAGAGGCCAGCAGCAAATTAGAGTGTGAAGAAGTTCCCAGCGAAGCAGGGCAGGTTCAGTAGGCCAGAGCAAAAGGCACCCGCAATTCAAGGCGTGACTTGTTTCAACTGTGGAGAGGCAGACCACTATCAGTCAGCATGCACCAAACCACCTAAGGTGCAGTTATATTATCAATGTGGTCGTGAAAGGCATATCAGACCAAACTGTCCATAGTTGAAGAAGGAAGGTGCAGGCAGAAGTAAATTCCAGAGGCATGGGCGAGTGTTCGCATTAACTGAGGAGGATGCAGGTAACTCAGAAGATGTGATCCAGGGTATGAAAGAATTTTAAATTCATTTATTTGATGTATTAAGTAAAACTTTGTTTAAGAATAAATTGGAGATTTGAGTACCATTCTTCATGTAATAGGATTTGTCTTAGTTAATGGAATAAAAGCAAAAGTTTTATTTGATACGGTTCTTCGCATACATTTGTGTCACCCAATTTTGCTAAAGTTTTAGGTGTGGAACCTAAGGTATTTCTAGGCAGAGTCTTGTCAATGGCAACGCCATCAGCAGAAGAATTGATTGCTGATCGGTATTACAAGTGTAACACCCCAAATTCCAAAACAGACTGAATTCGAAGTTCCACAGGATCTTTACACTTCTCTTCGTACAATTTTATAAGGAATTAAAAACTTTGGTTACATCAGAGTTACATTTACATTACACTTATACAGCGGAAGCAATTTACAATAATTACATGAATAAAAATAAACAACATTTGAATCAATCTTTAAGCAGCATGCATACTTTAATCTTGCCAGTCACTTTATCCTGCATAGAAAACTGTGGGCACGTTAGTTGCTTACAATCGACGAAATATTATACACGGCCATCCTCACTACGCCGAACAGTATAACGATTTTCAGTACTTAAACAAACCACAAACTTGATCACAAACAAAGCTACAGAGGGACTATCATATTAATGTCGTGTTGTGCTGTGCACTTAGTTCTTAATGCAGTTGTTTATATTATATGACACTAATGCGCACTTGTTCAGAGTCTATGCAGCCCATACTACATAAGTCCGAGGTCAAGTCCTTAACCATTCTTCATCTTGTAGGGTTCAATCCCTCGCCATGACTTAATCTACTACGGTAACTACGGTAAGTATCCTAGGTGTTCTATGAGTTACGAGCCCACCTCTAGGCGCCCTGGAAAGAACCCTACGCACTGACACATGACTCATCATGCAAGCATCCTGTGGTCAATTCACCTCCTACCATAGACATGGCACCACCCGTAGTCATTAGATCACCCCATAAGCGTCGCCACCGGGACGGTACTCTGGAGTAGTATCCACACCCTATTCATGAAGCATCATGGGATATTCTGTGAATACTCTCACGCTGTCAATCCAATGACCCTCATACTCATGTTTTTCTCTTACGTTCATCACATCTCCACTATGTATCTAATCCTTATGTATAAATAAAGGTCAATATTCTAGAATCTAGCATTACTCCTACATCGGTCTTTCCAACATCAATCATTATCAACGACCCAGACTTGGTCAAAATATCGCATTTCTCTTTTCAATACTTTTCATTCTTGCCGATGTAAAGTCTTAGCTAAAATTCTAGTCTAAGTCCTCTTTTCATGTTCATAGAAGAAAGCACTTGTTCGCAAAATTTTACATTTCATGAAGTTCTCTTTTTCAACACATTTTCACGCACCACTTGCATATTCTTGAACCAATTTCTCATTTAATTCTACTCAATAATAAGTGAAAAATCTCAACTTGAACTCTCTTCAACAAAAAAATTTCTAATTTGTTTTGGAATCATAAAAGAATCAAGTCCAATATTTTTATGAATTTTTATTCTCAATTTAACTCTTATTTCTCATGAAAGTCCAAATATTTAGAAAAAATAATTTTTTGTGGAGTCCTCATATTTTTTCCAGATTTTTTTCTAATATTTTTCTCAATTTTTATTACATTTTAAAACTAAAAAAAATCAAATGTATAAAAAAATCAGATTTTTTTCAAAAAGAAGTGGCCTCAGCCAGTTTCGAACCCGAACACACAAGCCCCAAGGTGAACAGTCACCGATACTAACCCCCACGCGCTAGCCAAATGGGACACAGTGCCCAACTGTCTAAAGGGGATCTTTAATATAGTTAAGCTCTGTTCTCGAGTTTTAGTGAAAAATCGAATTTTGGAAAATAAAAGCCTCTGCTGAGACTCGAACCCACACACAAAAAGTGCCACCGAGCTACAGCAGAGCGCTAATGGCGCCCCCCTCTAACCAGTTTGACCTCAGTGATTAACTGATATGAGAGTAGGTTAAATTATGTTTGTTTCAGATCTCTGTTTATCAAAATTACTTCATTTTTCAACAGCTCTTAACTTTGTTTCTCTTCCACATAAAGTCATAAAAATTTTCAGAATACTGAGTTTATTTATAAGTAACAAAACAGTGTTTTAAAAGCATTTTTTTGACATTAAAACATGAATTTCTCATTCTAATTTATGTTCTATGCCTACAATTGCAATACTTCAATTTAGCAAATTCTATACCAAATTTTGCATTACAACTACATTAGAAATATTTATTCTTGCTTTTCTTCCTCTTTTATTTCCACAATACCCAATGTCATGGTCTCATTCATTAAACTAGTGTCACAATAGTTTAATAAGCACAAATTCAATATTTTTAACCACTAATCATTCACAATCATATTCTACAATTAGCATGGTTCCAATTTCATATTTTCATAGCAATAAAGTAATTCTACTACAATAAACATAACTTATGGCAAATATCATGCAATTTATCAAGCATTTATTCAATCATCAACCAAGTCCTTTTTAGAGCCAACACATGGTTATCTTATTAGTTTCTTTAGCATTCTCAATAATCAAAACTCCTAGCATGGTGTCTAAATTAGAAGTGGAGAAAACCACCCACCTATTTGAAGAAAAACAACTAAAAAGCTCTTAGAATCTCCTTGAACACACGAGCGGTCCTTCTCCTCCTAGTTTGTGCCACCATGAACGCCTTCTCCTCCTTGCCTAAAGAAACCCGAGCTCTCTTCCTCTAAATGAAATGGTCGGCCTCCTATGTGATGAACACACACAACTAGAACACTTCTCAATCTTTTTCTAACTTTCTCTCAATCTTTCTACTCACTTTTGTGTTTTCTTTCTTTCTTTTCTTTACAAAATTTTAGTGTACTATATGCATAAAGGGGGGGTATTTATACTAATTTTTGAGTGAATTGGAGGGCTAGGATTAATCTAGATGGTTGAAGATAAATGGCTAGGATGCAATGGGAAGTTGTAGCAACCACCCATGAACAAGTAACCACCTATCCACTAAGCCATCTCACCCCATCCTCTCTCCCATTTCCGGCCTACTCCTTGAATGGCTTAAGACACGTGCTAGTGCAATGCACGTGTCAAATGTAGCACCCCTAGTTACTAGTTGTACATGATAAATTAATTAATTGTCTACAAAGTTGATCTACACTTCAAGTCATGTTAAATAAAAGAGAAATAAACTAGTGGGCTTTCAATTAGTGGGCTAAAACTCCATGGGCTAATTAAAATAATTAAACAGTTAGGATGGGCTTAAAATAAACAATTAGGCTTTAGAATTTAATTAGGCTTTCAAAAATAAAAAGAGAGAGATAGAAAAATATTTGTTCATGTTACAAAATAAATAATTTTTTAGAAAAATACACACGAATTAGTACGTGCAAAACACGTAAAAATTCACAATTCATTTAATCAAAAATAAAGAATTAGGATATTATAACAAGGGTTGTGATATCGAGAATGGTGAGAGATTATTCGGCATTGATCTCATCGAACTGCAAGTCTTTGTGTGGATGTGATCGTGGGCATTGATCGGATGACAATGTATGATGCCACAATTGAATGCAAGAAGAAAGAGGTGTTGGTGAAGGCACCAGAAGATCCTGCAGTGACTTTTCAGGGGAAGAAGAAGAACCCGAAAGTGGCTACAATGGTATCTAAGTTGATGTTTCCGGATGAAGTCAGAAGCATTCCAGTTGTCAGAGATTTTCCTACGATATTCTTGGAAGATCTACCAGGGTTACCGCCGCAATGAGATGTTGAGCTCTGCATCAATGTTCAGCCGGGAAGTGCTCCAATTTCTAAGGCTCCGTACAGGCTGGCACCGATGGAGCAGAATGAAGTTAAGAAGCAAATTGAGGAATTACTGAGTAAGGGATTCATCAAGCCGAGTACTTCACCATGGGGTGCACCAGTGTTGTTAGTGAAGAAGAAGGATGGGTCAATGAGGATGTACATTGACTACCAGGAGTTGAACAGGGTGACCATTCAAAACAAGTATTCACTTCCACGAATTGATGATCTGTTTGATAGGCTTCGGGGAGCAGCTGTCGAAGATTGATCTATGGTCACTTTCAGAATTCGTTATGGACTCTATGAGTTCTCGGTGATGCCATTCAGAGTGACGAATGCACCGGCAATATTCATGGACTTGATGGACCGGATCTTGTGGCCGTTTATTGATTCCTTCATGGTGGTATTCATTAATGATATTCTGGTATATTCGAAGTTGGAGGAAGAACACTCTAAACACTTGGCAGAGGTATTGAAGAAGTTACAGAAGCATAATTTGTATGCCAAGCTGTCGAAGTGTGAGTTTTGGAAGTTCGAGGTAGCTTTCCTTGGTCATATCTTTTCTAAGGAGGGAGTGGCCACCGATCCTCAGAAGGTTGAAGCAGTGAAGAATTTGCCCAAGCCAACGACTGTGAAGGAAGTCAGGAGTTTCCTGGGATTGGATGGGTACTACAGGAGATTCATTTAGGGCTATGCTTAGATCGCAGTTCCTTTGACAGGGTTGATTCGGAAGAATGTGGCCTTAACCTGGACTGATAAATGTGAGGCAAGTTCCCTAGAGCTAAAGGAGAGGTTGACGACTGCGCCTATCTTAGCTTTGCCACAAGCTGAGAAGGACTATGATATCTTCAACGATGCGTCACTCAGGGGTTTGGGGTGCGTCTTGATGCAGGAAGGGAAGGTTATTGCATATGGTTCGAGGTAGTTGCGTCCGCATGAGAAGAACTATCCGATGCACGATCTGGAATTGGCAGCTATTATTTTTGCCTTGAAGCAGTGGAGGCATTATGTATATGGAGAGAAGGCCAACATGTTCACCGACCACAAGAGCTTGAAGTACATTTACCAGCAGAGGGATCTAAATCTTCGACAAAGAAGGTGGTTGGAAGTGTTGGAAGACATTCGTCCTGAGATAAAGTATCATTCAGGCAAGGCGAATGTGGTGGCCGATGGGCTTGGTCGGAAGAGCAGTCTGTCGAGTTTGATCACTACTCAGAGAGAGTTGGTAACAGAGTTAGATCAGTAGGTATTGAGGTTGTCCTGTAGGGTTTGGGAGCATTTTTGGCTCAGTTGAGGTTGTAGCCTTCTTTGAGAGAGCAGATTGTTGAGGGTCAGAAATCAGATACAGAGATTCAGAGGATGTTGCAGCAGCTTTTCGAAGGCAAGTTATCAGAGTTCTGTGTCCAAGATGGAGTTCTATGGATGGGTGAGAGGTTATGTGTATCGGAGAATGCAAATTTAAGGGGGAGTATCTTAGGAGGCACACTGTACCGTGTCGTCAGTACATCCTGAAGGGAAGAAGATGTACAAGGATATCAAACAACACTTTTGGTGGTCGGGTATGAACAGAGATGTGTCAGACTTTGTGGTAAGATGTCTGACTTACCAGCATATCAAAGCGGAGAATCAGAGGCCTGGAGGTTTGTTACAACCATTGCCTATTCCGGAATGGAAGGGGGAGAATATCGTCATGGATTTCATCACTGGGTTGCCGAGGAGTCCGAAGGGCAACGACTCGATTTGGGTTATTGTGGATCGTTTGACCAAGTCAGCTCACTTTCTATCTGTGAAGATTACTTGGTCGTTGGAGAAACTGGCAGAACTATACATTGATGAGATTGTGAGACTTCATGGGGTTCCTGTCTCGATTGTTTCCGACAAGGATTCGAGGTTCACATCGAGGTTTTGGAAGGGTTTGTAAGCAGCTTTGGGTACCAGAACCGATTTCAGTACTGCTTTCCATCCGTAGACCGATGGTCAGAAAGGGTGAATCGGGTATTGGAGGATATGCTGAGGGCTTGTGTTATGGATTTTGGTGGCAGTTGGGAGAGGTACTTGGCATTGGTTGAGTTTTCCTATTAAAACAGTTACCATGCAAGTATCAGTAGGGCTCCTTATGAAGCTTTGTACGGGAGGAAGTGCAGGACACCCGTCTGTTAATACGAAGCTGGGGAGAGGCAGATGTTTGGGCCGGAGATTGTGCGGCAGACATCGGAGAAGATCAAGCTGATTCATAAGAGGTTCGTCGAGGCTCAGAGTCGGCAGAAGAGTTATGCAGATACTCAACGAAGGGACTTGGAGTTTGAGATTGGGGATGCAATTTTTCTCAAGGTGTCTCCGACTAAAGGAGTAATCAGGTTTGGGAAGGGAGGCAAGTTAGCGCCAAGGTACATTGGGCCATACAGGATTTTGAGGCGGATTGGTAAGACAGCATATAAATTAGAACTACCGGAGGAATTGGCGCAAGTGCACGATGTCCAAATGCGAGAAATGGCTTTGAATGGTCAACGGTCAACACGCCTCGTGTCGTCCTCCTGGACTTTGGCAACAAGTGTCGAGCATTCTAGTCACCGACCCAGAATTGAGAGAAAAAGTCTGCCTCAATGTCACGCCCCGCTTCCCAAAAATACGGAATACGAACACGTAACATTGGCCCAGCGAATGACTAACGTCACCCATAAGCTATTTAACCGATCAACTCAACAATATAACCAATACAGAACAATTGTGTAGGCAATAATAATAATCTCATGAACAATAATACTTGGAATGAAGCATTAAAAATATCCAAATATAATAATAATCCAACGTCTGGAAACAAATAGCAATATTCGGATCAAAATCCCACAATACAATGAAATAGCAATAGTTAAATAATTAAATCTCCATGATTAAACAATAATTTATTAAGCGGCGATGCAATCAATTCTTTCACCAATGTTCTTCTCCCAATCCATCAGGAAATTCTCCATTAATACCCGTAAACACTTCATCTAAAAAGAGGAGAAAAATTGTCCTTAGAGCAAGTCATGGATAGTAAGTAGAGAAAGCAGGGAGCAATGGAATAACGATATAACAATGAATTTAATAGATCAATAGGAATCTAACATGGGACGATAGCAATAATCAATATCAATAGTAATCAATGCAATGGTTATAAACAATGGTTCGATATTCGAGGACAATGTATAATGGTCATGTCAATAACACTAGGCAATATTCGATATCAATGGAAACAATGATGTATAATATGCAATGTCGATGTGGTGTCAATTCTTAAGTCTATTAATCATTTTAATCCTAACTAATGTAGCACTCCATGCATCCCATTTATTTACCACATGATTGCTATATACAGACAAGTTACGTTTAGACTTAGTGATGGATTTTATAGATCGTGTATTCAGCAACAATAATAAATAGTCAGTAGTTACAATTCAATATTTGGTGCACGATACGATAATTTGATAGATTGGGTTACCATCGTAAGCCACAATCAACCGATAAGACAATAGCCGATATAATATTTAGAGAAAAATGGGCCCCTCCTCCGAGTACAATCCCTATATTGTCTACTACTAAATTCAACCCTTAAACTCCGGCTTGTTAATTATTTTATCAATGCAACAATGTAATATGCAATCTAGAGACATTAGATGAACAATAGTAACAATAGAGAAACAATAAGATGATAACTTAGATATGAATTAGGATGATGACGATAGCACACTAGACTCATGCAATGCAACATGTATACTTAGATTCATTCAATACTATGATATAAGAATAATTAATTTAAGAAAAACTGGAAATTACAATTCTGAACATTAAACACAGCAGTAGTAAAACGATCATAACTTTTGCTACACAACTCGGAATTCAGCGATTCAAGATAATCTGAAAACTAGAAACATTGGGCTACAACTCTTATTCAGAAAGTCATTTATTTTAAGATCATTTACTGGGTCGAAAATAGTAGACAAAATACAGCTAGCAAGCAACATACATGTTTTTGGGTATTTTTCACGAAAGAAATTAATTAAACATGATGGGTATCAATTCTATTAGTAAATAAACTTCATAATCAGAATGATGGCTATAAAAACATGATCAATAAAATTAAGAACACATACATGCATTAATTTTTCATCAACCAAACATCAATCGATCAATCAAACATACAACTTATCTCTACAATAATTTAATTATGTCGTGATTATATGTGTAACCCTATTAACTATACACTATTCTATGAATAAATGAAAGATTCAATCTTTGGAGTCAAAAGTGACACGAAGTCAAGAATATTGGGGTTAGCTCATGTAAACCCTCAATAGACCCAACGAAAGATAATCAATACAATGGTACGATAAACGATTATGATCTACTTACAGAGTTTCAATAAAAACTTGGATTCAATTCAAGAGGAAAGTGACTTGCCTGTTAGATAACGAAAACGAATACCAAGAATAACGGGATGAGAACTACGGAGCAACGAACCCATAAACACACAAATGAACACGTGTAATATACGAGCACACACAAGGAGAACTCAGCAACAACA
Source organism: Hemerocallis citrina (assembly GCA_017893485.1). Taxonomy (NCBI): domain Eukaryota; kingdom Viridiplantae; phylum Streptophyta; class Magnoliopsida; order Asparagales; family Asphodelaceae; genus Hemerocallis; species Hemerocallis citrina. Next base: position 396,730,797 of record CM030358.1, read on the forward strand.
GTGCACAAAGAGACTGCAGCAACCACAGCGGGGTCGGCCAAGGGGGCAGCGGCGCTGGCAAGGCTAGAGTAGCACGAAGTCGGCGAGCGGGGACAACGGCGCAATGGGCGGTGCTGCTGTCGAGCGAAACAGAGGAGGAGCTCGAGTTTTGGTCTGGCTGTTGTCGATCGAGAGCGGAAGGGAGGAGGAGTAGGGGATGGGGGTTGAGCTGGAGGTGCGGCGTCGACAGGAGGTCGAAGGGGGTCGCCGGAGATGAGGGCCTCGCTGCGGAAGACGACGGGAAAGAGAAGAATTGGGTTTGGGTTCATGGTTGTTGTCGAAAGGGAAAGGGGGAGGAGAAGGGTGGTTCTGTGGTGGCTGTTCGACGGGAAAGGGCGAGGGGAGAAAAGGTCGGGGGCAGTCGATGGGATGTCGGGGGGCGGCCGGAGATGGCGCCGGAGAAGAAGCACGGGAAGGGGGTAGAGTTTGGGCGGGAATCAGTCGGGAGAGAGAGAGAACGGGAGGAGAGAGGAGAGAGAATAAGCGGCCAGGGTTCCAAAATTGTGATATTTTTAGGGTTTGTACTAGGGTTGTATTTATAGGCTATAATTGGGATGTTGGGTTAGTGGTTTCGGATCCAATAAAAGTGGTTTTGGGTCAAGAACACATGGAATTGGGTTTTAGGGTTCAAATAAGAGGTAGATCAAAATCAATAGGGTTTAAATAAAAATACCCACAATTCAATAAAAGAAAAAAATATGATTAAGAAGAAAATAGTTCATTTAAGAAAAACAAATAATTCCATGAACAAAAATTTAAATCCAAATGAATAAATAAGTAATACAATAAATATAAATTGGCTTGAAAATAAATCGGAATTCGCCAAGAAAATTAGATCAAGTACGAAAACAAAATAATTTGTTAAATGTACTTTAATTAAATAATCAAGGAATAACAATTAATAGTTATAATTATAAAAATAATAAAATCATACAATAAAATAATTATTCGGGTTTAACAATTTTTATTAAAATAATCCAAAAATAATAATATATATGATTTGGGCCCAAATATAATTAACCCGTAAATTAAGATTATAAAACAAGTTTAAAATACACCATCATTCAAAATAATATAATTTTCGATTGGAAAATATTTTAATAAAAAATCCCAAAACGAATTTAACACAAAATAAATTTATCAATAATCAAAATACAGTAAATATTCAAAAAATATGAATTTACGGGAATGGGGGCTACACTCAAGATCCGCGCTTAAATCAAGATCAACGGTTGTGATTAAAGAAAAAAAAAGAGTCAACGTTGACCGAGTCAACGGTCCACCATTGACTGCCACGTGTCAAGCCGCCAAAGCCTCTCCTGGGTTTGGAAACATGATTCGAGCACTCTTGTCACCGGAGCTCAAATTAGAGAAAAATTCTATCTTAAAATTCACGCTCGATCGCGATCAACGGCTCAGATTCGCACACATAAAAAACTGCGAGTTCGGACCCGTTATGGGCCCAAAAACCCAAAAGCAAAAGCGGGCTAGTTCGCTTATCGGGTGCGGGTTTGGGTCTCAAATCTGCTAACCAAACCCGCACCCTCACCTTCCTTCTTCTTCATCAAAATTTGGTGCGAAAACCAGAAAAAACCCCCCAACACCTCCGCTGCCGAGCTCCACTCCCCAAGCTCCGTCGAAGCTCGAGCTTCTCTCCCATGGCTCCGTCGAGCTCTCCTCTTCGCGAGCTCATCTCCTCGCCGAACTCCGTAACTCCGTCGTCGAACTCCCCATCGCAAGCTCCAACGTCGAGCTCCTCTCCTCGCCGCCATACACCGACTCGTCGAGCTCCCCTTCACTATCGCCATGCTCCGTCGAGCTCCCCTCCACTGAGTCGAGCGACCTCCTTCATCAATGAGCTCACCTTCGTCATCGAACTCCTAACTCCATTGTCTCTGAGCTCCACCTTCGTCGAGCTCAGCCCAGCTTCCTCGTCGAGCTCCTCCAACGTCGTGCTCCCTCACAGACCTCCAAGCTCGAGCTTAACCGTCACCTTCCTCGAGCTCAAGCAACTGAGCTCCATGCGACCGTCTTCAAAACCCACTCCGACCTCACCTTCAAACTCCTTCATGAGATCCGTCAATGCCGAGCTCCCTTCACCGAGCTCCTCTCCTTGAGCTCCGGTGACGCCCTCTAAGATGGAGACGGGGGCAGAAGCGTGGTCAAAGGCACAGTCAAAGGCTGTCAGAAGGCAGGGTTGAAGGCAATGGTCGAAGACGAAGGAGAGAAGAAGCATGGGAAGAAGAGACAAGAGGTCAGAGGCAGAGAGCGAAAAACATACAAAATAATTTAAAAATGGGATCGGTTGGCTTCTGAGCATTCATGGTACCGACGCCCAAATGAGAGAAAATTTGCCTCCTCGCGATGCGCGCTCACTTGATCGTGATCAACGCATAGAATTGCGCCACATCGCTAGGTATTTATTTATTAATTTATTTATCTAATTAAATTGAATTAATTATTTAAAAAATTTGAAAAATTAATTAAAAATCGAAATAATTAATTAAAAAATTCTAAAAATAATTATTGATTCAGAAAATAATTTTAAAAAAATCTGAAAATATAATTATTAAATTAGAATAATTAATTAATATTATAAAAATTAATTATTTAAAATTCGGATATTGAATAAAAAATTTGAAAAATGATTAAAAATCAAAAAAATTCAGAAAAATCTGAAAAAATCACTAAAAATTCTGAGAATATTTTTAGAAATTTTACAAGCTCAGAATAACACCGCTACACCTCGAGCAAGATCCAAACCTCCCCCCCCTCCCCCGAGAACTGATAAATTCTATAAGCCATCAAAAAGGGGCGAACTACTCCTCAAAGGTTGTAAAACGTAGTCTTTAGGAGTGGGGAGCTTATGATATGGCTAAAAATAGAACCAAATCGGGACCGTTCAAATCAGGCACAAATCTTAAAGCTCTCAGGGGTAAAACGGTAATTTCAGCTACAAACGGGTCCGAATTGGGAACCGGGTCTTTCTTCACAGCCTAATAACCCATAAACGAATCTGTCCTATTGGGTATGGGTACCAACCCGTTGCAAACCAATATAGATATTTAAAGAGTAATTCAAATTCATGGTTATCTCTAGGAGACGGTTTAAACCAAATCTCTTATCATGAAACGATTTAAACTCTACATCTTATCCAAAAACACCAGGACATAGGGATAAATCATTATCTCTAAAATGTCTCTAAAGGTGACTAAAAAATCCCCCCCCCCACCATAACAAGGTAATAAATATTTTCCACATAAAGCTCTTTCATAATCTTCCTGATTACTGACAAGAGCATCGGAGGGTTCGTCACCGGGATCCATCTCGATGTATCGAACTTTTTGCAGGTTCAGAGCAGCTACAAGGAACCAGTCAAACGCCGGTGAAAGTCAACAGGTTTGCTTATTCGTTTTCCTCGAAGAATCCACAAATTCATCTGTTTGCTCCCATACCAAAATCAGCGGCAACAAGAAATAAGGTGGTACCTATGGTCAAGGTATTATAGAGGAACCAGATATTTGAGGAAGCGACTTGGGAGCCGGCGAATCGCATGCAAAAGAATTTCCTGAGCTCTTTGTATAATTGTATTCTTTTGGTTAAATTGTATTACTCTTGTATGATTGCATTCTTTAAAGTGTATTTCCATTTATGTAATTGCATTTTTCTTTTTGCTTAAATTGTTTGGTCCCTATTAGCAGTAATTTCTGAGGACAGAACTATTCTAAGGAGGGAGTGATGTAACACTCTATAATTTTAAATAATGTTTCTGATATTAATAAATGAATTAAAGTGGTTTTTTGTGATTTAATAAACTTTTTTTTTTTAAATTTATCTTTTTGCACGTGTAAAACACGTGCAAATACTCTCTTGGGAAACTCAAGGTCAGATTTTTTTTGGGGAAACATAATATTTATTATTAGGTATTATTTATGAATTTTCTGGATTTTTTATATTTATTTGGCATATTTGTAAATATTACAAGAAGAGGGGCTTTTGTGCAAAATTACCACTTGGAGTAAACTCAAGATTTTCAGATTTCTGGGTTGGGCATGATGACCGGCCAACTCAACGGTAAAGAGTATAATTTTTTTTCTAATAGATTTGGTTTATTTTGCTAAATTATTAAAGAATGGTCGTTTTGCAAAATTGCCACTTGGAGGCCAAAAAATTACAAAATCGATTTTTCTGGTTTGATATAGATGCCGGCCAAATCTGGGGAGGATAATTTTGGATTAATCTCAACTAAATTTGGTTAATCTAGTTACCTAGTATAAATGATCCATATATGTAAAGATATATTCTAAAGGAATATTTTGCAAAATATTCTCAAAACCCTAATACATCATATTTCGGCCTATATAGGGGCTGCTACAGCCGTTTCTTTTCTGCACAAAAAACAAAAATATTCTTTTATTATTGATTTCTTGGAGTTTCGAAGCGAGGATTTTGGATTAGTGCAAAAGAAAGGGTTTTTTCTTATTCTTTATTATCTTCGTTGAATCTTTATTAAGGTGAGTGACATATATTTGATTTTTTGTTGTTCTATGCATGTTATATATGATGATTTGTCTAGTAGAATACATGTTAGATGATTGTACGATGATAAAATGAATAATTCGATGGATAGATGATTAAAAATAGAACTTTCATGAATAATGTGCAATGGATGAATAAATTTACTATATAGATGACTTAAGAATGTTAAGAACTTAGTAAGAATCATGGGTATGTTATTTTCTTTCATATTCTTGCTGATTTGAATGTGTATAATGAGATTGTATGATGTATAATGTATAAAGTTGAATAAAGAAGGGTTCTTTACTGAATTGAACATGTATGATCTGTTTGAGGGTTTTGACTTGACTAATACATGTTGTAGATGCTTATAATTGATGTGTCTAATTTTTATATAAATATTTGTACTCGTTTACCTATAAAAAATTTCTGTATTCGTCTATCTTGTTAATAAATTATCTTATTTCCAAAGAAATCGGTTAATTAATTATTTTTTAAGGAATAAGATTTTTTGATGCAAAAGGTGAATAATTTTAGTAAAAATTAACAAAGAAACCAAAGAGAATGATTGATTAATTTTTATTGATTTGTTGAATTTTAAATTTTACAAGTTGGCCATGTGAAAAGCAAAATAGAAATTTTAATTGCCAATAGAGGTAAAAATAAAATATTTTTTTTAAAAGGGTTTAATTGAACTAATGTGATATTAGTTAGTTTAATTAATTTAAACTAATTATTTTTATTTTTATTTATAAATTCTAAATTCTGATTTTACTTTTTTTGTGTGTGCAACACGTGTTTCAAGAAGAGAAAGAGAAGAAATACAAGCAAGAAATAAAGAGCCAATCAAAATAGGGGAAACAAATAAATGAAGATGTGGGGTTTTCTGCAAAAAAAACCCTAATACCCACGTTTGGATTCCTATAAATACATCAGCCTCAAGCAATTGGAGAAGAACGCACTTAACGAAAAAAAGGACGGCTGATCTCGAATTAATAAAAAACAAACAAACAAACAAACAAACAAAGTAAAAATAGAGGCGTTGCGAAGTGGATTGGCGGCTCAGTGATCGAGGTAGAAACGACAGCGAAGACGTGGGTTCTGGGTCGGTGTTACAGGTCCCAAGGTGCCACATCAGCGACGTCAGCAAAGAAACTTACGTGGCTCGTTGGGTTTGCTGGCACGGAAATCGAGACAGAGAGAAGGAGAATGATAGAGAAGTGGCTGACTGTGCGCTCAGAAATCGAAAGGCTTCGGTTTGCAATTTTTTTTTAAAAGCAATTCTTTCTGTATCTTCTCTTCTTCTTCTAATTTTTATTATGTAATCCAAGACAGTATTTGTTAGTTGCAATTTTATTATGAACTAAATTTATTTTTCTAGGGCTTTGATGTAGCCTAGTTTTGAGAACATAATTTTAATTCCATATTATTTTTCGATTTTTCCATGGTTGTGTGTTTGATTTTTGTTTTTAATGCTTACAATTGTTTAGCCAACTTTTGTATGATTTATTGGATCATGGAGAGATCAAGAGGTAATTTGTGATTTTGAATTATAGAATTAAACATCATTGATTGAGCGAAATTAGAAATGATTTACCGTGATTAGTGTGACTATAAAGAAATCTATAGAACTTAATGAGCCTTCAATTAATTAAATTTGCATAGAGATATGACAAACTGTTAGTTGGAGATATTTTTGGTGTTGTTCGAGAGAAAGCATTGAATACTTAGGGAATTTTGGTCTACAACTTGGAAAAGTAAAATTTGTTATTACATGGAATTATGAATTGTGTGGGATAAACTAGGTGAAGTCAAAAGCCCTAGAATTAGTTTTACAATTAACAAACAAAAAAGTTTCAGATTCCGCTCCTTTTAATTAATTTTGTTAGTTTAGATCTTTAGATTAATTTAATTGCTTTATTTATTAAATTTAGGTTTTCCAAATCAGTACTCGATAAAATAATTAGTCCTTGTGGGTTCGACACTCTTGTCACTTATCTATACTACTTGTTGCGATTTTGTAGACTTGCAAATATATCACATCAATAATCAAGGGCAAATTGATTTAAATAATTTTATATGTGTGTACCAAATTGCAAGAGAGGTTTTGAGATCAAAAGATCAAGTTTTGAAGAATTTGAACTAGGTATGGCTTCGGGTCTGATGGTATGCAGACCAAATGTGATTTTTTTGAGTTTTTATGAAGTTTTCATTGAATTTGGGTTCCTTACGATACTGAGATTGAATTAGACAAGATACTACTCATATACAATAAATCTTGATGCTTTTACTGATGCATGTACACTTACATACACATATATATATTCATATTTTCCTGATTTGAAGAATTTGTCGAAAAAGTGCTCTTTTCTGGATTTGTTGAGAGTTTGATTTTATTTATAGACTTCAGTATGTTAGACAAGTTGTATTTGATCATCTCAGGGTTTTAGCTTTACAACTTCATGCTTTTAAAGAATTTAAACCATGTATCAGTTGAAAAATGCATGAAATTCAAAATGTTGTCTTTTGGCATGACGGTCGCCCGCCCAGTTTTACACACGAAATGTTGGTCGACTGTCAATTGTTTGGTTTTGGAGTTTTAGCGTGTCATTCGACCTCCACTTTTTGAACTAAAATGTCGGTCGACCGACAGCTGCGTTGCTGATTGTTTTTGTGAGTTTTCATTTGTTTTTCTTGGACGATTATTTCTTCGAACTTATGGATTATTGATCTACTGTTTTAGATGAAGTTTTGCTACAGATTACTGTATTTTACAGAGTTATATTTTGATTATAATAGAGTTTAACTCGTATTTTCTACGGCTTTAGAAAGCGAAATATATACAGTTTTGAAGGATTGATGTTTTGTAATTTTTCTATAACTTCAAAATGTGAAACTCAGTTGTTTGAGAGATTTAAACTCATATTTTATTTTAGGAAATTTTGTGATTATTCAGATGAATTTAGATTTGTGCAATTTAAAGAATTTTCCTTATTTTAAACGAGTTGATGATGGAATTAAGAGTTTTAATGAAAGATTTTGTATTGATATTTGAGTTGTGAGTCTCTAGAGGTTGGGTGGGACTCCTGTAATCCAGCAGATAAGATTTTGTGGATATTGGCCAGTTGGGGCCTTGGTGTTGCTTTAGTGGAATTAAGTCCGGCAGGGTACACCAACTCTAGGGAGGGGGAAGTTGTGTTATAATTAATAATAATCAACCTAAGGACAGGCACTAGTAGAGATATGATAGAACTTGATAAACGAAAGTATGAGCTCTGTTGTTAGTCCAACAGATGTATTCCAGGGTTGTGTGTTATTGTGTCCCTAGTATATTCACGTGTCGAGGGTCGGCGGGCCTATTCACGGAATGTCTAGAGGAAAGTTGGTATGTTCGCGTGTCGAGGGTCGGCAGGCCTATTCACGAGACATACGGTGCATTCGTGCATCGAGGATCGGCAGGCCTATTCGCGGGATGTACTGTATATCTGCACGTCGAGGGTCGGTTGTTAGGCCTATTCATGGAGGGAGTTGATTCTCTGAAGTTAGAGCTATGCTTACATGATGCTTGCACGTCGAGGGTTGTTAGGCATATTCGTGAAGTATTCTAGATCTTGTTTCTATCACCGTAGTAGGATTAGTTGCATAACGAGAAATTTAACCCTATAAAGTGGAGAACGATAAGGGCTTACACCGGACCTATGTAGTATGGAATGCATAGAATCCCACAAGTATGCATTAGAGAGCCATCATACTGCATTTGTGATTTCTTGACTTGTATTATGCATGATGTTTTCTTGTTTTCCTATACTTGACACTTAGCCTAATTTCACTTGATGTTTTATGCTTTATTTATCGTTATTTCATTATCCATATGTTACTACTGTTGGAATGTGTTGATTATGAATTTATTCTTTGTGCTTCATTTAAACTGTATTTCTTTTAATGTCACTCATACTGTTATGGCTGACCCCGTAATTTTGGGGGTTAGGGTTATCTCTAGCCTTATGTTTTACAGGTTGGTACCGTTAGCTTGAAATTGGATGCATGTGGTAGAATGATAATATGGCTTATGCAAATTGTAAACAAATGGGTTGTAAAAGATAGAAAATGTAATTCAAGGTGTTTAATTTCCATTGTGCTATGTAAAGAATTGATGTAGATAAAGTTAAAAAATTCTGTGTGTTTTGCTATGTTTACTATTACATTGAGGTAGATGCTGGGAATTGTGCCACATATTTTCATATTTATTTATTGGAAATTCGGGGCGCTACACAAATGGAAAAACCGAAAGGGTAAATCGAGTATTAGAGGATATGTTGAGGTCATGTGTTATGGACTTCATTGGAGGCTGGAAAAAGTATTTAACACTGGTGGAGTTTGCTTATAACAACAGCTATCAAGCCAATATTGGCATGGTGTCGTATGCAGCTTTGTATGGAAGGAAGTGCAAAACACCCATTTGTTATTATGAAGTTGGAGAGAGGCAAATGTATGGACATGAGATTGTGCAGCTGACTTCAGAGAATATTGAACTCATTCGGAATAGATTGGTCGAAGCGCAGAGCAAACAAAAGAGTTATGCAGATGTTTGATGCCGAGAGTTTAAGTTTGAGGTTGGAGATACAGTTTCCTAAAGGTATCGCCGACGAAGGGATTAATCAGATTCGGAAGAGGAGGCAAGTTGGCACCGAGGTATATTAGACCATACAATATTCTGAAACGGATTGGTAAAGCTGCTTACACATTAGAATTACTAGAAGAGTTGGAACATGCACACAATATATTCATGTGTCCATGATGAGGAAGTACATACCAAATCAGAATCATCAGCTACCTGAAGTACCCGAAGGACTGCAGTAGAATTTGAGCTACAAAGAGCAACCTGTGGAGATCTTGGATCATCGAGAAAAGGTTCTGCAAAATAAGGTCATACAGATGGTCAATGTTCTGTAGAGGAACCAGCAATTCGGAGAAGCTACATGGGAATTGGAGGATCTGTAACACCCCGCAAATTTGAGTTATGACAATTTTGCTGCACGTGTGTTACGTACATGTATTTTGTACTGTTACAGGTAATAACCGTAACTTATTTTATTATAAATATCCTACATATTTTTGTATTTCGATTATTTATATAATTATCCGTCCTCTCAAAATCCATCTTATCCCATTTTTGAGCCAACTCAAATATAAATCCTAATCTTTGTGTTTATACGTGTATTGCACGTGCTGTCCAGGCACGTGTCGATTACATATATTTTACCATTACGTGTAATATTCGTAACATTATTAACATAAATTTCTACGTATTTTGTATTTTGACTATTTATGAATGTTTTTCGTTCTCTCGAATTTATTTTGTATTGATACGTGCAACGCACGTGTTTGTAATGCCCGCGTTGGTTGTATCCTTTTTCAAAATAAAAATTTATGAAGTGTGTATGTTTATTTTTATTTTTAGTTTTACATGAAATATTCCTTTTAAATATTTTTGCTACACGTGCTTTACATGTGTTTCTTTCTATGCAAGTGCTAATTACGTTATTTTTATTACACATGTTGTGCACTAAAATTTCATTAAGATTAATTTAAGCAGATTATACTAAATTTTGTTAAGAAAAATAATATAATTATTTATTAAAGAAGAGAGTATTAAATGAAATGATAATATAAGAGTAAAATGAAAAATTTACAAAACACGTGCACACGTGAAATGTGCACTCTTTCAAAAATGGCTGCATATAGGAGAGAGTGGGGTGAGTAGGTGGGGTGAGTGTGTGAGTGGGTATGTGAGTGGGTTAGTGGATGGTTGGTTGCTAAAAAAACTCCCTAATTTTCCATATAAATACCCCCTAATCTAACCCCAAATGAACACAAAAAATAAATCCAACAAAAGAGAGAAACCAAGAGTGTTTGCTGCTGTTGCTTTCGAGAAATCCAAGGGAGGAGAGCACGGATTTTGAGGAGGAGGAGTGGAAGGCTTTTAGGAGTTTTATTTACTTGAAAAAATCTTCAAAGAGGTGGGTATTTTTTCATAATCTTCTAGTATGTAGAAATTGTGTTGTTTAAACTAGAAATGCATAGATAATGATGAACTGATTTGTGCATATGAAATAGTTGATCTAGAACTTTTATTTTGTGCATGACTACATATGATTGTGTGGTAGATAGTGAAATTAATGGTGTGTATGCGTAGAAGTTCTATAGAAATTGTTATTAAATGGGATTTTCACACAATAAACTCATGGGGTTAAATTCTTGCATGCATTTAGGTAATATAAATACTCCTCAAACTCTAGTTGTGTAGGGAACAATTATTCATCTAATTCAAGCTTTATGTCTATAAGCAATTAACACGATTTTAATGAAAATTCCTATGTTCTTCAAGATAAAATTGACATATATATTATTTTGTACAGATACACTAAGTTTTAGAAGAATTTATTTCTGAAATTTGTAAGGAAATACATAGTAATCAAGTTATCGAAATTTTCGAGTTGTTATACACAATGTAGTTTGGGTATGTAAATTGCACTGAGTCTTTTACTCACATTTTTTTGAGTGGCTCATTGGCTTTGGGTGGCAGTTTGGGTTACTGTCGGGTTTGGGTTCGATTCCGGATAGTGGCATCTATTTTTTAAAACTTTCTTTTATTACTCCCATTAGCTAAATTTGCATAAATTTGATTAAGAATGAATTTAAATCATATTAGAATATTAATGGAGTATTTTGAGATAATTTTATATAAATTTAGAATTTAATTTGAAGGTAAAATCACATGATATATTGAATAGTAAATCAAGATGATTATTCTGAATTCTTTAAGAATACTTATTTTTATGAATGTAGATTAGTGGAAGGAGCTGTTAGGTCTATTGTTCTATCACCGAAGGCGGGAATCACAACCAGTTCAGCTAATTTGGGTATAATTGAGATGATCAAAGATAAATTTAGGGAACTCGCTTGAGTGAAAATTATAGTGTACATTATTCTAATTAAGGAGTAAATCTAGTAATATTTTATTTTTGTGGTAAAAGATTAAAATATGATAATTTATCCTAAAATTGTGTATGAAAAGGAAATTCATCCTAGAATTTATGAAAGATGATTTATATGAAAAATTACGAGATAAATAAAGAATGTATTTGGGAAAATAAATGTATGATATTTGTAAGATTTTTATCAAAGTTGAGATGCTTTCTTGGGATGTATTATAAGGGAATAAGAAGTTAATTTTGAAATTGATAATTTAAAGTGAATGTATGAAAGAATGAACTGAATTATGAATGAAAAATTGTGTAATTGAGGTTAAGATAACTCATATGATCTCAGTTTGGGATGTTGGAATCTAGAGGTTGAGCGAGATAATGATTGGCAAGTTGTGATAAATGAAAATTGAGAAGTAGCTAGTGTCGGCTAACAATTCTCCTTGTGTTGATTTAAGTCCGATGAGGTAAGCTGGCTCTAGGTCGTAATGATTATAATTAAACCTAAGGACATGCACTAGACTGGGGATGTGATGAAGTAAGGGCAAACATGAGTATGAGGGTCTTAGTTGGTCTGCGGTGTGAGATTGTCTCCCCGAAATTATCGAGATATGATTGGGAGTGTCCCCAGCTCATCTACGGTGTGTGATTCATCTTCGAAATTATCTAGATCGAGGCGATGCTCACGGGGTGTTTTAGTGACTATTGAGGCGTCATAGCTTTCGATGTGAGATTGGATCCCTGGAATTATCGAGATGTGAGTGAGAGTGTCCCCAGCTCATCAGCGGTGTGGGATTCATCTCCAGAATTATCAGGGCGTGGACTTAATACTCACAGAATATCTGTAACCCCTGTTTTCCCAAATACGTATTTTCTATGTATAAAATTTTTGTAAATTATTTTTTTCTGCTTTCAAATTCTTTTGTCAAAATGTATTGTTGGATCTTCTATTAAAATTTATTTTTGATCAATACTTTTATTTGTAACCATAAACCTACTATTCTTGTTACTATTATTGTTTCTGCTATTATTATTATTATTATTGTTATTTTTACTACTATTAGTATTATTATTTTACCTTTTGATTTTATATTAAAAATCCTATTTTTATTTATATATTTTTTCTACTTCTTATTGGTTTTAAAACCCAAAACCCAAAACCCTATTTAAAACCGTCCTACCCGTTTTCAATTACCCCTCAACCCGTTACCCATACCCTACCCGAAACCCATCTGCACCCTAAACACTATTACCCTCTCGTCCGCGTCTCCCTCACCCTCTTCCTCTGGTGCCCTGCTCTCTCTCTTCCTCCATGCTCGCGATGCCAGCCCTGTCTCCCACTACAACATTGCCTCCCGCCACCTGCCTCAGCGCCACCAGCAGCTCCCACCTCCCCGTTCCTCCTCCCGCCAATGCAGTAGCACAGCCAGAGCCCCCTATCGCGACCACCCCCTGGTCGACGACCCACTGTGTCACTGCGACCAGCGACGACACCTCCACCAGCAGCCCCTGTGCTTCTCTCGACGCGCCGCAGCAGCAGCATCTCGACGCTTCGATCCCGATCAAACTTCCCTCGCCGCCTGCCGTCGTCCCTCGTGCACTCGACTCACTCTCTCTTGGGTGTGTGTGCGTGTGATCTCGAGTGTTGGTTCGTGGGATCGTTAGTGGTTCATGATTTGTTCGTGTTTGAGATCGTTGCTTGGGAATCCGTTCCCGTTATTCTTGTTCTTGCACCGTTTCCGTTATCGTCTCTCAGGCAAGTAACTTATGCTCTTTTCTTTGTGTAATACAAATACTAAATACCGCCTGTAGTGTAGTTGTGTTCTAGAGGCAATTTTTGTGTGAAACCCCTATTGTATATTGTCTCTATTGTGTTGACCCGCCTGTAGTTGCCTCATTACACACATGACATGAAATAACCTAGGGATGGCAACTTCTTGTTGTATATGTGCATATTGTTCATGGCTTGTCGTATGATCTCGTATGCTTGATGTGTTATTCGTAGTATAACTCGTTGTAGACTTGTGAAATACCATATACCATGTTGCTTGGAAATCTAGTACACTCTATTTCATGTTTGGTTTTGTTTTGGATGAGTTTCATATGAACTAGTTGATTTTGTGCATGAAGGATATTTTCCGTTTTGTCGATTCCCCATTTTTTATCAGTATCTTAAACACTATTAAGGTCAGTATATGAAAATATTTTATGAATATGAATTATAGAGAATTATGTCTATTTTCCAGATATTCTGATAGATCTCAGTTTCGATTTATGAGTTTCGAGTTATGATTATTTTACTAAAAATGTGTTTAAAATTCCAGATCCAGTTTATATAAATTCTGTATGGTAATCTATTTTTCTACTGATAATAAAGATAATATTTTGATCCAAGATTTTCCTGATTTCAACTAGACCTGATTGGGATTAACCCCTAATTTTTGTGGATTTAATTAATAACTTTTATACACTATTCTATGCTTACAAACAACTACTATACATGCATAATTTTCATGCTGTTCAGTAAAGAGACATAATTTCGGCCTAATTCTATTTGCTGTCTGATATGGGTTAGATGACGTGGCCCCTCCTGGGCCATCAGATCCCGCTCTTCCCTGATCATCAGGTCAACAGAAGTCCAACAGGCTCCTGCCACCTTAGGCCCACAGGCAAACAGGTCCGACCCAGCCAGTTAAGGTCCCAGACCAGTTTACCCCTACCTAAAAATACCAGACCCCCTCCTTACTTCAGCAGGTAATCAATCTTTCCTCACCTGAACCCTAGCTGCCCAGTCTCTTTCTCAGTGACTGACAAGATCGTCGGAGGGCCTGTCGTCGGGACTTCTCCCGGTGTTTCTAGGCAGTGTGCAGGTACTAAAGACCGAGCCGAGCTACTGGATCCAAGCCGAGCACCCGGCCTCTACCTCTCTCCGCTGCTACCCTCGAGCCAGTCCCACTCCCCAGGGTCGGACCAACGCCAGTACTACGGTTTCCATTTCACAAATTATAAGAACTCACACCTGTTGCCGCCACACCCCAAAAACAAACAGCATCAGGTTGCCGCCGTCTGTGGGAATCATCTCTTAGTACTGTCGCTAGAACGATTTCGGTCAGGGACATCACCTCGAGCCCGAGCTCTCCCATGGCTCCTAAAGCCAGAAGTGCCGTCACTTCGGCATGACATCCCGACCCTCCACATCACAGTCGCGCGGATGCCCAGGGTTCCAACCAACCTCGAGTCAACAGCACGACCAGACCTTCGATTGCGACTGATTTACGCCGCGTCATCTCAGATCGACAGGCCAGCCGGACTAGGGGAAAGGCCGCTTCCAACTCGGTATCGAACCATCGCTGACGGCTGTCCCAGGTGCGCGATCCAGAACATAGTCGCTCGCCCCGTGGACCTCCGCCCCTACGGGACCCGGTGGGGTAAGCCCCTGTCACAAGGGTCGAGTTCCAAAATTTTCGAGACAAGATCCTCCAAGCCATCCAAGGTAGCCAGAGCGCCGAGGTCCGCAATAGTTCTGACTTACGGTCAGGAACGGGAGGCGGCAAATCCCAGGGATCGGCCCACCCCCAGGAACAGGCGGCATCGTCCTTCGGTGTTTACAAGAGATGGAGAACCGCCTCACCCATCTCGACGAGGGCGGATCCATACCGGGTCGTGGTCGTCGACCGAATGGACCCCCATTCTCCCCCCAAATCCTTGAAGCCAAGATCTCCCAGAATTTTAGGCCTCCTCATTTTGAGACCTACAACGGCGAGGGTGATCCTGCTGATCACATGGAAGGGTTTAAGACCCTCATGATGATTCACAGCGCTGCGGATCCTCTCCTCTGCCACACCTTCCCTACTACCCTTCTTGGTCCAGCTCGGGAATGGTTCTCAAAACTTAGCCCCAGCTTGGTCTCGTTCGAACAACTAGAGGTGGGCTTCATAGCCCACTTCGTGACCAGCAGGATGGTCGAGAAGACGAGCACTTCGCTTCTGGACCTCAAACAGAAGGATGGGGAAACCCTTCGTGAGTTCGTTCGGAGATTCACCTCTGAGACGAGGTCTGTCTCCTCCCTTGACGCAGGGGTCGCCTCCGCAGCCTTCCGACAAAATGTCTGCCACGACCAGCTCAAGGCTTCCTTAGCCAAGAAGCCACCCGTGGACTTCTCCGACCTACTCAACAAGGTCGAGAAATATATTCGGGACGAGGAGGCCCTCAATCCGGAGGGCACCAAAGAATCCACTGCTAAGGAGAAGCATAAGATCGATGATGTCGAGCCCTTCAAGAAGCCTGCAAAGGAAACGGCTGGTCTCAAGAGGGTCCCCTCGGTCCCCCGATTCGAGACATATACGCCCCTGACTCAGAACGTCTCGGCAATCATGATGGAGATCAAGGATAAATGGATAATCTGATTCCCTCCCCGATCGAACAACAACGGCGAGAAGCGAGATCAAAGGTTCTACTGCCGCTTCCACAGAGACACCGGGTACGAGACAGATCATTGACGAGCCCTCAAAGACGAGATCGAAGCCCTCATCCAATGAGGGTATTTGCGGGAGTTTGCCCGGCCAACCCCAAAGACCAGTGAGAACCGAGGAGCCGGAGGCCTTCGCCTCCTCCACGGACAACCAATCGGCGGCCCGAGCGGAACCCTGAACCCGAGGAAACAGGGGGTCCAGCTATCCTACACTGCGTCCACGGTGGATCCATGGGAGGGGAATCCAATACCTCCCACAAGGCCTTCGTCGGAGAGGTCAACTCTGTTCGGGACCATCCCTCCCGTCGGGTTCAGCAGCGGGCGGTCTCCTTTTCCGGAGAAGACCTCGAAGGCGTCCGGCTTCCGCGCTACGACGCCCTTATCGTCAGGCTTGTCATGGCCAACTTCGAGTTCCGTCGTATCCTGGTAGACAACGGCAGTTCGGTTAACATCCTTTTTCTTGGAAGCGTTTGAGAACCTCAAACTCCCCCGAGAAAAGCTCAAGTCGGCCGGTTACACCCTTTATGGGTTCTCGGGCATCCCGTATAAATTGAGGGGATTATGACACTAGATGTAACGGTAGGCACGGCCCCCATCCTCCGTACTGAGTCGATGGATTTTATGGTAGTCAACGTCAAGGTGGCGTACAACACCATCCTTGGCCGACCCGGGCTCTATTCGTTCCAGGCCGTTCCCTCGGCCTACCATCTGAAACTGAAATTCCCTGCCGACCTTGGGGTTGGGGTCATCCGAGGTAACCAGGAGTCGGCACGTTCGTGCTACATGACCACGGTCAGGGGTGGGGTATTTTCCCTTGATGCGGTTGAGCTCCCCTAGAGAGGGACCATCCGACGTCAGAGCCGGCGGACGAGCTGGAGGAAGTCTCATTCGAGGCGGAGGACAAATCCAAACAGTTCTGTGTGAGCCACACCCTGTCCCCCGACTTGAAGACGGGCCTGATTGACTGCGTCTGCCGCAACATCGACCTCTTCGCCTGGACTCCGTCAGACATGCTCGGGATTTCCGAAGATCTGATCATGCACAAACTTAGCATCGCCCCGAGCTCCATGCCTATTCATCAGAAGCGGCACAAGTTCACCCCGGAGAGGCAACAAGCCTTAAAGGTTGAGGTGGACAAACTGTTGTCCGCTCGATTCATCCAGGAGGTCAGCTACCCCGAGTGGCTTGCTAACATCGGTATGGTAAAGAAGGCCACCAGAAGCTGGAGGATCTGCATAGAATTTACAGATCTCAACAAGGCATGCCCAAAAGATCCTTTCCCTGTCCCGAGCATCAACGCCCTAATCGGAGCGACATTGGGTCACGAGCTACTAACCTTCATGGACGCCTTTTCAGGCTATAACCAAATCCGCATGTTTCCTCCTAACATCGTTAAGGCATCTTTTGTCACTGACCAAGATCTGTACTATTACCGAATTATGCCCTTCGGGCTAAAGAACGTCAGAGCCACCTAAAAGAGACTCATCAACCGGGTCTTCAAAAATCAGATCGGTCGCAACATGGAAGTATACATCGACGACATGCTCGTCAAGAGCCGGTGAGGTCATGACCATGTGGAAGACCTTGAAGAAGCATTTGGTTTCCTCCGATTCCATGGCATGAGGCTTAATCCCGCCAAGTGCGCCTTCGGTGTCTCCTCCGGAAAATTCCTTGGGTTCGTCACCAGCCAGCGCGGCATAGAGGCGAACCCCGAGAAAATCCAGGCCATTATCAACATGGCCCCTCCCAGAAATGTTAAAGAGGTTCAGCGCCTAACAGGAAGGCTGGCGTCCATCGGCCATTTTCTATCAAAATCTGGGGAGAAGTCACTCCCTTTCTTCAAGGCTCTCCGAGGAGCCAAAGGCTTCGAGTGGGGGGACACCCAGCAACAGGCGTTCAAGCAGATGAAGTCCTATCTCGCCAACCCTCCACCCCTGAGTAAACCCCAACCGGGTGCATCACTCCAGCTGTACCTCTCAGCCTCAGAGAGCACCCTCAGCGCCATTATCGTTTGAGAGGATGACGGCGTCTAGAAGCCTCTCTACTACGTGAGCAAAGTCTTGCTTTCGGCGGAGACCATATATGCTAGAATGGAGAATGTGGTCTACGCACTTGTGATGGCCGTGCAAAAGCTTCGCCCTTATTTCCAAGCCCACTCTATTCAGGTCCTCACGGATCAACCTCTTAAATCCGTCCTTCACAAACCCAAAACTTCCGATCGCTTGGTCAAGTGGTCGATCGAGCTGAGTCAGTATGACATCAGCTACCAGCCCAGGACAGCCATCAAGGGGCAGACCCTCGCCGAACTCATAAAAAAATGCACTATTCCCGAGCCATCCGACATTTAGGAGACAGACCTGATCTGGGAGGTTTATATCGACGGTTCGTCTTGCGAGGGAGGAAGCGGTGCAGGCGTCATTCCGAAAGGCCCCAATAATTTCATCCTTCAATATTCCCTCCGTCTGAATTTTCCAGCCTCGAATAATGAAGCGAAGTACGAAGCTATGATCGCTGGGCTCACCCTAGCACACAAGGCTGGGTCCAGACACATCAAGGCCTTTAGCAACTCCCAACTCATGGTCAACCAGATAACCGGGGAGTACGAAGCTCGCGATGCTTGAATGGTACAATACTTGGCGGTAGTCCATCATCTCTTAGCGTCTTTCGAATACCACTCGGTAGAACGGATCCCCATGGAACAGAACGCCTAGGCAGATTCATTATCGAAGCTCACCTCGTCATCTTTCGAGGGGCTCGACCGCACCGTTCTGATCGAAGCCCTCCTCAAGCCTAGCATTGACCTCCCTGAAGCCTCCTGCCTTACCACTGATCTCCTACCAGACAACTGGACAACGCCCATTCGAAAATTCCTTTCAGGCGGCGAGCTCCCCCAAGTTCGGGCCAAAGCAAGAAGGACCAGGGTCCGCTTCGAAAGATTCCCCCTGATCGACGGAATGCTCTTCAAGCGCTCGTACACGGTAGATGGCAGTATGCCCTACCTCTGTTGCCTATCCCCCGATGAGGCAAAGTACGACCTGAAGGAACTACACGAGGGGATCAGCGGATGTCACATGGGGAGCAGGTCGTCGTCCGAAAGGCCCTAAATTACGAGTACTACTGGCCGACCCTGCTACAAGACTCCCAAGATCTCGTCAAGAGATGCGGCCCTTGCCAAAGATTCTCTTCGGTGAAGAGGCTCCCCCAGGCCAACCTCCGATCCCTGTCCAGTCCGACCCCCTTTGCAATGTGGGGGATGGACCTGGTTGGCCCCTTCTCGCAAGCAACGAGCCAAAGAAAATTTTTTGGTGGTGGCCATCGACTACTTCACAAAGTGGGTCGAGGCAGAATCCCTAGCCACGATCACCGAGCATCAAACTCAACAATTCTTCTAGAGGAACGTCATCTGCCAATTCGGGATTCCACAGGTGCTCATTACCGACAACGGGACCCAGTTTGAGGGTAAAAACTTTCGAAAGTTCTGCGAAGACATCGACATTCATCAACGCTTCTCATCGGTATGCTACCCTCAATCAAACGGCCAAGTAGAAAATGCGAACCGCCAGATCCTAGTCGGCCTCAAAAAAGCGGCTGGATAATTCGCCAAAGAGGCTATGGGTCGATGAGCTGCCTAGCGTGCTCTGGGCGCACCGAACAACTGAGAGGATCCTCATGGGCAAATTCCCATTCAACCTCACCTACGGCACTGAGGCTGTTATTCCGCTAGAGATCGGCCTCCCCTCACCCAGGGTCATGGCCTTCAACAAAGAGGACAACTCTTCAGACCTCAGAGCTAATCTGGACCTCATCGACGAGGTCAGGGAAAGATCCGCCATTAGAAGAAGTATATACCAACAAAGGGTCGAGAAATTCTATAACAAGAAGGTCCGCCCAACGGACATCAAACAAGGTGACCTCATGCTCAGAAAGCTGGCAGTATCTGACCCCAGAGGAAAGCGAAAACTATCACCTAATTGGGAAAGCCCTTACAAGGTCTCCGAAGTGGTATGCTCGGGCACGTACCAACTCGCACACCTGGAGGACAGGATAACCAAAAGGCCCTGGAATGCGGAGCACCTCATTAAGTTCCTCGAAGGAGATGGCTAAACTCATGTAACCAATCCATTGTAGTTAGCACTTACGTGCTTTTCCCTTTTTGTAAATAATAAAGTGTAATTTTGGTTTCTCCTACACTTTTTTAATTTTTCAATCTCCCATGTTAAGGGAGCTCGACATTCGGCATTGACCTCGAGCCATGCCCTAGCTTTCTCAAGCTAACTGGGCTACGCGCTCACAGTGTCCCCGAGCCATAACCCGACAACTCTCCCATATTAAGGGGGCTTGACATTCGGTATTGACCTCGAGCCATGCCCTAGCTTTCTCAAGCTAACGGGAAAACGCGCTCGGCAGTGGCCCCGAGCCATAACCCGACAACTCTCCCGTGTTAAGGGGGCTCGACATTCGGCATTGACCTCGAGCCACGCCCTAGCTTTCTCAAGATAACTGGGCTACGCGCTCGGCAGTGCCCCCGAGCCATAACCCGACAACTCTCCCTTGTTAAGGGGGCTTCACATTCGGCATTGACCTCGAGCCACGCCCTAGCTTTCTCAAGATAACTAGGCTACGCGCTCGGCAGTGCCCCCGAGCCATAACCCGACAACTCTTCCATGTTAAGGGGGCTCGATATTCGGCATTGACCTCGAGCCATGCCCTAGCTTTCTCAAGCTAACTGGGCTACGTGCTCGGTAGTGTTCCCGAGCCATAACCCGACAACACTCCCTAGTTCTCTACGAAGTAGGGGGCTCGACGCTCGATTCAAGGAACAGTCAACATCTTAGTTTTTCCCAAGTCAAAGAGGGTCGGATAAATCAAATCTTATTCATAAGTGCCTTCAAAGGCTACGGTACAATTAAGACATGTTACAACATTCTATCTTTACCTCTACCTAAGAGTCTCTTGCCAGGCCCTCCGGGCTCATAAGAGCCGTCTCGAGTCCTGCGGAACGGGTCCGCCCTCCAGCAATCTCATCCCCCATCTTGGGCATAGCCATTGTTGAAGTCCCCGCAACTGAGCTCTGTGCATCAGCGGGCCTCGCCATCTCCAAATATAGGGTCGGCGAGGAACCCAAAACAGAGAGGCCTCCTGGCTCTAGATGGCCGAACCGAGACTGTCCGGCGCCTAGCAGGACCTTCAACCTCTGAATCTCCAGCTCCTTTTTAACCACCACCCCGCGAAGAATGGACTCAGAGATCAGTCGCCTGGTGGAAGCATCAGATAGGGACCAGTTCGTCTCGGCACTCCCCTAGTCCCGATCGGCTATGGCCTTCTTCAGGCGTGCCACCTCTAAGCTAAGCTTCTTGGACTTGTTCATAAAATAGCCTACCGTGGCTTCTCGATTGCGAGCTTACTTGCGATAGTAGATCATGACACTCTCCTTGGATTCTAGCCTATCCCGAATTTGGCGGACCTCGGCAAAACTGAGGTCGGCACCCAAGGCCTTGTTAATCTGGCAAGAGAGAAGGAAACCACAATTCACTAAAAATCCACAATTCATAGAAGGTCGGCCAGAAGCACTATTGTATTAATTCAAAAATTGATTACAAAGCGTGGTGGCCAGTCTGCGTTCGGCAATACAAAAGAGGAAAAAAAACGAAGTATATTAACTACTCGGTAGGGGGTCTGCACCTCTTCGTCGACTGCCGCACCCCCCACCTCCTTCTCCAAGTGGGGGTCTCTCAGAGCCTCATCTCCCTCGGCCCCGGGGGTTAGCGAAAGCACCGGGGGACTCCCACCCGTAGTTAAGGTGGTCGACTTTTGCTTCGGGGTAGAGGAGTAGAAAGTGCTCCTTCACCTTGTCATACGTCTCGTCTTGGGCGCTGATCACCTCTTCCGAAGCTGCCATCTCCATCTCTTCGTACTCCGCATGCGCCTTCCCCCGGGCCGTGGCCAGCTCACGGAGATGCCCGTCCTGCTGAGAAGCAAGCTCGGTTTGGAGGGCCTGCACCTTCCCCTGAGCAGCCGTCAGCTCGGTCTTCACGTCCTTCACTTTTCGAAGGTACCGATCGGTGTTCCGCTTCTTGGTGCGGACCTCTTTCTCCAGGCACCTCCTCATCTGGTCCCCGTTCATTAGCGCCTGGTCGAGAAGGGAAAGTCAGAAGATTATCCAGCACAAAATAAAAATAAATAGACAACAAAACCAACACTTACCACCACTTGAGCTTGAGCCCACTTCATGTGGTCCATCTCCGTGGTCTCGGTCGCCAGAACGTTCCAATCGCTGACCGTGGCGAGCTTGGCGGTCACCTCCATGGAGATCGGGCCCTCGGCCAACGATTCTCCTTCCTTCACTGACCAGTCCGGGGCATAAGGCCTGAGGCCCCCCTCGCCCACCATCTGCCTGACGTCGGGACGGACAGCGGGGGTCCCTGACCTCAGGACCTCAGTAACCTTTTGGCTACTCTCGGCCCCGACACCTTTGCCTCTCGGGATGAGTGCTTTTTCTTCAACTTCTTGGGGGGTAGTTCCGAAGGGACCTTCACCGCCCCTTAGGCTGGCCCACCGCCGATGCCGCCTGCTAGGCCCTTTTCTTTTGGGCCAGTGCCAACAGAGCCTTCCTCGCCTCTAGCTTGGCAAGTTCCATCACTACAAAAAAGAAAAAAAATGTTAAAACGAAAGCATAAAATTAGATAAGGATGAAACAAAAACGTACGGGGGCTCAGCGCTCAGCGGTGACCTCGAGCCACCCCCTAGCTTTTACAACAAGCTTGGAGCTCGACGGTCGGTAGTGATTCCGAGCCACCCCAGAGCTTTTCCAACAAGTATGGGGGCTCGGCGCTCGGCAGTGACCTCGAGCCACCCCCTAGCTTTTACAAAAAACTTGGGGCTCAACGGTTGGTGGCAATTCTGAGCCACCCCAGAGCTTTTCCAACAAGCATGGGGGCTCGACGCTCGACAGTGACCTCGAGCCACCCCTTAGCTTTTACAACAAGCTTGGGGGCTCAATGCTCGGCAATGATTCCGAGCCACCCCAGAGCATTTTCAACAAGTATGGGGGCTCGGCGCTCGACGGTGACCTCGAGCCATCCCCTAGCTTTTACAGCAAGTTTAGGGCTCGACAGTCAGTAGCGATTCCGAGCCACCCTAGAGCTTTTCCAACAAGCATGAGGGATCGGCGCTCGGCAGTTACCACGAGCCACCCCCTAGCTTTTTCAAAAAACTGGGGGCTCGACGGTCGGTATCGATTCCGAGCCTCCCCTGAGCTTTCACAAAGCAACTTTAGGTGCTCGGCGCTCGGCAGTGACCTCGAGCCATCCCCTAGCTTTTACAGCAAGCTTAGGGCTCGACGGTCGGTAGCAATTCTGAGCCACCACAGAGCTTTTTCAACAAGCATGGGGGCTCGGCGCGCGGCAGTGACCTCGAGCCATCCCCTAGCTTGTACAGCAAGTTTGGGGCTTGACGGTCAGTAGCTATTCCGAGCCACCCCAGAGCTTTTCCAATATGCATGGGGGCTCGGCGCTCGGCGGTAACCTCGAGCCACCCCCTAGCTTTTAGAACAAGCTTGGGGCTCGACGGTCGGTAGCAATTCTGAGCCATCCTAGAGCTTTTCCAACAAGTATGGGGGCTCGGTGCTCGGCAGTGACATCGAGCCATCCCCTAGCTTTTACAGCAAGCTTAGAGCTCGACGATCGGTAGCAATTCCGAGCCACTCCAGAGCTTTCCAACAAGCATGGGGGGTCGGTGCTCGGCATTGACCTCGAGCCACCCCAGAGCTTTTTAGGGCTCGACGGTCGGTGGTGATTCCGAGCCATTCGTAGCTCCCACAGACGAGCTTCTGGGCTTGACACCCGACAACAAGCCCCGGTATCCGAGCTCATAAAGGCTCGGTGCTCGGCGCTCGGCGCTCGACGACTCGGCAACAGACCACGGCTTCCGAGCGTATAGGAGCTTGACGCTCGAGGCATCGGCTCTCGACACCCCTGATATCTCTAATGGGATCCCCTTCATCCTACCCCACTGGCCTCTCCAGGAAGATACGAACCACACTCGCCGTACACGTCGCTCCACTCTTCCTACAGAGACAAATCACTCTTCCACGGCTGGATTACCCAGCCCTCCAGGAATGGGTGTAGCGCCCCGAATTTCTAATATAAGAGCTTAGAAAATACGTGGCACATTCCCAGTGATCCACTTCAACATAATATTAAACATCAACAACACCACTAAAATTTTCAACATTATTACAACAAATCTTTTACAAATCACAGCGGAATTCAAAAACAAACTCAACTCATAATTTCTTTATTTACAATACACATTTGTCTCAACACAGCTAATACAAATTTACACAAATCTCTTATGCGTCAAATATATCTCAAAACCAACTTAAGCATTCCATCTCCAACTCTAAGCATTAACCTGCAACATGTGAAGCTAGAGAGAGTCCCTAACCCCCAAAACTGACGGGGTCAGCCATAAATGGTCTGAGTGACATAAAAACAAACGAACAACATGAATGAACATGAATCATAATATTCTCAACGAAGGGTAGTAAACCAAATATACCAACATAAGAAGTAACAAGAAGTGTAAACAGGTGGTACGAAAACCGAATGTCAAGTGTGGAAAACAGTAAAACCAAATGCATGAAAATGAGTCAAGGAAACACAAATGCTATATGCTGACAACGATGATTACTAAGAGATAAAGATAAACTATGAGGATTAGCCCATGCCCGATAATTCCGTGATTGATCCCACATCTCAAGTAACCACTTGGATAATTCCGGAGATCATCTCACATCTAGACATAAACACATCATCACATGAATACCCCACAAGCGTCGCCTCGACCTTGATCATTCCGGAGATCAATCCCACATCTCAAATAACTACCTGGATAATTCCGGAGAAATATCACATCTCAGGTAATCTACCTGGATAATTCCGGAGATAAGTCTCACATCTCAAGTAAATCACTTGGATAATTCAGGAGATTAAGTCTCGCATCTAAAGTCATACTGAGGTGCATAACTCATGTTCCCATTCGTCATAACACTACTAATGTCTGTCCTTATTGTTTTTGGGTTACTGAATTACTCAACAAAATCTCCTAGAGTCGGTGTACCCTACCGGGATAACTCAAAACTGAATAACTGAAATACCTCAACGGGCCTCAACAAAATAACTCAACAAATATCTCAACACCGGTATACTAGGGTCACCTACCTCTAGAGACTCAAACTCAAAAGTCTAAACAAATTCCACTAACAAGAGTGGCTCAACTGAATATCTCAAAATCATATTCATAACTGAATATCTCAAAATAAAATACTGAATATCTCAAAATCATATTCATAACTGAATATCTCAAAATCAAATACTGAATACCTCAAAATCATATTCATAACTGAATATCTCAAAATCAAATACTGAATATTTCAAAATCATATTCATAACTGAATATCTCAAAATCAAATACTGAACCAAAGATCAAATATAGAGTGAATAATCTGAAAACCAATCATTCGAAATAACACTAAAGATTACAAAGACCCATCAGTACCAGTCGACCGTACCGTAGACCAGTCGACTGTCCAGAGATCAAATATCCAAAATTTTATGAAAATAAACTAAGTCATAACAGTCGACTTAAAAGTCATCAGTCGACTTAAAAAGGTTAGTGGTCGACTGTCCCGAAAGTACTGAACAAAATATTTCTCAGTGGACCAGTCGACTGACAGTAGTCTAAGTCGACTTTCCAGAACACATTTTACAAAAATAAATCTCAGTGGATCAGTCAAGTGCTAAGAGTCAAGTCGACTGTCCAGAACGCTTCTCCAAAGACTGAAGGTGCATCAGTAGAGTCGTACCAGTCGACTGCATAGTAGGCCAGTCGACTGTCGGCCTACAGTTTTCTTATTTTAGATCTAAATACAAAATCCAAACTGGAGTTCTAAAGATTCATTGTTCACAAATTTCAATTCTCAAGATCCATAATCACTAATCTTTCCATTAGGGTTTCTCAAAACTAATTCCTTCCACAACTAAGATCAAAATCTGATTTGTATACTCCAGATCCAGATGTTCACCATCCGATCACAACCATGATCAATTCTTAACATGCTTTCAAACAATATAATTTCATAACTCAAGATCTACTCAATATCCATAAGTTTAACTAATATGGTCCAACAATAATAATGGTTCATATACATTCACATCACAATACGAGGATCATATCATTCATAAGATGAAACCTAGCAAGACGATGTCATTCACATAAATCAAGACAAACAATTCCAGATCATTCACAAAATCAAGCAACAACACAAACAAATGTCACTCACCTTGATTTGGAGAAGATCCACGAAAAACTTTCCTCCCTGCTAGATCCAAAAACTTCTTTCTCCACCAAAGTAAATCTCCAAAAATTCTGTGTATTGTAAATGACGGCTGGAGAAATTTCTTTTAAATATGCCGGATAATTGATTTAGGGTTTTTACCCAATTTTGTAAAACAATCCTTTCCAAAATACAACTTGTACATATGATTCTATTCTTGAAAATTCCATCAAAATTTATTTAAATTGGGACTTAAGAGAAAATATACTTCTAAATCTGAATTGATACTGTTCAAAACGTCCAGAAATCACATTTTGCACTTTAACCCTTAAAATTGTCAATTTTACAAAAAGGTCCTTCCTTTCTCAAAAATTGCAAATAGTTCCAATAAATTTCAGAAAAATCTGGAAAAATACTAATTAAATCTCAAATATTAAATAAAGATTTTTCATAAGGAAAACTAAATTTTCGAACTTCTCATAAAAGCATTTGCACGTGTTTCGCACGTGTACAAAAGATAAATTTTTCTAAAAGTATTCATTAAATCTCCAAAAAATAAATTTAAATTCATTTTCAAATATAAAAATAATATTTGAAAATACGGGGTTCTTTATCACTCCCTCCTTAGAAGAGTTCTGTCCTCAGAACTACTACTAATGAGTCCAAACAACATATCATCAAAAGAAATAATATCTCATAAATAGAACATAGTCCAAACAATATATCAACAAGGAAATCAACATCTCAAAATGGAAACATAGTTCAAACAATTGCATATGACAATTCAATCAAAATAAGAGAAATACAACTCAAACCAAAGTACTATCATTCTAAAGAATTACAATCACATAATAGAAATACACTCATACAAACAGTTCAGGGAAATCCTTCTGCATGCGGTCCTCAGGCTCCCATGTAGCCTCCTCGAACTGCTGATTCCTCCACAACACCTTGACCATAGGTATCACCTTGCTCCGAAGAACTTTCTCTCTACGGTCAACGATCTCAACAGGTTGTTCCTTATAACTCAAGTTCACCTGCAATCCTTCAGGAACCTCTACCAACTGATGATTCTGATCTGGCACATACTTCCTCAACAATGACACGTGAAACACATCATGCACTTGTGCCAACTCCTCTGGAAGCTTCAATCTATAAGCGGTCTTGCCAATCCGCTCCATGATCCTGTATGGCCCAATATACCTTGGCGCCAACTTGCCTCCCTTACCAAACCTGATCACTCCTTTGGTCGGAGAAACCTTGAGAAAAACTGCATCCCCAACTTCAAACTCCAAGTCTCTTCGTCGAGTATCAGCTTAACTCTTCTGCCGACTCTGAGCCTCGACTAACCTCTTGCGAATCAGCTCAATCTGCTCTGACGTCTGCTGCACGATCTCAGGACCATACATCTGCCTCTCGCCAACCTCATACCAACAAACAGGTGTCCTGCACCTCCGCCCGTACAAAGCCTCATACGGTGCCATCCTAATACTCGCATGGTAACTGTTGCTATAAGCAAACTCAACCAATGCCAAGTATTTCTCCCAACTACCACCGAAATCCATAACACAAGCCCTCAACATGTCCTCCAGCACTCGATTCACCCTCTCCGTCTGACCATCGGTCTGTGGATGAAAAGCGGTACTGAAATCAGTTCTGGTGCCTAAAGCTGCTTGTAGGCTCTTCCAAAACCTTGAAGTAAACCTCGGATCTCTGTCGAATACAATCGACACAGTAACTCCATGAAGTCTCACAATTTCACCAATGTACAACTCAGCCAATTTCTCCATCGACCAAGTAATCTTCATGGCTAGAAAGTGTGCCGACTTAGTCAAACGGTCCACAATAACCCAAATCGAGTCATTGCCCTTCGAACTTCTCGGCAAACCTGTGATGAAATCCATACTGATATTCTCCCACTTCCACTCCGGAATGGGTAACGGCTGTAACAAACCTCCAGGTCTCTGATTTTCCGCTTTGATCTGCTGACAAGTCAGACACCTTGCCACAAAATCTGCTACATCCCGCTTCATACCAGACCACCAAAAGTGTTGTTTGATGTCCCTGTACATCTTCGTGCCTCCTGGGTGAACTGACAACAATGTATTGTGTGCTTCCTGCAAGATACTCTCTCTCAAATCTGCATTATCTGGAACACACAACCTCTCACCCATCCAAAGAACTCCATCTTGGACACGAAACTCTGATAGCTTGCCTTCTGAAACTTGTTGCAACATCTTCTGAATCCCTGAGTCTGATCTCTGACCTTCCACAATCCTCTCTCTCAAGGACGGCTGCAGCCTCAACTGAGCCAAAGATGCCCCTAAACCTTGCAGTACCACCTCGATACCTGCCTGATCGATCTCTGCTGCCAACTCTCTTCGAGTAGTGATCAAACTCGATAAACTACTCTTCCTGCTAAGTCCATCAGCCACCACATTCACCTTGCTCGGGTAATACTTGATCTCGGGACGAATGTCTTCCAAAACTTCTAACCACCTTCTCTGCCGAAGATTTAGATCCTTCTGTTGATAAATGTACTTCAGACTCTTGTGGTCGGTGTACATATTAACCTTCTCACCATAGACATAATGCCTCCACAGCTTCAAGGCATAAATGATAGCTGCTAGCTCCAAATCATGCGTCGGGTAATTCTTCTCATGTGGACGCAACTGCCTCGAACCATAAGCAATGACCTTGCCTTCTTGCATCAAGACACATCCCAAACCTCTGAGAGACGCATCACTGTAGATATCATAATCTTTCCCAGCTTGCGGCAAAGCTAAGATAGGTGCAGTAGTCAACCTTTCCTTTAACTCAAGGAAACTCTCCTCGCACTTATCTGTCCACACAAATGCCACACTCTTCCGGGTCAAACCTGTCAATGGAACTGCAATCTGAGAATAACCCTGAATAAATCTCCTGTAGTATCCAGCTAAACCCAAGAAACTTCTGACTTCCTTCACAGACGTTGGCATGGGCCAATCCTTCACTGCTGTAACTTTCTGGGGATCAGTAGCTACTCCCTCCTTAGAAAGAATATGCCCAAGGAAAGCTACCTCAGACTTCCAAAACTCACACTTCGACAACTTGGCATACAAGCTATGCTCCTGCAATTTCTGTAATACCGCTGTCAAGTGCGTAGAATGCTCCTCCTCCGACTTCGAATACACCAAAATATCATCGATGAATACTACCACGAAGGAGTCAATAAATGGCCTCAAAACCCGATTCATCATATCCATGAATACTGCTGGCGCATTCGTCAACCCGAATGGCATCACCAAAAACTCATACAGCCCATGACGAGTCCTGAACGCTGTCTTACTCACATCTTCCTCCTTGACTCACACCTGATGAGACCCTGACCTCAAATCAATCTTCGAAAACACAGCTGCTCCTCGAAGCCTGTCGAACAAATCATCAATCCGCGGCAGTGGATACTTGTTCTGAATAGTCACCCTATTCAACTCCCGATAGTCAATGCACATCCTCATTGACCCATCCTTCTTCTTGACTAACAGCACTGGCGCTCCCCACGGAGAAGAACTCAGCCTGATAAGCCCCTTGCTCAATAGCTACTCAATCTGCTTCTTCACCTCATCTTGTTCTACAGGTGCAATCCTGTACGGAGCCTTGGAAATCGACGCACTCCCCAGCTGAACATTGATGCCAAACTCCACATCTCTCTGCGGCGGTAATCCTGGAAAATCATCCAAGAACACCTGAGGAAAATTTCGAACAACTGGAATGCCCTTGACTTCATCTGAAATTGCCATCCTAGATACCATTGCAGCCACCTTCGGAATCTTCTTTTTCCCTTGAAAAGTCACTGCAGGTCCACCTGGTGCTTTCACCAACACCTCCTTCTGCTTGCAATCAATTGTGGCATCATATATTGCCATCCAATCGATGCCCACGATGACATCCACACCCAACACTTGTAGCTCGATCAAGTCGATGCCAAACATCCTTCCACCAATCTCGATATCACAGCCCTCGTAATATCGATTCGCAATCAACTCCTCACCTGACGGCGTTGCCACCGACAAAACCCTGCCTGGGAACAATTTAGGTTCCAAACCTAAGATCCTTGCAAAATGCGGCGATACAAAAGTGTGCGATGAACCAGTGTCAAACAAAACCTTTGCCTTTATTCCATTTATTAAAACAACTCCTGTTACAATAAGAATGATACTCAATCTTAAATTGTTCTCAAATAAAGGTTTTATTCATTACATTGATTCAAAAAAAAATTCAAAATTCTTGCATACCCTGTATTACATTTTCCGAGTTACCAGCGTCTTCCTCGATTAATGCAAATACTCGCCCTTGCCTCTTCTGGATTTTGCTCCCACCTGAACCATCCTTCTTCAGTTGTGGACAATGGGGCTTAGAATGTCCTGTCCGCCCACACTGGGAACAAATATGCTCTGCCAACTTCGGACACGCTGACCTGTAATGTCCTGCCACCTTGCAGTAGTAACAGGTCACTCCCTGAGCTGCAGGTGCCTTCTGCACCGGTCCACTGAATTTGGCCTGCTTCGCGGGGAATCCCTTCCCACTATGGCCCGATGCTGGCCTCTTGTTCCAGTTCCATGTATCTTGTTTCTTCTGAAATTGGTCCATATCCTCCTCAGTCATTGCTGCTCTCCTGACCAGCTTCTCGAATCTCCTGATACCCAACGGAACCATCCTCGACCTCAAGTTTGGCCTCAAGCCCTGCTCAAACTTTTTGGCCTTCTTCGCTTCGTCCACGACCAGCTCTGGTGCATACCTCGAAAGTTGAGCAAACTTGGTCTCATACTCCCACACGGTCATGCTGCCCTGCTGAACGTTCATGAACTCGGTCGCCTTCTTCTCCTGAACATCTAGAGGAAAGAAGCGATCTCTAAACTCCTCCAGAAAAGCTTCCCAAGTCAACTGCTGATCTCCCAGAGCCCTTTTCACTGACTCCCACCAAACACCAGCGTCCTTCTCAAGCTGCATCGACGCTAACTTCACCTTGCTGGTTGCTGGAGTCTCCGATACTTCGAAGATTGTCTCCATCTTCCGAATCCAATCATCTGCTGCTATTGGATCAGCTTGCCCCTCAAAGACTGGCGACCTCATCCTCTTAAAGGATTCAATCTGCTTAATAGGATCGGCGTTCACCAATCCATGCCCAGCTCCATGATTTGGCTACGGATTCTGCTGCTGCACCACATTGAGTGCCATCAGCGTATTCAACGTCTGATACACTTTGGCAAACTCAGCTTCGAGGTCAATTCCCGTTCCCCGAGAACTACCAGATCCATCCTCATTATTGCCACCATTCCTGCCCCTGGGTGCAACCATTTTGAATACTGCAAAACGAGGGAAAAGTTAGAGCATCACACACACAATTCAAACTCACATCAATAACCTTTGGCAAAATCTCCATTGAATCCCAAAGGTAAAACATCATATTCAGTTCTATGTGATACTCACTCTTTAATGTCCACACCTAGGTACTCACACTCTAGTGTCCACACCTAGGTTATTTTTATGTCATGTTTAGTATTACTATTGAAGCGTTGCTCTGATACCAATCTCTGTAGCGCCCTGAATTTCTAATATAAGAGCTTAGAAAATACGTGGCACATTCCCAGTGATCCACTTCAATATAATATTAAACATCAACAACACCACTAAAATTTTCAACATTATTACAACAAATCTTTTACAAATCACAGCGGAATTCAAAAACAAACTCAACTCATAATTTCTTTATTTACAATACCCATTTGTCTCAACACAGCTAATACAAATTTACACAAATCTCTTATGCGTCAAATATATCTCAAAACCAACTTAAGCATTCCATCCCCAACTCTAAGCATTAACCTGCAACATGTGAGGCTAGAGAGAGTCCCTAACCCCCAAAACTGACGGGGTCAGCCATAAATGGTCTGAGTGACATAAAAACAAACGAACAACATGAATGAACATGAATCATAATATTCTCAACGAAGGGTAGTAAACCAAATATACCAACATAAGAAGTAACAAGAAGTGTAAACAGGTGGTACGAAAACCGAATGTCAAGTGTGGAAAACAGTAAAACCAAATGCATGAAAATGAGTCAAGGAAACACAAATGCTATATGCTGACAACGATGATTACTAAGAGATAAAGATAAACTATGAGGATTAGCCCATGCCCGATAATTCCGTGATTGATCCCACATCTCAAGTAACCACTTGGATAATTCCGGAGATCATCTCACATCTAGACATAAACACATCATCACATGAATACCCCACAAGCGTCGCCTCGACCTTGATCATTCCAGAGATCAATCCCACATCTCAAATAACTACCTGGATAATTCCGGAGAAATATCACATCTCAGGTAATCTACCTGGATAATTCCGGAGATAAGTCTCACATCTCAAGTAAATCACTTGGATAATTCAGGAGATTAAGTCTCGCATCTAAAGTCATATTAAGGTGCATAATTCATATTCCCATTCGTCATAACACTACTAATGCCTGTCCTTATTGTTTTTGGGTTACTGAATTACTGAACAAAATCTCCTAGAGTCGGTGTACCCTACCGGGATAACTCAAAACTGAATAACTGAAATGCCTCAACGGGCCTCAACAAAATAACTCAACAAATATCTCAACACCGGTATACTAGGGTCACCTACCTCTAGAGACTCAAACTCAAAAGTCTAAACAAATTCCACTAACAAGAGTGGCTCAACTGAATATCTCAAAATCATATTCATAACTGAATATCTCAAAATCATATTCATAACTGAATATCTCAAAATCAAATACTGAATACCGCAAAATCATATTCATAACTGAATATCTCAAAATCAAATACTGAATATCTCAAAATCATATTCATAACTGAATATCTCAAAATCAAATACTGAATATCTCAAAATCAAATACTGAACCAAAGATCAAATATAGACTGAATAATCTGAAAACCAATCATTCGAAATAACACTAAAGATTACAAAGACCCATCAGTACCAGTCGACCGTACCGTAGACCAGTCGACTGTCCAGAGATCAAATATCCAAAATTTTATGAAAATAAACTAAGTCATAACAGTCGACTTAAAAGTCATCAGTCGACTTAAAAAGGTTAGTGGTCGACTGTTCCGAAAGGACTGAACAAAATATTTCTCAGTGGACCAGTCGACTGACAGTAGTCTAAGTCGACTATCCAGAACACATTTTACAAAAATAAATCTCAGTGGACCAGTCGAGTGCTAAGAGTCAAGTCGACTGTCCAGAACGCTTCTCCAAAGACTGAAGGTGCATCAGTAGAGTCGTACCAGTCGACTGCATAGTAGGCCAGTCGACTGTCGGCCTACAGTTTTCTTATTTTAGGTCTAAATACAAAATCCAAACTGGAGTTCTAAAGGTTCATTATTCACAAAATATAGTTCGCTCTCAGGCAAAATAGTCAAACCTCAAATAATCTCCATAAGGATACATTTCTCAATCACCCAAATGTCGAAATTCAATTCTCAAGATCCATAATCACTAATCTTTCCATTAGGGTTTCTCAAAACTAATTCCTTCCACAACTAAGATCAAAATCTGATTTGTATACTCCAGATCCAGATGTTCACCATCCGATCACAACCATAATCAATTCTTAACATGCTTTCAAACAATATAATTTCATAACTCAAGATCTACTCAATATCCATAAGTTTCACAAATATGGTCCAACAATAACAATGGTTCATATACATTCACATCACAATACGAGGATCATATCATTCATAAGATGAAACCTAGCAAGACGATGTCATTCACATAAATCAAGACAAACAATTCCAGATCATTCACAAAATCAAGCAACAACACAAACAAATGTCACTCACCTTGATTTAGAGAAGATCCACGAAAAACTTTCCTCCCTGCTAGATCCAAAAACTTCTTTCTCCACCAAAGTAAATCTCCAAAAATTCTGTGTATTGTAAATGACGGCTGGAGAAATTTCTTTTAAATATGCCGGATAATAGATTTAGGGTTTTTACCCAATTTTGTAAAACAATCCTTTCCAAAATACAACTTGTACATATGATTCTATTCTTGAAAATTCCATCAAAATTTATTTAAATTGGGACTTAAGAGAAAATATACTTCTAAATCTCAATTGATACTGTTCAAAACGTCCAGAAATCACATTTTGCACTTTAACCCTTAAAATTGTCAATTTTACAAAAAGGTCCTTCCTTTCTCAAAAATTGCAAATAGTTCCAATAAATTTCAGAAAAATCTGGAAAAATACTAATTAAATCTCAAATATTAAATAAATATTTTTCATAAAGAAAACTAAATTTTCGAACTTCTCATAAAAGCATTTGCACGTGTTTCGCACGTGTACAAAGATAAATTTTTCTGAAAGTATTCATTAAATCTCCAAAAAATAAATTTAAATTCATTTTCAAATATAAAAATAATATTTGAAAATATGGGGTTCTACAATGGGGGGCTCCTGATATAAGTTAGATGACATGGCCCCTCTTGGGCCATCAGATCCCGCTCTTCCCTGATCATCAAGTCAACAGAAGTCCAACGGGCTCCTGCCGCCTCAGGCCCACAGGCAAACGGGTCTGACCCGGCCCGTTAAGGTCCTAGAACCGTTTACCCTTGCCTATAAATACCAGACCCCCTCCTCACTTCAGCAGGTAATCAATCTTTCTCAGTGACTGACTTGATCGCTGAAGGGCCTGTCGCCGGGACTTCTCCTGGTATTTCTAAGCAGTGTGCAGGTACTGAAGACCGAGCCAAGCTACTGGATCCCGAGCCGAGCTACTGGATCCAAGCCGAGCACCCATCCTCTACCTCTCCGCTGCTACCCCCGAGCCGGTTCCACTCCCCAGGGTCGGACCGATGCCAGTGTTAGTGTAGGTGCCCTAGAGGCAATACAATGATATTATGTAATCAGTATTATTGACATTATGTTCTATTTGATTATATTAATAATTTATTATGCTTCGTATTTACTGCGTTATAAATGTTAGCATGATAAATGTCCTTAGATTATTAATACGAACTATATGAACATGAGATTATATATTGTATAATAATCTTAAATGTCCCTAGTCGAGTATTATTATAATTAGGACAGTAATAATACATTGAGACTAGTATGTTGATTGATTGATGACCACCTCTCATGGGTCATTAGTATAGAGATACTAAAATCAATACATAGGTAAATGTAAGAGTACATTGTACTGGACAGACCCACTGTGAGATTCAACATGGATAAGTGTCATAAGTAATCTCACTGTGATAATGGTGTAATGGTCCTCTGACCTGAAATCATTATATTTCTACACGAGAATTAATGTACTTTGATTCTATCAAAAGTTATCTTTAATCGGGTAATGATAAAGATAGTATTGGGTTCATTATGAATCGTGTGAGAAATGTGAATGATCTAGATGGAATTTAACCCTCCTAATTTTAGGAGCGATATTATCGGCCTCTTGTTTCAGTGAGACTATGAAATGCATGGTCATGCTCAAATATTGATTTGTTTGAATAGTCTACTCATCGATCAAGAAAATAAAGATTAAATTATTAAGAGGATGACACGAACCATGCCTCTAGTTTAATCTATAATATCAAGGTTAAAAGGATTATATTACACGGAGACATTAGTCACGAAAGGTTTAATTGAATCACCAATTATTATTATTACTTGGGTAGCAATGATGTATTACTAGATGCCGCTCATTGTTTATAATTTTATTATTAGATAATAAAATTATTGCCAACGTAATAATAACCTAAAGGGTCACACACTTAGAACGTTTAAAAGGAGTTTTAATTTAAATTCGGAATTTAAATTAAATGATTATAAATTCGAAATTAGTTATTTAATTGAGTTGGACTTGATTAATTAAAGTATAATTCGAATTTAAATCATTAAACCAAATCAGTTATCATTAAACCAAATCAGTTTGGCCAAACTGATTAGGGTTAAGCCCACCTCATTCTCTCTTATAAATACATAGAGATGTATTGGTTTAGGTATCATCTTTTGGCAAATTCGTTTTCCATAGAAAACCCTAGCCGCTCCAACTGTTGAGAGACAAGAGAGAGAGAGATAGAGGCAAGCATCATCGGCTAGTACCGGCTCCCTTGATCGTTGGACGATCGGACGTTCGTGTGGACTGCTTTAGAGACACGGATCTTGCTACAAGGGTTGCGTGGTGATTAGACCTCCATCTTTCAGCCTTCGTAAAGCTCTTAAAAGGTAAAATTTTGTTTCTCCATAATCAGCCATGTCTTGTACACGGATCCTAGGGTTAGGGTTTCGGATTTTTTTTTTTGCTGCGTTTGTGCCCCGAAACCCAACAATGGTATCAAAGCAGCGTGCATAAGGGGCTGATTTGGTTACGTGTTTACTGCATTCGATGCATGTATGCATGTTTTATGAATCTGCCTTGATACGGTTATATGATATGTCGATTATAATATGTTATGTCGATCATATATGATTCTGTTATGCTATATATTGTGATTTGATGATACAGGTATGTTTTACAATCTGCCATGACTGATCAGTAAGCGATTTTGTATGTTATGCATGATGTTTGGTTTATATGGTGATATAAACTGATGGACAGATTGTGTTTGGACACGATCTGTAAACTGGGATGTGATATGAATGTATATGATACATGGTTCCGGAACTGTATATGATGCAGTGGCGGCAGAGACTAAAAGATATGATCTGTTGTTCGAAATCGATGATTTCTGAAAAGGGATAGTCTTCTGGAATTAAAAAAATTTCTGATTTCGAGCTGACCTGGCAGCTCGACCCCAGCCAGGGGCTGCCGCCCCCGGACCCCTGCTGTATATTTTTTTTTTTGTGTTCTTAATTGTTTACTTGAGTATGGTGCTGGTTATGGCCTTAAGACCCTTAGATTAATGGTTTATGGTTTTGGTTTTATAAATACGACTTGCATGTCGTTTTCTTCATTCTTGTAATTGTCTAATCTCGAATGTAACTCGAGTTTTATTATGTAAGTACATTAGTATAGGTTGTTTTCAATTATTCAATGTAATGTACTTGAAGATTGAAGGACGATCCAAGAAGTGGAGCAACCAAGGAGAATGAAGACATGTAATTGTATTTATATTTTCCACCATAGATTGACCTCGATCCTTTCATTAGCTTGAAAGGATCATGTAGAATAAAGGCCATAACCAAGCACGTTTACATACTGCACTTTACATATTGATGTATGAATGCATGTGTAGAATACATTATGATGCATGCTTCAATTAGATTAATAATGTATTAATGTATGTATTAGATACATCACCCATGCTTGCTTAAGCAAGATAAAATCTGTAACGATTTAAGATAAACATTAAACAAACGATCATGAGATTCTCGTGTTTATGAAACACGGCAATTAAATATGAATTTTCATTGATTCAACGATTGAATGATTTTGTCAACAACCGATTACGAATCTGTAAGAAAAGGGGTGCCAATAATGCCGTCTGTGCGTTAACCTCTGATCTGGAAATCATTCATTCAACGAATTTTTGATTTGAAATATTTAGTTCCAAGACAAATTGGGAATCTCTTTATGATGGGATCATGATCGTTTATAAGTAAACCCCTTAACAAAATATTAAGTTAATTAGATGCTTTCCAATGAATTAACACTCATCAAAGCCTAGATCATAAGGGGTGGGTTTGCCAAAGTAGAGCACTCCTTTTAATCGTGGTTAGGTGCGAAAGAATAAATGTGATATTCGTCATGTTAATCATTGGGTCCAACTTAACTAAGTCGTCACAATAGGATTGTGGATAGTGAACTTAGAAGCATAGAGTTTGGCGAAGAATTTATTAGATAAATTAGAACAATAGCTGTTCACCAAACTATCCAAGAATTATATGTGATATAATTGACAAATGTTGTCTACCTAAATAGTTATGTTTTGGGAGAATTGGCCAACGCTGACTCAAGGCATAATGAAATATGGATCTTGGCTCACTAGAAAATTAGTTTCCGAATTGATAGTAAGGGCTATTAGTTTGAACAAAATAGTGGGAGGTATATTAAGTTGAATGTACCATAATCACTTGAACATAATTATTAATTATTTGACAATCTAACTTATCTTATGCATTTTAAACATTGTAGATACTAAATGGCGCAAAACACAAACAACTCTTTCTCCGTGCGATCAGTCCTTGAGAAGGACAAGCTGACAGGAACAAACTTCCTTGACTGGTCTAGGAATTTGAGGATTGTCCTCAGGCAGGAGCGTAAGCTCCATGTTGTTGAAATTCCTCCACCGGTCCATCCTGGTGACGGTGCAACTCGTGCTCAACTAAATGCTTACTAGAAGCATATTAATGATGCGACGGATGTTGCTTGTCTCATGCTTGCAACTATGAGTGCTGAGCTTCAGAAGCAGCATGAGCATATGGATGCTTATGCTATGCTTGAGCATCTTCAGACGATGTTTCAAGTACAGGCTCGTCAAGAAAGGTTCAATACGTACAAAGCACTTTTTAACTGCAAGCAAGGAAATAACCCGGTTGGACCGCATGTTCTGAAGATGATTGGGTATTTTGAATACCTAGACCGTTTGGGCTCCGGGCTTTCTCGAGAGGCTCAAATAGATATTATCTTGCAATCTTTGAACAGCAACTATGCCCAGTTTATTATGACTTTCACCATGACCGAGCAAGACAAAACACCCACTGAATTGTTGGCACTATTAAGAACCACCGAAGTCAACATGCAAAAAGCACCTGAGAATGCTCCCATAATGATGGTGGGCAATAAAGGTGCTAAGGGAAAGGGGAAATGGAAGGGCAAGAAAAAGATTGGATCTAATGCAGTTGCTCCTTCCAAGCCCACTTTCAAGAAGGCTCTCAAGCCTAAAGGTGGTGTTGCTAAACCTGATAAGGGTGATTGTCACTGGTGCAAGAAACCAGGTCATTGGAAGAGAAACTGTCCAGCTTATTTGGAAAGTCTGAAGAGCGTGAAATCTCTGAATATTTCTGATTCAGGTATTTATGTTATAGAAGTCAATTTATCTACTCCTACATCTTGGGTATTGGATACTGGATGTGGTCCTCACATTTGTATTAATGTGCAGGGACTTCAAAGGAGTAGATCTTTGGCAAAGGGAGAGATCGACCTACGCGTTGGCAATGGAGCAAAGGTTGCTGCTATGGCCGTAGGGACTTATTATTTATCGTTACCCTCTGGGCTTATTTTAGAACTTGAGAACTGTTATTACGTGCCTGCGATTTGCAGAAACATTATTTCTATTTCTTGTTTGGACAAGAAGGGTTTTTCGTTTATAATAAAAGACAATTGTTGCTCTTTTGGTTTAAATGATTTAACTTATGGTGTAGCGCGTTTATTTAATGGTTTATATGTTCTTGATCTTGATTATACTCCCGTCTATAATATGAATAAACGTCTTAAAGCAAATGACTCAAATCAAACATACCTTTGGCATTGTCGATTAGGCCATATAAATGAGAATCGCATATCCAAACTACATAAAGATGGATTTTTGGATAAGTTTGATTTTGAATCATACGATGAATGTGATGCTTGTTTACTTGGTAAAATGGCAAAAGCTCCTTTTACTAAACAAGGTGAAAGGGCCAACGAACGATTAGAACTGATACATAGTGATGTATGTGGTCCAATGCGTTCTATGGCAAAAGGTGGCTTTTATTACTTCATAACATTTACTGATGATTTCAGTAGATTCGGATATGTGTATCTTTTGAAACACAAATCTGAATCCTTTGAAAAGTTTAAAGAATTTAAAGCTGAAGTAGAAAAGCAAATAGGCGGAAGTATTAAAACTCTTCGATCTGATCGAGGAGGTGAATACTTAAGCCATGATTTTAAGAATTACTTAAAGGAGTGTGGTATAGTATCACAACTCACTCCTCCTGGAACACCACAATGGAATGGGGTTTCTGAAAGGAGAAATCGTACCTTGTTGGACATGGTACGATCGATGATGAGTCATGCTGATCTTCCAATAAGTTTCTGGGGTTATGCCCTAGAAACGGCTGCATATACACTAAACCGAGTTCCAACTAAAGCGGTTCAAAAGACTCCATATGAGATATGGACTGAGAAACGTCAAAGCATGTCATTTATGAAAATATGGAGATGTGAAGCGTTTGTGAAACGTATGATCTCTGACAAGCTTGGACCAAAATCAGACAAGTGTTATTTTGTGGGGTACCCGAAGGAAACTAAGGGTTACTTCTTCTATAATCCGACCGAGAACAAAATAGTTGTTTCTCGCACTGCTGTATTTCTTGAACGAGAGCTAGTCTCCAAAAGAAACAGTGGGAGGAAAATAGAACTCGATGTAGCTCGAGACCCACAAGATAATGTTGAACCTGAATTGGAACTTGAGCAGGATATTCAAGATAATATTCAAGATGACACTGCTCAAGAAACACAGATTGTTCGTAGATCTGGTAGGATTCGCCAAAAATCTGAGAGATATTATGGATTTCTCTTAATAGAAAATGGTGATTTGATGCTCATAGATCAAGATGAGCCCCTCACCTACCAAGATGCTATGAACAGTCCTAACTCTGAGAGATGGCTAGAAGCCATGAAATCTGAAATGGATTCCATGTATGATAACCAAGTATGGACTTTGGTTGATCCACCTGAAGGGGTAAAACCTATATGGTGCAAATGGGTTTTCAAAAAGAAAATCGACATGGAAAGAAATGTTCAGACCTATAAAGCTAGGTTGGTTGCAAAAGGTTTCAAACAAATTCATGGTATTGACTATGATGAAACTTTTTCACCTGTAGCTATGGTCAAATCCATTAGGATTTTGCTTGCAATAGCAGCTTATCATGATTATGAGATCTGGCAGATGGATGTCAAAACAGCCTTCCTTAATGGGAGCCTTGAAGAGGATGTGTACATGACACAACCTGAAGGTTTTGTCAGTCCAAGGGATGCTAGAAGGATATGTAAGTTGCGTCGATCCATTTATGGACTGAAGCAGGCCTCAAGGAGGTGGAATATTCGTTTTGACCAGACAATCAAGGAATTTGGATTTATTCAAAATGAAGATGAATCTTGTGTTTACAAAAGGGTTAGTGGGAGCCACGTGGCATTCATAGTATTATATGTTGATGATATATTACTTATCGGGAATGACATACCTTCTCTACAGGCTGTTAAGACTTGGTTATGAAAAAATTTCTCCATGAAAGATTTAGGCGAGACGACCTATATATTAGGGATCAGGATCTATAGAGATAGATCCAGAAGATTGATCGGCCTAAGTCAGAGTACATATATTGACAAAGTACTGCATCGTTTTGGGATGCAAGATGCTAAAAGGGGATTTGTCCCGATGTCTCATGGGATATCGATCTCGAGTGACAATAGTCCTAAAACATTGGATGAAAAGGACCGCATGAGTAAGATTCCATATGCTTCTGCAATTGGATCTATCATGTATGCAATGATATGTACTCGTCCTGATGTGTCGTATGCTTTGAGTATGACGAGCAGGTTCCAGTCTAATCCAGGTGAAGGTCACTGGACAGCTGTCAAGAATATTCTTAAGTACTTGAAGAGGACTAAAGATTCATTCTTGGTATATGGGGTAGAAGAGAGACTAGTGGTAAAAGGTTACACTGATTCTAGTTTCCAAACAGACAAGGATGATTCTATATCCCAGTCTGGTTTCGTGTTTTGTCTCAACGGAGGTGCTGTAAGCTGGAAAAGTTCAAAGCAAGAAACAGTAGCTGATTCTACAATGGAGGCTGAGTATATTGCTGCTTGCGAAGCAGCTAAGGAGGCAGTTTGGATCCGAAATTTCATCACAGGGCTTGGTGTGGTTCCATCGATCGCAGATCCTATCGATCTTTATTGCGATAACAGCAGAGCCATAGCACAAGCAAAGGAACCAAGAACGCACTCCAGGGCAAAACATATACTTAGAAGATATCACCTTATTCGTGAGATTAATGAACGAGGAGATATACATATATGTAAAGTGCAAACAAATGATAACGTAGCTGACCCACTGACTAAGGCTTTGTCGCAGTAGAAGCACGAGGGTCACACTAGTTCTATTGGTATTCGATACATGAGTGATTGGCTCTAGTGCAAGTGGGAGATTGTTAGTGTAGGTGCCCTAGAGGCAATACAATGATATTATGTAATCAGTATTATTGACATTATGTTCTATTTGATTATATTAATAATTTATTATGCTTCGTATTTACTGCGTTATAAATGTTAGCATGATAAATGTCCTTAGATTATTAATACGAACTATATGAACATGAGATTATATATTGTATAATAATCTTAAATGTCCCTAGTCGAGTATTATTATAATTAGGACAGTAATAATACATTGAGACTAGTATGTTGATTGATTGATGACCACCTCTCATGGGTCATTAGTATAGAGATACTAAAATCAATACATAGGTAAATGTAAGAGTACATTGTACTGGACAGACCCACTGTGAGATTCAACATGGATAAGTGTCATAAGTAATCTCACTGTGATAATGGTGTAATGGTCCTCTGACCTGAAATCATTATATTTCTACACGAGAATTAATGTACTTTAATTCTATCAAAAGTTATCTTTAATCGGGTAATGATAAAGATAGTATTGGGTTCATTATGAATCGTGTGAGAAATGTGAATGATCTAGATGGAATTTAACCCTCCTAATTTTAGGAGCGATATTATCGGCCTCTTGTTTCAGTGAGACTATGAAATGCATGGTCATGCTCAAATATTGATTTGTTTGAATAGTCTACTCATCGATCAAGAAAATAAAGATTAAATTATTAAGAGGATGACACGAACCATGCCTCTAGTTTAATCTATAATATCAAGGTTAAAAGGATTATATTACACGGAGACATTAGTCACGAAAGGTTTAATTGAATCACCAATTATTATTATTACTTGGGTAGCAATGATGTATTACTAGATGCCGCTCAT
Organism: Hemerocallis citrina; assembly: GCA_017893485.1. Taxonomy (NCBI): domain Eukaryota; kingdom Viridiplantae; phylum Streptophyta; class Magnoliopsida; order Asparagales; family Asphodelaceae; genus Hemerocallis; species Hemerocallis citrina. Next base: position 396,774,170 of record CM030358.1, read on the forward strand.
TGTTTATAATTTTATTATTAGATAATAAAATTATTGCCAACGTAATAATAACCTAAAGGGTCACACACTTAGAACGTTTAAAAGGAGTTTTAATTTAAATTCGGAATTTAAATTAAATGATTATAAATTCGAAATTAGTTATTTAATTGAGTTGGACTTGATTAATTAAAGTATAATTCGAATTTAAATCATTAAACCAAATCAGTTATCATTAAACCAAATCAGTTTGGCCAAACCGATTAGGGTTAAGCCCACCTCACTCTCTCTTATAAATACATAGAGATGTATTGGTTTAGGTATCATCTTTTGGCAAATTCGTTTTCCATAGAAAACCCTAGCCGCTCCAACTGTTGAGAGACAAGAGAGAGAGAGATAGAGGCAAGCATCATCGGCTAGTACCGGCTCCCTTGATCGTTGGACGATCGGACGTTCGTGTGGACTGCTTTAGAGACACGGATCTTGCTACAAGGGTTGCGTGGTGATTAGACCTCCATCTTTCAGCCTTCGTAAAGCTCTTAAAAGGTAAAATTTCGTTTCTCCATAATCAGCCATGTCTTGTACACGGATCCTAGGGTTAGGGTTTCGGATTTTTTTTTTGCTGCGTTTGTGCCCCGAAACCCAACAGCCAGTACTACGGTTTCCATTTCACAAATTACAAGAACTCACACCTGCTGCCCCCACACCCCAAAAACAAATAGCATCACTGTCTATACAAACTTTGTGAATATGAAATATAGCCTACTATATCTATTTTATCACCCTTTTGACAGATCTGGATTTCAATTTATATTTTGTAAGATATTGCTGTTTTAGTACTGCTGTGTTTATGATTCCAATTTACAAAACTAGCGTATCTTGTTGTTTTCGGATTTTACTTGACTATTCTATTTATGTTGGAAAATTATGAAACTTTATTTTCTGTTACTAAACATATTAGGGAATACCCCAAATTTTTCTTGGATTTAATCAGTAAGTTTTTATGCCGTTTTCTTGTTCAGAATACAAACTTCTGATTTCTGGCTGAACTCGTTTTCTGGATACAACCCTATTTTGATTTATGTTTTTGTGAAATGCCATATGACTTATATATATTTTCTGGAGCGCCCCAAATCCCCATACCGGGAACCTGAGACCCTACTCCAGGAGTCGAATTTCAAAATAGCCAAATCACAAAAAGTACAAGAAAATTTAAAACTTTTATTCCATATAAATGTTACATTTACAAGTGTTACAATGTCCAAATAAAAATTACAATATTTATAACAATATAACAGTGCTTGCATATGTCCCTTGGATCCTTGGACCAACTCGAGCTCTGTAGTACCTGCAGATCGGCTCCGGATACCTACAAGGTGGGGAACGTCAGTACTTCGACTGGCGCAAAGCTGGTGATAACAGCGATCCTCTAAAATTCAAACACAACCAATAATTTATGCAAAATAGAAAGGTGTTGTGCCAAAATAAGGGTTTAGTGGATTCGGGTTCTAATGCACTGTTATGACATGACCTTATGACTAGATGCAGCAAAATCACATGCCTGATTCTAATGCAAGCAAGACTTTGGAGCACGAATGCATCCCATACTACATACGCCCCCAAATCTAGCCGTCTTTCTCCATAATTTAGGGATTCGAACCCTTGCCATGTACCCTACTCTTGTACTCACTCCAGTTCCCAATAGATTGTCCATTGCCCAAGGAGGTTGCAGTAGGTCGGTTTAGTTCCACCCCTGCAGTGCCCAAGTAGTCACCGCCAGTTGGTACCCGCATACGGACCTCCTCAGAAAGCTACGTTGAATCTGGTCCCTCGACCAATTGATTCCCCACATCCACCTATGGACTTACGCATGCGTGTTCATCCCAGATCGGGTCATGAACTTATATATACCAAAATACAAAAAACCCCGCGCATAGGGACGTGATCACCTCGGGAGGTCAAATCCTCCGGGCCTCCCGTACCTTACTCCGGCAAAGCTTTAGGAATTAACAGATCGAGATACGAGCCGAGGACTCAATCCATGAGTGCCGAAAACGTATCCCTACGACTGGAAGGTACAACACCGACTACAGCTTATTAGGACTAATGCAATTTTCCAACCCCTTAATATGTCATTCTAACCCCTGCCTTACTCTAATTACTTCGGGTAAAGATAAAACTGCTTCCACACTTGCCCATCAACCTCCGGCCCTGGTGATACCGGTCCGGTTCGCCCCTTCCCCGGCTTAGAATTGTCCAGCATTATGGTCTACACTTGCCATTGCCCCGGCTTTGAATGTATGTTCGCCCTTGTGAACTTATTTCACTGGCATGCTCGAACGTCCTACGCTCGGCAGAAGTTTATAATGTAGGGTTGACAGGTGCAGGGTATCCCTTACCCTAGTGACTAACTCGAGTCACACATCCCACTCTGGAAGTTAACAACCTCAATAACAGATGTCAACCATCCCTAGACAAGAGTCATCAACTCTGATAGTTCACACGGAACCATGTCTTCACAATGCTTAGTCGAAACCAAGACTAAACGACCTACGAGTTTCTCCCCAAAACTTGAAATGGTCATAACTCTCTCGATACAACTCTGATTGGAGTGTAAGAGCCCAATCTGGAAAGGTGAGATCCTAGGCTACAACTTCCTAGTTGATCCTGAACTCAAATTCAACCATCTAAGTTCTCAAAATAGACTCTCAAGCTTCAGCCTGCGTGCTTCCTGTGCACGGGCTGCACCTTACCGGTAGCACTAAATACTACTCGTTCATTAGAACGTCACAAATCCAAGTTCTATAGAAAGGTGTGGGTGTCCTCAATAACTCTCTAGTTGGTCATGAGTCCAAATTATACCATTAAGTCACCCTAACACACACATCTCTCACCGATGCACCAATTTTCTCAATGGGTCTCTCCAATTCAGAGCACTCAGATCTACTCTAGGTCTCTGTCCAGTCTTACAAAAATCACAGTAAATCAACCCTTTACTGGATATGCCTCAACTTGGTCTTGTTGGAAATATACAGGTGTCTACTACAACTTTCTAATGAATCAGGTTCTCAAAATATACTCTTAATGAGTCTCAAATGTCTAATCTCTACAGGGTATCAAAAATGGCTGAAACCAGCATAGCACATACTCATAAAATCATATTAAATTGCGTACTCATCCAAATGACACAAAATTTATGGTGATGAAACTAGAGAACATACTAAACAATATGAAAAAGACCTCATGTCAAAACTCTAAATATACAGTGAGTTCTATCTATTTCAATTTAGCACAGAAACAAACAAGTTCTTTAGTTCATCTTCAGCTACTGATTAAAGCTCGATTTTTCTCAAGCCTATAAACTCATCCAAATAATTTCTTTATTTTTGTATATAATCTAGATGCATTCGGGAATCTAGGGTAAAAATTTCAGCTCAAGAATATTCTCCAATAAATAATTAAAATTCCTACAACATCAGTCATTCTGTTTATCATTTGCTGAATCTGCCTTACGACACAATTGCATCTTACGATTTTATTAAAATATTAAATGACCACAGAAAAATCTAAAATAAATCACCAACTATCTACACATGCATATGAACAAACCCTTAAAATATCATGGTCTAATTATTTGTAGTTTGCTCTCGGCAAAATCCACAAAATGACATTCTGAATTAGTTTTCTAGTTTCAGTTCTAATTTCAACTTCCAACTCTTAGATGATCATTCTAGTACATCCTATCATACATGCATGCAAGCAAAATCAATTAAAAGACAAGGGAGAGGGGGTAGTAGAGGAATTGATCTTAGAGAAACTCCCCACCCTTGGTTGTAGTAGAGGAATTGATCTTCTCAAGCTTCCTTCCTTGAAAATCTCTCCTTGAGTCTTCTTCTTCACTCTCTCTTTTTTCTCTCCTATTTTCTCTTGAAGTAGTTTATGAAATTTCCAGATCAAAGTGGTGGGAAAGAGTGGAGAAATGAAGGAGAAGGGAGAGGGGGTATAGCCGATTTTGAGCTAGGGGGTAGGCTTATGGTGTAGGTGGTTTTGGGATCAAAACCATGGCTTGTAGCCCATTGGTTTATGGTTGTTATGATGGCTGCCCAAATTAGCTTAAACGGGTTCTAACGAGTGCGAGACGAGTGGTTTAACGAGCGCACGCAATATATATCCACTGTAGTATCATACAGTGTTATATTTGTATAGGCGTCGTACTGAAAACTAGCGTTTATACTAGTATCGGTCCTCCTCGTTCTCGTGCATTTTTAGAATGCAATCCTCCCATGAACCGTCCCGTAACCCTAACCATACACCACGATAGCAAAATCGATCCATAACACTGCAATCAGGTGCACGCATACTGACAACATACATACCTATATATATATATATATATATATATATATATTCAGGTATCGTACAAAACGGGGTGTTACAGTTACCGACCAAGTTACCGATCAAGTTTACTGATCAAGTTACCAATCAAGTTTACCGACCAAGTTACCGATCAAGTTTACCGACCAAGTTACCGATCAAGTTTATCGACCAAGTTTTGTAATCCTGTGAATATTCGAGTAGATAGCCTATAGAATCCCCTACGAAATCTAAACGTAACTTGTTTGAATATAGAAACCATGTGGTAAATGGATGGGATGCATGAAGTGCTACCTAGATAGTAATAAATACAAGACTTGACATAACATGATACCTATTACATGCTTACATGTACATACTACTTGACGCCTGATACATGTTACCTGTACCCTGTTAGTATACCATGTTACTTAATTTTGTTTCCTGATTCATGTTAGTCATCCTATTTTATTGCCATGTCTATTCCATGCTATGTTTACTTCCGCTGTTACCCTATACTTGTTTATCCTTTCTTGTACTTGTTGCCTGCACTACAAGCAGCCAGTAACTTGCATTGACGGGCGTTTTGTTTTCTTTTCCTCTTCCTACAATTTATTAAATTGCAATTTTTTTAGATCAGCTGCCCAATGGAGTTGGTGATATGAGATTCTAGATGCTGGAGTTTTGCTATTATTATTTTTTGTTATTTTGAATAATGTATCTGTTACTTGGATTATTTGTATTTGGGCAATGTGACCCGGGATTATTGATTTATTCAGATCTAGTTTATTTGAGATTAATATATTTTGTTTCAAGTAATTTATGTTGGTATATTGATTCATATGTGCATGCGTGGTTGACTTCTCTTGCTTCATACTCTGATAATTCTTGTGAAATGTTGTAAAGATCCTGACAGTTTATGGATGATGAAAATCATTCGCTGGGCGTAGTTACATATCCGTATTTCGTATTCTCTTTTTGGGAAGCGAGGCATGACAATATCTAAATCTTATGCTAGTTACGGGTGAAAATTTGCATAACGAGGGACTGAAGAGGTTGTCCTCGGACCTATGTGGTATGGGATGCATAGAATCTGAACAAGTGTGCATTAGTTTCATTGTAAGTGTAAATGTCTACACCGACATGTTTAGGATAGTCACCTTTTCTATTTTGTGCATTTAAGTTTGTGTGTTGTAATATGATGAAATCATTGTATTATAGTATTGTGTCAGTTGTATGCAACTGAAGTGCCCATTGTTTCCTAGTTGTAGGATTGGATTTGGTATGGACTTGAAGTCGCTATGAGGGATGTCTCAAGATTGAAGAGCTTCCATTATCATACGTTGTGTTGTACTTATTTATTTCCGCTGTGCTATTGTAAAGAACGATGTTGTAAATGAAAAGAGTTAAATTCCTTGTAAATTTGTATGAAGTTGAAGTAAAAGATCCTGTTTGTGGTACGAATTACTTGTGTTTGGAATTCGGGGCACTATAGGATCGGTTAAAGGGGGATTTTCCGAAATTGTTTGTGTAAATTCTGTGTTGTAATTTTTTTCTTTTCCCCCTTGCTAATTAGTAGTTCTGAGGACTGAATTCTTCTAAGCGGGGAGTGTTGTTACGCCCCAAAAATTTTATATATAATATCTTTGAATTAATAAATAATTTTTAAATTAATTTATCTAATTATTTTGAAATTTTGTGAAATTGTCGTTTGGCACTTGCAAAACACGTGAAAATATTTTCGAAATATCAGTTTTAAAATTTTGAGTTGCTAAATTAATTCTCTTATTTATGATTGAATATAATTTTAATTTTGGGATTTTTTTGAATAAGAGAAATGACTTTGGTAAATAGTTTGAAAGAATGAGACTTTTATGTAAAAAGTCGTTTGGAGCCAAATTTTAGATTCAAAAAAAAATTGTTGGCTGCATTTTTGGGCCGGTTTTTGGTAGATGGATTTATGGGTGGATTTTATCCATATTTGTTTGGATTTGATTTGGGAAGATTGAGTAAATAACTACTTATGCAATTTTGAGATTGTGGGGGACTTAAGTGCAAAACTTCATCAAAAACCATAAAATTCTGAACCCAGTCATATAAAAGAAGGCATGAATAGTAGGTTTTGGCCTCTCTTTTGTTTTTTGGCTATTTTTGTTGATTTTGGAGCTTGAGGAGATATTTTGCATTAGGAGGAGAAGGCTTTTTGAGTTTATTCGAAATCTACAAGAGGTGGGTAACATTCTATCTCTCTTGTTATATTTTTATCTCATTGATGTGTAGTATCATGCTAGGAATGAATTTATTTGTGATCCATGGTTGTATGTTGGCACGATTGTGGTATTTGTTATGAGATATTTGTTGAGATGTATATTTGATATGAGATTGTTGATTATATGACATAAAGGTTGAATCTTGAATGTATGTTGATCTTAAATAAATTGTTCTTGAGTAATGGAGTTTACTATGCATGAAAGATCAAGTCTAATTTATGGAAATAGATCTAATGATCCTATATGTTATCGCATATGTGTAGATATGATTCAAGAAACATGATTTGAGTAATTAAAAGATGAAATTTTTATCAGCTATTCACTATTTTGTAGTAAATCCTAGATGTGTTGAATACTAAAAGTTTTATACATCAATTATATGATAAAAACCATTGAAAATATATGCTTGAATGTGTGAAGCACGAGGGTTAGGATTTCGGGGCTAAACCCTAGACCTAGAGTTAGGTGGGGCTCGGTTTTGGGCTGCACAGTACCCCGGGTTGCACAGTGCCTACCCAAGCACTATGCAGACCCCGGGTGGTTGTTGTTTCGATTTCGGCTTGGAGATTTGACTTGATTTGTGTGTTGGGTGAAGGGGTTTGTGTGTTAGGGTTTTGAGAACCCTAGTGTACATATAAATGTGCATATGTATATGTATAAATCTAGAGATTGTATAATAATTAATTGATCCTTTTGATCAAGTTTCTAATGTGCAAATTTCAGATATTGTTGAAATCTAGTTTCAGATTTTAATGTGTTCGAGTAATAATTTTGAGGGTGCAAATCTATATTTATGTGGGTAATATTATCAGTTTTGAGGGAATATATGTTCAATTTTGAAAGACAAAAACTTGAATTCTAAGGGGGTTTATTTTCATTTTCTGAAGAGGTAAAATTTCAGATTTTTAGAAATAAAGAATTTTATATTTTAGGGATGAGATCCCAGACAATAAAGCAACTTATTTCAGTTTAAATTGATTTGAATTCTAGAGTAATTCATTGAGTTTTATGTATGTATGGAAAGTGAGATTTAAAAGTTGAATTTAAAGAATTTCTGTGGATTGGATTTTTTTCCACATAAGAAAGAGTTTTTTTTATGGTAATGACTGTTTATTAAATGAAATGCGAATAATGAAGAGATTTATGGATGTACAAATGTATTATTTTTTGAATGAAGTATTTCTGTTTTAAGATGTAGATTCACAGCCGTGGTGTTGCGGAAAAAGTGTTGCTTTCATAAAAGAGTAAATAAATTGTATTTTGATGATTAAACCAAGTGGGGTGCTTGATTGCATTAGTGTTATTGTGAGAACCCTAGATAGACGCTTGAGGCGTTGAGTTGTGAGCATTAGAGACTGAGCGAACCCTAGAGTACCGGCAGTAGATATTTTGATTGTAGGAAATTAGCTTGAGGGGCTAGTGTTCCCGATTTGGCAAGTGAAATCCGGTAGGGTGGAGCAAGTTCTAGGTGGCTCAGGTTACCACTATTACAAACTAAGGATAGACACTAGTTGGAGTTGTGATGAAACTAGGGCAAATATGAGCATGGGGGCCTTAGATTGTCTGTGGTGTGGGATGGTCCCCGAAATTATCGAGATGTGAGTAGAAGGTCTCAAACTCATCTGCGGTGTGGGATTGTTCTCCGGAATTATCGGGATCGAGGCGACGCTCATGGGATGTTTGTGTGTGGTGAGGCATCATGGCTTGCAGTGTGGGATTGAATCCCCGTAATTATCAGGACGTGAATGATCATCTGAGCTGTGGGATTAATCTCGGGAATTATCAGGGCGTGGGCTAGGTACTCACAAATTGTCTAAATCATGTAGTAGTCACAAGTGTAAGTTTGCATGGCGAGGGATCGAACCATGAATGAGGTGAACGTAAGAGCTTGCCCTTGGACCTATGTAGTATGGGATGCATAGAATCCGAACAAGTATGCATTAATGTGCATTGTGTGCATTGTGTTTTTTTGAACACTATTTTATGCATTTTCTTTGTTTTCTTGACACACTTATTCTCTTAAATTTAGTAGTAGTCGTTGATTTATGAATCTTTTATTGCTGTTTTATTTTATGTTGTACGACAAGTTTGCGATTGTGAGACTTTAGATGATTACTATTATCATAGCATTACGTCGGTTGTATTCAACTGACGTGCTCACTTCTTGGTCCGTTTTGCAGGATTTGCGAGTAAGTGACTTGAGCAAGGTTAAAGCTTGGACTTTGAGATGACTGGAGTTTAAATGTTGAGATGTGTTGTGATAAATATGTTTAATTTTCTGTTGTGTATTGTAATAAAGAACTGTTGTAAATAAATGTTGTATTTTATTTCCTGTGTTTTTACTGTGTTTGGATTCCATTGAAGTAAAAATTCTGGATTTGTATATATTATTTATATTATAAAACTTTCGGAGCGCTATATAGCCTACTTCCTATTGTTTTTCTCCTACATGAAAATCTTCTTTAAAACCCTAAACCAACCTAAAGAGATAGGGGAAAGAAAGAGTTAGTAGAGAAATGAAAAGATACGGCAAAATAGTCATTTTAACTCACTTCTGTCCAAGTAACACCAAGTAACTTCAGGTGTTTTTTTTGAAATATATCAAATACTTAAAGTTGCTTTTTTGGAAATATGAAACCTATAGATGCTATTTCGAAAATATCAAATCTTTCGAGTGTCGTTATGAACCCTAAGAGAATTTAGCAGTGTAGTTTTTTCAGTTCTCATTATCTTATTTTCTTATTATATGCCCAAATTAAAGGCTCAGATCTAACCTCACAAAACACATCCCCCCACCCCAAAACTCAAATTCAAATCCCCCCACCCAAAACAACTCCTTTATTTATTTAATTATTTATCTAGTCTCTCTTTCTCTCCTATTCAAAAAATTAAGAAAATAGGATTTTATTTTTTTTTAATAAAAAATAAAAAAACCTAAAAAAAAACTTTAAAAACAATTCAAAAAATCAAAAACTTATAAAAAATTATAATTTTTTTAAAATTTTTTTAAAATTTTAGGAAATTTTGAAATTTTGAAAATCTCAAAGCAAATCCAAATCCAAATTCAACGTCGAGCCCCAATCAAGTGGTCGTCGCTAATATCTGATCCGCTGCTGATTCCGTATCGGCGACTCCCCTCCACTAAATCGAGCGCGAATATCAAGCGACTCCGTATCGGCGACTCCCCTCCACCGAATCAAAAGCCTCTATATGCGATGCGACGACTCTAATTTCATCTCATTAACCGAATTCTCATTCTAATTTTTAATTTTGTGTGTGCAGGGGATTACTCAGTTTTTTACTGATTCGAATTTTGTGTATGCATAGGATCTAAGTTCAGAAAGGTGTGACTGTTTTATTTTTTGTTTGAATTTTTTTAATTTGGTGATTTATTTGATGAGTTTTCTATTAGTTTTGATTTAAGGTGTACGCAAGTGAAAGATGGATTATTTGGTGACCTCAATTTGGCTTCCAAACCATAGCAGGACAGGTAAGCTAACCAACAACCTAAAATAACTTGGCAAATATGCAACATTAATTTCTTTACTACAAGAGAAAATACTGTCGTGAATTGTTCCCTTCACTGGTTATTAGAAACCACTGATAACATAATATATAAGAACTTTTAGTGTATGTTTGGATATATAAGATTGGGATGACTGGAGTTTACCAGTGAAGGGTGCAAACTCTCCACTCAAGAAAGACAGCTAAAGTAAATTTGTTATTTATCCATTTTTTATTTTTTTTTTATAAAGGTGCAATGGGGAGACAAGGTGGAGATAAAAGAAATGATTAGCTTGGATTATAGTTTTGAGAACTTCATGTATTTCATTTTGATTGAAATAATAATAAGAGTTATTTCAATTGCAAACTGAGTCTCAAACAAACAAATATTTCGATTATTGGTATTGTAGATACCCTCACACCTGCACTTGCGTTACCATTGTATTTAAACATGCTTATAGTGGTTATGGGATTAGAGTAAGCTCTATAAAACCTATATGATAATGTCCTTGCATAACTATTACAAGCATCTAAAAGTGATGCTGAAGTTAAAAAAAACTCTATGCAGTGTTTCTAACAAACTATATGCATTCCACATAAGTTCAAGCTAATGATCAAGAAGGCGATGGTTGAGCTTAAATGTAGATATACTGCTTCCTCATATAATATGTTTGCTACTTCAATTAATTTGCTGGAGCTCCAAAACTATTTTATATAATCAAACTAGGTGCGCCGGTCCGAAGACGTGCCGTAGGCACGTGTCAACGGGTGCTTCCTCATATAATATGTTTGCTACTTCAATTAATTTGCTGGAGCTCCAAAACTATTTTATATAATCAAACTAGGTGCGCCGTTCCGAAGACGTGCCGTAAGCACGTGTCAACGGGCAAACCTAGTATATATATATATATATAGGGTAAAAGGGGTATGAGCAACTTGCTCATTTAGTAAATGAGCAATTGATTATGTGGCATGCATGTGATACATTGGACAACTAACTCTTTTAAAGTTTTTCCAATCACATGTATGCCACATCATCAATTGCTCATTTACTAAATGAGCAAGTTGCTCATACCCCTTTTTCCCATATATATATATATATATATATATATATATATATATATATATATATATATATATATGGAAAGGATCCGTTGCACACTAGCCTAGTGTGCAATCCCGTGCGCACTAGTTGTGGACCGTCCGATCGTAGTGTTGCATCTTGATGACCATCCAACGGTTGGGGATCATTCCGTTGGGTCACTTAGTATGGGAGGTATAATCGGAATATTCCCCCCCCCCCCCCCCCCCCCCCCCCCCCCAACACTGTGTCTATCTCCCTATCTCCTTTCCCTCTCTCTCCCGCTCATCTCCTTGAGTTCCTTCGAAAAGAAAAAACCCTAGCCCCCTTTCTCTCCCCAAATCTATTCTCCTCTCCCTCTCTATTCTCCCGCAGCGAACCTGAAGCTTCTCCATATCCTTCTCATCGAGTTCGCAAACTCGAAACCATAGCTCCGATCACGCTCCAAATCCACCCACCTCATCGACGACCTCTCAGCCCCCATCGATCACGCTCCGAACAGGAAAGGTATAAAATTTTCCCCTTTTGTTGAGTTCAATTGAAACCTATGTACTACTTTCCCAAATAAAAGGTAAGATCTTTGCACTGTCATCGTTTTGCCCCTTTGAAAACTCAACGCCATCTTCTTCTTTCATTCTCTTAAGTTACTTTTCATATTATGAAGCTAAAACAAAATATGACTATCGTTAGCAAATTTTAAAAGAATATTGTACCGAAATTTGTTTATAGATAGCAGTATAATCGAGATCAGGTATAAAATTTTTCCCTTTAGTTGAGTTCAAATGAAACCCTAATTTCTTCAATGATCAGTACATTGAAAAAAATTTGGGTAAAGGTTTCACTATTTGGCAGATTTCTTGAAATTATTGAAAAACTTGTGTCCAAAAAATGAAATATACATGAAAAGAAAACTTGGGTTTTATATTCCGCATCCTATAATTAGTTTTTCTTCATTATTAGCACCATTAAATTTTTTCCCATTATTTGAGTTCATTTGAAACCCTATTATAATTACCAAGACCAGTACAATTCTTTTTAGGATAAATGAAATAAAAACAGTACAAATGTGAAATTCTTGAAATTAAGTGTCAAAATTTCATCTTCATTTGAGTTTCACATTTGTACTACAACTTTGTCTATACAGTACTTCAATTTATGTAGTACTTCAATTCATACTATAACAATGCACTTCAATTCTGAGCCCATGTTATTTTTTATTTCATCTCCAATCGTTTCACATATGTAGTTAGTTGATTGCTAATTTCATAGCACAAGGGAAAAATTTTATTGATTGTTTATAAGTAGAGATATACATAGAATCTCACATTTGAAACATTTGAAATGATTCTCCTGTGCATTAATGCCATAATAACAAAAAGAAGTAAACTATTGTAGTACCATATGCCCATACCATTCTATTTGTTTCTCAAGTCTATGTTCACTATTCCCATACCTAATTTGTAGTTGTTGATGCATCATGCTCACTATTAAATATGTAGTCATGCCATTCTAAACTGGCATTTTTTTTTATTTTAGGAATTGCAGATGACGCAGATGTAGCAGTTGAACGCCAAACCAGCAGATGAAGTAATTGACAAACCACCAGCTGTTGATGCATGCAGATGAAGCAGTTGATCTCATAATTTTTTTTTTATGCAGCCATAGTGTAATTTAGCTCTCTTTATGTATTTTTGATGAGTAAACTCTGATTATGATAAGGAACTTGTATGCATGTATCTCAACAATTGCAAAGTTATGATGTAGTGTGTTTTAAAGTGCCCCCATCAGAGATAGCATTTTTTCATCAATGTTTTGGACTTGACGCTTGAGATCTCATCTATCAATTTTTGTTGACTTAAATTTGGACTTCTCCAAGTGCTCAACGGGTTTGTATCTGTATCATCTAGTGGAGCCTTCTTTTGAATCTGATACTATTCATGGAGCAGCTAATCTGAATTAAGCAGCCTTTTTACCCTAGTTCTTGTATCCTACTTGTATATGTATCTCTGCATTTTTCTATATATAGCTTCAGATTCCTCTCTTTACCTACTTTATGAACAAGCAGTAGGATCTATGTATGTATTGCAAGCCCTCATTTCAACGTGCACTTTCTCTAACTACTACTCTTTTTGGGAGATATCACCATCATCAGGACTCAAAGTTGTTAATAATCAACCTACTTTAATATAGATAATGATGATAATAGTACATTATGCATACAAAAGGTATATTGCACAATACAGAAATATAAGTATGAGTTTAACTCACCGTTGAAGCATCCTAACTGCGATTTCAGAGTGCATGTATATTTAAGATCACATTACAACATAGACTGTTGTGAACATACAAAAATATTCAAAATGCAACCAAATGCATTTTTGACATCAAATTGTACAATAAAATTCTTGCTACAAGTTCAATCCGCACAAAATCAGATGGTACTCAAACTACAGCCTTAAATACAACCAAACTATCTCCATTTAGTTCATCAGCAGCAAAATTTCTTAAAGACTGCCCATTTGCAAAAGGTAAACATCCTTGCTACACGTTCAATCCGCAAAAGATCAGATGGGATTTATACTACAACCAAACTATCTCCAATTAGTTCATCAACAGCGAAATTACTTAAGACTGGCCATTTGCATAAGCTGAACCATTTTGAAAATGATAGTAAATCTGCAACTCAAACTCTCAAAGTACATTCAAAAGTTGAATCGGATACTAAGAAAAACTACACAAATTAGAAACAAAAGACATCATCCCATCAGTTGCATGGACTACAAGATTTACAAAAAACTTCATCCCATTCAAAAGACTTACAAAGGACCTCTTCCTCAGCATCTGCTTCATCCCATCAGTTAACATGGACTGCAAGATTCGACATGAAGCTTCTACAGAATGGCTTTCATGCCTTGCATATGCTACAAAATAAAATAAAAAACCATAATAATATTATAAACAATTCTCATTCTAAACAAATATTATAAATCTACAACTTTACTATCCCAAATATTTCCTCATACGAACATTACATTTCGAATAAAAATTCTAAGATAATATATGTTACGATTACTAATATGAGATCTGATAATTCAAGTTCATCTGCCTCTTTCTTTTTGTCTAACAAACGTATATGATACCCTGTTAAATGTACCAAAGTATGGTAGTCAGTGGATTACTCTACAACATAATACTTAAATTTAAAAAGGTGGCCTGATCTAATTAGAGTACTAAAAAATTGATGAAATCTATCTTTCAAGGAACCAAGTTCGTAAAACTTTAGTCATATCATGTTTTATCATCATTCTTGACAGTTAAAGGGTATAAGACATGTCTTTCTTTACTATCTGTGTTAAGTTGATTTCAGTCTCATATTGAGTAATCTAGAAGAGGAACAAGGAAACTACTATTGCTATGACTACATATATATGTAGGAAATTATATATATCATACCCAACTCTATCACTGAATAACACAAAAAGTCTTCCTCTTGCTGATAGACTCTACCCACAGTATCAGAGGAATACATGTTTAATCTCATGCCGAGAAAACTAGGAGAAAAGCGACAACACCACTACTACTGTACTACAATTTGTGTATGTATTTAACGGTTCTACTTCATTCTCTCAATGAATAACATAAAAACTCCAATGCCAATTCAGTTATATTGTAATGTTAATAAAAACTCCTATGCCAACATGAAAAATGAAGAAAAACTAATTATAGGATGCGGAATATGAAACCTAAGTTTTCTTTTCATGTATATTTCATTTTTTGTACACAAGTTTTTTAATAATTTCAAAAAATCTGCCAAATAATGAAACCTTTACCCAATTTTTTTTTAATGTACTGATCATTGAAGAAATTAGGGTTTCAATTGAACTCAACTAAAGGGAAATATTTTATACCCGATCTCGATTATACTTCTATCTATAAACAAATTTCGGTACAATATTCTTTTAAAATTTGCTAACGATTGTCATATTTTGTTTTAGCTTCATAATATGAAAAGTAACTTAAGAGAATGAAAGAAGAAGATGGCGTTGAGTTTTCAAAGGGGCAAAATGATGACAGTGCAAAGATCTTACCTTTTATTTGGGAAAGTAGTACATAGGTTTCAATTGAACTCAACAAACGGGGAAATTTTTATACCTTTCCTGTTCGGAGCGTGATCGATGGGGGCTGAGAGGTCGTCGATGAGGTGGGTGGATTTGGAGCGTGATCAGAGCTATGGTTTCGAGTTTGCGAACGAGATGAGAAGGATATGGAGAAGCTTCAGGTTCGCTGCGGGAGATTAGAGAGGGAGAGGAGAATAGATTTGGGGAGAGAAAGGGGGCTAGGGTTTTTTCTTTTCGAAGGAACTCAAGGAGATGAGCGGGAGAGACAGGAAAAGGAGATAGGGAGATAGACACAGTGTTGGGGGGGGGGTTTCCGATTATACCCCCCATATTAAGTGACCCAACGGAATGATCCCCAACCGTTGGATGGTCATCAAGATGCAACACTACGATCGGACGGTCCACAACTAGTGCGCACGGGATTGCACACTGGGCTAGTGTGCAACGGATCCTTTCCCTATATATATATATATATATATATATATATATATATATATATATATATATATATATATATATGAGTCCCCTTCGGTTGCACACTACTTTTGGTGAGCACTCCGTGAGCACTCATGAAATAGAGCACCTATGACAAATCCGAACCGCTCATATTGTTCTATATACCTTAGATAGCCTAACAATAAAAAATCAAGTAATTTGAAGTTAATTTGCCCATCCATTATGCTGTTAGAATTTTCAGCCATACAATTTTGTAATGGTGTAAATCATGGGCAAATGAACTTCAAATTACTTGATTTTTTATTGTTAGGCTATCTAAGGTATATAGAACAATATGAGCGGTTCGGATTTGTCATAGGTGCTCTATTTTGTGAGTGCTCACGGAGTGCTCACCAAAGTAGTGAGCAACTGAAGATTTGTCTATATATATAGTCCCCTTCCGTTGTTCGCTAGGCCTCCGTGTGCACTTGGCCTTCTCGCCTTCGTATTGACGATCCGAACCGTTCAGATGTGTAGATCAATTTGAACGGTTCGAATCGTCAGTACAAAGGCTGGAAGACTGAGTGCACATGGAGGCCTAGTACACAACGAAAGGGACCCTCTCTCCCCCCTCGCTCTCTTTATATAACTAATAATTTACACTTGCGAATATAGTATGAGTTTAAAATTGAAACCGTGTTGCACATGCCTGAATTGTTGCATTGCTGTACTGTCAAAACTACGTAACCCACAATTGTGTACTACACCATTTTAGCTCTCTCTCTCTGGAAACATCTAGGAAAACACTATCCACCATTTTCAACTCATTTAAATCCAACACTCTCTCTTTACACTCCACAGTTGGACTTTTAAAAATGGTGAATTGATGAAAAGGTATATAAACCAAAACAAAACCCCTGCACCTGGGCGATGTGGGACTAAAGTCCCCCCGTTTTTTTTTATTAAACCGGTTTTTTTAGTGTTTTTTTTCCTGATTTTTTTAGCTTCTACTTTTAGTTTAATTGAGTTTATTTAGCTTTGTTTTTTTTTCCGTTTTTTTAAAAAAATAATTAAGATCAATTACTTAAGATTGCCACAGTACTCTTACAACTCAACCAAAGCTAATCTTTCATGGAAAACTAATCCAGCTACAGTAAATCTACATCCAACCAAAATTATTTCAAAAAATCAAATCCGAGAATTTACTTTTGCAACAATGTTCCTCCCACGATACAGTAAATCTACATCCAACCAAACCATCCCTTGTTGGAAGAACAACTAAAGTTGAAAATGATCATACTGGATAAGCTACATGTAGTACCCCGTATTTTTAAATATTATTTTTAAGAGTGATAAATGAATTAAAATAATTTTTCGAGATTTAATAAATATTTTTCTGAAAATTTATCTTTTTACACGTGCAAAACACATGCAAATGTTTTCTTGGAAAGTTCAAAGTCAAATTTTTTTTGTGGAAAATCATTATTTATTATTAGATATTATTTTTGAATTTTCTGGATTTTTCTAATATTTATTGGACCTATTTGCAAATATTACGAAAAGAATGACTTTTGTGCAAAATTACCACTTGGAGTGAAAACTCCAGATTTTTGGATTTTTTACTGGGTATAATGCCTAGTCAACTCAAGATTAAAAAGTTTACTTTTTGTTTTGATGAATTTGATTTATTTTACATGTTTCAGTAAAAGAGAATTTTTTTGCAAAATTGCTATTTGAAGGGGGTGAAAATACAAAATTATTTTTCTGGGTTTTCCCTACAGTGCCGGCTGATGCTAGTGGGGGTCTTTTTAATTTTTAAATCTCAAATAAATTGGTTTTATCATGTTTCCAAGTATATGAATCTATATATGTAAAGATGTGTTTTAAAAGGAGTATTTTTGCAAATGTGTTCAAAACCCTAAAAACCTATATATATTCCGGCTGTTACCGCTGAATCTGGTGTGGTGGTAAACAGACAGTATTTGTGGATTCTTGGAAAACCTGAATAGCAAACACCTAACATGTTCCGCCGGAGTTTGACCGTTGACTTCCGCCGTTCACCTGCAAAAAGTGCGAGACACCGGGATGGATCCTAGCGACGCACCCTCCGACGCTCTTGTCAGTAATCTGAATGATGAAGAAAGAACTTTTTATTGGAAAAGTATTGATTACCTCTTAATGGAGATGGGTGGAGAGTATTTATAGCCGCCTTAGGGATCAGATTAGGAATGTAATTCTTATGATCTGATAAGTAGTAAAATCCTCATAATCAGATTAGGAATGTAATTCCTTAATTCCCGGTGAAAGGATAGTCGCGAATCAGGCCCGTTGATTTGGTTCAATCAGAGACCCTAATTCTATCCTGTCGGACTGGGTTTGTATCGGGTCGGGACCCGTACCCAGTTGAGGTGGATCCGTTCGCGGATTATTGGATCTGTGAGAAGGAGACCCAATACCCGTTTCGGACCCATTTGTATGTGAAATTACCGTTTTACCCCCGAGCTTTAAGATTCGTGTCCAATGTGAACGGTCCCGATTTAATCCTATTTTTAGCCATATCACGAGCCCCCCACTCCTGAAGACTGAGTTTGATCAGCCTTTGAGGAGTAGTTTTATTGTTCTAATGGCGTACGGGATTTTATCGATTTCTTAAGGGAGTTTGGATCTTGCTCGGGGTGTAACGATGTTATTCTGGGCTTGTAAAGTGCCCAAAAATATCCTCAGAATTTTCTGGATTTTTGGTGATTTTTTCAGATTTTTCTGAATTTTTTCTCATTTTTTTGAATTTTTTATTCATTTTCCGAATTAAATAATTAATTATTCTAATTAAATAATTATTTTTTCAGAATTTAAAAATATTTTTCTGAATTAATAATTATTTTTAGAATTTTTAATTAATTTTTTTCGATTTTTTAATTATTTTTTTGGATTTTTTAAATCATTAAAACAAATAAATAAATAAATTAAATATTACCTGGACACGTGGCGTATTTTTGGACGTTGATCGTGATCAGATGGCGCGCGTCGTAAAGCAGATCATGCTTTGGACACGTGGCGCGTTTCTGAGCGTCGATCATGATCAGATGTGCGCGCATCGCAAAGCAGATCACGTTCTGGACACGTGGTGCGTTTCTGTGCGTCGATCGTGTCGCGACGCGAATTTTGAGACGATCAGACGGATCGTATGGGTCGGCAGATTTTTTCTCCATATACGAGGGTCGGTTCTTCGGCTCCTCGGATCGGCACCTCGGCGTGCGGCGACTTGGATCTGTCGAGCTTCGAAATGATGCCACGTGGCAATGCCACGTGGCCCCCTTTTCGTTGTTTCTTTCTTTCCTTCCTCTGCTGTGTTCTTCGCCTTCTTCGCCTCTCCTTCTCTCTACCTCGTCTCTGTTTCTTCTTCTTCAGCACCACCTTAACAGCGAGAGGAGCTTGCCGCCGGAGCTGGAGTTCGGCAGCGGAGGCATGGAGGTGAAGCTCAGCCATGGAGGTGGCGAGCTCGACTAGGAGAAGATTGACGATGGGGTCGCTCAAGCGTGGAGGTCAGTTGGCGAGTTGTCGAAAGAGAGGAGCTCGACGGTTGGGTATGGAAGATGGCAAGGAGCTTGGAGCTCGGTGGGTTGGCGAGGGGAGTGGCATGAGGAGAGCTCGTCGGAGGTGGTGGAAGCCTGGGCTCGGCCCCGGAGCTCAATAATGGGTCGAGCTCGGAGATAACGGAGTTCAACTGGAGGAGAGCTCGGTATGGGCGGAGGTGGATCGCAGTGTTGGTGAGCTCGACCTGGGCATCGGCTCGTTTGAGGGAGAGCTCGGCGCTTGGAGCTTGAAGGAGCTCCTGTGGAGCTATCGATGATCGTGACGAAACTTGGGCGAGCTCGGTGCTGTAGTGGAGACGAGCTCGGAGTTGGTGTGGAGCTGCGACGGTGTGGAGAGCGGAGCACGTCGAAGGGTCGTCGAGCGGCTTCGACGAGTTGGCTGGCGAAGAGCTTGGAGCTCGGCCATGGGGTCGAGCTCAGGGACGAAATTTTGAAGGGGAAGCTGACATTGTAGAGGGAGGCGAAGGTCATGGAGGCGAGCTCGCCGTTAGAGCTCGGCATGGCGATTGTGTCACTCCACGAAGAGGGGCTCGAGCTCGGCCATGGAGCTTGACAAAGCTCGGCGGAGGTGGTGATGGCGAGGTCGGCGAGGCTATGAAGTAGCTCGGCGATGAGTTCTTGAGCTCGGTGGAGAGTGAAGCTTGGTAGGTCTTCGAAGGAGCTCGGCGAAGGAGTTCGGAGATAATGGCATATTGAGGAGCTCGATGCGTCGGAGCTTTGTGAGCTCGGCGTTGGAGCTCGGTGATGCCGAGACTATGGCGGATTCGACGAAGGAGATGGTCGGCGAGTGGAAGTGAGCTTGACGACGGAGGGAGCTTCGGATCTTTGTGAGCTCGGCACGAATGGAGCTCGCGATGTGGAGAGGAGTTCGGAGCTCGGGATTTTGGAGGTGTTGGGTTCGACGAACGGTTGCGAGGCCAAGGCGGAGCTCGATTGCCACACGGGTTCGGCGAGGTTAAGGGTGTCGTCGAACTCGGCGGGAGTTGGAGCTCGAAGGCGACGAAGAAGAGTTTGGGTTTCTCTTCTTTGGTTGGTTTTGTTCGGTTTCTGGTGCCAGTTTAGTTAAAGAAGAGGAAGGGGAGGATAGGCGGTATGGGTTCGGGTTTGCGACCCTAACGGGTCCGAACCCGACCCAATTTTTTTTTTTCTTTTTCTTTTCTTCTTCTTCTCCCCTGCTTCCCTCCTCTGCTCCTCGTTCGGCAAATTCGAGCACGGATTTTGAGGGGCATTTTTCACCACTTTGCTGCTCGGTAGATCGGTAGTTCGGATTTCATATCCGAGCTACGTGGCTCCATCTGGATGGTTGATTACGATTGGGGCGCGAATCACGAGACAAGAGGCTCAAATTTTGAGAAAACGCTATCTTGTCGTTTTGTGGAGACGTGGCGAGATCTGAGCCGTTCATCATGTTCTAGCACGAATTTTGAGATGATCCGACGGTGAGATAGGATCGGCAGAATTTTTCTCCATATGTGGAGGTCGGTACCTCGTCCCTTCGGCTCGGCAGCTCGGCCATGGCGGAGCTCGGCCCTGAGAAGAAAGAAGAAGGGGAGGAGAGGCATTTGGGTTCTCTCCTCTGCCTTGTTCTTTCGCACAGTGAAGAAGAGGAGAAGTGTTGGGTACTTTTGGCGGGAAGATTGAAGAAGAAGGAGAAGAATGAAGGAGCTAAGAAGGGTATGGGTCGGACCATGGGTATCGGATCCGACCCTGACCCGTTAGCCTCTTTTTCTTTCTTCCTCTTCATCTGCTTTGCTGCTCGGCAGATGCGTCTTGTTCGGCAGATCCGAGCACGGATTTTGAGGTGCATTTTTAACCGCTTCGCAGTTCGGTAGATTGGCAGATCCGAGCTATGCGGTTCAATCTGGACGGTTGATCACGATCGTGGCGCGAATCAAGAGGCACGAGTTTCGAGAAAACGTTATCTTGTCGTTTTGTGGTGACGTGGCGCGATCTGATCCGTCCATCACGCTTGAGTGCGAATTTTGAGATGATCTAACGATGAAATCGGATCGGCGGTATTTTTTTCCATATTTGGAGGTCGGTACCTCGTCCGCTCGGCTCGGTGGCTCAGTAGTTCACCCTCTACCCGTAGTAGCTCGGTGTAGTGGAGCTCGGAGTTCGGACGGCTCGAGCATGAGGAGAAGCTCGGTGAGTTGATGAAGGGGATGGGTCGGCATATGGAAGAGGTGATGCTCTGTTTGGTTTTGGAGATTTTTGAAGAGGAGCTCCACTCCTAGGGGTGGAGAAGAGGTGCTAGGAAGATCCTCGTAAGAGCCATGGGAAGACCCATTCTTTGAAGTGAGTGTAAGGAGCAACTCTAGGGGAGAGTTGTGAGCTCCGAACTCGTTGAGAAGAGGTCCGCTTCGGAAGCAAGCGGAGTGAAGAGCTCGGCTCTAGGAGAGCCATCTGGCAGACGAGTTTGAGGAGCAACTCTAGGAGAGAGTTGTGCTCCGAACTCATTTGAGAAGATCTCCGCTTTGGAGGCGAGCGAAGTGAAGAGCTCGGCTTTAGGAGAGCCATTTGAGAGACAAGTCTGAGGAGGAACTCTAGGAGAGAGTTGTGAGCTCCAAACTCGTTGAGAAGAGGTCCGCTTCGGAGGTGAGCGGAGCGAAGAGCTCGGCTCTAGGAGAGAGCCATCTGGAAGACGAGTTTGAGGAGCAACTCTAGGAGAGAGTTGTGAGCTCCGAACTCGTTGAGAAGAGGTCCGCTTCGGAGGTGAGCGGAGCAAAGAGCTCGGCTCTAGGAGAGAGCCATCTGGAAGACGAGTTTAAGGAGCAACTCTAGGAGAGAGTTGTGAGCTCCGAACTCGTTGAGAAGAGGTCCGCTTCGGAGGCGAGCGGAGTGAAGAGCTCGGCTCAGGGGAAGAGCCATTTGGAAGACGAGTTTGAGGAGCAACTCTAGGAGAGAGTTGTGAGCTCCGAACTCGTTGAGAAGAGGTCCGCTTCGGAGGCGAGCGGAGCGAAGAGCTCGGCTCTAGGAGAGAGCTATCCGGAAGACGAGTGTGAGGAGGAACTTTAGGGGAGAGTTGTAAGCTCCGAACTCGTCTAGAAGAAGTCCGCTTCGGAGGTGAGCGGAGTGAAGAGCTCGGCTTTAAGAGAGAGCCATTTGGAAGACGCGTTTTGAGGAGCAACTCTAGGGGAGAGTTGTGTTCCGAACTCGTTGAGAAGAGGTCCGCTTTGGAGGCGAGCGGAGGGAAGAGCTCGGCTCTGGGAGAGAGCCATTTGTGTGACGAGTGTGAGGAGGAACTCTAGGAGAGAGTTGTGCTCTGAACTCGCTATTTAAATGACAGAATCAACGGTTGTGGGAGCAGTTCCGAATGGCGAACCACTTCTAACCCGCTGAAGAACAAGTTATTTGAAGAGGAATCGAGCCAAGTGTTGGACTCCGAACTCGTCGTTAGAGGGATTTAACGGTTGTGGGAGCAATTCCGAATGGCGAACCACTTCTAACCCGCTGAAGAGCAAGTTATTTGAAGAGGAATCGAGCCAAGTGTTGGACTCCGAAGCATCGTTAGAGTTATTCAACGGTTGTGGGAGCAATTCCGAATGGCGAACCACTTCTAACCCGCTGAAGAGCAAGTTATTTGAAGAGGAATCGAGCCAAGTGTTGGACTCCGAACCATCGTTAGAGTTATTCAACGGTTGTGGGAGCAATTTCGAATGGCGAACCACTTCTAACCCGCTGAAGAGCACGTTATTTGAAGAGGAATCGAGCCAAGTGTTGGACCCCGAACCATCGTTGTTAAAGGTTAGTAAGTTGCGGGAGTAGCCATGTAGAAGAAGCTGGACTCCGAACCCACCATTTAAGAGAGTCGTGACTCGGAGAGATAGAGAAGTAAGAGCAATAATTTTCAATGGAAAGATGTAAAGTTTTATCGAGATAAACTAAGTGGCCGCTTCAATAGGGCGAGCCATTATTACATGCCATTGGCCGGGTTACAAGCATCGGCCTTATTGAAAATCAGGATCCTACTTCTACAATAAGGTGAAGACCTATTGGGAGGAGCTGGGAGATTCTGAGTCTTGAAGCTCGGCGGGCCCTTCTGTTCGTTTGTAGGCTCCTCAGGGGGGAAGCTCGGCCCCCTCTTTTTGGACGAACTTGATCAGGTGCCCCCGCTGTATGAGTTCTTCGATCTCCTCCTTGAGAGCCCGACAATCATCCGTGTCGTGGCCGTGGTCCCTGTGAAAGCGGCACCACTGATCCTTGTTCCTCTTCTTGCCAGGTGTATTCATTCTCGGGGGAGCGCGGAGGAGCCCTTCCTTGTCCACCTCCATAAGAACTTCTGATATATTGGCAATTAGGGGGGTGAACTTCTCAAACCGAGGAGTCGGGCGACGCTATCCAATGCCATCCTTCTGGGATTTTTGGGACCCCTCTTCGCTTGCGCTCTTCCGTTTGTTCCCGAAAGATGTCTCCTCAAAGCCCGGGAGATTCTCGGCTTCTTCAGCCTGAATATACTTCTCGCTCCTAAGAAGGAGGTCGGCGAAATTATGTGGGGGCTTCTTGGCAAGGGAAGAGCGAAGGCTAGAGTTAAGGACGTTCGATTGGAAGGCGGCCGCTGCAACAGGCTGGTCAAGGGAAGCGATGGATCTCACTTATGCAGTGAACCTCCTCACATAGTCTCTCAACTTCTCTCCCTTCTTCTGGCGGAGCTGGAGTAACGAGATGTTGGTCTTCTCCGTGCGTCTGCTACTCACAAAATGAGTGATGAAGAGGGTCTCGAATTGCTCGAAGGAGAATATGGAAGACGGGGCGAGGCGGGAGTACCACTCCCGAGCCGAACCCTTAAGAGTGGCGGGGATGGTTTTGCACAGCAAAGCATCGGAAGCTTGGTGGATTAGCATGAGGGTCTTAAAGCTTTCGATGTGGTCCACGGGGTCCGACTCCCCCGAGTAAGTTTCGAACTGCGGGGGCTCGAAACCTCTTGGGATAGGAGCTTCCATGATGGTCTGGGAGAATGGAGGTCTTCTCGGGCGGATGGTCCTTCCTCTTAACTCCTCATCCTTGTCTATTCGGCCGATGCGCCTCTCCATCTCGTGGAGACGGCGGTAGAGAGCATCGTCCCTTCGACGGTAGTCAAACGAACCTCTGGACTCGTATTCATAGGAAGGGGAGCGACGACGGTAGCTCTGGGAGCGGCGAGGGCTAGGCATGCGCTGTTGGTTGCTAGGAGCCGGAGGAGGAGTTATGGACCGATGGCGAGGACTTTGGACCCGTGGAGGGATAGGAGCCCTCTGAGCATTGTTATTGTTGGGTCGGAGGTTGAGGGCTTGCAACACCGTTGCTTGGAACTGCTGGAACTCGGCACGGGTGATGGGTGCCTCATCGTTCCTCGAATGTTGTCGACCGGCAGGGGAATGAGGTCTTCTCCTATGGTGTTCGGGGGACTCTTTCATCCCTCTTCGGGTAGGGGACCTTCTATAGTCTCGGCGGTGAGGAGATCGCTCATCCGGACGCTGTTGGTGGGAGGCTCCCTCTCGGGCCCGCTTTTCGTCCAGACGGCGGCGAAGATCCTCATCCTTCTGCCGATTGAGGATGGTATTGCGGAGGTTGGAAACTCGAGGATTGTGGGAGGACATGGAATCCAAAGAGGCATTGTGTACCGAAATGCGGTCCTGATGGAGGGGTTGCTTCTGCGGGTTGGGACGCGAAGCCCCGCACCGGCATTCTGAGGACCGGCGGGACCCTTATGGGGTTGCTGATTCTGAAGAGGAGGCTGATCTTGTTGAAGAGGGTCTTCCGCTTGGAGAGGAAGTTGCCCCTGCTGCTGAGCGGGTTGGATGGGGACTACCTCTTGCTGATCAACGGGATTGGGTCCACGGTTGGACCCTCTGGATCTTACTTTCCTAGGAGGCATGGCTGGAGGAGATCTGAGCGATGGGAAGAGGGGAGGCTACTATTCGTATGGGTTCCCACAGACGGCGCCAAACTGTTACCGCTGAATCTGGTGTGGGGGTAAACAGACAGTATTTGTGGATTCTTGGAAAACCTGAATAGCAAATACCTAACCTGTTCCGCCGGAGTTTGACCGTTGACTCCTGTCGTTCACCTGCAAAAAGTGCGAGACACCGGGGTGGATCTCGGCGACGCACCCTCTGATGCTCTTGTCAGTAATCTGAATGATTAAGAAAGAGCTTTTTATTGGAAAAGTATTGGTTACCTCTTAATGGAGATGGGTGGGGGGTATTTATAGCCGCCTTAGGGATCAGATTAGGAATGTAATTCCTGTGATCTGATAAGGAGTAAAATCCTCATAATCGGATTAGGAATGTAATCCTTTAATTCCCGGTGAAAGGATAGTCGCGAATCAGGCCCGTTGATTTGGTTCAGTTAGAGACCCTAATTCTATTCTGTCGGACTGGGTTTGTATCGGGTCGGGACCCATACCCAATTGAGGTGGATCCGTTCGTGGGTTATTGGATCTGTGAGAAGGAGACCCAGTACCCGCTTCGGACCCATTTGTATGTGAAATTACCGTTTTACCCCCGAGCTTTAAGATTCGTGTCCGATGTGAACAGTCCCAATTTAATCCTATTTTTAGCCATATCACCGGCCTATTTAAAAGGTGGAGTGCAGCCATCTTTTACTGCACAACACAAAGGATTATATTATTATTATTTCTTGGAATTTTAAAAGAGAATATCTTGGATTTCTTGCGAAGGAGAAGATTTTCTTATTTTCTATTTGTCTTCGTTCGATTTCTTCAACAAGGTGAATGATATATTTGTGTTGTTTTGTTTTGTTTTGTTTTATGTATGTTGTATGTGATGATCTATAGATTAGAAAGCATGCTAGGAGTTTGTATAGTGATATATGAAGTTTTTGATGAGTAGATAAATTAAATGTGAATCCTTTCATGAAACTATATTATTGATAAATGAAACCCTAATTTGTTGACTTGAGATTGTTAAAGAACTGAATAGAAATCATGAGTAGGATGTTTTCCATCATATACTTGCTATTTTAACTTATCATGATGTGTTGTATGATGATATTGCATAAAAGTAGATAAAAAGATTACCTTTACTTGTGTATAATGCATAAACTCTATTTGGGGGCTTTTCGTTGAGTAGAAACTTGATTAGTGATTGTTATAATGCTTATATGCATGGATAATTTATTATGGATGATTGTGGATGAATTTAATGGCTATTGGATCTAAGAATCAAGTCTTGGAGTTTTGAGAAAAAATGGTTTAGATTTGGATCTATGCATTATAATCAATTTGGAGATTTCGTGATTTTGTGAAATTTTGAGAAGTTTTCAATTGGATATGATTGGTTTTAGTAGTGAGATTAAATCTAAATATTTAACTATTTCTAATTGATGAGTTTTGAAGTTTTCTTGGTGCACAAACATGTGTACATATATCTTATTTCGTTGTTTTCAAAAAAATTGGGTTTTCGTGTGTTTTGATGGACTTTTAATTGGATTTCAATTGTTTGGTTCCGAGATAGTTTTAAACTCTTTGTCACTCTTATCGATGGATTTTTGAAGTCTAAACTGATGTTAAAATTCGTATTCGAACATATATGTATATAAAATGTTGTTTTGAAAGATTTTTGAGTAAAACTCCTATTTCGAGATCTTGATATGTTTTGAAGTGTTTTAATAAGCCCTATATGTTATACAAGTTACAATTAATTAGCATAGGAAATTAGTTTTCCAATTTTGTGATTTTTACAAAGTGGAATCGTATATCGGTTAAAACATGCACAACCTTTAAACTGCAGTCTGGAGGTCTGACAGTCTGACAGTCTGACATTCGACCGACCAATGTCGACAGTCGACTGTCGGGGTCCTGGCTGAAGTATTTTCTTGAGTCTCGAATTTTCCTGCGGGACAGCCGACCGACTACCTTATACAGTCGACTGTTTCTGCTCTGAATTAATGTGTTCTTTAAGTGTTGGATTTTCCTGCGGGACAGTCGACTGTCCAAATTACACAGTCGCCTGGTACTGCTCTGATTGTGATTTTCTTGAGTCTTCGGATTTTTCCGCGGGCCAGTCGACTGGCTACAGTATGCAGTCGACTGTCACTGCATTGCTTGATGATTTTCTTGAGTTTGGATTTCATGCGGGACAATCAACCGACCACCCTATGAAGTCGACTGCTATTGCTCTGACTGATATTTTCTTGAGTTTTCTGATGCTTCTTTTGAACTATTGTTTCTTCAATATGATACTGTTTTAAAAGATGTTTTGCTACAGATTAAAAAGGTTTTACAGAGATCTATTTTGGAGCTTTAAAAGTATTCTTTTGGACCTTATTTGAGTTATACGTGTTTTCAAATTAATTGATGTTTTGTGATATTCTACAACTTAAAAATATGATTTTCAGTTATTTAATAGATTTAATATTTATTTGGATTCTGGAATTTTATATAAGATTTGGATTTTTGTTGATTTAATAAATTTCTTCATATGATCGTTTTGATTATGGATTTATGAGTTTTGGTCTTGATGATATCTCTAAGAGTTGAGTGGGAGTCCTGTGAACCGGCAGATGAGATTTGTTGATTTAGATTAGTTGGGTCTTGGGGTTTTTATTGAGTATTTAAGTCCGACAAGATACACTAACTCTAAGATATGAGGCTTTTTGTGTTTTAATAATAACCAACTTAAGGACAGGTACTAGTGGAGATGTGATGGAACTTGGAAAACGTGAGTATATGCTCTTGGTCTGTTTAGTCCAACGTATGCATTCCAGGACTGTTTATGTTCTTTCCCAAAAGGATATTTGTATGTCTGCGTGTCGAGGGTCTGCAGGCCTATTCACGAAGCATGCATGGTGCATTCACGTGTCGAGGTCGGCGGGCCTATTCATGGGATGTACTCGGTGTATCTACACGTCGAGGGCCTCGCAAGCCTATTCGTGGAGTACACGGTTGGGAGGTGATTCTCCATATTTTAGAGCTATTCTTACATGATGCTCGCACATCAAGGACCGTGGTGCCTATTCGCGGAGTATTCTGGATCTTGTTTTCCATCACCGTAGTAGGACTAGTTGCATAACGAGGGATTTAACCCTATAAAGTGGAGAACAATAAGGGCTTGCACCGGACCTATGTACTATGGAATGCATAGAATCCGACAAGTATGCATTAGAGAGTCAGCATATAGCATTGCTGTTTTCTTGACTTGGTTTTATGCGTGTTGTTTTATGTTTTCTGCACTTGACGTTTAGTCTAGTTCCACTTGTTGTTTTCTTGCTCTATTATTTACTATTGTATATTCCATGATGTTTTTCATGCTTTACTTATTTGTTAATTCTCATTTCATTTATTCTTACTGTTAATACATGTTGTTAATGACTCTATGCCTTATGTTTTATTTATGTTGTTTTCTTTTTGATGTCACTCGCACCATTATGGCTGACCCCTGTAGTTTTGGAGGTTAGGGATTTCTCTAGCCTCTTGTTTTACAGGTAGGTGCTTATAGCTTGGGATTTGGATGCTTGAGATAAATTGATGTTATGGCTTGTGCAAATTTGTAAAAGATGTGTTATAAAGAAAAAGATTGTAATTCAATGTGTTTTGTATTCCACTGTATTTTGTAAACAATTGATGTAATAAAAGTTGAAATATTTTTTTTTGTTTTTGGCTATGCTTATTATTGCAATTGAAGTTGATACTGGGAATTGTGTCACGTATTTCCGAGATATCATATTAGAAATTCAGGCCGATACACTAGATTAGTGTAAGTTGAGTTGTTTTTCATCGAGTATCTAGGTGTTTTGACACAAAATCTCGATCCCAGCCACCTTTCTTAATTTGTTTCGTAAAAGCTTCATCTTGCAAATTGTGAATAAAAAACGGTCTCCTCCTCAAAGGTCTCCTATTCAAACAAAATGCATTTTAAACTCGAAGTTTATTACAAGGCTAAATTTGGGAAAAACTCCTTGAACTATGGCCTTTATGCATAAAACCTCCCTGATCTTTTTTTTATGCAGAAACCCCCCCAAAGTATTGTTGCAAAAAATCCACCCCGCCAACGTGTGACTTCTGCTAAAGTTGAGGGAGGTTTTTGACAATAATGAGAAAGATATATGATTTTTTTCGAAACAACTTGCAAAGATGAATGAGGTTATCTGATACAAGTAGAAAAGTTGGATGTGGTTTTTTGAAATACTTCAGGGTTTTTTTTGTAACAACCATACTTCAGAGGGTTTTCTGCATTAAAAAAAAGATCAGGAGGATTTTCTGCATAAATGCCATAGTTTAAGAGTTTTTTTTTTCTCTCTTCAAATTTAGCTTTATTAGAGCATCTCCAACCACGTTAACTATTTTGGTTAACTAAAATAACCAAAATGGATAACAAATGGATAATTTGGCTAGCGAAAAAAATCTCCACTCCAACCATGTTATATATTTTGAATAACCATTAATAATTTAAAGTCCAAAATTAAATAAAGGGATAATTTAGCAAATGCCCCCATCCAAAATATAGAAACTAGCATGTACCCCGACTTTTTAAAAAACCAAGAAATACCCCCCCCTTTAGACGGAACAGTTTAGATTTCCGTTAAGTGAACTCACGTGTGTCATACGTGATATGTAAAATGACCTAAATACCCATGATAAAATGTATTTTAGCAAATGTCCACATTCAAAATGTGGAAACTAGCATATACTCTCACTATTTAAAGAAAACGGATATTTGAGATATTTTAGCAAATGCTCTCATTAAAAAAGCAAAAACTAGCATTAAATTTTGTAGTTTCTTCCTAAACTTTTGCCGAACTTTTTCCGAATTTGTCAGATTTTTTTTAATTTCCAAATATTAAATCTTGTCGAATTATTTATAAACGACATATTTGTGACTATGAGTAATACACAAGCTACTGTTGAACCTATTGTGAATGAAGATGATGGAAATGATAATTCACATTCTATAGTGGAACAGGAGGCCACACAATCTGTTGTAATAGATGATGATACACGAGCTAGTGATGATGCACAACAATTCGTTGTAATA
Organism: Hemerocallis citrina; assembly: GCA_017893485.1. NCBI lineage: Eukaryota > Viridiplantae > Streptophyta > Magnoliopsida > Asparagales > Asphodelaceae > Hemerocallis > Hemerocallis citrina. The sequence goes on from CM030358.1 coordinate 396,804,476, forward strand.
GATGATGATTTTTGTATTTTTTTGGTCAAAATCTGACATACAACCTCTTTTCATTACATTATTATCATAAGTACATGAAGAAAGTTGTTCAGAATGGGTAACAATACTTAACACTCACATTTTTTACAACACCTAACACTGAAATAGTGTGGATATATGCTAATTTCCGCATTTTGAATCAGACATTTGCTAAAATATCTAAAATATCATTTTTTAAAAAATAGTGGGGTATGTGCTAATTTCACATTTTGATTGAGGGCATTTGCTAAAATGCATTTTATAGTGGGTATTTAGGTCATTTTACATATCATGTGTAACATACACGAGTTCACTTAACCGGAATTTTAACGGTTCCGTCAAAACTGGGGGTATTTCTTAGTTTTTAAAATAGTGGGGGTATATACTAGTTTCTACATTTTGAATGGGGGCATTTGCTAAATTATCCCTTAAATAAAATAAAATATAAAATAAAACCCCATAAAAAGGCCCAATACAAAATAAAGTTTCCAAGCCCAGAAATAAAATTTCACAATTTTCGCGATTGATTTCCGCTATTCTGCACCAACAGAAATATAAATGTCGCGAATCAGCAATTTTTTGCGATTCCGCAATTTTCGCGATTGATTTTGCAATTTTCGCGATTGATTTTGCAATTTTCTCAATTGATTTTGCAATTTTTGCGATTGGTTTTGCAATTTTCGCGATTGATTTTCGCGATTTCACAATTTTGTGGTTTTGGAAAGAAGTTTAGCGAGCGATATATACTCGCCAGATCTGACGAATAAATATTAAAAATTCATTTTGTCGAGTGATTTCGCTAGTCCCATTAGAGCATATAGCAAGATTGGAGATGGTCTTACAACTACACCTCATAATTCAAATTCCGGTTTATGTTGATAGCAAGAAGACAAAACATGAAAAAAAAGGCAACTATCTCCTCAAAAAGCTACGAAACTGCCAAAAATAAAAAAAAGAACGAAGTAAAAAACCCGCCCTTTCCCTCTTTCCTCTCCCTCCTCGTAATCATCCCTCTCATCATAAAAAACCCCTAATTCCAACCCACCAAATCCCAAAACCCTACAAATTCGATTCCCCCCCCCCCCCCCTCCCCAAGAAAAAAAAATCCCAATTCCCAAACCCTAAAAATTCAATCTTCGCCCCCCAAAATCCAAATCCACGAATTCAGTATGCTCCCCGATCGCGACGGCGACGTCGGATGCTGCAGCTGCCTCGGATTCTTGCGGGGAGTGGGGAGGGAGATGGATTCGTTCACAGGTGTTCACGGGTTCGAATCCGATTACCTTCTCGATAACGGGTTTTCGGATGGCGGCCCTAACGGGTATCTGTTCGATGGGGCGGTCAAGAGGTCGCCCTTGCCGGCGAAGAACCGCCCGATTTGTCGTGAAGAGCCCGTTAGAGAAACGAATCGTCTTAGTAGAGGGGAGGTATAAATTTCAATTTTTGATGATTTTGAATGGTTAAATTTGTTGGAATTAAGGTGAAGTTTAGTGCTTTGTTGTTAAATAAATACCATGATTTGCATTTTGTTATCGGTGCGTTTTTTAGGATTTACTAGTAGACGAACGTAATAGCGGACACAGAAAAGTAAGGTACACTTTAACTTAAAAAGTTCGAGTCTTTGCATTGGGGAGGCTTTATGGGTATCTGAAGATAGCAAAATGAGTACTAAGGTACATTCTCAACTGAAAATGTTTTGAGACTTTGAGTTGGAGAGGCTTTAGGGTATTTGGAGATAGCAAAATTAGTACTAGGGTATTTTACAGTAAGAACAAGGTTGTAAATGGCGTTAGGCGGTGGCGGTTCGGTCAAGGGGCGCCTAGCGCCTAGGGCACCTAGGTGGTTGAATTTATTTTGACGATTTAGTTAATTTCAGCTTCTATTTTTCAATTGTAAGTATAATTATGCAATCCAATTGCAAATATTCATCATGTTTTTGTGTAACATGTGTAATTAAAGGGTGTTTATGCAAAAAAAAGCTTTCTCGTGCAATTAATGTGTAATATGTGCAATTAAAAAAACAATTGTCCAATTGGAATATGTGCAATATGCCAATATGTGTAATATGTGTAACATGTGTAACATGTGCTATTTTAATATGTGTAATAGGTGTAATATGTACAATCTATCACCAATAATACTAAAAAAAAGTAAAACAATTCCACTACTATTAAAGATCCATACACAGTATATAACAGATTAATAGATTAATAGTAGTTCTTTTTTTTGTGTTATTTAATAGTATTTAAAATTTTAAAAAAATAGAAAACGCCTAGGCGTTGGACATTAGGCGGACGCCTAATCGGCGCGACGGACGCCTACTCAACAAAACAGCCGCCTAATCGCCTCTGATCGCCTAGACCACCGCCTATGGCAAAGGCGGTTCGTTCTCCTCCATCTGAGCGCCTAGGCGCCGCCTAGGCGTCCGAGGTGGCCGCCATTTAGAACACTTGTAAGAAGTAGTAAAGTTTAACCGTTTTTCAATTCATTAAGACTGTTATTTGAGGTTGGACTTGTGACCTATTATTTGCAAGTCATGTGATATTGATATAAGCCTATTATTCACAAGCTCTGAATTGGAGAGGCTTAAGGTTAGTTGAAAATAGAAAAGCGTAAATTGGATTAATCAGGGTATTTTACAAACTAAAGTAGTAAACTTTAGGGTATTCTCTAATAGATTAGCCGTTTTTGAATTGATAAAAGACTGATGTTGTATCATTTTTCTTGATTTAAAAAAAACATAAAGTAGGGATATTCTCATCTTTGAGGTTTGAACTTGTGACCATTTTATTCACAAATCTTTTGAGTTATTGATCTAACCCGATTATTGAATTTGATGGAATATCTTGATTGGTAGTATCGATTGTTTTTTGATTGAATTATCGAGTTTTTCTTGTATTTGTGATATTTCCTTGTCACTACACAAAAACTCTGAAGTTATGACAGGGGCTTTATATTTATATTCTAACTTGCCTCATGAGGCTGAGTGCCTCTTTTGCCAGGCCAGACCTGGTGGTGACAAGCAATATGTTTTTTTATTTTTTATTTTTAATGTGCGCCTGGTGGGATTCGAACCTAGGTAACTTTGGTACCATGTGAGATGTAGCTTCCACTACACCAAAGCTCGGAGGTTATGATGAGGGTTATGGGTTTTGTAACAATATTAAGCCTTATGCCAGTGAAGTTGATAGGCAACCTGAGCTTAGATTTAACCTTGACAAGGAACGTTTTGGGCCTTTATGTCTTAATGATTATGAGTAATGTGTGGCTAACCGGCTATAATCAGTAGCATGGGATTTAAAAAGTGTTGAGGGAATTTGTATATGGATTGTAGAATTTGGAAAAGGTAAACTAGCCCTTTAACGCATTGTATAACTATAGATACCAAATTTTAATTTTGGAGTTGTTAACTTCATATAATTTTCTAATTTCTCTGTTTTAATGTTATTTCCGTTACTGATTTAGCTGCAAATAATTATATCTTTTAAATTTTAACTAGTTTTATGGGAATAAAAGATTCTAATTAGGGTTTCTCATTACTTTGCAGGATGCTGATGGCAACAAAACGATAAATGAATATGTTAGAGTGTGTAATATAGGGCGTGGGAGCTATGGCAAAGTGGTATATTGTCTTGTTTTTTGTCATTTAATTATATTAGATTTATAGCAGAATAGTTAAATTGATATGGTTGGTTCAAACAGAAATGATTGATTGACAGTGGGCTGTGTTTTGGATGCATAGGTTCTGTATCAAAGCAATAAAGATGGAATGCAGTATGCAATTAAGGTACAGTATGCTTCTTCATCTCATTTTGCAAATGTTCAATCAACGCGTTATTTGGTAGAAAAAATAGTTAATATTTTGTGGACTTGAAGGTAGTTTATAGATGATATGCAGTACCTGTTTGCAATGAACTTGTATTGAAGTTATAGCACTTATATACACCACTAACCAGAAGAATTACATGTAAACTTGTATTGAGAGAAACTATATTTACTGGTTGAAACATGATTTACTGATGAAAGTTTTAAGAATAAAAAGGCCTATGGGGTTCACATCAAGAGCCCCTTATCTGTAGTGCTGGATCCCTCATCATCCAAATTTTCCGTTTTGGTTGTTGAGAAAGTAGGACTGACCTCCTCCCGATCTTATCTAAGAGAAACCACTCTTTGGCATCCACTAAATTTTCAGTAAAGGCTAGTTTGCGTTTAAATAGTGGCACATATTTCTTTGGGTTACTTACTTTTATGCCCACTAAAATGGAATATCCTGTTACATGTAGAAGTACCTCTCTAATAAATTTATATAAAACTAATTTGAGTGTGTGGAACTCCCAGTGTGCCACATGTGCTTCATATAATACCCTTTTTTTAGGTCAGCATACTCCTATTATTGTTTTATGTCGTGATTTTAGTTTTGTACTTTTCATGTTAATATGTTTGGGTTTCTCCCCTGCCGAGTAGAAATGATAGGTGTTTCACAACCAACTTTGAGATGAAAAGTTTGTTCAGAAATTTTCTAGGTTTTAAAGGTGAAGCGACTCACCCAAGCTCAGGTTCAGGTTAGAGAGGCACTGGCCGCAGAACCAGGCCCAAGCAAAAACCTTTTTTTCCCTTTAAAAGTTAATTATTTTAAAAAGATACTACTAATATTTGCACTCTTCGTTTACGGTAATATTTAGACTGAGTCGTGCCTTCATTCGGTATAATTATGCTCAAGATAAGAAGTAGGATACAGATACCGAAAGGTTGCTGGATATTTTGTGATTTCAGGGTTCAAAATAGGTCAGTTTTTCTCCTTGTCAATTTGTGCCTCCATCTTCTCATTCACTTGACGTCGAGTTTTACTACTTTCCTTGTTGACCTCCTCTCTACGTGTTTTCACTGATTTGTTGTCAGTTGTTACCACTTCTTCTCATGGATCTCCTCATTTCTAATTTCTCTTAACCGTGACCTACCCTTGACCACCTCTCTTCATATTTGGAAGTGTGAGGGAGTTATAGGCTTCTCTAATTGCAAGAAGCACTTACTTTTGGTTAGCTTATGTTGTTTTTTAATGTTTATTTTGTTGTATATTATCCAATTAAGCATTTATGTTATAGAAATCTCCTCTCCTGCTGAAATTTTGGATTGAAACACAGTATGTTGTTAAAGAGAAACTTAGGCCCACAGAGGGCTGATCTTAGTTTAGATTTGAAATGCTTTTGGGTCCATCTAAACCGAGTCAGCCCTTTTAACTGGTTTTTTGAAGTTATTTTTTATAATATTTTTGTTAGAGATACAAAAGAAAACAAATCATAAAAAAAAGTCTAGATAAACATATATCAAAGCAGACCAAATATAAAGTGAAGTAAAGAGCGTTTTGAATCCAGCTTCTAAACTGAGTCAGTCCTATGAAGTGTTTCTTTTCAATTTTTCTTTTTATTAGAGCTAAAAAGAAAACAGACATAAGAGAATAAAGTTTAAGTAAACATACACCATAGCAGACCAGATATAAAGTAAACAGCTTTATGACTGACCAACTTTGAAAGGCAGAACCATCAAGTTTCTCCAGAAGTAAAGTCACTGGAGATAATAACTGTCTCCAACAACCGACACACCAGAGTAGTTGTTAAGACATTCTCATCTTTCCTAAGAAAGAGCTTGTGCTCACAGAAGAAGCTTTTTGAAGATAGTAACATAAGTCTGAAATCAATATCGTGAGCATCAAAGATCACTTTGCTGCATCATTTCCGCCATATCACAATTGAATTGGAAAATATCATCTGTCTTATTTCCACCCTCACTCGTTTATGTGTAATACTAAACAACCATGTGAGCTCGTCCATGTTTCTTGCTTGTATTTGCATTTGGGACCATCTCTACCTCTCCCATAAAGATTTTCCATTACTGGCAATGGATGGAAAGATGACAAACGCTCTCCTCGCTGTAGCGGATAACGATCCGTTCCCACAAGAATTTTCTGTTCCACTAGGAGGCATGATGTGGGCAATATCTCGTTATCTCGTTATTCACTTTAACCACCAATTACTCCAATGGACCCAGACCTTTGCTGGAATTGCGCTCTTAGATTCTACATTATGGTTCTTAATCATCCTGATACACTCATTCACAAAAAAAGAGTTCAGTTTTCATGTTTATCCATTGGAAACAATCCACACACCCACCCACCCACCCTGTGATTACCACTCTTGATTTACTCAATAAGTATTAAAGGCGAGCCAACTTATCTTCATCCCATGACCTTCCTCCCCAAACCATTCTTCCAGTTGACTATTGTTAAAATGTAGACAATCCAATTCCAGAGGGTTTTGAAGAAGTGATCGTTCCCTGACTCAATAGCCAAACAAATATTTAATATTTTCCATTCCGATCTACTAACCGTGTTTTTGTAGGCGGAGGCAAGGCAGGCGGTGAAGGCTATGTCTAGTGCCTTACCTCCTAGGTGTTTTAATGATTTTAATTTGTAATTAATATTAATTTTATATTTTACTTTGTTATGTTGAAAAATTCATTAGAAAATCATCAAAAAAAAAAGAAAAAAAATCATGTTAGTACTAAAGAATTATCATTAACAAGCAAATAATGGAAGACCATTGAAATTAATTAGAATATCAATACACCCATTTGGTTCGAGCACTAAGGCGGTAGGAAGGCGTTCCATCTACCGCCTCTGCCTAGGTGGCTGCCCACAAAAGCAATGCCTACCAAACATTATTTTCTGACCTTAAATCGCTTGTAATGCTTAGAAGATGCCCTTCAAGTACCCAAGAAAATCACTTTTGAATATTATCTCTAGAGGTGTAAGGTGCTTATAGATACAAATATATCCTATTTGATCCATATCCGTTTCCAAATTGGATGCAACTTTTGATGTAAATATCCACATTCGGCCAAATTTGGATTTAGATACAAATATCCATTTCAAAATACTTTCGATACAGATATGGATTCGGATCCGTAAAAAATTTCTGATTGGATATGGATATTCGATGATCTTTTATATATAAATTTAACCTAAATAGTAATTAGCAAGGAAGCTTTGGCCCAACGGGCCCTTTATTTGGTTGCCAGACTTTTGGGCCTGGATTCAATTCCCACCGACTGCAATCATCTTTTTTGGGTTTATTATTTAGGGAAAATATAGTTTAGATCCCTTATTCGTTATATTTTCTAAGTGCCTTTGACTTTATAAACTCTATTATATCTAAGGTAAAAAGGTAAAATTTAGTTAGACCCTGAGTTGACCTTTTTCTTCGCCTAAGTTCTGGCTTTCGAAATTTATTTATATTTATAAATATATATTTTCAACTATCTTTACTCTTTTATATACGCATCATAAACCTTTTTTACACTCATATTATATTAAAAAAATACAATCATCATTTATTTTTTTCTCTATTTCCTAGCTACTTTTCTCTCTCTCCCCCATGGTCACATTCTTTTCATTAGTATTTATATGTTCTGCCATTTGACTATGTATTCTTATTGATTAACTAGGTTTGCCTATTGACACGTGCCTACGGCACGTCTTCGGAACAGTGCACCTGGTTTGATTATATAAAACAGTTTTGGAGGTCGAGCAAATTAATTGAAGTAACAAATATATTATATGAGGAAGCAGTATATCTACCTCTAAGCTCAACCATCGCCTTCTTGATCATTAGCCTGAACTTACCTAGAATGTATATAGTTTGTTAGAAACACTGCATAAAGTTTTTTTAAACTTTAGCATCACTTTTAGATGCTTGTAATCGTTATGCAAGGACATTATCATATAAGTTTTATAGAGCTTACTCTAATCCCATAACTACTATAAGCATGTCTAAATACAATGGTAACGCAAGTGCAGGTGTGAAGGTATCTATAATACCAATAATCTAAACATTTGTTTGTCCGAGATTCAGTTTGCAATTGAAATACCTTTTATTATTATTTCAACCAAAATGTAATACATGAAGTTCTCAAAACTCTAAACCAAACTAATCATTTCTTTTATCTCCACTTTGTCTTCCCATTGCACCTTTATAAAAAAAAATCAAAATGGATGAATAATAAATTTACTTTAGTTGTCTTTCTTTAGTGGAGAGTTTGCACCCTTCACTGGTAAACTTTAGTCATCCCAATCTTATATATCCAAACATACACTAAAAGTTCTTATATGTTATGTTATCCATGGTTTCTAATAACCAGTGAAGGGAACACTTCACGATAGTATTTTCTCTTGTAGTAAAAAATTAATGTTGCATATTTGCCAAGTTATTTTAGATTGCTGGTTAGCTTACCTGTCATGCTATGGTTTGGAAGCCCAAATTGAAGCCACCAAATAATCCATCTCTCACTTGCGTACACCTTAAATCAAAACCAATAAAAAACTCATCAAATAAATCTCCAAATTAAAATTTTTTAAACTAAAAAATAAAACAATCATACCTCCCTAAACTTAGATCCCATGCACACAAAATTCGAGTCAGCAAAAAACTGAGTAATCCTTTGCGCACACAAAATTTAAAATTAGAATGAGAATTCGGTTAATGAGATGAAATTAGAGTCGCTTGATATTCGCTCTCGATTTGGTGGAGGAGAGTCGCCGATACGGAGTCGCTTGATATTCGCTTTCGATTTGGTGGAGGGAAGTCACCGATACGGAATCAGTAGCGGATCAGATATCTGCGACCTCTTGATTGGGGTTCGACATTGGATTTGCTTCGAGATTTTTAAATTTCCGAAATTTTCAAAAATTTCAAAATTACAAAATTTTAAAATTTTAAATTGTAATTTTTTTTAATTTAAAAATTTTAAAATTTTTTAAAAAAAGTTTAATTTTAATTTTTTTTTAATTTTAAAATTTTAAAATTTTTTAAATTTTTGATTTTTAATTTTTAAAATATTTTAAAATATTTTAAAATTTTTTATAAGTTTTTGATTTCTTGAATTATTTTTACAGTTTTAAAGTTTTAATTTTTTTGATATTTTTAATTTTTAAATTTTTTAATTTTTAAAAAAAATTTTAAATTAATTTTCTTATAATTTTTTTATAATTTTTTAATTAGTTTTTTTATTTTTTTGAATTATTTTTAAAGTTTTTTAATTAAGTTTTAAAGTTTTTTAAAATTTTAAATTTTTTAAATTTTCAAAAATTTTATTTTCTTAATTTTTATAATAGGGGAGAGAGAGAGAAATAATTAAATAAATAAAGGAGTTGTTTTGGGTGGGGGATATGAATTTGAGTTTTGGGGGGAAATTTTGGGGGGGGGGGGGAATGTGTTTTGTGAAGTTAGATCTGGGTCTTTGATTTTTTGGGAATTGAAGGAGAGCCACTTGATAGCTTTATTTGTATTTTATTATATATATATATATATATATATATATATATATATATATATATTTATTAATTTTACTACTTACAATTTTTTTCACATTATATTTCATTTCTAATTTTTCGCAATTTTTTGATGTCCGAATTTTTATCCGTATTCGATACACCATATATGATTATATACGTATTCAAAATTTGTGGAAATAGATATAAGTTTTTTGACTGACCCATATTCATATTCGTACCTATAGTCAATTTTGGAATGCATATATGGATATGGTATTGCCCTTATCCGATCTGTATCCTATCCGAATGCATCCCTAATTTAGGGATGCTTTCAGGTCGGATATTGGCTATACCAGCATCCGTATCTGCAGCCCAAAGATGGATTCAGATACGGATACAAATATGACTCGGAAAAAATCATATCCGTATTCGCAAATGTCTGATATGGGTGTGAATCGATACGGTCTACCAGATAACGGATACAAATTCAGATATCAAACATAATTTTTGCTATATTTTCTTTCCTTAACTAGTTCTTAGATATGTATATCACTGAAATACGAATATCAGTTTCCATATCTAATCTCTCCTTAGCTACTATATGATTAATCTTTTGACACAAATTAGTTTCTATATATACCATCTGATACTACAGATTGCAAACTTATATTTTCAATCACCATAATCTAGAATGTGCAGTCTCATCATGCTCCTTGTATTGTCAATAAAAAATCAGTTTACCACCACTACAAGAATAGCATTATTACCTGGTTCTCGGACTCGGTCTTTTTTATTACAACAACTTTCATTCTTACAATTATTAGTAGGAAACGTGTATTTTAGTATTGATCGAGTTTGGAGCATTTTTATCTTAATTAGCTGCATTGCTTTGAATCTTTTAGTAGCAGTCAGATTCTATTCCTCTAAGATAGAGTAATTAGGCATGAAAAAGTAACAAACAAGACCAAAAAAATAAGTTGCTTACTTTAGAAAGGGAGCTTACATGTTTTGCCTAAGCCAGTGCGAACTTAACTTGCGAACTTAACTTTATATAGACAATGCCTCGTAAATTTCACACTATGCTAATTAATACCCTGAAAAGTAAACAGATAGATATAAGGTCATAATAACAATGGCATTCATCCTTTACATATGAGAAGGTCATAATCATTGATTGTGTAAGTGCAGTGCAGTACCTTGTAGCTACCCCATGCTGAAGGGCTGGATTTGAAGATCTCTATGTCTGGGGCAAAAAATATATTAGGATGTCCAACTAAAATGCCTGCAGAGGGAAACCATTTCTGGGTGTTCCACCAGTATGTTGACCATGGAGCATAATGAGCAACTCAGTATGCCTACTGGTCTTCTAAATGCAGCTTGTGGAAGGCATCGTTAGTTACATTGGCAGGGAAATTTGGCCACCAGAAGTTGGCGGCTGGAGCCAATAATGCTGCACCTGCAAGCCTGCCATCATTCCAAAGTCCATTTTCAGATTCATAAAGATGAAAAGGAGAATGTCATATATAAGTTTAAATCCTTTTTAAGAAGTGTAGCTAACTTGGTAATTTAGTCTTGTTGGGACAAAAAAATTTGTTAACAATCGATAAATTAGACTATCATATATAAATTTAGGCAAGATTAACCCAACACTTCAAGAGAATTAGTGCAAACAACTTGGTACTTACGCAAAGTAATTATGACAATGCATTTCAAACAATTTTATCAGAACTATCATTTATATGAAAGTTCTTAGTTGTTAAGATTCACTTGACTGATTTAGGAGCAGCATGCATGGAATATAAAAACAAATAATAGTGGGGATAGCTTTCTCCCGTCATATTAGAGGTAGAGGAGTGGGAACTAAATAACCTTTCTCAACCTCCTGCACTTTGCAAGATAAAACTCTTGCTACGATATATTCTAAGAAACATGAACAAATGTGACTTCTTTTTCATGAGATGTGTTAGAATACAAATGTAATTCCCTCATCCCTTCCTATAACTTCGAAGTTTTAGTATAGTGTGAGGGTCTTTAACAATATGCGATACCTTAGAAAGTTAAAATATTCACTTCGAACCTAATTGCGAGCAAAATGGTTGTATGGTCCAGACACTTGTAATGCAAAAGTTCCAGTTTCTTTTTCCCAATTGAAGAAATTACAGTTAGACCCTGAAAATGAATTCAAGCATGTAAAACCTCCTTGCTTTGTTGATCTACCATGATCACAATTCCTAAGCATACCATCATAATCTGCACTATGTTTCTGTTTATGATGTTCCATCTTTTAACTCAACCATTAAATGAACTTCTACACAGTGTAGTCGAAGGCGCAAGACGCAAGTAATTTCAATTACTTGTAAATAGCCTGAGGCGCAAGGCGCAATTTGAGGCGCAAGCCTTAGTTAACTGAGGCGCACTATTGGTTTTTGGGGTTTTTAAAAACTTTAAATTAGAGTATATAAATAAGATAGCATCATAATAACAAAATATATTGCATATAATGACCATATACTTAAAAAGGAATGGAAGACATACCTGTTCAGTCGTTAATCAAGATTTGCATATGAAAAGTTCACATCAAAACCTATAAAATGTCGAAAACAATTAATTAGGTGTCTTACAAATACAAAATAGAAAATACACAAGAACATAATAACATTAACATGTTAAAAGATAAAAATCTAAATTTACTACTTACTAAGTACTAAACCACTAAATACTAATCACTCTTCATTTCACCACAAATACCAGACAAATAGCAAGTATTATAGATCATCATTCACCAATAAGAAACAACTAGCAAGTAGAAACAAGTCTACAAGACTACAACATGCCAAATACAACCCATGATACTCATCAATCTGATTCATCCATCTCTTCAGCTACAACTTCTTCTCCTTCCGATCCACAGTCTATTGGTATATCCTTTTCTTCGGTATCTGAATCTTCCTCAAATTTGTACTTGTGGTTGTGGCGTGCTCCTAGATCCTGATGGTCTCGATGATGAACCAAAATCATCACCCACTCGAGTCCTTCTTGTGCTTCTAATCGGCTCTTCAGCTCCTTCTATTGCAGCCAAATCACTCCATGTAAGATCATCTCCATCAAAAACATCATTTTCAGCATTTTCTTCTCCTTCCCCAAAACATCTCAACAACCATTCATTGGACTCATCAATGTCATTCAATCGAATCGGATCAATGACATCCCTAGAATCATATCTCTCCATCAATGCTTGGTTGTACTTGATGTACACCAAATCATTCAACCTCTGAGCTTCTAATTTGTTTCTCTTTTTCGAGTGAATCTGCATTTTAGCAAAACAAACAAGTTTTAAATTTAAAACTTAAAAATATATTATTAAAAGATTAACTTCAATTTTTAAAAAAGTACAATAATTATATCTTACATGCTCAAAGGTGCTCCAATTTCTTTCACACCCAGAAGAGGAGCATGTAAGGCTAAGTATCTTCATGGCAAGTGTTTGTAAGGTAGGAGTCTGACTACCATAACTCATCCACCAATCGGCTATCACAATTTAAAAATTGTTATTTTTAACCATTAAGAAAAAAAATTTAATAAAATATTAAAATTGAAAAGCAATCAAATATTCAAATTTATACCTGGATTTTTTCTTTTCCTATTCCTTATGGCAAAAGAAGATCCAAATAGTCCACAAGCATGCTTGTAATCTTCCATTTCTTCTTCAATTTTGTCTTGATCATCTTTAGGAACCAACTTTTCAAACACGGCATAAAGTCCCTTCATCACTTCTAAATCTTTATGGATAGTCTTGTTATCATAGAAGAAATGAGGATTTAAGTAATATGCAGCTGCATGTAATGGGTGGTGCAACTGTACATCCCACCTATTATCAATTATCTCAAAAGCCGCCTTGTACCTATGTTCATTCTGCTCCCCTCCAAAAGCTGCAACTATGGCCTCTTTGGCTCTATCCATAGCTTCATAGATAAATCCCATTGCAGGCTTCTTCTCTCCGTCAACAAGTTTCAACACACAAACTAACGGAGCTATAAGTTTCAAAGCATATAACACATTGTTCCAAAATGATGGCATAGGAACTATCTTCTCTGCTGCCTTTCCTTTTGGTTCCTTGGAATTTTGCAAATTATGCCATGCGTTGGAGATGAACGTTCGCCTTAAGTGCGCCTTTTGCTTATGTACACTCTCTAATGTAAGAAAAGAGGTTGTGAACCGTGCAACAGCTGGCCTCAACAACTCCGCAGTGACAAATGTCCTCATCAAGCTTAGGGCATGCCCATGTGAATAAAGAAACCCGATAACCTAAAATATTGAAAATATTGAATGATTACAACTATAGTAAATCATAAGCTTAAAATTTAGAAAGTCACCTCCATAGCTTGACCTAACGTTTTTTTCACTTTAGGTATGAGAGCAATATCCTTCAACATTAAGTTGAGGCAATGTGCAGCACATGGTGTCCAATATATATGATGGTACTTATCTTCCACCAAACGGCCTAGAAACATAAAAAGAAGCAAATTAATTTTGAATGTTATTTGAGATTTTGAATATAATTATTTAATAGTATAATATAATAGTACTATATAGTAATATTGCAATTAAAAAATAAATTAATTGGGTTTTACCTGCCAACTTCATATTAGCAGCATTGTCGGTAACCACTTGGACAACATACTGCGACCCAATTTCTTTGATCTCCTCGTCAAATAGTTCAAAAATCTTTTGCCCCGTTTTTATTTCATTTGAAGCATCAATAGATTTTCTGAACACAGTCCCACGAGAAGAATTTACTAGAAAATTGATTAATGTTCTTCCTTTTCGATCAGTCCACCCATCTGACATCAAAGAACATCCTACAGTAGCCCAAACTTCCTTATGAGCCACCAGTAAATCCTCCGTACGCTTCTTCTCTTTTTTAAGGAGAGGTTGCCTCAACTGATGATAGGTTGGAGGAGGCAAATTTGGGCTAAATTGTCCAACAGACTTTAGCATAATTCGAAACGACTTCAATCTAGCGGTATTGAATGGAATTCCCGCTTGATACCAAAATCTGGCTATGTCACTATGAACTCGGTCAACCAATTCATTGTCTACATTCTCAGGAATAGTCGTTTGCCTCAATTTTCTTAACCTATCATCCTTAGCTACTTCAAGTGCAGGATCCGGAGTAAGAAATACATCCATCGGCCCCTTTCTCCTGCTTGGTCTGGTAGACTGTGTACTGCTTCCTACAGAGCTTTGCATTTTTCCTTTGATCCTTGAGTTTGCAGCTGGCCTCATCACTTCATCTTCTTCATTAATCTCAATCTCATTCATATCCTCTGCATCATCAAAATCAGGTATGTAATCTTTCATTGCATTTTTTCTCCGCTTTTCATCTTGAAGTGCATCATAGGCAAGCAACTCTACCTTGACTGCAGGAGGAACCTTTTTACAAGCCGCTGAATTTATTCTAGTCTTCCCGGTAGACTTTCCAGTCAAATGATGTTTGGCTCGAGTGATTCCACCATGTGTCGGGTGCCTGCAGAAAGGGCATATATGATTTGTAGTACTCGGAGGATTTTGAAGAACGATGTATTTCCATGTAGGGTCTTTTCTTCCATTCTTTCCAAACTCAGAAGATGGCTGGATATATTCATTGGTATCGGAAGTGGACATGATTAGATTTTAGTCTACACAAGCACAATACAAATATATCTACAAGTTAGTACTTAGTTCCAACGAAAAACAAATATGAAATGAAATCTAACATGCTATAATCGAAAATGTATGTTTTCTAACTTGTCTTAAATTTTAATTGTCGCATTATCACATATTTAATATTTATCTAGTATCTACTAATCAAATGTATATTTTTTGTTTTCATGCAGATAATTAGGAAATAAGTATAATCGTCAATGAGAAGATTTGCGCGACGCGATTTTATTTTCTTGCTCCAGAGAAAAAAATTGATTTAATGTGTTTTTTGTAAAATATTAAAACTAAAATAGTACAATGCGAGTTTATTTTGTAGGTGTAACTGTGTAACACTGTAACTTATGAGGCGAAGTGTGTAAGTGTAATTGTGTATTGCAAGTTTGCAACCACAACAAGCATAACAGAGGCACAAGTATTAGACCATTATATTTCCCCCCATATTATAATAATGATCGTCATTCTCTCGTATACTCTCGTATAGATTAACAATTACTAGAAGCTACACTATAGTGCTACACTACAAGCACTACATGCAGTACAACTAGCATAACTCACTCATATGTTGTAAAGCATCAAATCCAATGATCTCTATCGTCTCCAAATTTTGATTTCCAAACGCTAATACACCAACTAAAAAAAAAACAAAACACAGTAAAAGAATAAAGGAAAAAAAGAAAAACCCAAATACTGAAAGTCTGAAACAATTACTAAGTACTATCGCTAATAGACCAACAACAACAAAAAAAGCTAAACGCGGGAAGAAGAAAAGGAAAAAAAACTACGTCCAAAACACAGTAAGAAAAAAAAGAAAAGAAAAAAAGAAAACCCAAATGCTGCAAAACTTACTACCGCTATTAGACAAACAAAAAAAAATGCAAAACGCAGGAAGAAGAAGAAAGAAAGACAAAAAAAAAACCCTGCTTCGTCGCCGTTAGTGGAGCTTCGTCGCCGTCGCCATTGGTGGAGCTTCGTCGCCGTCGCTGTTGGTGGAGGTTCATCGCCTTCGGGGGGTGGGTGAGGGGGGGGGAGAGATTGAGGAAGGGGATGAAATTTGAGATTGAGAAGGGAAGGGGAAAGGGCTGGAGTAGGGAGAAGTAATGGATGAGGGCGTTAATATTATGGGTCGGGTGTGTGTATACGGGCCGGGTAGGGAGAAGTAGTAGACTAATTTACTGCGCCTTTTGCTGAGGCGTGGTGAAGCGCAAAGCGCAGAGGCGCAGTGAGGCGTTCGCTTCGACATCGCTTCGACTCACCCCTGCGCATCAGCCCAAGCGCGAGGCGCACAGTCCCAGATCGCCTTCGCCTTGCGCCTGAGGCGCGCCTTCGACTTCACTGCTTCTACAATACATAAGTAAAATATGTTTATTTTAAAAGGGTCATATATACCGACTACCGAGTCAAGAAAAAACAATGCTTATGTATAAATAACTAAAACATCCAAATGCCTTCTTTGGATAGTTTGTAATTCTCAAAGAGGGATTAGCCACCATGGAATTAGTAATACTAAGGCGTATCTGTGAGGGATGTAATTCAGGCAACTCCAAGCATATGCTCCTCCCATTGAAAATCCAATTACAAAAAATTTGGAACCCAATTTCAAATGATCAGCAAGTTCTTCAATATCGAGAGCAGTCTGACGCATTAGAGTTTGGATCACTTTCTCCATATCCTGCCTTGTCAAAAGACACCAATGAGAACCCAAATTCATCTACGACTTCCTGAACGAAAAAAATTCTTCAGAGGCTAGGGTTTCGGATTTGGGGAATTTTGCGGTGGAGGATGAGCCGGATGTTGGCGGAGCTGGTGGAGCTAGGGTTTCAAATTTGGTGGATTTGGGGGTGGAGGAAGAGATCAATGATGGTGAGGAGGGTGGAGGAAGGTGGAGCTAGGGTGGAGCTAGATTTGGGGTTTTTTCTGATCAGGTTTGGGGTAGGAATGAGAGAGAGAGAGGATGGGACAAGAAATGATAGAAGATTACACAAATGCCCTTTAATATATATATATATATATATATTGCTATATATATATATTGCGGATATCTGTATCCGAATCTGTATCCGTATTCGCTCGGATACGGATTTTTATATCCGTATCCGCAAAAAAATTGGATTTGGATAGGGATCGGATCAGATATATCCTTATCCGAGAGCATCCTTACCTAATTACCTATCTTGATACCATATTTTGCTTCGTTTAAGGAACACTGACCGACTCCAAAAGCTTTGCCTCTTGCTTGCTAATTAAGGCGTCATAAAACAGTCGCCGAACGAATTCCCAGCCCACCATTCTTCATCTCCCTTCAAGCCTCATTCCATCCAATTAGGTGTATCCCTTTTCCCTCCAAAAAGTTGTTGACAATTTTTTTCCGATTTTCTCGAGCACGGAGGTAGGAGCATCAACCATTCTTAAACAAAAGAGGGAATGGAGTTATGCACATACATTGGCAGGGATGCTCCTTGCAAATGTATGTAATTTTTTTCCAATCCTCAAGAGCAACTTCCTTTTTGTGAATAATTGAAAGGAAATGTTGTCTACGATGTCTTATACGAACGATTGGTATCCCCAGATAGCGAAGGCCATTTTCTTGTCCTGCCCTCAGACATAGACATCACTTTTTGACATACTCCCAACTTTAGTGATTCCATGTGCATAAAAATGTTCCGCTGTGAATTTTTTGGCCCAAAGCTTCACATAGTTTTGGAGTTTGTCCAATGTTCAATATTGCTTATATCCGCATTCCCAAACACAATGAGACTGTCAACAAAAAAGAATGCAAAATTTGTCCTGTTATGCAGTTTGTATCCACTATTTTTTTGGGAGAACATATACCAGTCCATCATTGTTGAAAATCTGTTAGTGACAATAATGAAAATGTATGGTAAGAGTGGACTCCCTTTGCTGATGCAGTTATCAGGGTTTACCGATAGGAATTGTCATCTTTCTGAATACCAAGTTGAAAGAAGGCGATGTGACCCATGCCATTTATCAATTGACCCATTTATCGATAAACCCTTACTTGATCATTATTTTGATGAGAAATTCCCACTTGATCCTGTCCTACTCTTTCTCCTTATCAATTTGAGAAGTTTTAATTTTTATACCTCTTTGCTGATAAATAGAGTGCCAACTTTCCTAAACTTCCATGATGCAGTTAACAATATTGTTTCTCGGAAATAAAACCATATTGGGCATGATTTTGAGATCTCATTGATGATCAAATTTCGACAATCCGTTAGTGTTTTTGCAATAATTTTATACGTGATGTTGCATAGATTGATAGGCTGGAAAGTAGTTGGAAGAGAAGGGTAATCCTTCTTAGGGATGAGAATCTTCAACGTCTTGCCCCAACTTTCAGGAATTGAAGAAGTCACCTCGAAATGTTCTGTTGTTCACCAAACATGTATACTCACTGTCTTTAGGCCTGCCAACTGGGTCGGGTTTGGCTCGTACCATGCCGGACCAATCCCAAAAAAATTGGGCTTTGGTTACTACTTTTAAAAACCTGAACCCATGTGGGTTAAAAATTTTAGTTTAACAAATTTAGGGCAGGTACCCAGCCCAAACCCAACCTGACCCATGCCCAAACCATACCCATTTGAATTATATATATATATATATATATATATAAAGAGAGAGAAATCTTTCGTTGTGCATCACTTTGGTGTGCACTACCGTGTACACTCACGGAGTAGAGCCCCTATGAAAAATTCGAACCACTCATTTTGTTCTACATTAAGATTGCCTAACAATAAGAAATCAAGTAATTTGAAGTTCATTTGAGTCAATTGCAGTAGAGTCCTTGGTCAGTGTTGAAGGACGTCTTTGGGATGTCTGGTGGAAACATTTGGATCTGGTTGTATCCTGAGAAGACATCCATAAAGCTTAAGAGTTCATGGACTGAGGTGGCGGCGATCAAGGCATTTATGCTTGTTCTAAGAAAGGGGTCATTCGGACATGCTTTGTTGAGGTCCATGAAAGTCTCTCCATCTGTCATTGGCTTTCTTTATCATTACCACATTTGCTAGGGTAGCTAACTTCTTGAATGAAGCGGGCGGCTAGGAGTTTCTCGACTTTCACCTTGACTGCTTGCTACCTTTTAGGAGCAAATTTGCGGCGTTTCCGTTGGACGGACCTGACTTGTGGGTTCACACTTAACCGATGCATGATTAGATTTTTGGATATGCTACGCATGTCTGAGGCGGTCTAAGCGAAGAAATCTCGGTTCTCCCTAATACAAGTGATAAGTTGCTTCTTGACTTGATGAGGGAGTGCCTTGCTTACCAGAAAACACTTAGCTTGATCTGCTTGGGAAAAGAGAATTTTTGCTATTTCTCTAAGGGTGTAGAGCTGGCTTGTCCCCTATCTTGTGGGAGTTCTATAGCATCGATGGGGAGGACCAAGCCTCTATTATGGCGGTGTAACACACCGGAGCAGCTTCTTGGTTTCCCATACCCCTGCTGCTATAGAAAACTTTATTTTCATATGGTAGGCTGAGGCAACCGCGTGAAGGGCTGCTAGCCCTGGGTGACCAAAGATGACATTGTAGGCGAACTTCATGTCGACAACCATGAAATCTAGTGCTTTCGTGCAGATAGCTGGAGTTTTTCTTATAGTTACGTCAAGGATGACTATTCCTTCGATCTGAACTTGGCCTCCAAAGAATCCAAGGAGGGCGTACGTGATAGGTTCGAGATGGTCTAGCTTGAACTTGAGGCCCTCGAATACAATCAGTAAGAGGATGTTTACCGAGCTGCCGTTATCTCCCAAGACGTGTCGCACCTCATGATTGGCCATACATATGCTGATTACAAGTGCGTCATAGTGAGGTGTTCAAACACCTTTGAGGTCTTGGTCTAAGAATGTGATTAGAACTCCCGAGCTCTTGGGAGGGGGGATGTTGTGTACTGAGTTCCTCACGGAGAAATGCTTTCCTTGAGGAGTTAGACAATCCCCCCATAGGTCTCCCGGGGATGAAGTGGAAGACCTCCATGCGTCCTGTGCATTGGGGCTCAGAATGTCTCTCTGGTTGCTTGTTGGCTCCTTTTTCAGAAGGAGGTTCGGTGTTGTTTGTTTGGGCGAACTTGGTGAGGTATCGCCATTGGAGTAGAGGTTCAAGTTCGTCTTTGAGGGCTCGACATTCGTCTATGAGATGTTCGTAATCTTTATTAAATGCGCACCACTTGTTCCTATCCCTTCTCCTGCTTGAGGCATTCATTGTGGGGGGAGGTAGTCCATCATTGTCAATTTTTATGAGAATTGCTGAGATGCTGGTATTAAGCAGTGTACTTCTTGAAACGAGGCACTGGGGGAGGACGATGTTGGCCCATGACATCCTTTTGGGTTTTTCTGGGTCAATCTTCATTGGTGCTCTTCCATTTGTTCCTGGATGTGGGCACCTTCTGTTCTTGGGGTCGAATAGCATCTTCCATTCGGATGCACTTTTCGACTCTTTAGAGGAGGTCGGAGAAGTCCCGAGGGGGTCTTTTGACAATGGAAGATTTGAGGTGGTCATGATTCACATTGTACTTGAAGGCAACCGTGGCTATAGCTGAATCGAGTGAGGGGATGGATCGGGACTCGGCTGTGAAGCGCTGAACATAACTTTTGAGGGACTCCTCATCCCTTTGCTACAAGTCAAGTAAGGAGGCACTTGCCTTTTCTGTCTTGCAGCAGGTGATGAAGTGTGTGAGGAAGAGTTCCTCAAGCTGTTCGAAGGAGAAGATGGACCCTGGAGGGAGACAAGATAACCACTCCTTTGTTGATCCATTCAAGATTGCTGGGAATGTCGTACCGAGGAGGGCGTCGGTTGCTTGGTGGATCATCATGAGAGTTTTGAAACTCTCAATGTGGTTTACTGGGTCAGACCGTCCATTGTATGACTCAAAGGCAAAAATTTTGAAGTTGACTAAAACATGAGCCTCAATGATTTTTTTGGTAGAAAGGGGGTTGGATGGGGTGATATGTTTCCTTATGTCTTTTCTCTTCTTGTTTAAGTAGTGCTAGATGGTCTTCCATCTTTTGGAGGTGTTCGAGGATGACGTTGTCTTGTTGGGATTCCTCACGTCGTAGAGGAGTGGAGCGGTGAAGGCTAGAAACGCGTTAAGGGCTTAAAGGATCTCATCTTTGAAGGTTCGGAACTCTAACCTTGTGACAGGTGCTTTTTCCTCCCTACCTCTCCTGGGGGCTGATCGGCTTGTTGGAGTTGGGTTCCTTCTCATGCGAGGGGGGAGACCTTTGTCCCCTTGGAGAGTGATGGCTTTTTCGCCATCTGGTGATAGGGTTCTTCTGTGTCTCTGACTTCTTTGTGAGCCCCCGGTGGAGCCTCTTTGGAGGGAGGCTGGGTAGGCTGTTGGGGCTGTTCCGGCTGAAGAGGTTTATCCGGTTGAGGGAGTTGCTTGCTCAGGGCCAGGATGGATGCCCTCAGTAGGAGGGGCTGGAGGAAGGTTGGTTCATTGACTTGAGGCTGCTGCCTTTCCTTTCCCTTTTGGAGGCATGGCTGAAAAATGTGGCTTTTTACTGGCAAATTTTGGTCGGATTCATTTTCTATTTTCCACAGACGGTGCTAATATGATACTGCCTTTTTCCTGTGTGGGAGCAAATGGATGATGTGAATTATTTTTAGAAACAATAAAAAAAACTGACCTTTTAGTTTTCGCTCATATTGACTATTTCAAGCATATCTTGATTTCCTGAATCTGACTTGTTTGAACTGTTAGATCTAATATGGATGGTGACGATCGCTCCGATTGAATTCTGAAATGCCTGGGTTGGCCCTGCCGATAGACCCTCTGATTATCAAGCCTGAAATTAGAAAGATATGATAGTATCTTAGTGGCAAAGTACTGATGACCTGGTTCTTGTGGAGGTCATGGGGGTATTTATAGTCATTTTGGGGACCAGTTTCAAGATATTGGTGTTTTGATAGAGTTGGTTGTTCTGTTCTTCATGAAGAGATAGAGTTGGTTACCCTTCTCTTGGCAAAGAGATAAGGTTAGCTGACTTTCTTCTTCATGAAGAGTTAAAGTGGTTGTGAAGATAGAGTTAGGACTCTGCTCTTGTAAAGGGATGGTTTTTGAACCGTTTCTTATGGATAATGATGAGTTTAAAATTATTTTTAGATAATCATGAACTCCTTCATGTTGGGCTGTTATGGCAACCCAGTTTGACAAATTTGTTTTGGGTAGTTGGGCTTGAAAGTGGCACAACTCCCTTTTACAGACCCTTTTCTGGTGGAATTTACCGTTTTATCTGTAAGAGCTTTAAGATTAGTGTCCGATTTGAACGGTCCCGATTTGGTTCTATTTTTACCCATATCACTTAGCTAGGGAGACATCACAAAACTCATATCGACATTCCAAAATGAAAATTCATGTGATCCACAACTTAAAAAATAAGTGGGCAAATTTTAAATCAATTTAATAAGATTTGATTGTTTATCATGCCACAAAAAAAATTGACATTTTATGAACGGTTTAGAAATACTCTATATTTAGGTTGGATGATGCGGCGTTAAAACTCCTCGAATTCATTTCCAATTTTGTACATCAATTGTTTCCATAATGCGGATCACATCTAACGATTTTATTTTCATTTTGGATGATCAAATGTGAGTTTTGTTATGCCCCCCAGCTAAGCTAGCTAGGGTGATATCCTAGCCCTCACATTCTCTCTCTCTCTCTACACACACATGTATATAGGGGAGTGATCACCTAAGAATTGATTTTGTAGCTTAGTTTACGATCCAACACCCGCTAACCTTTATGAGCCGTTGATTTGACATTTTTCAGATCCAATGGCTCCATGCACTTCACTTGAGTAAGAGCGGAAAATAAACCAACAAAAAACCTTGTCTGGTTCATTTTCGCTTGAAATCAAACCGCTTCTTCACTCTGCAGCCATCTGGTCTTCCCAAAATGTGTGCTCCGATTGCTCCACGATTTGCGCCCATCACAAACTTAAGTGAAGGGGGGTCAAAACTCTGTAGCCGTCGAATCTTCTCAAAATGTGCGCCCATCATAAAACTTAGTAGTTATTTGGTTCGGGCTCGAACCATTTTTTTGAGTTTTTTAAGAGATTTTTTTTGCCTCCCGATGCGTGCTGTTTCAATAAGATGGCTTTCAAATCTCTGTGGGAAGAGGAACTCACACTAAGCTATAAGATCAGTTCTTAGGGGATCACACACACACACACACACACACACACACATATATATATATATATATATATATATATATATATATATATATATATATGAGGAATGCTCCATTGCAAACACTACTGTAACGTGCAAATGCGTGCAACCCACCTAAGCCAACTTAGGTTAGATAACCTAAACCATTGTTACAAACAACGACCTAGGTGGTTTCATGCGTTTGCACAATATTTAGCGTTTGCAATGGAGCATTTGCTATATATATATATATATATATATATATATATATATATATATATATATATATATATATATATATATATATATATATGAGGAATGCTCCATTGAAAACGGATCTAGTTTTCCGGGTTGGAAAACAGCAATCTGAGCCGTTGGATCGCTCATAATCGTGATCAACGGCTCAGATCGAGCTCCCTATAACCCGTTTCAATTGATCAGCAGAGGGTTAGATCGAGCTCCCTATAATTCAAAATTTTATAACCTAGGCCGTTGTTCCAAACAACGGTCTAGGTTATATTCATTTTATCAGAGCGAATCAGGCAATGAGTTATTTGGGACGAAATTTCCAAAATAACCCTCCGCCACTTAAGTGATATAGGGTGATGGGCGGAGGCGATCTGAGCCGCTGATCACGATCAAAAGTGATCCAACGGCTCAGATTGGTGTTTTCCAACCCGTGAAAACAAACCCGTTTTCAATGGAGCATTCCCCTATATATATATATATATATATATATATATATATATATATATATATATGAGCAATGCTCAGTTGCAAACGGGTCTGTTTTCACAGACCTGTGCAAACTGCATTGCTGGCCATTGGATCAAGTTCATCTTGATCCAATGGCCGTGGTCGAGCCCCGCTCGTTGAATGAACCTAGGTTGTTTGAAACAGCGACATTTTATAGCCTAGGCCATTGTTGGGAACAACGGCCTAGATTATAAAAGGCCGCTGTTTCAAACAACGACTTTGGTTTGTAATTTTTATAACCTAGGTCGTTGTTCCTAAAAACGGCCTAGTTTGTTTGAAACAGCGGCATTTTATAGCGGCTTAGGTTATAAAAGGCCGCTGTTTCAAACAACGGCCTATGTTTGTAATTTTTATAACCTAGGCCGTTGTTCCTAACAATTGCCGAGGTTCAAATTGGGGAGTGAGTGAGAGAGCAAATGAGGCGAAGAGTTATTTGGGACGAAATTCCAAAATTACCCCCTCACAACTTAAGTGAGATGGGGATGATGGGCGGGCTCGATCACGGCCATTGGATCAAGATGAACTTGATCCAATGGCCAACAATGCCGTTTGCATGGGTCTGTGCAAACAAATCCGTTTGCAATTGAGCATTGCTCTCTCTCTATATATATATGAGTTTGACTACATAGTATACATTAACTCCAAAAAAATAGTAGTTAACACTTTACAACAACAACAACAACAACAAAGCCTTTTTCCCAATTGGGTGGGGTCGGCTACATTAATCCTGGTTTTTCATTCTGCTCGGTTTAGCGCAATATCTTCTGTAAGGCCACATGATATCATATCTTTTCTCATTGTTTCCGCCGAAGTAAGTTTAGCCTGTTTAGGTCTTCCCCTCCCCAACTTTACCCTCAATACTGATCAAATCAATTTTTCTAACAGGTGCACTACTCGGTCTACGTGTAACATGTCCAAACCACTTGAGGTGAGTCGTAATTTATCTTGGATAGGAGCTACATTTACCATGTCCCGTATATGCTCGTTTCTAATTATTTCCTTCCTGGTTTTACCACATCCATCTTAACTTTATTATCTCCGGTACACTCATTTTTTGGACATGTTTCTTTATTGTCCAACACTCTGCTCCATATATCAATTGCTGGTCTAACAGATGTCCTATAAAATTTTTCCTTCAACTTTAAAGGTATACGTTTGTTACACAAAATACTAGTGCTTCTCCACTTAAGCCATCCTGCTTGATTCCTATGTATAATATTTTCACAAGTCTCCCCATCTCTTTGTATAAATATTGAAAACTCTATCTCTTAGGTATCTCTTACTTCACTATTTCCTTATTTGTGTTCCGAATATCACTAAAATTACACTCCATATACTCTGTTTTAGTTATGCTTATTCTAAAGACTCTAGGCTGTAGCTTCCAAAATTTCTCACTACAATTCTAATTTAGCATTATTTCTGCTCTAGTCTCGTCTACCACGACGACATCATCGATAAAATGCATACACCAAGGCACCTCATCTTGTATTCCTCGCGTCAATTCATCCATAACCAAAGCAACGAGGTAGGGTCTTAAAGTCGAACCTTGGTGTAAACCTATTCTAATAGGGAATTCACTACTCTTCTGTGGTTGTTCTAATTGTGATCGTTGCCCATTCATACATATCTTTAATCACCTCATAATACCGAATAGTTACTCTTTTATTATTTAACACCCGCCATACTATGTCTCTAGGGACTTTATTATATGCCTTTTTTAGATCTATAAACACCATATGTACAACTTTCATATTTTTCCAATATTTTTCCATAAGTATCTGCTTCCACTGTTAGACACTCTGTCCAAACTGATTCTCAGACATTATTGTTTCTAGTCTCAGTCTATGTTCGATCACTCTCTCCCAAAGTTCCATCATATGACTCATTAATTGAATCCCTCAGTAGATGGAACAACTTTGTCTATCTCCTTTATTTTTATATATAGGTATTAAAATACTTTTCCTCCATTCATCTGACATCTTCTTGGTCATCAAAATCTCAATAAATAATCTTGTTAGCCAACCCACTCCTACATCTCCAAGATCTTCCAAACTTTAATGGGTATACAATCCAATCCTAAAGCTTTTCCTATTTTCATCATTCCTAGAGCATTTCGAACCTTTGAGGTCCTAATTCCACGGAAAAACATACTCTTGCCTTTCCCTCGGGTGCTCTATATTTAAGAAGTTCACAACATTTTCAGTTAATAAATTGTCAAAGTAATTTCGCCATCTTTCCTTAATTTTCTCATCTTTTATTAAGATTACTGAATTATCGCTCTTAACACACCTAATTGTATCCAAATATTTTGTTTATTATCCCTTTGTTTAGCAAGCTTGTAGATGTTAGTTTCTCCTTCTTTTGTTCCTAATTTCGTGTATAAATCATCGTAAGCTTTTCCTTTTGCATCTCTTACCGCTTTCTTAACACTTTTTTTAATGGTCTTATATCTATCCAAATCCTCATCATTTCTACTCGTTTGCCTTATTTTGAAGGTTGATTTTTTTTTCCTCACAATATTTTGGACTACTTCTTGCCACCACCATGTTTCTTTATTTTGCAGTACTCTACATTTAGTTTCTCCAAGTACCTCCTTTGATATTTCTCTTGTTCACGTAGCCATTTTAGTCCACATGTTCACGTAGGCCGACTATGTATTGTATTCACCTAAGCCACATAACACTTTTTCAAGCCATATATTCACCTAGGCCCACCATGTTTTATATTCACTTCCTACTCTTCACCTTTTAAAATTTAGACCGGCTCCTATCTTAAGGCAAATGAAAAGTGAAAGTGTGCGATATGTTAACTACTACTTTTTGGAGTGAATGAAAACTATGTAGTCCAGCTCTCTCTCTCTCTCTCTCTCTCTCTCTCTCTCTCTCTATATATATATATATATATATATATATATATAGGAAAAGGCTCCGTTGCACACTACCTTGGTGCTCACGGCGTGAACACTACTAGTTCGGGCGTTCAAATCGAAAATCCGAACCGTTCACATTGATCTACACATCTAAATTAGTCTAAATATGTAAAATCAAATCATTTGAAATTCATTTGCCCATCCATCACGCGACTATAAAAACAATGAATTTCAGCCATACAATTTTGTAACACTTCAATGAATGGGCAAATGAATTTCAAATGATTTGATTTTACATATTTAGACTAATTTAGATGTGTAGATCAATGTGAACGGTTCGGATTTTCGATTTGAACGCCCGAACTAGTAGTGTTCACGCCGTGAGCACCAATAGTAGTGTGCAACGGAGCCTTTCCCTATATATATATATAGCCCCCTTCCGTTGCACTAGGCCACCGTGTGCACTCGGCCTTCCCGTCTTTGTATTAACGATCCGAACTGTTCACATTGATCCACACATCTAAATTAGTCTAAATATGTAATCAAATCATTTGAAATTCATTTGCCTGTCCATTGAAGTGTTACAAAATTGTATGCCTGAAAATCGTTGTTTTTTATAGTCACATGATGGATGGGCAAATGAATTTCAAATGATTTGATTTTACATATTTAGACTAAGTTAGATGTGTAGATCAATGTGAACGGTTCAGATCGTCAATACGAAGGTGGGAAGGCCTGCACATGAGTGCACATGGCGGACTAGTGCACAACGAAAGGGGACTCTCTCTCTCTCTCTCTCTCTCTCTCTCTC
Source organism: Hemerocallis citrina (assembly GCA_017893485.1). Lineage (NCBI taxonomy): Eukaryota > Viridiplantae > Streptophyta > Magnoliopsida > Asparagales > Asphodelaceae > Hemerocallis > Hemerocallis citrina. The sequence continues at coordinate 396,832,128 of CM030358.1, forward strand.
TCTAAATATATATATATATAAATATTATTATTATTATTATTATTATTATTAGTTTCCTCTTCAGTTAGGGTCAATCCCCTGTTTTGTGCCTCTTGCCTTAGAGAATACAGTCGTCTTGGCCGTATCTTTCACCTGTAAAATACTGGTCTCAATGGATTTAGGGTTTTAAGAAGTGGCTTTGGTCTTTTTTTGATATCTTAAATTGAAGAATTATTGTAGCAGTACTCCACTTGGATCAAAATTTTGGGATAAAGGTCTCTCATTTTTCTGTTCTGCTGAGACTGAAGTTAAAAAGTTGAGTTCTGTTTCTATTGTTCAGAAAAGCATGTCACATTAAATACACACGTGAAACTAGAGACTGCAAATGGTCGTTGCTTCTAACCAGTTAGGTGGTCCTTGAAAAATCTGCACTTTTGAGCATATTTTCCTTAGGGGAAACTCTGTTTCTTTTATCTAGGTTTTCTCTTTAAACAATATTGTCAACAGATGTTCTCAACTGTTTTAAAACATTACCTTTACAGTTCAGCTAATAACTTACATGCCAGAGACAGAATTTGACATTCCTATTTTATATAGTAAGAACACATGCTATGTATGAAACTGAATATCTTCATGTCTCTGAGTTAATCTACTCATAGAAACTTATAGATACTGGGGCCTGGAGGATAAAAAGAAGTTTTAATGTTTTAATTAATTAGAAAATGCTCAAGTTTTGCTACTTTCAGTGCAGGCATTCTACAAGTCCCGTCTGTCAAAAGTGCGAGTTACATCTTCTGAAACAGCAATGACAGATGTCCTGAGAGAGGTAGGAACTTCTCATTCATGAGGTTCTTAAGATATTTCACTGTGTTCCTTATGTTAATTAGCTTCATTTGCTTCATTGATATGAAATCATTTTTTTGAAAACTCTTCTTGTAGTTGGTTTACTTCAAACCTTGGTGTATTAAGTAGGAAAGCATCATATAATATACGTACATAATTTATTCAGTTAGGATAGAATTGCTATGTACTGGAATGTGGACTTTGTTATTGTTGTATCACAATTAATTCATTGTCTCACTGAGTTTTCGCAGGTTTCTATTATGAAATTGTTGCAACATCCTAACTTAATAAATCTTGTTGAGGTCATTGATGACCCTGAATCAGATCGTTTTTGCATGGGTAACTTTTTGTGACATTTTATATGCTCCTTATATTTTTTGTTGCTCTCTAGCTGCTATTCTTTTTCAAAAACTTCCATCGAATTTATTGGTTATATAAGCTTGTTCTCTGTAGTTTTGGAATATGTGGAAGGGAAGTGGATATGTGATGCATCTGGAACTTGTGGTGGGATAGGGGACAAGACAGCTAGAAGATACTTGCGCGACATAATTGCTGGTCTCATTTACCTGCATTCTCATGTAAGTTTTCTAAATTTTCATAAATTATGCAGCATTTGTTGATTTTTGTCCTATGTAAAACAAATATTTCTTAATTTCGAATAATTGGGAATCTTGAAGAATTATGCTGACCTAACTGTTGATTACATTAGAATATTTTGCAACCCATCAACCTGCTTGAATTCGTCTCAAATTTTTATGTTTGAGTCCTTAGAAAAGTTACTGGATCCCTAATTACATATTGGATATACCTTAAACTTCTTCATACACTTAATTTGCGTGGAATTTGATCTGCAAGTGTTTCCTACAAAATCCCATATTTAAAAGTTATCGTCAAGATAAAGTTATCTTCATAGTTAAGAAAGATTAGGTCAGTGTAGATAACTATTGTTTCTCACCTTTTGGGTAAGATAACTGTAGTTATCTTAACTCCAAAATGAGTCCCAACATGTCAAAGTTAGGATAAAGTTTTTAAAAAAAGTTATGAGAGACTAACTTAACTTTGTTCCCAAACATAGACTTGTTCAAGGAAAAAACTCTTACCAGTTACCACAGGTCCTGCTATCAAGAAATTGATAAAGGATAAAGATATTGAGCTGACAAAGATATTGGGCATGATAGTTAATTATCTATTCTACATTACTACTATGAGAAGCATGAACTTTAGGAATATTTCAGAGATTCTCCTCTCTCAGTATTGCCAATAAAATGTTAACTCAGTTAAAAACTTCAGATTATTTGATATGAACTATTAATGTTCATTATAGTAAGTTTAGTTAAAAACTTAACATTATTTGAAATGAATTATTAATGTTCATTATAGTAAGTTTAAGTTAATCCTTTTGTTAAGATATTCAAATAGCAACATAAACACAAGCCCTCATCCCAAATTTTAGGGGTTGGCTACATGAATTGTCATTCTAACTTTGTTGTGGGCCACCTCCTTAGTCAAATTAACACATTATAAATTCTGATTAATAGCTTCTACCCATATTAATTTTGGTCTGGCCCTAGTCCTTTTTGCTCCCTAACTTTCATTCTATCAGTTTTCGTTTTTGGGGCATTTATTGGTCTCCGTGTATGTGTCCAGACTCCAAACCACCTCAATCAATTCTCTCTTATTTTATCTTCCACTATCTATGTTCTTCAATTCTCATTCGTTTCTTATTTCTTCTTTTTAGTGTGTTTCCACTGATCTGCCTTAACACTATCACTATGTTTCAAAAAAGGGTTACCTTTTTAACATTTCATTTAAACGAATCTTGAGCATATTGTTCCGTCTATGGGCAAAATTATCGTTGAGAACGGGTTCCTCACTTCATTTTTGTTAAGAAACTAGTCAAATGGGGGTAAAAATGGGTTAATAGGGCACTAAATGGGTTCGGGTTTAAACATGTTTTAAAAAACCATTTTTGGGCTTGAGTTCTAGTTTTTAACAAATATTTCTATTAAAACCTGATCGTTACCTATCAAACGAACCTGATATGTTATATTTTGCAAGTTTCCTTAATTTCAAGGCACTTATGAACTATCCGAGTTTTTTTATTTGTGCATGTGACATGTCATGTGATCAAATCTTTAATATTTGACATTTTCCAGATTTTTCCCCTTTTTATTATGTATTTTAATACATTTGCTTCATATTTCCTGTTTTAAAAGTATTTTTATATTGAAAATAGAGCAATCCGTTTTTCTGTTCACTTTTTTCTGTTCAAACCCCGTTGAAACGAAAAAAACTCAACCATGCTTGGTTGTTTTCATTTTTTGTAACCTTGCATCTTCATCAGCTGCACTAATATTTTGAATGTGTTGTGTTTATTAACTGCCCAACACTACTACATAAAGCATGGGTGGTCAAATATCTGTCCAAAAAACATTTTCTTCAATTTCGAAGGTTTTCCCATCGACAAGAGACCACTATTTTAAATTTGGCCGATACGGCCAAAATTTCGTTTCGGCTTGCTTGTTGATACAAAATCACAGATTTTATATTCCATATCGTTTTGGACTGAAATGTGTAGAATTCAGCCGTAATTGCCGAAATATCTGCCGAAATTGCCAAAATAGCCAAAATAGATACACTAATGTTATTGTGAATATATAACCTTTTGTTTTGTATACAAGTCTTTCAATATAGGACCTTAAGTTAAGATAATGTGAGGATTTCATATCTTTATTGTTTGTGTATATGCAAAGTCAAGTAAGTCTATTATCTAATACATTTTTTCTGATCAATGCAAATTCAATTTAGTTATATACTTGTATTATATTCTCTTTTGTATTGTTGTTAAATTATGCGAATATTAACCGTGATTAATTCATGTCATTAGTTACATTATATAATATTTTTTATGATAAATGACATGTAGAACATATACTATCTTGTTTAGTAACAAAAAAATATGTATATAGATTGTCCGAAATCAACATACGAAATGATCACATTTTTCCTAGATATCCTCCGATATCTCCGATCCGAGACGGAACACCCTTTGCCTTGCCGAGAGTCCGAAATACGTGATTTAAAACCTTGCACAATACTTGGGATGTAGTCTGCCATTGTAATCATCCCACTTTAATTTTTTTACATCCTCGATTCCCCATCTCATGAATGATCGATCCTGAATAACTATAGTGGTTTCTTCTAAGATAATTCGTCATCCTCAATGCAAACTACACGTTTATCAACTCATTGTTTTACTATAATTGCAATGCATTTACACTGTTTTAGTTCTATTGATTCTAAATCCCTTAGATTCTAATGCTTCTTTCTAGCTCTCTAATTTAGAAACTATGCATTCTCTAGTCTCATTCACTATATCATTTGCTTACAACATTTACCAAGGAACCTCATCTTGGATATGCCTAGCTAATTCAACCACAACTAAAAACAAATAGATGTGGATTTAAGGATGACCCTTGGTGCAAGCCTATTGTAATAGGGAATGACTCATTCTTTCCCTACTCATTGCCTATTATCATAAGCATGTATCAGTGGTCATCCTTAAGTCCATATAGATATAGAACCGAGTGAATTGTTGAATAATGATATATTTTAGACCACCTTTGATTCTCTGATCTTGTAGCTTACACACTTAAGCTTTACCGTCAATCCAGGATCAACTCAATACGATTTCTAGGGCTCTAGATATCATATTTATAAGATGTCACTTACATATTTCTCATTTATCCAAATCATGATGCATTTAAAATTAGTTTCATAAATGAAAATAGTGGTTGCTTTCTGGGTAAAAGAGGGCGTAAAAACTCTAGTATAATGTCGAGCGTGACCACCCCACACCTGATCTCTCTGACATGCATTGAGTTGCACACGAAAAATTTCACTCGATTCGGAGGAGAGCGAGGCCTGATCGTAAGTGGAATCTTTTCTCGTTGTCAACAGTTAGCTAGACATATTCAAGATGAGGATCTGTGATGCTTATTGTTGGAAATTCGCTCCAAGAGTTATTTGTCATACCTAATTGCAAATGGTGCAATTTCCAAAACTAACAAGCACATATCCACGACAAACAAGCAGAATCAGTGAGAAATTAGTTCGTTACTTCTATTTGCCATCAAATTCTTTTATAAACATGAATGTGAATGGAACCACAAATTAATTTCTTAACCCTCTTTTGAAACTCATTTCATTATGTAATAAACTATTAAAAGAGTAAATTGTTTCCGTATCCTTGTTCTGGTCTTTTGTATCCAGTAAGTTTTAAACTTGAAGCCTCAAATAAAAAATTTGTGCATGGAAACTTGTATACTGAATCTGACAAAAATGATGGCGATAATTATTACTGTATCTGTTGGAAATCAGTACTTTGGATCCTTTCTTGAGAACTTTTCAATGTCCGAATGGAGCGATTCAAAATTCCAACTTATTCTACTCATTAAGACGAATAAAATAATGTATTCACATGTCCAAAACATATTTATGAATGAGATATTCGCTTATGAAGTTAAAATGTTGAAATGAAAAATTGGTTTCTTTGCTTGGTATGTGAGATTAAATTTTAGTTCCACTTCGGATAAAAGCAAAGATGGAAGCAAATTAATAAGTTAAAAAGTTAGCCTAATGGATGTGCCCTTGTGTGGGTACAAAGATTTTCTCCTGATGGAGAACACACCCAAAGTAAGCTTGGGCGTCGGTTTGAAAACAACACGCGCGCCGCCATTCCGGGCCGGGCTTGGGCTTGGGCTTGGGCTTGGGCTTGTGTGAAACCATAAATTATTATTTTTGCTACATGACAATTTATTCAGACCGTCACAGGATAGTTTATTTTTCTTAGCAGTTGCAACCATCACAAGACAATTTATTTTTTTTAGCAATTGCAACCGTTGCAAGTCTAAGTGCGTAATGCAATGCCTATAAATAGAGGATAAATTTGATCAGCTCGTCATTCTGTTTTCATATCCATTACCGGTGCCAACTTTAAATAGAGAAAGGGTTCACATCCATTTTGCCAATCTCCATTAATCCAGTGCCGGTTAATCGGAGTCGGATTGCTGTATCTTGGGAGACTATCGCTGACAACATTGTGCACACCCTAGCATTAGCGAAAATAAAGTTGGAAGGAAATTGCTGAGCAAGCCTTAGTCTATTCGTTCATCATCATTCAGGTAGGAATCGAAGAAACATTTCTACAGAAAACATATCTTTTTGTTCCTTGTTTGTAGCGAACTTCACTGTTTGTGAAACAGTACACTTGGGGTTAAATTCGAGTCGAAATTTAATTATATTTAAATTAATTTTGAAAAAAAATTAATTTCCGTCTACATAAATTATAACCATTTAAGATTTTAGTTGTAACAACTTATGCAGACGAAAATTAATTTTCTCAAAAATAATTTAAAGAGTATTACCCATGTAGAGCTTTTCTTCATGATCTAATTTCTGATAAGTTGAAAACATTGACTTATCAGAACATGTGACGAGTAACACTAGTGTCTACCCACCATTATTCAGAGTTTTGGACTAGGTTGCATTCAGAAATAACTGCATAAAGGTTTTAAGTCCTCGATGCTTGAAGTAATATTCTCAATAACAGTTGCTTCTGATGTGTTGCCATCCTTCTTGATTCGGCAATCTCTAGGAGAATGACCATCTTCTCACAAATTCAATCATTTCCACTGAACTTCTTGTTAGACCTCGTCTTTGGATCCTCTCATAAGCCTTCATCTTCTTGGAATTCTTCTTCTTGTTAGAATTGCCCTTGTGGTTTTTGGAGTTCTCCACAACATGTACTTTAGCCTTCTCGCTTGTGGTCGTGGTTGTCCGATGGTTGTCTTCCTCAATCTTAAGCCTGACAAGAAGATTTTCCAAAGAAATTTCCTTCTTTTTATGCTTAATATAATATCAGAAATCTTTCCAAGAGGGAGGCAACTTTCCAATAATTGCTTCTACTAAGAAAGATTTGCCAACACTATGGCCCTCTGCTTCAATCTTGTCCATGATGATTCAAAGCTCTTGCATCTGGAGAGTCACGGACTTGGAGTCCACCATTTTGTAGTCCATAAATTTATCGACGATGATTTTCTTCAAGCTGACATTCTCACTCTTGTACTTTTTGCCTGAGCATTTCATAAGGTCTTTGCAGTAGTCAATGGACAATATACCTTGTACAGTACTTCATCCAAGAAATTTAGAATATAATTTCTGCAAAGAAAGTCTGAATACCTCCAAGCGGCAGCTGCTGCAAACGCCTCCTTATGGGTTTCTAGAGTTTGCCCATCTGCTGGCTTAGGTTCTTCCTCGAGAAACCTATCCAACCCAATAGTTGTGAGATAGAAGAGCATTTTGCTTTGCCAAGTTTTGAAATCAGGCCCTTTGAAGTTCTGGAGCTTGTTATGCCTGGTTGTGACCATTTTTGGATGTTTCGTTTTAGTAGTCATTTTTGTATACAAAAGCAAAAAAATAAAGTCTTAAATTGTTACAACTTATGTAGATGGAAATTAATTTAAACAGAGTTAAATTTCTACTTGAATTTAACCCTAAGTGTACTATTTCACAAACAGTGAAGTTCCCTATAAACAAGAAACAAAAAGAAAAGTTTTTTGGAGGAATATATCTTCGATTCCTACTTGGATGATGATGAATGAATAGGCTGATGCTTGCTAAGAAATTTTTCGAAGATTTTATTTTTGTTACTGCTAGGGTGCACAGTGTTGTCAGCGGTAGTTTCTCAAGATACAACAGTCTGACTTCGATTAATCAGCACTGGAATAATGAAGGCTCTGGCGAGATGGATTTGAACGTTTTCTTTGTTTAAAGTTAGCACTGGTAATGGATATAAAAATAAAATGACGAGTTGATCAGCATGCATTTAGACTTGCAACAGTTCAAATTGCGATGAAAAATAAACGTTTTCTTTGTTTAAAGTTAGCACTGGTAATGGATATAAAAATAAAATTACGAGTTGATCAGATTGCATTTAGACTTGCAACAGTTCAAATTGCGCAGAAAAATAAACCGTCCTGTGACGGTTGCAATTGCTCCGAAAAACAAACCATCATGTGACAATTCTGCTCGTTTCAGAAGAAAAATAAATTGTCTTGTAGCAAAAAAATTTTATGGTTTCACACAAGAGCCCCCCACATGAATGATGATTTTTATCTTCCCCGCATAGAAGGGTAAATATCTCAGAGTGCATTGGTACAATGCCGCATCGTGGATAGGTAGATATTTTACTTTGAACCTTCACTTGTTAAAATTTATTGGAAATACTTGGTTAATCGACGAAATATTTTATCTTGAACTGTCAGCAGTTAGTGTACACGAAGACAATAAACTTTACACAACATTGTGTCCTTAACATTCAATCTTCCAATCTCTTGGTTGTGTTCATTTTACCCATGAACAAATTTTTGTTCTGCGAGTGTTTTAGAGAATTACAGCATTTTCAAATTCTCATAGACCCAGCTCACACTTGCATAGGTGACCGTATCATAAAGAGTATTCTGCAATAGTCTACTTTTGATTTTCAAGCTATGGACATCATTAAAAGCATTGCTTAACCTTTTAATACTTATATAGGCATGCATTTATTTTGCACCATAGGAATGAGATGGAATTGGGTCTGAATACATTACTTGTTGAGTTACTCAGAACTGGTTGTCCTATTGAACTTGGTCCGTGGGATCTTTAGTTGCCAGGTTAGGTTTCCGTATAAGGTAACTCGTATTGGTTTAAGTTTTTAGACCTATTTTCCTCGATGCACAATTAATTTTCTCTCTGAATAAACCCTTAGTAAATGGATCCACAAGATTATTTTTCGACTTCTCAAAGTCATTGGAAATGATTCCTTCGGAGAGTAACTGCCTAACAGTATTATGGCGTTTACGAATATGTCGCGACTTACCATTATATACAGAATTGTGTGCTCTAACACTACTTGATTATCGCAATAGATACATATGGCCGTCATAAGTTTATGCCAAAATAGAATGTCTTCAAAAAATTGGCGAAGCCATTCTGCTTCTTTACCTGCTTCAATGAACTCAGATTCCATTGTGGATCGAGCAATACACGTCTGTTTAGATGATTTCCTTGACACAACAACTCCTGCTAGGGTAAAAACAAAACCACTTGTGGATTTTGATTTCTCTTTATCCGATATCTTATTTGCATCAATATATCCTTCAAGAAAGACATGATGTCTATATCATAATGCAAATACAAATTTGTGGTGTTCTTTAAATACCCACTCTTAACAACGACACCCATTGACCTTTTCATGGGTTGCTTGTGTATTTGCTTCAAGTTTTTGTGGCTCGCGGTGCCATTCGAGCGCCGAACTTCAAACTTGTTGGAGAAGTTTTTGTGGCTCGCGGTGCCATTCGAGCGCCGAGCCTCAAACTTGATGGAGAAGTTTTAATGGCTCGCGGTTCGATCCGAGCGCCGAGCCGCAGACTTGTTGGAAAAGCCTGGGGTAGTACTCGAGTATTTGGTCACGCGTTCCAAACTGTTGTGTCGGCTGATAGTGCTGAGGGTAAAGGGGTAATTTTGTGCCCCAGGCTGACGTCACAGGTGCAAGAATCGAAGCGATCCAGATCCTAGCGGCCGTTGGATCTTGATGACGGTTAGATCTTTTTGCGAAAATCGAGGAGTCTCTTCCTCTGTTATAAATCTCCCCCCACCCCCTTCATTTTCTTTGCGTTTTTTCTCTAAGAACATGAATTTCTCCAATAGCCGTGGACGACCTTTTTCCGGTAATCTTTCCGTAGCTCGATACTTCCAGGTTAGTATTTTTGATTAGTAATGTCGCGCGCTCAGTCCGGTTCCGAGGCAAGCTCTTCAGGTCGTTCTGAGGAGGAAGGTGAGTCAGCATCGACATCTTGGTCTCTGGGCGACCTTGGAATCAAGGAGGAGGTTCAGTCAGACTTAGGATCGGGAGGCGAGGGCGTCGTAGTGTATGACGTGCAGCCTTTACAATCCCGTAGGCCGGGTAAGGAGCTTGTGGAGGAGGGTGAGCATGAGGGAGGAGACCCCGAGGGAGAGGGGATTGTTGAGGAGGGGGAGCACGAGGAAGGAGACCCCGAGGGGGAAGAGCTTGGTGTGGAGGATGACTAGAAGGAGCCCGAACAGGGACCGAGGGAGGGGATGGTCGGGGAGAAGAGGAAGGAGGAACCGCGGGGGAGGCAGCCGAGGAGGAGGATGATCTTTCGCCGCTGCCCCCATTAGCGTTCCCATCTCCGGAAAAGAAGCTTCGCCTTCGTAGGAGGAAGAGGAAGTGGATTCGTCCTGATAGCCCGCCCACGCCAGACAAATATGGTCCTGAACCGGGGTTCGAGTTTCCCTCCGTGTCCCAAAGAAACCCGGGGTCGATCAGGATGTACCCTGACGACATGGAGGGTCTTGTCGCGTTCACCTCCTTGCTGTGGGACGAGGGTTGGCCCATGATTAAGATGGACAACATCCAGTGCGTCTTGAGGGCGGACTATCTGCATACCCTGAGGGCGGCCTACTTCACCCCGAAGGAGTTCGAACTTCTGATGCCGAATCCTAGAATCCGTCCGACCACAACTCTGGAGTCGAGCTACTGTATGTTTCCCGAGGACGCATTCGTCTCGGGGTTGAGGCTGCCGCTGCACCTTTTTATCGTGAGGGTTTTGAAGTGGGGGGAGTTGAGTCCGATGCAGTACAGTCCTAACTCGTGGAAACACCTGGTTTGCTTCATTTTGAAGTGCCAGGAGAAGGGGATCAAGCCGAGGCTTACGTATTTCCGTGCCATCCTGGGGATGAGCTCGCTTGGAGATGCGGAGGGGATCTTCTACCTCACGCCGCGACCTCACAAGAAGGTGATGCACGGCCATCTGGACTCCATCAAAGGATGGAATGAGAAGTATTTCATAGTCCGGAGCGAGAAGCCTTGGAAGATTTCAACCCTTTGGAACTTCGGTAAGTCGAACCACAAGCCCCTGAAGCGCAGTGAGTTGACGGAGAAAGAGTGGGCGAAGGTGGGGAAGATTGTTGGAGGGCACAGTATAGGGTGGCCGCGAGTGACGGAGCTGCACTGGCCCGAGCCGGACTGAGCCCAGTCGACCCTAGTATATTTTTGTTCTGAATTTGTTTATCTTTTTGACTTCGTGTTAACATTTATTTCTTTTTCTTTCCTTTTGCAGAGATGTCTGCCAAGTAGCTTAACGATCGGCAGGCCTTGTTGGCCCACTCTTTCTCCATGAGGGTTTTGAAGTGGGGGGAGTTGAGTCCGATGCAGTATGGTCCTAACTCGTGGAAACACCTGGTTTGCTTCATTCTGAAGTCCGGGAGAAGAGGATCAAGCCGAGGATTACGTATTTTCGTGCCATTCTGGGGATGAGCTCGCTTGGAGATGTGGAGGGGATCTTCTACCTCTCGCCGCGACCTCACAAGAAGGTGATGCATGGCCATCCGAACTCCATCAAAAGATGGAAGGAGAAGTATTTCATAGTCTGGAGCGAGAAGCCTTGGAAGATTTCAACCCTTTGGAACTTCGGTAAGTCGAACCACAAGCCCCCGAAGCACAGTGAGTTGACGGAAAAAGAGTGGGCGAAGGTGGAGAAGATTGTTGGAGGGCACAGTATATGGTGGCCACGGGTGGCGGAGCTGTACCTGGCCCGAGCCGGACTGAGCCCAGCCGACCCTAGTATGTTTTTATTCTGAATTTGTTTCTTTTTGCCTTCGTGTTAACATTTATTTCTTTTTCTTTCCTTTTGCAGAGATGTCTGCCAAGCAGCTTAACGACCGGCAGGCCTTGTTGGCCCTAGTCGCCAAAAGGAGGGCGGACAAAGAGAAGAAGGCTGCCACGGGCGCGGGTTCTAGTAAAGGGCCTGCCTCGGTGACGGTGGAACCGTCCTCGAAGAAGGCGAAGAAGCATCACTACACGCCGAGATCGTCGAAGGAACTGGGGGTGAGCTCCGGTAGCAAAAGAGGGGCCGAGGTCCTTGAGCAAAGGCTCCCTCCACCCCGCCCCAGCGCCGAGCAGATGGTGGGGCAGCAGGGTCTGAAGCCGCACGCCCCGGATTGTGGGGTCAAGGCAGGGGATACCCTGCTCGAGGGTCCGGTGGCCATGGAGGTGGTGAAGCATCTCGCTACGGAGCTAGATCGGATGGCTCTGGCAACGGAGATGTCCGAGACGACGTTCATGAGGTGGGCTCAGGCGCAGCTCTCGGTAAGTGTTTGGTATTTGCTTTAAGCGTAGATTTAGGGTTTCTTCTAACTTGTTCTCTCTCGGCTAGGCGGTGCTTCATGGGCAGCACTTTCACAAGTGCTTGGAGAAGGAGGTCCTCGTCGAGAGGAGGAATGCGGAGAAGTACTTCCGCGAGGTTACTAACTGCAGGATGAGCTGAAGGAGGCTCGGAGCGCCGAGGCGGTCGTCCAAGCTCAGATGGCCTCGCTGCAAGACCATCATAAGAACGAGCTGGCACACTTCCGGTCTAAGGCCCAGGCGGAGGCTGAGAAGGCGCAGATCGCCATGGCGGAGATAGAGATCACCATGGCGGATACTCTGATCCTGGCCCAGGACGAGGCTTATGCCAAGACGAAGGAGCACTTCCAGCAGGTCTACCCGGACGTTCGGGTCTACCACCTCCACTACAACTGGCAACCAGAGCATCCGCTCACGCCCGGTGGCAAGGAGGAGATGGGGGACCTTCACCAAGAGGTCGGGGGCGACCCGGCTGACGAAGAGGTGCCGTCCCCCCCTCAAAAATAGTTTAGGATTTTCTTTCTTTTGATTTTGTATTTGTCTTACGCGGACTGGCCACCGCCTTTTGTAATACAAAATTTTTTGAATTCATAAAAGAAGATTTTTGGCCGATGCCCTATGACTTGTGCTTTTTCGCCTCTCTTTTGTAACCTGTTGTTTTTCCCGTCTTCTTGATAGACGCATGAAGCCCTCGGCGTCGACCTTGGTTCTGTCGAGGTCTCTTGGCTCCGAGCTGAGCTGGGGTCCACGGAGAGTGTTCTGCCTAGACATCGTAAGCAGGCTCGGGATCGGGAGGCCGCGGTGAATTATTTTATGAACAAATCTAAAGAGCTCGGCCTAGAGGTTGCTCGCCTGAAGAAGGCCATAGCCGATCGGGACTGGTGGATAGTTGAGACGAACTGGTCGATCTCGGATGCCTCCATCGGGCAACCGACTTCAGAGTCCTTTCTTTGTGAGGCTGTTATAGAGGAGTTGGTGATTCGTAGGCTGAAGCTCATGCTAGACACCGGTCCGCTTGAGGAGGCGAGCAATTCCGTATTGGGACCTTCTTCGACTTTTTACCTGGAAACGGCTAGGCCCGCCGACGCGCAGAGCTCCGTTGTTGGGGCGTTCTCGCTGACCGGACCGACGGAGCACGCGGAGGATCCCGTGGGAAGCACCGAGTTTGAGTTTTAAGCTGACCGATGAGCGATTTGTAAAATCTTCATTGTATTGTGTGGCCGTTTCTGGCGCTCCATGAGTAATAAAACTTCGATTTCTTTACTTTGATAATTTGTTAAGCGAGACCGGTAGGGGCGTAGTCCGAGACTATTGCCGAGTATGGCTTTGCTTTAGGTCGCTGCCGAGGCAGAAAGAGTCGTCGTGTTGTGGTTTCGCTCGGAAGCCGAACCGTTACGACTCGAAGGTAGCATTTAATAAGGGGTGTTTCGTCTTCCGATAGAAATTAATGGAGATGCTTCATCTTCCGCCGTTTGGACTTTCCGATATCATAAATGTGCCTCTCCGGGGGTTATATAGTCCACCCCCTCATCACTTTTTTCACCAAGAGATTCCAGTGACTTATCTGCCACCCGCTGGCAATTCGGGGTTTTGGCTCCGAGGATCGTTTACCCTGAGCTGTCAGTGGGTGAGAGGTGGGTCGATCCCAGAGGTGAGATTTGGGTGCCTGTCGAAGGCGGGTGCCTACAAGTTGGAATTCCTGGCCGATAGTCCTGGATCAGTGGCTTTCCTGCCATCCTCCAGCATTTTTGGTTAGACAGCGCTGAGGGCAGTTTACCCGGAGTTGCTAGTGGGCGAGAGGTGTGCCGATCAAAGTTTGGGGGCTTGGGGAGTTTTTTGGGCGAGTCCTGGGTCGGTGGCTCCCCTGCCACCCTCGGACAATTCGGGGTTTCGGCTCTGAGGGTCGTTAACCCCGAGTTGTCCGCGGGTGAGAGGTGGGTCAATCAACAGTCCGGGGCTTGGGGCGTTTGCCGAAGACGAGCGCCCTAAATCTTTAATGAAACTTTTGGGTTGGGTGGCTGAAGGTCGTCGCCGAGCGTAAAGGTCACCGGCTTGAAAAAGCCAGAGCCCTGCTCGAGGTCGATGCCAAGCTTCCATACCTGTTCTTGGGTAGATGGTACGAGTGTAGTTGGAGGTCATCGCCTAGCGCATAGGTCGTAGGGCTTGAAAAAGCTAAGACCCTGCTCGAGGTCGATGCCAAGCCCCCATACTTTAGAGAAGCTGTTATGAGTGTGGCTGGAGGTCATTGCCGAGCGTAAAGGTCGCATGGCTTGAAGAAGTCAAGGCCTTGCTTGAGGTCGATACCGAGCACCCATACCTGTTCTCGGATAGATAACACGAGTGTAGCTGGAGGTCATTGCCGAGTGCATAGGTCGCAGGGCTTGAAAAAGCTAAGGCCCTGCTCGAGGTCGATGCCGAGCCCCCGTACTTTAGAGAAGCTGTAATGAGTATGGCTGGAGGTCATCGCCGAGCGTAAAGGTTGCATGGCCTTGCTCGAGGTCGATGCCGAGCCCCCATACTTGTTCTCGGGTAGATAACACGAGTGTAGCTGGAGGTCATCGCCGAGTGCATAGGTTGCAGGGCTTGAAAAAGCCAAGGCCCTGTTCGAGGTCGATGCCGAGCCCCCATACTTTAGAGTAGCTGTTATGAGTATGGCTGGAGGTCATCACCGAGCGTGAAGGTCGCATGGCTTGAAGAAGACAAGGCCTTGCTCGAGGTCGATGCCGAGCCCCCATACATGTTCTCGGGTAGATAGCACGAGTGTAGCTGGAGGTTATCACCGAGCGCATAAGTCGCAGTGCTTGAAGAAGCCCAGGCCCTGCTCAAGGTCGATGCCGAGCTCCCATATCGCCGAGCGTAAAGGTCGCATGGCTTGAAGAAACCAAGGCCTTGCTCGAGGTCGATGCCGAGCCCCCATACATGTTCTCGGGTAGATAGCACGAGTGTAGCTGGAGGTCATCGCCGAGCGCATAGGTCGTAGTGCTTGAAGAAGCCCAGATCCTGCTCGAGGTCGATGTCGAGCCCCCATACCTTAGAGAAGCTGTTATGAGTGTGGCTGGAGGTCGTCGCCGAGCGTAAAGGTCGCTTGGCTTGAAGAAGCGAATGCCTTTCTTGAGGTCGATGCTGAGCCCCCATACCTTAGGAGTGACTTTTTATGGTTCGCGGTGACATCCGAGCGACGAGCAGCAAGCTTGTAGGAGAAGCTTTTTGTGGCTCGCGGTTTCTTCCGAACGCCGAGCCCCAAGCTTGTAAGAGAAGCTTTTTGTGGCTCGCGGTTCCATCCGAGCGCCGAACCCCAAGCTTGTAAGAGAAGCTTTTTATGGCTTGTGGTTCCATCCGAGCGCCGAACCCCCATACTTTAGGAGTGACTTTTTATGGCTCGCAGTGACATCCGAGCTCCAAGCCGCAAGCTTGTAGGAGAAGGTTTTTGTGGCTCGCGGTTTCTTCCGAACGCCGAGCCCCAAGCTTGTAAGAGAAGCTTTTTGTGGCTCGCGGTTTCATCCGAGCGTCAAGCTCCAAGCTTGTAAGAGAAGCTTTTTGTTGCTGGCGGTTCCATTCGAGCGCGAACCCCCATACTTTAGGAGTGACTTTTTATGGCTTGCGGTGACATCTGAGCGTCGAGCCGCAAGCTTGTAGGAGAAGCTTTTTATGGCTTGCGGTTCCGTCCGAACGCGAAGCCCAAAGCTTGTTTTAAGAAAGCTGGCACGAGGCCAAAGCTTGTTTTAAGAAAATTGGCACAATTACATCATATTGACTTTACAAAACAAGGCACGGCGTGCCGATTATATCTTATAATTTACATGGGGGTATCTGCAAAGGCTAATCCTCCCTTTCAGGGAATTTGATATAGTGCTCTGCGTTCCAGGGTCTCTTGACAGTCTTGCCCTCCGGGTCGGTGAGGCGGTACGTGCCCGGACGTACAACCTCAGAAACTTTGTACGGGCCTTCCCAGTTTGGAGCCAACTTCCTCTTTTGGCAGGGGTTGGATACTGCCAGCTTTCGAAAGATGAGGTTCCCTAGCTTGATGTCGGTGGGACGCACCCTTTTGTTGTAGAACCTCTCGATCCTCTGTTGGTATGTGTTCTTTTTGATGGGAGATTTTTTCCTGACCTCATCTATGAGGTTCAGATCGGCACGTAGTTGTGCCGAGTTGCTTGCTTCATCAAAGGTCATGATTCGGGGCGAAGGAAGCCCGATATCGAGGGGAATTACTGCCTCCGCGCCGTAAGTTAGATTGAATGGCGACTCCCGTGGGGATTCTCTTCGTCGTCCGATGGGCCTAGAGAACGCTCGGCAACTCGTCGACCCATAACCCCTTGGAAGAATTATCAAGTCGTTTCTTGAGACCGTCAAGGATCTGGCGGTTCGCGTTCTCGGCCTGACCGTTCGACTGCGGGTGGCATACCGAAGAGAAGCGTTGCTGGATCCCGAGATCCTCGCAGAACTTTTGAAAATTCTTACTCGCGAATTGAGTCCCTTTATCTGTGATGAGTATGTGCGGAATTCCAAACCAGCAAACGATGTGCTTCCAGAAGAATTGCTGGGTCTGCTGCTCGGTGATCATGGCCAGGAGTTCGGCCTCGATCCACTTTGTGAAGTAGTTGATTGCTACTATTAGAAACTTCTTTTGGCCCGTTGCCTTCGGAAATGGGCTTACCAGGTCGATCCCCCACATAGCAAAGGGGGTCGGACTGGCCAGAGAGCGGAGGTTTACTTGGGGAACCCTTCTCACCGCGGAGAATCTTTGACAAGGGCCACACTTTTTGACCAGGACCTGGGCATCTTGCAGCATCGTGGGGTAATACCTGTGGTTCAGAGCCTTTCGGGCAAGTGATCGGCTCCCCATATGGCACCTTGCAATTCCTTTGTGGAGCTCCTTGAGAGCGTACTTGGCTTCATCGGGGGTTAAGCAGCGGAGGTAGGGTCTTCCGTCCGTCGTGGTCTACGAGCGTTTGAAGAGGGTTTCGCTGATCATGGCGAACCTCTCGGAGCGAACCCTGATCCGCCTTGCCTCGGCTCGGTCTTTGGGGAGCTCTCCTTTGATTAGAAACTTTCGGATGGGAGTGGTCCAAGTGGCTATGGGTGCCAGGCCTCGGCCTCTGCGGGCATGTTCAAGATTGGTCCAGTGTTGTTGAGCTTTACTCGTTAATTTCATAGTGGCAACCTTCAGGGTTTCGCTCATGTCAAACCACACAAAGTAGTGGTCCATGCCACGGATCCAATTGAGATAAGCTTGGGGTCCATGTGGCCTTCAAACTGGGGAACGTCAGCCTTAACGTTTTTTTTATATTGTTCGTCATGGTCACGTTCTTGACGTCGATCGTCATGAACATTCCCTTGAGGGATCTGACGATGGGCATGAAGCTCAGGAACAATGGTTTGATTTAACTCCACTTTCTCAAGCCTCTGATTAATATTGGCAAGAGTTGCTTGGATGGCAGTTAGGGTAGCTGAGATATCAGGGTTGACCATTTCAGGTCTGGGAAGTCTAGGGTTTCTAATTGGGTGATTGGGAAGGGATAGGAAAGGCTCTTCAGGATCTGTGATGGTGCTGCGAAGACGCATTCACCAAAAGTGGAAACTAGGGGTCGTGTGTGCCCTAATATATATATATATATATATATATATATTAATGAATCTGAAATGACCTAAAATAAAAGAAAGAAAGACAAAAATAAAATAAAAGACTAAACAATCTTAAATGAATGCAAAAATGATGCCTACGATGCAAGAACTAGGGTTTTAAGAACCTTCGCCCTGATACCAAAATGATGTAAAACTAATCCTAAGATAGAGAATTTCCAAGATTCTTTTATGTGAGCCGTTGGACTTATTTGATGTTTCTTGGAGGGGCCATGTCTATTATGGTCTGGATCTTCTTGGGCTCGCCTCGATGCCGCGTTGGCTGGCGACGAACCCGAGGAGATGCCGAACGCACACTTTGCCGGTTGAGCCTCATAATGTGGGTCCGAAGGATGCCAAAGGCTTCTTCCAGGTTGGCGACGTGGTCCGGTCCCCGTCGGCTTTTGACGAGCATGTCGTCGACGTACACCTCCATGTTGTGACCGATCTGGTCCTTGAAGACTCGGTTGACGAGCCTTTGATAGGTAGCACCGGCGTT
Organism: Hemerocallis citrina; assembly: GCA_017893485.1. NCBI lineage: Eukaryota > Viridiplantae > Streptophyta > Magnoliopsida > Asparagales > Asphodelaceae > Hemerocallis > Hemerocallis citrina. Next base: position 396,850,319 of record CM030358.1, read on the forward strand.
CTTCAGCCCGAAGGGCATAACTCGGTAGCAATAAAGACCTTGGTCGGTGACGAAGTACGTCTTGGCTATATCAGGGGGAGAACATTCAGATCTGATTGTAGCCTGAGAAGGCGTCCATGAAGGATAGGAGCTCGTGACTCGACGTTGCGTCGATTAGAGTATCGATGTTGGGAAGAGGGAACGGATCTTTGGGGCATGCCTTGTTGAGGTCAGTAAAGTTTATGCAGATCTTCCAGCTCCTGCTCGCCTTTCTCACCATCACGACGTTCGCCAGCCACTCGGTATAGCTGACCTTCTGGATGAACCGGGCAGACAAGAGCTTGTCTACCTCCGCTTTCACAGTAGCCTTTCCGGGGCGAACTTATGTCCCTTGTGGACGATCGGTTTCGAGCCAGGGATCATGCTTAGTCTGTGCATGATCAGGTCTTCGGAGATCCCGGACATGTCGGATGGCTTCCAAGCGAAGAGGTCAACATTGCGGCGAATGCAACCGATTTGGTCGGACTTTAGGTCGGGCGCGAGGGAGCAGCTCACGCAGAACCATTGTCTTGTCTCCCGTCTCGAACGAGACTTCTTCTAGTTTGTCCGCAGGTTCAGGCTCTGGTTGGCTCCTCTCGGGTTGCAGTTCGACGGCGTCCAGGGAAAACACACCGCCCCCGATAGCCGTCATATAGCATGCTCGTGCTGCCTCTTGGTTCCCTCGAACGACCCCGACACCTGACTCGGTGGGGATCTTCAATTTCAGGTGGTAGGCCGAGGGAACAGCCTGGAGGGAGCAGAGCCCCGGTCGGCCGAGGATAGCATTGTAAGCTGCTTTGACGTTCACAACCATGAAGTCCATCGACTCGGTCCGTCTGTGGGGGGTCGTACCGGTGGTGACATTCAATGTCACGATCCCCTCTATTGGCATCGGAACGCCTCTATTGGCATCGGAACGCCGGAGAACCCATGCAGGATGTACCCGACTGGCTTCAGCTTGTCTTGGGGGAGCTTAAGGTTCTCAAATGCTTCCAGGAAGAGGATGTTCACCGAGCTCCTGTTGTCCACGAGGATCCGACAGACCTCGTAGTTCGCCATGACGAGGCTGATGACGAGCACATCGCAGTGCGCGAGCCAGACTCCCTCCAGGTCTTTTCCTGAGAAGGAGACAGGGAGCTGCTAGACATGGGGAGAAGGGAGGTCTCGGACGGCGTTTACCTCTCGGCCGAACGCCTTGCAGAAAGTACTAGAATCCCCTCCCATAGGCCCCTAAGGATGCAATGTAGAATGGCTTGGCCTCCGGTCTCTTTAGGCTCGGGGTTCCGCTCGGGACTCTGTTTGGGGGCGCGAGGAGAGGGCCTTCGGTTCCTCGTGCCCTTCGTTCTCGAGCGTCTTCCCGAGTGAATTCCCGGAGATACCCTCGTTGGATGAGGGCCTCGATTTCGTCCTTCAGGGTGCGACAGTAGCCGATGTCGTGCCCGTTGTCCCGATGGAAACGACAGTAGAACCGTTGGTCCCTTTTCTTGTTGCTGGTCGGTCGAAGGGGCATCTGGACGAGGTCCCTGTCCTCGATCGCTAAGAGGATGGCCGACACGTTTTGTGTTAGTGGTGTGTACCTCTCGAAGTGCGGGATCGGAGGGACCCTCTTCATGTTGGTCCCATCTTTTGGAACCTTCTTGGCTGGCTCGGCCTCATCGTCCTTGCACTTCCCCTTCCCCGGGACTTCTTTGGCATCCTCGGAATTTCGGGCCTCCTCTGCCCGAATGTACTTTTCGACCCGATTGAGCAGGTCAGGGAAATCAAGGAGAGGCTTCTTGGCCAAGGACGCCTTCAGCTGGCCGTGTTGGACGTTGTGTCGGAACGCTGCCGATGCGACCCTAGCGTCGAGGGAGGAGACGGACCTCGCCTCTGCGGCGAATCTCCGGACGAACTGTCGGAGTGACTCCCCTTCCTTCTGGTCCAGTAAAGACGCGCTCGTCTTCTCGGCCTTTCTGCTGGTCGCAAAGTGGGCCAGAAAATTGGCCTGTAGCTGGTCGAACGAGTATATCAAGCCGGGGACGAGCTTGGAGAACCATTCCCGAGCCGGACCCCAGAGGGTGGCTGGAAAGACACGACATAAAAGGGGATCCGAAGCGCTGTGAATCATCATGAGGGTCTTGAATCCCTCCATGTGATCAGCAGGATCACCCTCGCCGTTATAGGTCTCGAACTGGGGAGGTCGAAAATTTCGAGGTATTTCTGCTTGTAGGATTGCTGCGGAGAAAGGAGGTTGGGTCGGTCTATGACCCTGAGCCGACCTCGAGCAGCTGTCATCGAAATGGTCGAGGCGGTTCTCCATTTCCTGTAGGCGTCTTAGGAGGTTCTCGTCATGTTCTGGCGGGCGGGTTAGGCCCCGAGACTCGCTTTCTCCGGTGTCCGATCGCGAGTGAGAGCGCTGGAGTGTCTCGTTGACAGAGGTTCCTAGGATGGCTTCCAGGATCTCGTTCCGGAAGTTTTGGAACTCACGGCGGGTGACTGGAGCTCGTCTCGCCGGGTCACGTTGGGGTGGCGGCCTCCTGTTGCCGCGACTGAGCTCCGGCTTCTGCTCTCGGGATGGATGCTTTCGGGGCCGAGTTGGAAGCGGCCTCTCCCCTGGTTCAGCTGGGTTGTCGGTTCTGGATGACTTGACGAAGGTTGGTTGCGACCGAGCGAGGAGCGCCCGGCTCGGTTCCGCCGTTGACCCTCGGATAGTTGGATCCATGAGTGTCGGCAGGGACGTCCTGGGGAGGAGCGTCCGGACGACGTGCAGAGGTGACAACTCTTCTGGCCTTGGGTGCCATATGAGCTCGGATTGTGGGGATGCCGTTAATGGTCGGGGTCGGACTGAGGTCCGTACCTAGGTTTTCCACAGACGGCGCCAACCTGATGCGGTTTGTTTTTGGGGGTGGCTGCACCAGGTGTGAGTTCTCTCAATTTATAAAGTGAAAGTTGCGGTACTGGCTATACACCCGACCCTCGGCTGAAAGAGCGGCTCGGGAGTAGGCAGGAGTGAGATGGAGGTCGGATGCTCGGTTTGGATTTGGAGGCTCGGCTCGGTCTCGTGTACCTGCACTCGGCCTAGGAACACCGGGGTTGATCCCGGTGGCAGGCCCTCCGACGGTCTAGTTAGTTACTGAGTAACAATAGCTAGGGTTTTAGAGGGAAAAGATTGATTACCTGTTAATGGAGGAGAGGACCTGGTACTTATAGGCATGCGAAAATGGGTTTGGACCCGTTTGGGCCGGGTCTGGCTCCGTTTGCCCGTGGGCCTGATGTGGCAGAAGCTCATGGGGCTTAGGACTGATATGATGATCAGGGGTGAGCGGTTTTTGAAGGGATCTGGCGGCCTATGAGAGGCCACGTCATCTGACCCATATCAATACCCAAAATAACATCTGCCACACCTAAGTCTTTTATGTTAAAGTGATTGATTAACATTTTCTTTACAGTTGTTATAACTTCCACATTAGGACCAAAGATTAGCATATCATCTATATGTAGGCAAACAATCACACATGATTGTCACATTTGTTTGCTATAAACACATTATCACATTCATTGATTTGAAAACCATTTTTCATCATGACTATCAATTTTTTCATGCCATTGTTTCAGAGCTTGTTTAAGTCCATATAGGGATTTAACAAGTCTGCGTACTTTATATTCAGCTCCCTTTGAAGTAAAACCCTTGTGGTTGCTCCATATAGATTTCTTCCTCCAGATCCCCATTTGATGGATTTGATGGATTTCAAGATTGTAAATAGACGTTATTGCTATCAACATTCTTATGAAGGTTATCTGCGTAACCAGTGAATATGCATCAAATAAGTCGAAACCCTCCTTTTGGCGATACCCTTTAGCTACTAATCTGGCTGTATATTTGTTAATGAAACCATCTGGTTTCATCTTCCTCTTGAAGATCCATTTACATCCGATTGGTTTATGTCCTGGTGGAAGGTCAACTAATTCCCAAGTGTGATTGCTTAGAATCAATTCAATTTCACTATTGGTAGCTTCTTTCCAATAGGAAGACTCTGAGGATGATATTGCCTCTTTGTTAGTCTGAGGTTTAGCCTCTAATATGTATGTTAAAAAGTCTGGACCGAAAGATTTTAGTCCTTAAACTCCTCCTTGGTTTTGTTTCATCATTTTCATGATGAGTTTCATCCTGTTTCGCAGTTGACACTTCTCTTGTTTTTCAAGAGCAGGATTTCCATTATTTCTTTTGTGCGGAAACACATCTTAGAAGAAAAGATCTTTTGACTCAATGATTCTATTTACACTGATGTCACTTACTTCAGATTTAAAAACTAGAAGTCTATTTGCACTACTATTTTCGGTCGGGCCTAAAAAATAGCAATCTACATTTTTTGGTTAAAGTTTGGTCTCTTGGGAGGAGGAACCGAGACCTTAACCAAATACCCCCACACTTTGAGGTATTTGTAGTTAGACAAATGTCATTTCCATAACTTAGGAATTGAGTCTGTTTTCTTGTTTGGAACCCTATTTAGTATGTGATTAGATGTACACAAGACTTCCCCCCACCAATTCGTAGGTAGACCAGAAGGTACAAGCTTTAACGTTCTGTTCTTTCTTTATGCAACTCCATTTTACTGAGGTGAGTATGGGGCTGTTGTTTGATGGATTATCCCATACTCTGCACACAACTGTGCAAATGGAGACCTGTATTCTCCACCTCTATCAGACCTCAATATCCTGTCATTTTTGTTAAGCTGATTTTCTACTTCAACCTTGTATTTAGCGAATGTTGTAATTGCTTCGTCTTTACTACTTAGTAAATACATGTAGCAATACCGAATGCATTCATTGATAAATGTGATAAAATTTCTTTTCCTATCTCTCGTCGGTAAGGACTTAAAATTACATAAATCAGTATGAATTAAGCCTAAAGGCTCATTACTCCTGTCTACCGTGTTGAATGGTTTCTTAACCATTTTTGCGTGTACACAAGTCACTTGTGATTTTTTATCAACTTCAAACTTTGGAATTAAACCTAAATTGGCAGTTTTTTGATTTTTCAGTAATTTATGCGTTCTAATCTATCATGCCATAAAAGTGTTTCAGGCTCGAGCAAATAAGAAACTGAACTTTTATTATTAACAGAATCAAAATAGCTTTGATTTTTTGTCGACTACGGCTACATTAGCCTTAAATAACCCATCACATAGGTATCCCCTCCCGATATAAATCTCAGCTTTGGTCTGCACTAGCTTATCTGACTCATTCACAATCCAAAATTCTTTCTTTGACAACACAGATCCAAAGATAAGATTTTTGCGAATATTTGGCGTATGAAGTACATTGTTTAGTGTATCATTCTTACTAAAAGTGAACTTCAGAATGACTTTCCCACAATCTTCGACCATTGACACAACATGATTACCTATGTAGAGCTTTTCTTCATGGTCTAATTTCTGATAAAAACATTAATTTGTTGGAGTAGATGTGTCGAATAGTACTTGTGTCTACCCATCATTGTCTGAAGTTTTGGACCAGAATGCATTCAAAAACAACTGCATAAAGGTTTAAATTTTTTTGATGCTTGAAGTAATATTCTCAGTAACATTTGCTTCTGTTGTGTTGCCATTCTTCTTGAATCGGTAATCTCTACCAAAATGACCAAGCTTCACACAAATCCAACAATTTCCACTGAACTTCTTGTTAGGCCTCGTCTTTGGATCCTTCGTCAGAAGCTTTCCTCTTCTTAGAATTATTCTTCTTGTTGTTAGAATTGTCCTTGTGATTTTTGGAGTTCTCCACAACATTTACCTTACCCTTCTCGCTTGTGGTCTTGTTCGTCCCACAGTTGTCTGCCTCAATCTTAAGCCTGACGATAAGATATTTCAAAGAAATTTCCTCTTTTGATGCTTATGCACTGTTTTAAATTTCAGCCGATACGATCAAAATTTCGGTCGAAATTTCCTTTTGACTAGCTTGTCTATACGAAATCACTGATTTTATAATCCATATTGTTTTGGACCGAAATTGCCGAAATTTCGGCCGAGATTGCCAAATATTAGCCAAAATATTGCCGAAATTGCCGAAATTTCGGCCGAAATTGACACTAATTTTATTGTGAATATATTACTTTTTTGTTTTACTTTTTTGCATTTAAGTCTTTCAATATATGACCTTAAGCTAAGATAATGTGAGGATTTTGTCTCTCTATTGTTTGTGTATATGCAAAGTCAAATAAGTCTATTAACTAATATATTTTTTCTAATCAATTCAAATTCAATTTAGTTATATACTTATATAACATTATTTTTTATATTGTTATTAAATTCTGTGAATATTTACCGTGATTGATTCATGTCATTATTTACATTATGCAATATATTATACGATAAACCGCATGTAGAACATAATTTCTTATTAGTAACAAAAAAATATGTTTATTGAGTATCTTAAATGAACATCCGAGATGATCACATTTTCCCGAGATCTTCTCCGATATCTCCGATCCGAGACGAAACACCTCTTGCCGAGATCAGACCGAAATCCGAGATTTAAAACCTTGTGCTTAGGATGATATTGGAAATCTTTCCAAGACAGAGACAACTTTCCAATAATTGCTTCTACTAATAGAGATTCGCCAACACTATGGTCCTTTGCTTCATTCTCGTGCATGATGATTTGAAGCTCTTGCATCTGGATAGTCACGGACTTGGAGTCCACAATTTTATAGTCCATAAATTTATCGACTATGAATTTCTTCAAGCAGGCATTCTTTGTCTTGTACTTCATTGCCAGAGCGTTTCATAAGGTCTTTGGAGTAGTCAGTGGACAATATACATGGTACAATACTTCCTCCAAGCAATTTAGAATATAATTTTTGCAAAGAAAGTCTGAATGCCTTCTAGCATCAACTTCTTTAAACGCCTCCTTATGGATTTCTGGAGTTTGCTCATCTGCTGGCTTAGGTTCGTCCTCCTTGAGAAACCTATCGAACCCAAGAGTTATGAGATAGAAGAGCATTTTGCTCTGCCAAGTCTTGAAATCAGGTTTTTCGAAATTCTTTGGCTTGTTATGCATGCTTGTGAGGAAGTTCTGTTTTGGTAGTCATTTTTTTATCTACAAACGCAAAAGCTAGAGTCTTTAGTTGTTATAACTTATGTAGACAGAAATTAATTTTAAAAAAAGTTAAATTTAAATAGAATTAAATTTCTACTCGAATTTTATCTCAAGTGTACTGTTTTGCATATAGTGAAGTTCGCTATAAACAAGGAAAAGAAAAAAGATATGTTTTCTGTAGGAATATATCTTCGGTTCCTACAAGGAACAAATAGACTGAGGCTTGCTAAGCAATTTCCTTTAAGACTTTATTTCCGCAACTGCCAGAGTGTGCGCACAATGTTGCCCACTGTTTTTAAATTTCGGCCGATACAAACGAAATTTCGTCTGAAATTTTGTTTCGGCTAGCTTGCCGATACTAAATCACAGATTTGTACTCCATATCATTTTGGACCAAATTGTGTAGATTTCAGTTGAAATTGCCAAAATATCAGCCTAATACACTAATGTTATTGTGAATATGTAACTTTTTTTTTTGTTATTAAGATAATGTGAGAATTTTGTCTCTTTATTGTTTGTGTACATACAAAGTCAAGTAAGTCTATATTAACTAATACATTTTTTTCTAATTAATGCAATTTCAATTTAGTTATATACTTGTATTACATTCTTATTTATATTGTTGTTAAATTCCGCAAATATTTACTGTGATTAATTCATGTCATTAGTTATGTTATACAATATTTTATATGATAAATAACATGTAGAATACAAAATATCTTATTTAGGAACAAAAAAAATATGTTTATTGAGTGTCCAAAATGAAAATCCGAGATGTTCACATTTCACCGAGATCTTCGATATCTCCGATCCGAGACGAAACACCCCTTCCCGAGACGAGTCCAAAATCCGAGATTTAAAATCTATGTTGTCAGCGGTAGTCTCCCAAGATACAACAGTCTGACTCCGATTAACCAGCACTAGAATAATGGAGGCTCAGGCGGGACAGATATGAACGCATATGAACGCTTTCTCTGTTTAAAGATATGAACGCTTTCTCTGTTTAAAGTTAGTGTTGGTAATGGATATGAAAATAGAATAGCACGTTGATCAGATTCGTCATCTATTTATAGGCATTACGCATTTAGACTTTCAACGGTTGCAACTGCTCAGAAAATAAACCGTCCTATGACGGTTGCAACTGCTAATAAAACTAAACTGTCCTGTGATGGTTCTGCTCATTTCAACTTGTAGGAAATTATGGTTTCACACAAGAGCCCAAGCACAAGCCCCGCCTGGCCCAGCGCGACGCTCGTGTGGTTTTTAAACCGGTGCCCAAGCTCACTTTGGGTGTGTTCTCCCGTCGAAGAAAATCTTTGTACTCACAGTGGCACATCCTTTAGGCTAAACATTTAATTTGCTTCCATCTTTGCTTTTATCTGATGCGGGACTAAATTTAATTCCACATACCAAGCAAGAAAATCAATTTTAAATTTCAACATGGTAACTTCGGAGGCAAATATCACATTCATTTGAAATCCGTTTTGGACACGTGAATACATTATTTTATTCGTCTTAATGAGTAGAATAAGATGGAAATTTGAATTGCTCCATTCGGACAATGGAAAGTCATCAAGAAAGGATCCAAAGTACTGATTTCCAATAATCCGCCTCATGAATGATGATTTTCGTCTCCCCCACACACCCAAGTGTGCTAGGGCATCGGTTTGAAAACCACGCGCGCCGTCGCGCCGCACTGGGCTTGGATTTGGGCTCGTGTGAAACCATAAATTATGTTTTTGCTGCAGGACGGTTTATTTTTCTTCTGAACGAGCAGAACCATCACAAGATGGTTTATTTTTCTTAGCAGTTGCAATCGTCACAAGGATGGTTTATTTTTTTGAGCAGTTGCAACCGTTGCAAGTCTAAATGCGTAGTGCCTATAATAGAGGACGAATCTGATCAACTCGTCATTCTATTTTCATATCCATTATCAGTGCTTATTGTAAACAAAGAATGCATTTAAATCGAGCCAGAGCTTCCCTTATTCCAGTGCCGGTTAATCGGAGTCAGACTGTTGTATCTTGGGAGACTACCATTGACAACACTCAGCAGTAGGGGAAATAAAATAAAGTCTTAAGGAAATTTCTTAGCAAGCCTCAGTGTATTCGTTCATCATCATCCACGTAGGAATCGAAGATATATATTCCTATAGAAAATATATGTTCTTTCTATTCTTTGTTTATAGCGTACATCACTGTTTCGGAAACAGTACACTTGAGGTTAAATTCGAGTAGGAATTAATTTAAAAAAATTTTTAATTTCCGTCGACATAAGTTGTAACAGTATCTCTATTTAAAATCTTAACATGTATGTGCTTCTCACATGTGATATACTATTTTTTGAGAAAAGAGAGCATGCCTGGTCTTCATACTTTAAGCCTTTGATGTCGGTGAGTATAGAAATTGATCTAATTTTCTAAGGTTAGTGAACTTTTGTCTCTTTCTTGTCTTCGTATCTTTGAGTGTGAATGGTTATTTCTGGGGTTATTTTCATTAATAAACTCAAACCTTTACTGTATCTAAATTGGTTTAACTGAATCATGACATTAAACCGATCAATTTAATCGAAAGTTAACTTAACTGTATTGAACCGGGATTTTTTTCTTTGAAAAGAATCTAAAAGATGACACTACCAGATGAGACAAAGTGTGAGATTGAGAGATAAGGCTGAGAGTGAAAAGGGCGAAGAGAGAGAATGAGCGTGAGATGGAGAGAGAGAGCGACAAGGGAGAGAGAAATAATGTTTGGTATAAAAGAGAAGTATCGTGCTTTTTCCTGAGAGTTGGTAGTCGTTTGGTTTTATTTTGTTATCTGGTCAAGAATTTGGTTAGAGGAAACAAATTGAAACTGATCCAATTTTAATTGATTTTAAAAACCGAAACCGAACTGATAAGTTTTTAACCGAACCAGAACCTGAACATGTTTTTGGATTTGAATTGGTTCGGGTTTCGGTTGTAAGTTGTAACTAATCTATGCTCATTCCCGTTCGTTTACTTACCTTCATTTCATTTTTTATTTTTTCTATGCAATTTGTTAGCATTCTGCAATACATGGTCCAAATTGAATTGTATTATTCTATAAATCTGTAAACCATTTGAGGTAGTATCATTTGAATGAAGTTGATGTAAAACCAACCCTAAAATAGAGAACTTTCCAAGAATTTTAATGGGTTAATTTTACCAACATGAAAGTGCGGATTTAGATTGGATATTTTAAACAATTAATTGGTTGGATGGATTTTCAAGAATTGAATCAAATACTAACAATCCCAATTAATAATTCAATCTTAATCAATAAGCAAATCCCTACGTGTTTCAGCAAGTAAAAAGAGCAATACCAATTCGTACCCTAATCTAGCATGTGGATCACTCAATCTCAGTATTTTGTGGTCGACAGTCAAATCAGATAATATACTAGATGATAAAGCAGTAAAACATAAATACGGAAGAGATGGAAAGAGTATACCGAATACGTAGACAACCAGCGTAGATCACGAAGTGGACAGTACCCCCCAGAACACAGCAACGCAGCAACGAGAGTAGAATGGCAGCGACAACAGCAAGGCCTGTAGACTTGGCCGACGGGGAGGTGACGGCGAGTGGGGGGGTGGCGTCGTCGGCGAGGTGCGACGGCGAGCGGGAGTGCACGGGGGCGGCGCAGGTGAGGGCAGGCAGTCGACGGGATTAGGGTTTCGACTAGATGGGTTAGTGGAAGGATTCGGGGGTGATGAGGAGTGGGGAAGCAGGAGTTCGAAGAGGAAGGAAGCGAGGGTTTTGGAGGAAGACGATGGAGTTCGGTGTTGTGGGGATCGGGATGGAGGCCGGGAGTGGAGGGGAAGAGTGGTGACGGGTGTAGGGGATGAGGGATTTGGGGTTTTGGATCTGGGGTTTTGGATTTGGGGTCGTGGATTTGGGTCGGGTTCGGGAGAAGAAAAGAAGACGGGAGAAGAAGAAGGGAGGTTGATGGTGGCAGCTGATGAGGGGTTAGGGTTTTTTTGTATTTGGGGATTTAGGGAAATTTGTGGGGATTTTTTTTAATTGGGGATAAAATTTTAGAACTAATCACTAATTCTAAAACTAGATTAGGATTTATCACAAACCCTAATTTGTATCTCGATTGTATCACACAAAGAGAAAAATTGAAGAACAAAACTCAACACAGTTTTTTGATCAATAATGGCATGCCTTTCTCATTCATCTCAGGACCTTTAAATAGGCTCAATTACATCTTGAAACACATCTCCAAAATATTCTCAGAATCTAAAAATTACAAAAAAGATTACATAAAAATGGAAATAAAATAAAAATCCTAAACTGTAAAGATGTCCTCATCATTCTCTCCGGGTGGGAGAGAGCTCGACCCAGTCGAGTCAAAACCAGTGATCATGTCATCGTGCTCCAAAAGATCTGGATCCAGTTGCGGGAGCCCCTTACGATCACTGCAAGTATCATCCGACTTCGGTTTGTTTTTCCACCTCACCAAATACTTGTGCATACCACCATCTCTTGTGGAGATTATCTGATCATCTAAAATATTATCTAACTCGTCTGTCGATGGGTAAGTAGTATCTGGTAGTGGAGGTAATGGGGGAATCTCACCATTAGGCTGCAGGGTAGGCTCATCTATAAGAAAATTTCTAGAATTGAATTTTGAGCCTTCATAAAGTACTAGATCCTCAATATTGAAAATTTTACTTATGCCAAAACCTTCAGGAAGTTCAACGACATAGGTACTATTATTGATTGCATGTAGAATCTTAAATGGGCCTGCAGCACGTATGTTCAAGTTCTTAACGGGTCCAACAGGAAACCGTTCCGGATGAATCCGAACCATCACTTCGTCACCAATATCAAAAGTTATAAATTTCCGTCTAGTATCAGCTATTAACTTGTAGTTAAAATTATTCTCATTAAGTTCCTTGGAAATTTCTCTATGCAAGTCATGAATGTTATATGCAAATGTGGGTGCAGACTCTGTGACTTTGTGATGTTCTAATACATGAGTAAAATCTATGGGTTGCCAAGTGACTTGGGAAGGACTGGGTGTCTCGGGTATACTCAATAGAGGTGACTGGATAGGCTGAATACAATTGAGAGACGGGTCATCCTCTTTTTCATCAAAGTCATCACTTATATTAGGTTCATAGGTAAACTCATTGACGGGCTCACCAGCGATGACTGCGGTACCCTCTACTATATTGATTCTACTTGGACTAGGACAGTTGCCAGCAACATGACCATAGCCCTTACACTTATAGCACTTAGTGAGAGGGTCAATCTTACTGTAATCTCTTTCAGTGTTCTTACCCTTATGTTCATCTCTATGTGAATTAAAATTTGAGTTAGGTTTGTTGGGGTAAGATTTGTTGGGGTGCTGAGAGGGAGACTTAGGTCTAGGTGGGTCAGTAGAGGTCATTCTAGAGGAATGATCTCTCAAGTCGCTGGACCTAGAATGAGAACTAGCTTTAAGAGAATCCATGTCGAGGACTAGGGCGTAGGCTGCCGCTATTGAGTCCACGTTTCTATAGATTAGCTCGTTCCTAAGGTCAGCTCGTAGTCCAGCTCTGAACCTAGAGAGAGTTTGTTCTTCACTCTCTTTACCTAACGCGTTGCACCGAATAAGGAAGTCATCGAATTTATCTACATATTCTTGTGTGGATTTACTTCCTTGATACAATAGGTTCCACGAATCTAGCAATCGGGTGTGGAACGATAACGGTACATACCTCTCAGTGAGCTTCTCTTTCATGGCCTCCCAAGTGGCTATAGGTGCCAAGCCTCGGCCTCTGCGGGCATATTCAAGATTGGTCCAATGCTGTTGAGCTTTACCCGTTAATTTCATAGTTGCAAATTTAACTTTAAGGGCTTCGCTCATGTCGAACCACACAAAATAGTGGTCCATGGCACAGACCCAATCAAGGTAAGCTTGGGGTTCCATGTGGCCTTCAAATTGGGGAACGTCAGCCTTAACGTTCTTTTTATATTGTTCGTCAGGGTCACGTTCTTGACGTCGATCGTCATGAACATTCCCTTGAGGGATCTGACGATGGCCATGAAGCTCAGGGACAATTGTTTGATTTAGCTCCACTTTCTCAAGCCTCTGATTGATATTGGCAAGAGTTGCTTGGATGGCAGCTAGGGTAGCGGAGATATCAGGGTTGTCCATTTCAGGTCTGGGAAGTCTAGGGTTCCTAATTGGGTGATTGGGAAGGGATAGAAAAGGCTCTTCAGGGTCTGTGATGGTGCTGCGAAGACGCATTCACCAAAAGTGTGAAATAGAGTGTCCTAATTTTTTTTTTTTTTTTTAATGAATCTAAAATAAACTAAAATAAAAGAAGAAAAAAAAATAAAAAAAAACTACACAATCCTAAATGAATGCAAAAATGATGCCTACGATGCAAGAATTAAGGTTTTAAGAACCTTTGCTCTGATACCAAAATGATGTAAAACCAACCCTAAAATAGAGAACTTTCCAAGAATTTTAATGGGTTAATTTTACCAACATGAAAGTGCGGATTTAGATTGGATATTTTAAACAATTAATTGGTTGGATGGATTTTCAAGAATTGAATCAAATACTAACAATCCCAATTAATAATTCAATCTTAATCAATAAGCAAATCCCTACGTGTTTCAGCAAGCAAAAAGAGCAATACCAATTCGTACCCTAATCTAGCATGTGGATCACTCAATCTCAGTATTTTGTGGTCGACAGTCAAATCAGATAATATACTAGATGATAAAGCAGTAAAACATAAATACGGAAGAGATGGAAAGAGTATACCGAATACGTAGACAACCAGCGTAGATCACGAAGTGGACAGTACCCCCCAGAACACAGCAACGCAGCAACGAGAGTAGAATGGCAGCGACAACAGCAAGGCCTGTAGACTTGGCCGACGGGGAGGTGACGGCGAGTGGGGGGGGTGGCGTCGTCGGCGAGGTGCGACGGCGAGCGGGAGTGCACGGGGGCGGCGCAGGTGAGGGCAGGCAGTCGACGGGATTAGGGTTTCGACTAGATGGGTTAGTGGAAGGATTCGGGGGTGATGAGGAGTGGGGAAGCAGGAGTTCGAAGAGGAAGGAGGCGAGGGTTTTGGAGGAAGACGATGGAGTTCGGTGTTGTGGGGATCGGGATGGAGGCCGGAAGTGGAGGGGAAGAGTGGTGACGGGTGTAGGGGATGAGGGATTTGGGGTTTTGGATCTGGGGTTTTGGATTTGGGGTCGTGGATTTGGGTCGGGTTCGGGAGAAGAAAAGAAGACGGGAGAAGAAGAAGGGAGGTTGATGGTGGCGGCTGATGAGGGGTTAGGGTTTTTTTGTATTTGGGGATTTAGGGAAATTTGTGGGGATTTTTTTTAATTGGGGATAAAATTTTAGAACTAATCACTAATTCTAAAACTAGATTAGGATTTATCACAAATCCTAATTTGTATCTCGATTGTATCACACAAGGAGAAAAATTGAAGAGCAAAACTCAACACAGCTTTTTGATCAATAATGGCATGCCTTTCTCATTCATCTCAGGGCCTTTAAATAGGCTCAATTACATCTTGAAACACATCTCCAAAATATTCTCAGAATCTAAAAATTACAAAAAAGATTACATAAAAATGGAAATAAAATAAAAATCCTAAACTGTAAAGATGTCCTCATCAGAAGTAGGTTGTAATTTTGAAGTTTTGTTCTGTCGATAAATCAATTTCTCATGACAAGAGGATTTGTTTGTAGGACATTGTGTAGGATCAGCATTAACCATTGTTTTCTTCCTTGTAGGATATTGTGCATGGAGATATTAAGCCTGAAAATCTTTTGGTAACGAGATCCGGTACTGTTAAGATTGGTGATTTCAGTGTTAGCCAAGTGCTTGAGGTAATTTTACCTTTTTTTCTTTTTTTTTCTTTAACCTTTTATTGATAATCTAATTAATAGCATGGAAACTTGGTTAGGTATTGGGTATCGGCCTGCCACATTTCTGATCTGCCATCTGGTATCCGGGGGAGATTTGATTTAATTATTTAATTCCTTTTATGTTCCTATAGAATTGTGACTTCATCGGCAGATCATTAGCCTTTTCACTTTTCCTTAAGCTAAAATAATGCCAATGATTTGAGTGCATTTGTACCATGGTTTTCAAATCGATAAAGATAGTTAATTTAGTACAAGATGCCACGAAAGTAGAACCTTGGTGTGACTTTTACTCGAAAATATAACAATGAGGAGTACAGAAAATTCAGTGAAGCACATGTAATGGTTGGCAGATGTGTTTTAAGATTCATATCCAGAAGTGACTTTGGAGAAGTAAGGTCTCACATCGCCATGGTAAAGATGAAAAGGTTTAACATTGATTATTCTTGTAAAGACGACTTACATTATTCTATTATTTGGGATGTATTTTCTTATGCTTTGTAGAAATTTTAAAATGAGAATAGTAATCACGAGAAGATAATTCTATAGGATCAATTGCTTATATATGTAACTATGTAGATATATGTTGAAACTTTAGTGATCTCACATCGTGGTAACTGCTAAATGGAGTTTTATCATAATTTCAGCTTTATGATGTCCATTTTTAAACAAAAATAGTAATCACGAGAAGATAATTCTGTAGGATCAATTGCTTATATATGTAACTATGTAGATATATGTTGAAACTTTAGTGATCTCATATCGTGGTAACTTCTAATGGAGTTTTATCATAATTTCAGCTTTATGATGTCCATTTTTAAACAAAACTAGACTTTTTGAACGTGCTAGTGCACTTCATATCTTCTTTCAAAGCATAATATATAATTACATTGTTGTCCATAGCATGATAAATGACATTAAGTTTCATTTTATTTAAAGAGGCATGTGTAGTTCATCTAACTGTAGATATACGCACACCCTTCTTTGATTATATATTAATAGAATAGAATATTGATGTGCTCTCTTAGATTTTTTTTGTACATAATGATATTTTATCATTTGATACTGAAGAAGAAATATTGTATTATTTAAATAATGGTTTTGATTTGAATTCTTTCCATTCTTAGAGTAGAACAAGGCCTTTGATAGAGAATGGAGCCACAACTCACAAGGGCTGGTTTTGGACCTTATACAGGATGGCTGAATTAGCGAATAATAATGATATGAGAAATGTTACTTGAAGAAGTTCGCTTTAGATTGATTTGAAGAGCGAAAAGTATTAGAGTGCCCAACTGTAGGAAGTTGAGATGAAAGCTTACATCCTTTTGCATCCATCTTTCTTACAGGATGGTAATGATGAGCTTTGGAGGTCTCCAGGAACCCCTGTTTTCACTGCACCTGAGTGTTGTTTAGGTAATCATGAAATTGTTTCTTATATCATATTACCATCAAACACCTATTCCTCATTTACTGAAACCAGTTAATCCTAATGTAGCAATCTCTTAAATAGGTTTTACTTACCATGGTAAAGATGCGGATGCATGGGCCGTTGGTGTTACATTGTATTGTATGATACTTGGTACATGCCCATTTATCGGGGAGAGTCTGCAAGATACCTATGACAAGGTAGAAAGAGATGTCTATTTTAGTATTTCACTATTATATAATTATACTGTTAGTATCTTGATTTCTTCGTTTACTGCAGATAGTCAATTGTCCACTATATATTCCTGAAGAACTTGATCCTGAGCTCAAAGACCTTCTTGACGGGCTTCTTTGTAAAGGTCAGTTCCATAGTTCTTTCAATTGCACCTGCAAAGCAATGATAATCCACAGCTTGTGTATATGAAGTTGATTGCGCATGCAGGTCAACACACATAGGAGTCATAACATAGTGTTCCTTCATATGAATTAGGAGTCAATTGATTAAATTACAAGCTATAAATTATCTCCAATGACTGAATGTCATTTTCAATAACATCGAAAGTGGCAAGGTCGTGACGATTTTGGTACTTATGTTTGTTATGAAGATTGTTTGATATCTATCCGGTCCTCTATAAGTCCGAATTTGTTTTGATTTGAGGGTTTTGATTTCAGATTTAAGTTATTATTTGTCTAACCGATGATTGAATATCGAATACTCTCTAATAAGAGAGATCCAAAGGCTTTTATGAAAGCATTGAAAAAGAGTTGAAGAGCATCTACAATTCAGCAATTGAGGTGCTCTTGAAAAGATCTTCCTAGGATTTTTTGTGGCTGGAGAGAATTGGGGGCAGGCTGATCCTTGTATATGTGATTTGAAGAAAAAAGTGGAAGGGTTGTATAGTACTATAGATTATTTATTGATATAAAGCAGGAATCTAATTGATTCATGAGAACTATCATTAATAAAACAATAATTTTCTCTTACGTAAAAAAACAATTGAAGTAGAAAAGGAAAGAAAAGAGTTGGAACTGAAGTAGGGTGGAAGAAAGGGTGGGATTAAGTAATTAAGAACTGTTTAATGTGTGTATCTCATAGTTCAATATAGCTTGAGAACTGTTTACCTATGAATTAATTGATTTTAGATCACACATCATTGTAGCTTTAATAATTGTTATTATTTGATTCGTGATAAGAAGTATCAAAATCACTTGAACTGTTTTTTTGAAATAAAAACCACTTGAACTGTTTTTCTTACGTTTTTGTTAAATATGTAGATCAACTGGTGTAAAACCTTCGCCAGTCTACCTGAGCGAACTTTGATGATCTTAAACATTCAAGTACATGTATACATGATTAAAGGTTACTTGCTAAAAAATTATAAATCATTTTAAATTCTTCTGATGCAGATCCGAAGCAGAGGCTAACATTAGATTCTGCAGCTGAGCATCCATGGGTGGTTCGGGAGGGTGGTTTGATTCCTCGATTAGCGTGCAGGTGTAAAAGTAATGGTGATACTGCTTCTGACAATTGTGAAACTGATGTGAATCTACATGATAAACTAAACTTCTGTTTGTAATAACTTTCAGTTAGACATCGAATATATTGTAGTCCCGAAGGAATTTTAATGGCAAACTATATTCTGATGGAAAGGAAGTTTGAGGAATTAATTTGCAATTTACAGGACTGATTTTGCGTAATGTTGATTAATTTTCCCTTTTTTCTCAATATGTATCAAACGGTGGGGAGTTTATACAACAGGGGGCTTAAATAATACTTGTTTTGGGTCCGGATACATTTTCCTTTTTCTTTTACCGGGTTCGGTTACATTTTATGGTAATTGGAATTCTCACCTGCAATTCGAATCATGAAAATCTTAGATTAAATATTTATTCCCGGATGCTTGAACTTGCTAGGATATTTTAGAGGTCATGTAGCCGGACTTTTTTCGTTTTTGTTTTATGTTAAATGTCCTAGCAAATTTGAGAGGTCATTTAATGAGGCACCAAAAGAAAATTCACTTCTCTAGCAAAATACATCAACCCCAGTTTCTCGGCTAAAACCGTTTATTGTAATAGTTGCCAAGACTCGAGGAAGTCATCCGACTCATACGAGCAAAACTACTGAGCATGTGGGAGGAGCGTAGGCTACGTACCCATTCTCTTTATGAGTTGTTGGGAACATCTCTCTCTCTCTCTCTCTCTCTCTCTCTCTCTCTCTATATATACTCTCTCTCTCTCTCTCTATATATATATATAAATACAAAAGTACTGAAATGAATATAAAGTATAATCATTATATATTAATTATGTACACAAAATACTTAAAATTCTAAGACTCAATATTATCACGAGTAAACAAAATAACATGTAAAAAATAGTTTCATCTAGAGCATACACATATAATCATTGTATTTTTTATAAGATTAATCATCATTTTCAACTTTAACTTTCTTGAACTTAAAACTGATATTAAAAAAAAATATTAAAAAAGAACAAATTAGTAAATCCTAAACTGATATCATCGTATTTTTCATAGGATCAATCATCACTTTCGACTTCAACTTTCTTGAACTTAAAATTGCTCGTAACTTCTTGTTCATTTGCATCCAGTCAATGTTCTTGTAGTTGTTTTTTCATACATGACATCTTGTGATTTGATCAAAAAAATTTACTCATCTCCAATTAAGGCTGGCAATTGACCCGAGCCCGATCCGAGCCCGATCGAATCCGGTCCCTTTTTAGTAGGACTCGGGCTTGTTGTTCTTTAATTTTTTCGGGCCCAGGTTCAACAAGTAGGCCCGATTTAATTTTCGGGCCGGGTTCGGGTGTGTATGGGTCCGACCCGAACCCGATCCGATTTCAAAATACACTCCTTAATAATTACATGAGTGCTGCCCTTTCATATTCTCTCTTTCCCCATTTCCCGAACAGCGCCATTTCCCGAGCACTACGCTGCTACCGCTACCGGGCTACCCCTTCGTCTTCTCACCTTCTAATCATCAGAGCCAGTCCCTTTATATACTCACCCCCATACTGTCCCATCCAATTTATTCAATTTAAATACTTGAAGCAATTTCTATATCGTTTTCCCCTTTTGTGGGTTCTTTAGGATTCGTCAGGAGGGAGTGGGGATGATTCGGAGGACGAGGTATTGAAATTTAGAATTTTGTTTCAAGAAATTCGGTTTCATTTACGAAATTTTTGGGAAAAAAGAAATCAAATTTTTTTTAGTGGTCTTTTGTGAGTAGTTCGCCATTCATGCCAAGCCTGCGATCATTATGTCCGATGGGTCTTCAACATGTACGGAGATTGATGGCATTTACCTCGACTTCTGCCTTGACATTTGCTTCTTGTGATTGCACTTGGGGAAAGACAATTTGTGACCATCTATTCCTGTAGAGATATAATGCTGTTAGAAATATTTTTTTTTGAGGTGTAGTGACTAGTGAGGCTCAATTGTTCGAGTTGCAAAATGCAAATGATGGTACAATATGTTATGTTGTTGCTTCTAAAATGTAAGACTTCGATTATACATAGAATGGTGAACTCGACTTTGAAGTTTAGTTTGGAATGATTATGTTCTACTTCATTGGACAGAAGGCATGATTTTGATGCATGGATCCATGATAATTCATTTCTAATTGTTGGGTAATTGGTGACTTTGCTTCATTTCAGTTCTTATACTTTTCTGAGATCTTGAACTTCAAATTTATCAAGTAAATTAGTAGATTGTGTTTTTCATTTTCTGTTGCAGTTTCTTTAACTAAAATTAGACAAAACGGAATCATATTTAACAGTTCATGTTCCCATTAGTAGATGTCTTTTTTGAAAAAATCGGGCTGGGCTCGAGCTTTTTTGGATTATTCGGGCCCGGGCTTGGGCTTGAGTTCTGGAGCCCGACTCAAAATCGGGCCGGGCTTGAGCCCTACAAATAATTTCGGGCTCGGGTTCGGGCTTGTATAAGTCCGGCCCAAACCCGGCCCGTTGCCAGCCCTATCTCCAATGCATTTAGTGGTCCTTCTATCAAACTCTTCAACATTTTTTTCCTGCATATAAAGCTCTTAATCATTTTTAACACTATGAGAATAACATAGTATACCTTATTCTTAAAATGTTCCAAGACTTTTGCGGAACAGCTAATGATGCAGCTTGCTTCCTCATCAAATAAAGCCAATTCTGTCTCTGCACTTGTATCTTTTATTGTAATTTGAATATATATCTTAAACAATTTATTCTTAGTTTTTTACATAAAAAGTTTGATTGAAGAATGGTAAAATGGAAAACTAACAATATGGTGTTTTGTATACCTTGGCTCATATTCAACATTACTCTTTTTACATTTTCGACAATAAGCTTCATCATTTTCAACATTGACTTTTGTTGAACAGGCTTTGCATGCAATGTTCCGTGGATCTTTAACGTCTTTGACACTTTTGATCAAAAACTTTGCAATAATAGTATTATGCCTTGAAATATTAAATAAAATTTGAAGTCATCAAAAAGTTTCTAGACATATAGATAATTGAACAAAATATGTAGAAATCAATTTAATTTTTTATAATACCTCAGAAGAATCCTCATATGCACAATAGAGAATGTCAATTAGTTACTCTTCTTCCACATCCATTACTTTTCCTTTTGTTTATTTGCAAGGAATTACTTTTTAATCAAATTTCATTCAGTTTATCCTGAAACAAACAAAAAAATTATGGTAAATGATACTCCAAAATGCAACAATTAAAGAATTAAATATTCAAACTAAATTATACCATTCTGGAATTTGATCTGCTTATGGTTCATTCGGGTTTCTCTTTATTGTAGTGTTGTTTGTTTATGTGAGAGAGAATCATGTTAAAAGAATCAGTAATCTATATAATAAAACACAAAGAAAGCTATCAAGTGGCTCTCCTTCAATCCCCCCAAAATCAAAAGGCCCAGATCTAATCTCACAAAACACATTTTCCCTCTCCCCCACAAAAGTTTCCCCCCATAACTCAAATTCAAATCCCCCCAAAACAACTTCTTTAAGATGTGCCGTAGGCACGTGCCCACGGGCAAATCTAGTAAATAAATAAAATATATAATAATTAACATTATTAATTTTTGTTGTATACAATTACCTTGAAAGTTAGATGTTTTTATAGAGGTAATTGCAATAATTGGCATTTTGGGTGATAATTCTTCCAGAGCAATAATTAGCATGTTTTATAGAGGTAATTGCAATCATACATTTGAATCACCACCTAGCACCAACAAGATCAATGTAACGCCAACGAAACCAATCTTCCATATCAACAAACATAATTTGAAGATGTAAATAAGACGGAACATGTCTCATACCACCTTCGAACAGAGATAATTAAATAATAAATCAAAACACTTTCGAGTAGGAATAACACCATATCTCAACTTCTAGAACCAATTCTTAATTGTAGAGACTGTAGGCAACGTAGAAACCCATTTAATAAAGTTGCAGTGAGGATTATGGATAGGATTACGTTACATAAATACCCTTTACAATCTTCATGGGTAAACCACACCACAAAATACAATCTTAAGCCATAGATTTGAACGAGGAATCTGTCTCACTTAATTCACCATGCTAGGACAACAAATTTAGCTACTTGATTAAGATCCCACTGTTTAGACTCAGATATGAACGATGAATTTGAGTTAATCCTCAGAATGTATTCACAAATGTAGGAGTGCCCAATGGAGTAGTATCTAGCCAAGGATCCTGTAATAAGTGAATATTATTAAGTGAATCATTATCTATAATGAAGATCAAAGAAATTAACTCAAAGAAAAGGCCCTTAGAGCATCCACGATGGTTTCTCATTTTGCCATTTTATCATTTTTTTTGCAAAATGAGTCCCACATTGGTCTGCTATTTTACTATATTTTGAGAAAGTTGCGACAGTAACTTCTCATATTTGAGAAAATTTTTGAGGATTCTCAAAATATGTTGTGTTGTCCCAATAATTTTTTTGTATCCGATTGGACGATGTTTCGTCCACGATTTTTTTCAATTTTTTTAAAAAGTATTGGACGGAACAACATGTTCTGTCAAAAGAAATTGAACAAATGCATTGGACGGGACGTGTCCCGTCCGAGCTAAAAAGTTGGCAAATAGGACAACATGTCCCGTTTGATGAAAATGTCACTTTCAATCAACATGTTTAGGGTTAATTTATAGTTTCGTGTTAATTTAATCGTAGTTTAATATTATTTTAATCACTAATTAATTAACTAATGACTATTTAATAATTAACACTATTTTAATTTTCCTAAATCTTACAAAAAAACTTCTCGGACGGAACATGCACGGAACAACATGTTTCGTTCGATAAACTTTTTTTTTCTCAAAATTTGGCAAATGACCACTGCGGAGAAAACCAACTTTGCTATTTCTTATTTTGCCATTTTTTCACAAAATAGAAAACACCATTGTGGATGCTTTATGTAAAGCAATATAGAAATTTCAACTACTATTAAGTATCTAAAGATAAGTTTAGTTCTCACAATAAAAAATTGATGAGACCTTTAGTTAATTCAAGTTTGGCCTTTGTTTGCAACTGGATACCTTAGACTGTGGCATTGACGAAGATAATTTTTTTGACAAAATGAGCAAAAAGGAATCCACGAGAAGTATGCTGTAAGGCCCCACAAAATAGTATATATCTATTTTGTATTTTCAATCTGTGCACAATTGAGAGTTGCACGTATTAATGGATTTTTCTCAATTTTAATTGAATAAGTATTGAAACATATTATTATTCGATATGTTTCGAACTCAACAAATGTGCAATTGTAGAACCGGAGTTGGGATATTTTCTCAATAAAATTGTGTGTTTGTCTCAAATATTATTGAGATAGAAAGTATAAATAATTAGTAGTCATATATATGATAGTATTATATATATGAGTATAATTGCTTGTGTTAATAATTTTTTTTCTTAAAATTAATTTTTGAGTGTGCTACATCTGCTTGGAGCAATTTTTTTCATTGTACACTTGAATATATGTTGAGTCAACCAAACCCAACATGAGTTAGGCAATGAGCTCTAACCATGACTCACATGATCCAACATGTCATGTGCACATTACACATGGTTGTATGGTAATGCACTACACTTGTACAAATTAATATATGCAAAACCATGGGCTTTTTGGAGGATTTTGGTCAGCCAAGAATTTGAGGGAGAAAGAGAAAGAGAATGTGATATTTTGGTTCTTAAATGCCAAAGGAATCTAGGGTTCTCATGGGAACTCAAAAAAGCACTTGAGAGGTTTTGACTCCCTAAGAGTTTTGGCGACCTCCACACTCAACCCTCGCCTCTCCTCTTCCCCAATCTGGACAGCAAATCCCCCCCCCCTCTCTTTACCTCTCTCTATTAAACCCCCTCATTCTAACCCTAGCTCATTTTCCCTCTCCCTAACTTCAAAAGTACTCCTTCTACATTTCTACTACACTTCTAAAGCACTTAGCTCCTGTTTTGGAAGCAAGAAGGACCAAGGAGGAAAAGAGCTTGGATCTTGGAGAAAGAAGGACCAACAAAGCTATGAGCTAGAAGTTAGGATGCAAATTCCAACAAAACAAGGTGGGTGATTCTAAATCTTTGAAGTGTTAAATTTTTGTTTGGTGAATTTGTGATGTAGTCTTGACAGTATAAGGAGTCATGAGATGTGTAAATAAGTGTTAGAAATTTGTTGCATGCTAGTTTATTAGTGGAAGACTAGGTAAAAACACAATAAAGAGGTAAACTGAAAAGTGTGCTAGGTCTGAACGTTATAACTAAAAAATTACACTGATTTTGAAGTTGAAATTTTAAACGTAGATTCTTATGCATGTTATACACTTTGCTTTTAAATTTCAAAATTTTTGAAATTTATTTTCTATTTTGATTAAACACAAACTTGAACTCTGATTGTACATAAAACAGACTTAACTTTTGTTCTGACTATGATTTTATAAAGCTCATAACTCTGTAACCACTTGAGATCTACTTCTAAAATTTTAGTACGTGATTCTATTATGTGTCTAGTGCTTGAATATAAAATTTTACAATTTTTTGACATCATTTGCTATTTTTAGAAAATCCGAAACCACTGACTGCTCAAAAAGCTGTTGTACGGACATTAAAGGCACTCCACGGTACCCCTGTTCACCGAAGATATTAGAGTTTTACTCTAAGTCCCATGTCCACATTGAACAATATGGAACTTGGTAGGTTTTTAGGGTTTCCCCTAATCTCCGCTTTACTAGTCCTTACATTGAACCAGAACTTGCAGTCGAGACGACGCTGCCACTCCAGTCCTCATCAAAAGTTGCTATGGACATAAAGGCAACCCATGGTAATTTCGTTCACTGAAGATATTAGAGTCTTACTTTAAGTCTTCTGCCCGCATTAAATGAACTTAGGGCTTGGCTTGGCGTGACGATGCGTTGTGTCCACCTGACAAGTGAGCACACACCCACCAATGCTTGTCCTTAACACACAACAAAGACTCGATCTAATTCTAAGGTACTATCATGCACATGACACTAATAAAATTAAAACTAGGGCTAGAGCTAACGACTATGGTTAGATTCTACACTTACAAGATCAATGTTATTATCCGGTTTACCCAATTCTAACGGCTCTAGTTAAGTTCCAAATCCCTTTTTTATTAACTCGTTAATGAATTATTCATAAATTATTAGGCGCTCTAGGTCTACTCGGTTAATCGACTAGTTAGGCGATCTATCTACTAGTTTCACATCCTAACTTAGTAGACACAAAATTGATTTATTATGAACAAGTAGAAAAGTTCTACTTGTCGGTTCCTTTTATTTAACCTAACTTATCATTTTAGAACTTTACACAATCCCACAATAGGGCTCAACTCGGCCCAAACTAAGCGGCGAAACGACCACCGTTAATTTCCACCCGCCTTTCACGCATGGAGTTGACCAATGACTTCGACCCGACCAAAACATGCTGCTCCCGCTAAACTTCACGCTCCACAGTCTCTTGACAAGTGGTGGCACAAAAAAACACTGGATTCTTCCATGTACGGTGAGCACGTCGGTGCACGAGTCGTCTCCTCTACTCTCGAGGTGACCCGAGTTCTTATTCTACCCGTCTATCCAAACAATCAAGGGCTTAGTCCTAACGTCCCAAAACTCTATCTAGGTGACCCTACTTAAGCACCAAAACTTAGGATAGAACTCCACAATGTTCTCATGCCTAAAAGGGTATCTAAGTGCCTTAAAAGTGTGAAAATACAACTTCAAATAGCAAGCACAATAAAGGCAAAGGTGCCAATATTGGGTTCTTCCCAACCCCATTTTCATAGAGAAAACGGGCCCGGATGAACCCCAACCATCTACACCAAGTATAGAACAAGATAAACAACTCAATTAGGGTAAACACGACTCCCAACAACTGAAATCATGCACATCATTTTCATTACAAGTTATGCTACTGTACAACTAGAAAACGAGATTACAAGTAGCACAACTCAAACCACACACTCATAACAAAATTTAAGGCTACTACATAGCAAGTTAAATTTCAAATTTTAAGTCTAATTCATGATAGCATGCAATATAGCAAAAACAATAAGCCTGGAAATCAATATACAGTTTTTGTTTACTGAAAAATTCATTATAAGTTACTGCTTAGAAAATTAAGATTTCAGTCATTCTAGAAAGGTATGAGTGTTAGCTACAATTTCTTAGTTGAAGTCTTCTTCAAATTATATCATTTAAGTGATCAAAAGAGTTGTTGTTTAACATGCAGGCAATAATTTTCAGAACAGAACAACAATTAACCAGTGCTGACAATAAAATCCTTTTAAAATATCAAATAATATCTAAACTTCACAAAATTTTTAAAATAAGCTCCTTAAACTTGGAAACAGTACATATATGAATTTCAAACAATTCTATTAAGTATTTACAAAGTTATGGTCCTTTGAAAAGTGACTCCAAACAAAACAGTTAAACGTTCACCTATGTTTTTCCCTTTTACTTAGTTAGTGACTTTGGATTTAATTAAAATAGCAAACCTTGTCCAAAATTATGAAATTAACATGCAAGTTCCATACATAGATAAGTAACACATAAAAATTTCATCAAGTTATTCCATGTACTTAGAGACATATTAGCTTTTGAAAAATCAAAACAGAATATGCATTAGATATGGTTTTCTTTTATGAGCAGTAACAAGTTCATATTTAATTAAAATAGCAAATAACTCAAAAAATTGTGAAACTTGGTGGAAGCATGCCTAACATGCATATCTTGCTACCATAAAAATTTCAATCCAAAATTCATTGTATTTACAGAGTTATAATATCCAGACCTAAGGTGAAATTTCATAACATCATTTATATGTGTTTCTAGACTTTTACTTATCACATCTTAACATGAAATCAAATCAATCATACAATAACATCACCATACCATATCATGATGTTCACAGTCATCACATGAACATGCTACATCATTTTAGAAACAAACATAAGGTCCTAGAGATACCCACCTTACTAGTTGTGTGGAATTTGCTTCTAAGCTCGCTCTTTGCTTGCTACTACCGTCACACCTCATTGGCTTCAAGAGCTCCTCCCAAAATCAGTAGCTACATATTTAGAGAGTTTTTTAAAGTGTAGAAGTAATTTTGTTTTGGAGTTAGAATGAACAAAAGTGACCTAGGGTTAGAAGAGGGGGTTTATATAGAGAGTGTGAGGGAATTTTGGCCGGGAATTGAGAGAGAGAAGGAGAGAGAGAGAGAGAGAGCTTCATTCGTTGGTGATCAAGGGTAGTGGCTTGGAGTGTTTGAATGAACAAAATCCCTACAGTTCCCAAAAATCCATCATAACACTTTGATTCCCATCAAACCCTAGATTCCATTCAACCCTAATTCAAAAATCAACCCCTTGTTCCCTCCAAAAATGTGTAGCTGGCCACCCCTAATGCATGTGCAATTTTTTTTTCTTCCTTTTTTCTTTTTTTTTTCTTCGCATGCCATGCTACAGATCAAGTCAAGTTAGGTTTAGTTAGTTTGTGTGTGTTTGTTTGGGTCTAGTTGAGTCACATTGGATCCATTAGGCTAATATAAACTAGATAACCATACAACAATTCAATCAAGCAATAAAAAAAACGATATTTTCATACCAAAACATTATGTTCCACAATATGGTTGTATGCAAATTTTAGGGTTGTTACATTAGCTTTTTTCCTAGTTTTTGTGGACTTCACTAATCAAAGGATTATGGTTTAGTGTTAGATGTCCTACATAGTATTAGTGTCAGATGCCATTCAACCAACTGATCTATCTTGATAGATAGCGGAGAGGATATAGTGACACAATAGGTGGCACCTATCAGTAGCCCCATGTTAACTTACAACAAGTAAAAAAAATTGCATTTCCATACTAAATACACCTTCTATAATTGCAGGTGTTGCATATTATCACAATGTTATCATAATGTTATCATAATGTTTTACATCAATCCAAGGGCCAAAAACTCCAAGAAAGAATATATTTTTAAAAGAAATTTATCACAATGTTATATGAGTAAAACCATTAGATTTCAACCCATCCACTTGACCTTCACATGGCCTCAACACCATTTTCTACAATTAAAATGTTTCAGTTATTCAAGCATTTTATCAAACATGAAGAGTGCATAAAGTAAAAGTGGGAGAGGAAAAAAGACAAAAATCAATGACTGAAAAATTCGACCACGAAAAGTGAAGCCGGGCATAACAGTCCGGAATATCTCAAATCGCAGCAAACCCATAAGCCATCTGAATCAACCGACCCACTTCAGCTTTAGAAGCCACCATTGCCTACATTCAAATAAATGTTTCAGGTACAAAAATAAATTATCATTAATTATAGCTCCAAATCAACTTCAAATACTGATGATAGTGAACCCTCTAAATCAAAGCCAAACTCTAAACTATGATTATTGCAACAATGTCAAAAAGTATGCACAGAAACTGGAAGCCCAATTTACAGGAGGGAAATCTATACTGATCAATAAAACTATATGACATTTTTCAAGTTCTACCAAAAACCAATATCTATGTAACAGGTTGACATCCAAAAGAAGAAAAAGTCATCTTCAAAACTAAATCAGAATACTGATTAACAAGGATTCTCAAAACTAATAAGGATTTTCAAAATTAAAAATGAAAACCAATTAATAAGACTATACGAGTTATTTGCAAGTTCTACCCTGTAACGCCCCGAATCCCAAATCACTGAATTCGAGATGTTCTACAGGATCTTTTCACTTTCTTTGAGTACAATTTTATAAGGAAATTCAAACTTTTCTTTTTACATCAGAGTTTACATCATATTACATTTACATTTGCACAGCGGAAGTAAAAATATACAACATTTACATAATGTACAACAACATGATAAAATCTTTATGCATCCATTCCTCTTTACATGTAATTTTTCCTGCATACAAAACTGTGGGTACGTCAGTTTATTCAACCGACGATAATTATACATGGCCATCCTCTCTATGCCAGAAACAGTATAACGAATCTCATTTCTTAACAAATCACAAACTTGTTCATAATAAGAATATAAATCAAAAGGAGAACTTTTAATGATGTCGTGTCGTGATTGTGCACTTAATCCTTAATGCAATTATTTAGTTTACATGACACTAATGCGCACTTGTTCGGATTCTATGCATCCCATACTACATAGGTCCGAGGGCAAGCCTCTTATTCGTTCTTCAATTTTGTAGGGCTCAATCCCTCGCCATGATTTACTCTACTTCTGTAATTACGGTGAGTATCCTAAATGGTCTATGAGTACAAGCTCGTGCACTGGACCCTAAAGGGGAACCCCACGCCATGTCTTGACTCATCAAGCATGCATTCTGTGGCAGTTCAAGCCTCCTCCCTGAACACGATCCTCTTGCAGTCACCAAACATCCCACAAGCGTGACTAGAGTCCGATCATTCTGAGTTGTGCCCGCGCCATTTCTTGACTCATCAAGCATGCATTCTGCGGTTCACACACCCGCACCGTAAACTCTAGTTCTCATACTTATGTTTTTCTCTCACTTTCATCACCTCCTCACTATGTACTAAAACTATTAGAATCATGAATCAAAATCAAAGCTCTAGAGTTAGCCTCTCCACCAAACCGGACTTATCATTTCATTTACACATGACCAACCTTGGTCTTCTTTTCAATATCATTTCATTTCACTGCCGGGGGAGACTTAGCTACTCTTTTGTTCAATTTCAAATTCACAATTTTCAATTGAGCATTCTCAGCTCATAATTCATTTTAGAGTCTCACAGACTTCCTTATCATGATCTTAGCCTTTCATGTTCATTTAATTCTCAGTTCCCATCTATGATTCATTTTTCATAAATCCATACAGTCATAAAAAGAGTTCATAGACTTCAATCATAAAGTTCACAACTTCCAACAGCAATAAATAAAATAAAATCTCGTACATATCAAAGTCCACTCTATACAGTCGACTTGGAAGGACACCAGTCGTCTCATACAGTCAATACAGGTTCATCATAAATGCTCGGGATAGTCAACTGCTGCACACGGTCAGTCGGCTGTCCCGCAACTTTTCATGTTCACAGAGTCATCCACGTGACAGTCGACTGTTCAGCCACCAGTCGTCTGTCCTGGGATTTTTAACAGCACATTTCTAAGTTCAGCTCAGTCGACTGGCTACACGCACTAAGTCGACTGGACAGTTTCATAATTCAAAAACAGAAATTATCTTTTCAACCGTTCTCACATGCATTTTCATTACAGCATACATACATTCACATTTCATAAACACCACACTTCTTACTTGTTCATTAACATCGTAGCATGGAATTTCAAGTTACTAATATGTTCTTTTCTTTAAGGAAAATACTTTAAACATGCATTCACACTATTCATAACTTCTTTACGAAGATGAAGATATAAATCTCAAGTCATTATACTAGGTCAACATAATGGAATATCTCATTTCATGGAATTGCCGAATAACCATACTTAAATCGATGCACCAGTCGGCTGAACACCTTGTCAGTCGACTGCACCGACAGTTCTTAGTTTTGTCAATCATCGCTAGTTCTTTTCATCCATTCACCTTCCCTCCATCATATGTGTCATAGGAAAAATATAAAATTAGTGATCACACTATTACGTCTATTTGCACATATGTTTATTACCACATCATGAAAAATAATTGTCTCGTACCAGTCGACTGGTTCATGCGACAGTCGACTGTACCGACTCATTCGTTCTTATTATCAACAGCATGCTCAGGCAATTTCTAATACATTAAATTTACTTTTCATAACATGGCAGCAATTATAACAATCATGGTATAATTCCTACATTAGAAGTCCTGAGAAACACCCACCTTATTTGACGAAGTAATCGAATCCAGTAAAGTTCCTCAATGCAATGCAGCACTCCTTGCTCCTTGCTCCTTGTTCCACACCGAAGCCTTCAGAATGCTACTCGGTCCCCCACAGAAAAGCGCACACACACACAACTCTCACAAATACTTCTCTTGAAATAATAATCTAGTGTAAAAGAAATAGAGAATGAGAGGGGGTATTTATACACAAATTAGAGTGAGATGGAGGGTTAGGATGCACTAGGGAGTTGGAAGATCAAGGGCTAGGATGGACTAGGAAGTTGTGAAAACTACCCACACCTCACATTAACCGCCCATGATCTCACACCCACTCACCACAATCCGACCAAGCTTTGTGCCTTGTGCACGTGTACATTGAGTGCACGTGTACACACAACCCACTCTACAAAATTTGTACATCAAATACCCGGTAAATAAAAAGAAAAGATGCTACACATTACAAGTTGTAGAAAATAATAATAGGGTTTAAATTCATGGGCTAAAATTAATTGGGCCAAAATAATTATTTTGTAGAAGAGATAAATAAATTAACACTTGGGCTTTTAGGAAAAAATCCTTTATAAAAACAATGCTCTTACTCATCATGTTGAAAATAATAGCCAAAATATTACACGTGCATACCACGTGCAACAAAATAAATAATCTTCATTCATTAGGAAAAATCGGGGTATTACATCACTCCCTCCTTAGAATAGTTCCGTCCCTGGAACTACAGTCAAGAGCGAGAAAACAGAAAATACAACACAACAACAAAACAAAAGATACAAAGATACAAAGATACAAAGATACAATCAAGCAAAAAGCTCAGGATAGTCCTTCAACATCCTCTCCTCAGATTCCCAAGTAGCCTCTTCAACCAAGTGGTTTCTCCAGACTACTTTGACCATCGGTATCGTCTTATTCCTCAAGACCTTCTCCCTACGGTCAACAATCTCGACAGGAGTCTCGATGTATTTTAGGTCTAACTGCAAACCTTCCGGCACCTCATGCAAATGATGACTCGGGTCTGGAATATAACCTCTCAGCATAGACACATGGAAGACATTGTGCACCTGAGACAACTCTCCCGGTAATTCAAGCCGGTAAGCAGTTTTCCCGATCCTTTTCAATATCTTATATGGGCCTATAAACCTCGGGATTTAGGGTTTCGATTGAGAACAAGATCAATTTTGGGATTTAGGTTTTTCAATTTGGGTTTGATTGGAGGGTTTCCATCGGGATTCATTAGGGATATGGATGCGGGATTAAGATGATGATGTGAAAAAATAACGGCTAGGATTAAGATGATTATGTCAGATTTACGGTTCAAATGTTGTTTAAATGAATGGTTAAGATCGAGTTGTCGAAATTGATGGTTGAGATCGCATATGGACATATTTATTTTGGCTTTCATAATAGAAATAGATATATAGAAAATTCTCGATTGCAAACGCTATTGTAGCGTGTAAACGTGTGCAAACCACCTAAGCCATTTTTACGGTATATTAAACATGAAGCCGTTGTTTCACACAATGGCTTCACTATAACTTAGACGATGTTTGAAATAATGGCTTAAGTGGTTTGCACGCATTTGTAAGTAACAATAGCATTTACAATGGAGAATTCCCATATATATATATATATATATATATATATATATATATATACATAGCATGCAAACATGTGCAAACCACCTAAGCTGTTAGGGTATATTAAATATGAAGCTGTTGTTTCATTATAACCTAAGCCGTTGTTTGAAATAACAAATTAGGTGGTTTGCACGCGTTTGCACGCAACAATAACGTTTACAATGGAGAATTCCCATATATATATATATATATATATATATATATATATATATATATATATATATATAAAATAAAATACAAAGAAAGCTATCAAGTGGTTCACCTTCAATTGAAACAAAATCAATGGTTCAGATTCACTCCCTCTTCCAAAACATATTTTCCCTCCAAAAAGTTTTCCCCCCAAAACTCAAATTCAAATCTCCCACCAGAACAACTCCTTTATTTATTTAATTATTTCTCTCTCTCTCTCTCTCATCCTCTTTCTATTTACTCAGAAATTTATATTTTCAGATTTTAGATTTGTAAATTTTTAGATTTTTTATGTTTTTTTATTGCTCATGTTACATTGAAAATATCAAATATCTCCTCAGTAGTTAAATTTCATCATTTTCCACCCTCAAAGTTCTAAGAAGTTGAATTTCATACCCCCATTTATAATTATTTTTCATCACATACTAATTATTAGTATCCTATTCAAACTTGAGTTACATAATTGTTGTTTTATGTTTACAAGGTTTTTCATAAGCTGTATCGTTCCGAAGACGTGCCGTAGGCACGTGCCCACAGGCAAATCTAGTATATATATAATAAAACAGAAAGAAAGCTATCAAGTGGCTCTCCTTCAATCCTCCCAAAATCAAAAGCCCAGATCTAACATCATAAAACACATTTCCCCCCCAAAATTTCAAACCTAAAAACTCAAATTCAAATTCCCCCCCCAAAAACATCTCATTTATTTATTTAATTATTTCTCTCTCTCTCTCTCTCTCTCTCATTCTCTCTCTATTTACTCAGAAATTTGGATTTTCAGATTTCAGGTTTGTAAATTTTCAGATTTTTTATGTTTTTTTATTGCTCGTGTTACATTAAAAATAGCAAATATCTCTTCAATAGTTAAATTTAATCATTTTCCACCATCAAAGTTCTAAAAAGTTGGATTTTATACCCTCATTTATAATTATTTTTCAACATATACTAATGGAAACATGGTCTTTTATTTTCAACTAATTACTGTCATACTATTCAAACTTGAGCTACATAATTATTGTTTTACTGTTTGCAAGGCTTTTGTATCGTTCCGAAGACGTGCCGTAGGCACGTGCCCACGGGCAAATCTAGTATATATATATATATATATATCAATGCTTAGTTGCAAACGGGTCTGTTTGCACAAACTCGTTGCAAATTGAGCTTTTGGCCATTGGATCATATCGATCAAGATCCAACAGCCATGATTACTCTCGTCCATCATCCCACATATCTCACTTAAGTTCAGATGGGTAATTTGGGGATTTCACTGCAAATAACTCTTCAAATTATTCACTCTCTCTCGCGCAGTTGACGAAGTCTATTTTTTTACAAAATTTAAACTTAAGTCGTTGTTGGAAACAATGGCCTAGGGAGACAAGTTTTTAAAAAACTTGTATAACCTATGCCGTTGTTTCAAACTTCGACCTAGGTTATACTAAAGTCATTGCGATTGTTAAAAAATTACCTTAGGCCGTTGTGTCCTTAAAATTTTGTCAAAAAAAAATCGACTTAGTCAACTACGCAAGAGAGAGTATGTGAGAGATGAGTGTTTGTGGGTCAAATACCCATATTACCCCCTTCACAACTTAAGTAAGAGATGGGAGTTCGGGCAGGATCGATCAGGACCGTTGGACCTTGGTTGATCCGATCCAACGGTCCACGGGCCTGCTTGCAACGGATTTGTGCAAACAGGCCTGTTTGCAACGAGTCTGGAGCATTGCTCATATATATATAAGGAAAATATGGAATATAGCCACACAGTTTCATTAATAAAAAAGTAACGAAATATAACCCAAGATATTTGGGAAAGATCAATTGTATTACACGAGAATGATAAAGAAACTCGAGCTACCTACGTATGGTTCGTACAACCATTCTCACCCAATATACTCTAGGTATCATTGATTAATATATCCTCGTCGTCAAACCTCTACTCTGCTAAGGTATTACTAATCTAGCATACCATCCTAGCTGATGTAGTCCCGTCAAGAAGGAAATCGAGTGTAAATGTGAGAATTTGCTTGATGCTCGACCAATTATCTTCCTTTATTTAGGACTAGAAGTGGAGGCTTAAGGCCAAGGCCAAGACCTCTTCTTGGTTCCAATTGAGAGGTTAAATAGGTGGGGTCCGGTCCATGCTCATCATGTGGATGAGAAGAATTTCAAAAATATTAAATTATATATTTAGAGGGGTCCAAATGAAAAATACACGAAGTGCTTCTTCAAGCTAATTATTTGGTTAACCCACTTTTTGAGAATATTTGTCGAAACGACCCAGTTTGAAAATTATTTACCAATATGACCTAGTTCTTAATTAAATTTCTATAGTACACTTTCTATAATACTTTATATAGGATGTGTGACCTTTTATTAAATTCTAAAAGTTTTTGGGTTTTAGGATAATTTCTACTTTTAATAATAATTTTTTTTGTTTTCTATTCTATAGCTTATTAATTAGTGATTAGTTTAAAGAAAATTGCAGAAATTAAGTAAAAGTTACTTACTCTAAACTGGTTCTGATACCACAAGTGGGTGCGAAGTGTGAAATATTTAGTGCATGCTTGTAAAAAGGGAACAAAAGAGTGTCATAAGACTTTTTTAAAGGTGATATCCTTCTGTAAAATAGTATTCTTCAAAATCAATTACATTATCATTATCCAGAATATCAAAATAATTAAGCATAATTGCAAAGCTTCTCGTAGACTCTGATTCTGTTTCAGATAATTCACTATCATATCAAATGTGGGTTCTTTGAGTTCTTTAGATTCTTCCATATGTTCAATTCTTTCCCTATCATGTTCATTTTCTTTTACAGATTGTCTACATGCTGTTGTAGGACTCCATATGTAACTCCTAAATTCTCCATTTTCATAAAATAATAAAAATCTTTCAAAGTATGTTAGATCATCAATTATTTGGATAGTTATATTACTAGTTTCTCTAGGATTAATTTGATTTATTGTTATAATTATTACTCTTTGTATGCTAAAAAAAAATAATTTAAATTCATAAATATTATCCATGCTTGTTACTCTTTCAGGATAGTAAACATCAAAGACCCGCATTCTATCACTTCCTTGATAATTAATCATTAATTTATAAATTTCTGAAGCAAGACTGAAACTATTATTATCTATTATTTTTTTATAATGATTTTGTGATTTAAAACAACAAGTATGAAATCATGAGCAGGGGGAGATTTCTAAGGATACCCTAAAAATCTAAACAAAATGGCCCATCATGCTACATAGTTAAACTTCTTTGAGCTGCTCCGTACCAGTTACTACCAATGGATAAAATACTTCTGGTATGCACCCCAATTTTAGTGCTTCTTTTACGTTCCTCCCATCTCAGGACTACTATGCTCTTCGAGAGAGCTTCATCCAAGAGATACGTCTGGAATAACTAGTAGCACTTTCATACAGGCAACCACAACCTTGCTCGTTTCCTGCTACTCGGTGTACAGTCTAACTATAGAACGTTACAAATGAGTCTTTTTGCAAGTTCCTTCAGAGAGCCTTACAAAACCCTCCCTAAGGAAATAAAATTAATTTTTCATACCTTATTTTGTATTAGAACTGGTAACAGAACTCATAGAAAGATAATCTTTTATTCCTCTCAATCTTCTTACACACCAAATTTCCTTACAAACTTATATGGAATTTCTCTCCTCCAGATATTCTGCCTTCTCCCTTACTTAGCCTACCATTTTATAGACAAAGGGATCAGCTTACAACAAGTTTACATGCGTCACTGCTTACATTATATATCCAATAATTACAACAAATATGTAACTGCTTACATCATCCTTTAATAATTGCCTTGATTACAATGTAGACTATTCTAGAAAAAGAGATTTCTCCTGGCTGACATCTTCACATGCTCCACATTTGTATTGATACTTTGTGTTCATCAAGCTACAGTAGTATCCAGCTCTCTGTTCTGTCATTGTCATTGCTCCTATGGATAGTATCTGGTACCAACTGTCAAACAGCTCATGCTTATCTTGTAGCTATTTTATTTGCTATACTATACATTATTATTTTCTCTGGATCTTGTCTGTCATAGATTCATATGTTGCTGTCTCTTAGTTTTTTGTCTTTTAGCCTGCAATACATGTTTCTGAATCCCATTGCTCTTCTTTCTTTGATTATTTTTTCAAATTTCTCAGCTTTATATGGTACAATGTTAGATGCTCCATAGATCACTTGGGTAGTCATCCCTATTTTCATAACATGTTCTGCTGAAAGCTCTTCATTTTCTTCAAGATACCCAGGAATTGCTGAATACATTCTAACATATATTTTTGATTCCTTTGTGAGGCCAAAATAACTCTTGGATGCTTTATAAATTTCTCTTGGCAAGTGGATCAATTCTTCACATTTTCTAGACGGATATATGCAATGAATAAGTCCTCTTTTGAACAATGCCATGGTTGTTCTTGGATCAGCTTCTGTTAGGATGATGACCTTGTTCATATGTTGCTGTGATATGGTTTTAATGAACTGGTTCACCTCGGTTACTTGGCATAAATCTTCAATATATAGTAAAAATAATATTTTATTTGATACTTTGGTAGGAGATTTCGGAGTAAGAAGTGTCTCCTTATATGAGGTCTTATTTGAGGATGTAACTGCGTCTTCTTTTAAGGAATGAGTAGGTTCGCCCATCCCACTCATTTTTTCGCTAGTATTGTCCATCATATTTTCTGTAGTTACATGCTGACTTACATGCTGGTAGAATAGACTTTGGAGTATGCATATTTGTAGTTGTAATTGATTAACTGCTCATTTTATTTACTCTATGGTTCCCTTAAGGCAAATTATATCATGTTCTATTTGTTGGACTCAAGTTTCTATTCTGCAACAAATGAAATAGTTAATTTCTTGATAGAAAATCAGCTAAAGTGTTATCCTTTCCTTTTATGTTTTCTATTATAAAATCATAATTTGCTGATTCCATTTGCCATCTTATCAATCTTTTATTTACCATAGTTGGGTCTATTATTTTGTTAATCCAACTCTTTTCTTGTGTATAACCTGTCCTTACTGTGAATTTTGTATGTATTATGAATAATTCAAACTTTTTTATAGCTTTTAGTATTGCTAATAGTTCCTTTTCATTTATGTGGTAATTTTGTTGGGTTTGTGTGAATGATCCACTAGTATATCTGGCTAGTCTTTCCTTCTTTTCACCTATTTCAATGAATTTTAATATTGCTCCCCAATTATTTTAGGCAAAATTTAAAAAAACGTCACAATAGTTTGGCGCTGTTTAAAAAAACGTCACAAAATTTTGACTTTTTAAAAAAACCGCACAATGTTTAACTTTCAACTCACGGAGTTATCCAACCGTTAACTGGGATAATAGTTATGTGATGTTTTTTTAAAACAAATGAGAACTTTTGTGATGTTTTTTTAAACAGAATAATAGTTCTGTGTTGTTTTTTTAAACAAAACAATAGTTTTGTGATGTTTTTTTAAACATTACGTATAACCCAGTTAGCGGTTGGATAACTCCGTGAGTTGAAAATTAAACATTGTGCGGTTTTTTTAAAAAGTCAAAGTTTTGTGACGTTTTTTTAAACAGCGCCAAACTATTGTGATGTTTTTTTAAATTTAGCCATTATTTTAACATGCATCTGTTTCTATTATCCATGAATATTCTTTAACATGTAATCTTAACTTATTTAATTCTGAAGTTTGCTATTTTAATATTTTAAGTTTTTCTTGATCCTCTGGGGTCTATTTTCATTTCTTAAACTTTTTTAGTTTTTGTTGTAACCAATTTTTTTTTGCTGATAAATTCGTTATGTATCATCTTGTTTGTTTTAGTAGTCCAATTATGGCTTGTACTTCTCTTTTTTCTTTTAGAACATTAGAAAATATTTTTATTTTTTCTGCTGTAAGTGGCTGTAGTTCTATTCTTTCATATGATAATTTTGTTCCTAAGAATTCTATCTCAGTTTTGAACAATTCTATTTTCTTATTTGATAGTATAATACCTGCATTTGTACTATTTCTATGAATTTAGTAAATACTCTTTATGTTATTCTTCATTTTCGGATCCTATTAGAATGTCATCTACATATACTAGTATGAAATTATTGCATTTTTCAAGTATCTTATCCATATATTCTTGAAATATTTCTGGACTATTTTTATATCCGAATGGTAATACATCCCATTCATAGATTTCTTGTGGTGTGCTAAATGTTGTTAACTGTTTTGAGTCTTCTGTTAGTTTTACGTGGTAAAATCCTGATTTTCAATCGTATTTTGAATATGTTTTTCTTGTTCTTACTTTGTTAAGTAGTATCTGCATATCTGGTAGTGGATATCCAAATTCCTTAGTGTTTTTATTTAATTCCTTATAATTTACTACTATTCGAGATTTACCTTTTTTTTTTCTCTAAATATTTTCTTACTATAAATGCTGGTGATGCATGTGGACTTTGTAATTTTCTTATGTAATTGTTTTCCATTAGTTTTTTTATAAGTATTTTGAATTCTTCTAAATCTGTTGGAGTGTGTCTTATAGGTTTAATTTTTATTATTTTGTTCTTATCTTTTAACTCTATGTGCTGTGGGTTTAGTTAAGTCCCATTTTGCTAAACGGTCATCTCCGCACAGATCTTCTAATTGTTTTTATAAAATTTCTTCTGTAGTTGTTCTTGGACTTGTTGTATTCTAGTTTTGTTTGGTAAATATTGATATTCACCACGTTGGGTTGAAGAAACTCTGATATGTGGCAGGTCGGTCCTAGAATAAGGTTGTGTTATTCTAATTGCTATTGCTTGGTGTTGATAAGGTGTTGTAAATATAACAGATTTATATGATATCGTTATAGGATAGTATTATTGGAAAAAGTCATTTCCTAATAGTACATCATTATTCATATCATCAAACTGGTATATTATTGGTATTTTTAGCACGTAATTTTCTATTTATATATTAACATTTTGTTGATACCTATCAAGTATGATAGTTGGTCCAGTTAATCCAGTTATTGCCTTTTTATTATATCCATCTTGTTTCCATCTTGGTAGTATATTTTCACCGCATAAGCTAGTGCTTGCTCCAGTGTCTATTAAACTATGGTAGTTTCTTGATTTGTATTATTCGTAGACAAATTCTGTTAGTATGTATAATAATTTTGTTGTTGTTCTTAATGGATTCATTTCAAGAATATTCTATTTATTATTATACTTTCATTGTTTACTGTTATTGTGATTTTTTCTTCTTGAATTGAGTAAGGTTGTACTGATATAAGGAAGTTAGTTCCTAATAACATTACATTAACATTGTGTTCTGAATCTACATGTAATGTAATAGCATTTTATTTCTACAATTTATCCTCAGTGGCAGTGTTATTTTATGTACAATTGAATATCTATTATTGTAATAGTCTAATTAGTAATATGGATTTTGTAATGGTATTAATTCTGTTGTTTTTATATTGTTTGTTTAATATGTGAATTAGTAGCTCCTGTATCTACCATGGCTACTTGTTTATTTTATTTTCTACTGTCATAATATTCTATTTCTATTTTAAATTGGTTATTATTTTGATTGTCTAATGTATTTATTATTGGTATTAATTCCAATGCTTGTTGTTTGTTTCTTATTGATAGTGATCTTTTTCCGAATATTATTTGTGATGCTTCTCCTTTTTGTAATTTCTGTTGCCTTATTAAAGTCAAATTCTATATAATTTGGTATAGTCATTTCAGGGTTTTCTCTAGCTGGTTAGTATCTTATAATTTCGCTGAATAGTGGTTCTATCTTAAAATTATCTGTATTCCTGTTTTTTACTTCATGCTTATCAGTGAAAGCATAAATATTTCTTATTGGTATACTCATAACTTTGCTTTCTCTATCATTTCTATTCCTGATAATTTGTGGTACATGGCTAAACTTTTGTCCATATTTACTTCAACCATGCTTATAGAGAAAATTAGGTTTTCTTTTAAGTTTTATCATTTGATACATTAGGTTTTCTTGTACTATTTCTATTAAGGCATCTTGTGTACTTGATATTATTCTATCATCCATTAGGTATATTTCCAGGGGTTTTCCTTAAAATAAGCTTTTATTATTATTTGTACTGCTCTTAAATATATGTGTCCTAATAATTTTTTGGTTTTCTCACTTATTTTTTCCATCCCGTCTTATTATTTTTTCAGTTATTAATGGGATAATGGTTTTTTTCTTGAGATTGTTCAATATCTTAGGTTGTTCATTATTTCTGGCTATTATGACGGTATTCTTTTTCCTTTCAATTATTGATAGTTTAAATATCTCTTTTGGGTTTATGTCTAATTTGATTGCTCTTATTTTACCGTATTTCTGTATGTCAAAGCACATTCTTTTCCTTACTTCTTCATTATTTTCTTCTCTTTCTAATTGTTCTTATATTTCTGTTATTTCTTTCATCATGTTTATTTTACATTCTTTTGTTTCACCTTCACTACTTCCACTATCTCGTTCCAGTACTATTATTTCTTCATCTTCACTAATTTCTGACTAGTCTTCCTCATATTCTATGGGTTCATAGTTTATGTTATTCATCTCTTCAATTTCTTCTACGTATTTTACATTTTTTTTCATTCTCTTAGGGCAATTTGGTGATATATGTCCTAGTTCTTCACATAAATAACAATTAAGTTTCTTTGGATTTTCCGGATATTGTCTATTTTATTCTTCTGAAGTATCTTTATAGGGTTTTTTTTATATCTCTTAAAAGTTTTGCTATATTTAGTTTATTTTTTTGGAATTTGTGTTTACATCTATTGGTATAATTATAGTTATTATTCCATCCCCAATGATTTGGTCTTGCATCTTCACAACAAATTCTTTGTTTATATGTTCTGTAGTATTGTATAATTGCTCTAGCTTTTTGGCACACTTTATCCCTATAATCTTTTACAAATTGTGTTCTATACCCTAAAGTGTCTACTTCTGGTTTACTTTCTCATCTATGTATGCACTATATATATTTATACTCCACGGATCAGGTAGTTTTAAAAAAAATGAGTCCAAGATTGGACTCATTTCTTCTTTTGTATAATAACTATATTGAAAATATTATTGGAATTCACAAGCATAGTTGTCAAAATAACACATATCACATATTTCTAAATGACTTAATCTCCACCTTGCTTCGTTCTTTTTGTATATAGTGTGTTTTTCTCCTTTATCGTAGACACTAAATTATGTTCTTATTGCTATATCGTAATTTGTAATTATTTCTTTTAGTCCTAAGGTTCGTTGTGCTGAGTTTTGTTCGTCCCCTTATTATCCATTGGTCTTGATTTTCTGATAGTATTTCTTTCTTCTTACTTAGTCCATTCCACAATTTTTCTACTGCTCCTATAAAGATTGCTTCTATAAATTTCTCAAATAAATTTCCTGAATGGTTTTGCCTGAATCCTACTATTAGTGAAGCCTTTACCGATTCCTCTATTGTCCTATCTATGTCTTTTACGTAGTTTAGATCTAGACATTCTCCATTTCTTGCTATTATTTTTTCTTAGTATTCTGCAGGTTCATATTTTGGGGTTTCTTTTTCTTTATCTTTTCCTAACTAAATATTTTTTGTGTCTTGCCATTTTCTTGGTAAGTGATAAGGTTTTTTGTTAGGTGGTGGCCTTATGATTTCGTATGTATTAATTGGATTATCCGTAGGTTTTGTTAAAATTTTGTCTTCTTCTTGATTCATTTTTACTTCATCATTTGGTAAGTCGTGATTGCTCAAAGGTTTCTTTACTTCCTCTGAATTTGGATTTGCCATTAAATCTTCTATTTCCAAAATATTTATATTAAGTTTTGTTATGGTTTCTGATATGGCTAAAAATGAGGTTAAATCGGAACCGTCCAAATCGAGCACGAATCTTGAAGCCCAGGGGTAAAATAGTGATTTCACCTATCAATGGGTCTAAAGCGGGTACGGGTTCCCCTCCTCGAAGACCCACTAACCCGCGAACGGGTCCATCTCAACTGGGTGCGGGTCTCAACCCGCAGCAAACCCGGTCCAGAAATGATAGAATTAGGGTTTCTGATTAAATCTTAATCAACGGCCCTGATTCATATCTATCCTTTCACTGGGGATTAGGGATTACATTCCTTATCTAACCACAGGGATTACATTCCTAATCTGATCCCAGCAGCGCCTATAAATACCCCCCCCACCCATTTCCATTAAGAGGTAATCAATCTTTTACCAGTTTTACGCTCTTTCTTAATCACTTCTGATTACTGACTTGAGCGTTGGAGGGTGCATCGCCGGGATCAACCCTGGTGT
This sequence comes from Hemerocallis citrina, assembly GCA_017893485.1. Classification (NCBI taxonomy): domain Eukaryota; kingdom Viridiplantae; phylum Streptophyta; class Magnoliopsida; order Asparagales; family Asphodelaceae; genus Hemerocallis; species Hemerocallis citrina. Next base: position 396,893,283 of record CM030358.1, read on the forward strand.
CTCGCACTTTTTGCAGGTGAACGGCGGGAGTCAACGGTCAGTCTCCGGCGGAACAGGCAACAGGTTTGCTATTCAAAGTTTTCTAAGAATCCACAAATATTATCTGTTTGCCCCCACACCGGATTCAGCGGCAACAGATTGGCGCCGTCTGTGGGAAACTAACGAATAGCAGCCTTCCCTCTTCCCGTTGGACAGATCTTCTCCAGCCATGCCTCCTAGGAAAGCCAGATCCAGAGGGTCCAACCGAGGACCCAACCCCGATCAGCAACAGGAAGTTCCCCCTCAACCCGCTCAACAGCAGGGGCAACTTCTTCCTCAAGCGGAGGACCCACTCCAACAGGACCTGCCTGCTCCTCAGAACCAACAACCTCCTAAGGGTCCCAACCCGCAGAAACAGCCTCTCCATCTGGACCACGTCTCCATCCACAATGCCTCTTCGGACTCTATGGCCTCCCATAATCCCCGAGCTTCCGATCTTCGCAACACCATCCTCAATCGGCAGAAGGATGAGGATCTTCGCTGCCGTCTGGATGAAAAGCGGGCCCGAGAGGGAACCTCCCGCCAACACCATCCGGATGAATGATCTCCTCACCGCCGAGAATACAGAAGGTCCCCTACCCGAACAGGGCGGAGAGAGTCCCCCGAGCATCACAGAAGAAGACCACACTCCCCTGCAGGTCGGCAACAGCCTAGGAATGATGAGGCACCCATCACCCGTGCCGAGTTCCAGCAGTTCCAAGCGACCGTCCTACAAGCTCTCAATCTCCGTCCTAACACCAATGCTCCAAAGATTCCCTCTCCTCCTCCGGTCTGAAGTCCTCACCGACGGTCCCCAACTCCTCCTCCCGCTCCTAGCAACTCCTGGCATATGCCAAGTCCTCGCCGCTCCAGGAGCTACCGTCGTCGTAGCCCCCGCCCTCCCTCGTACGAAGACGAGTCTAGAGGCTCGGCTGATTACCGTCGAAGGGATGACGCTGTCTACCGCCGTCTCCATGAAATGGAGAGGCGCTTGGGTCAGTTAGACCGAGAAGAAGAGCTCAGAGGAAAGACTCTTCGTCCTAGTAGACCTCCTTTTTCCCAAACCATAATGGATGCACCTGTACCAATCGGCTTTAAGCCCCCTCAATTTGAGACCTATTCCGGGGAGACCGACCCCGATGATCACATCGAAAGCTTCAAGACCCTCATGCTCATCCATCAAGCTTCCGATGCTCTGCTCTGCAAAACCTTCCCCGCAACTCTCAAGGGCCCAGCTCGAGAATGGTACTCTCGCCTTGCCCCTTCCTCAATATTCTCCTTCGAGCAGTTTGAGACTCTCTTCGTCACCCACTTCGTGAGTAGCCGCAGAACTGAGAAGACCAGCATCTCGCTACTCTACCTCCACCAGAAGAAGGGTGAGAAGCTGAGAGACTATGTGAAAAGGTTCTCAGCTGAAGCCAGGTCCATAGCATCCCTCGACCAGTCGGTCGCTGCAGCAGCATTTCAATCCAATGTCCTTAACTCCAGCCTCCGCTCCTCCCTCGCCAAGAAACCCCCGCAGAACTTCTCTGACCTCCTCCTCCGGAGTGAAAAGTATATTCGGGCCGAAGAAGCTGAGCACCGCCCCAACTTGGAGGGGTCTTCCTCCAGGTTTAAGAGAAAGGGTACAGAAGAGGAAGGAGCCAAGAAGCTCCAGAAGGATAATGGCGGCCAGCGCCGACCTCCCCCCAGATTCGAGAAATTTACTCCCCTTAATGCCAACGTCTCCACCATTCTTATGGAAGTTGAGAAGGAGGGGGTGATACCTCCTGCACCAAAAATAAACACCCCCTGCAAGAAGAGGGATAAAGAGAAGTGGTGCCGTTATCACCGGGACCATGGCCACGACACCAATGATTGTCGGGCCTTGAAGAATGAGATAGAAGCCCTCATCCAGAGGGTGCAGCTGACCAGATTCGTGAGAAAGGACCAAGCCGACCTTCCTCCCCCGCCTGAGGGGGCTAACAAGCATCCTGAACGCGATGAAACGCCCGACTTCGAAGAGGAGCATGTCCTCCACCTCATTCATGGGGGCCCAATGGGGGGCTCCTTGAACTCCTCTCGAAAGACGTTCATTAAGGAAGTCAATTCGGTTCGCGCCACCCCTCCTCCTAAAGGCCTCGGAGTGCCCGTCACGTTCTCAGACGAAGATCTTGAGGGTGTCCGCACCCCCCATTGTGACGCACTTGTCATCAATCTCCATATGGCAAACTTCAAAGTGGAGAGGATCCTAGTGGACAACGGCAGCTCCGTTAACATCCTATTCCTCGCCGCTTTTAAAGGCCTAAAGCTCTCCCGAGACAGACTCAAGCCCGCCGGCTACACGCTCCATGGGTTCACGGGAGTGCCAGTGACTATTGAAGGGGTGATCACCCTCGACGTAACTGCTGGCAAAACTCCTACAACCCGAACGGAGTCGATGGACTTCATGGTCGTAGATGTTCCTGCAGCTTACAACGTCATTCTGGGTCGGCCCGGCCTAGCTGCCCTTGAAGCCATCCCTTCCGCCTATCACCTCAAGATGAAGTTCCCCACCCGGGCAGGAGTAGGGGAGGTAAAAGGTAATCAGGAAACGGTCCGCAAGTGCTACATGACCTCTACCCTCGGTCCAGTCCTCTCCCTAGAAACTCTGGAAATCCCCCAAGATGCTGCCCGACCGACGTCCGAGCCGGTGGATGAATTGGAGGAAGTGCTCTTCTCTGAGCAGGATCCGACCCGAAAGTTCTTTGTTAGCAAGACCCTCCCATCCACCCTATGCTCAGACATAGTCCAGTGCATCCGAAGGAACCGAAACCTCTTTGCTTGGTCAGCTGCAGACATGCCCGGAATTTCCGAAGAGCTCTTGGTCCACCACCTCAGCGTTGCTCCAGGGTCTAAACCGGTTCAACAGAAGAGGCGCAAGTTCGCCCCCGAGCGCCAGCTAGCTATAAAAGAGGAGGTGGACAAGCTCTTGAAGGCCCGATTCATACAAGAGGTGAAATATCCCGAGTGGTTGTCGAATGTAGTAATGGTAAAGAAGTCCAATGGGACTTGGAGGATTTGTATCGACTTTACCGATCTCAACAAGGCTTGCCCCAAGGATCCCTTCCCTCTTCCGAGTATTGACACTCTGATTGACGCCACTTCGGGTCACGAACTCCTCAGCTTCATGGATGCCTTCTCAGGCTACAACCAGATCCGAATGTTCCCCCCAGATATCCCGAAGACCTCATTCGTGACCGACCAGGGCCTCTACTGCTACAGGGTTATGCCCTTCTGTTTGAAGAATGCAGGCATAACATATCAACACTAAGGAGGGAGTATATCATGTTAAAGGAGGGAGTATTTATAGAAGTATTGTGTGGTTGAGATGACTCCCACTACTCAAATAACTCCCCACTCACTCACACACACTCTCCACTCTCTCATCTCACCCATGCAGAGCTGGCCAACTCATCTAGTGCACAACACGTGCACGTGCACCCTATTTGCACACACTTCTCATTCTATTATTAATTGTTATTAAATGTATGTGTATGTGTTACATGACAAGTGTACTAGCTTTTTATATGTGTATTTAAATGTAAATTTAATCTTGGGCTTTAATTTAAAATTAATTTTTAGTGGGCTTCAAAATAGATTTTAGGCCTAATGGGTTTTATTAAAATAAATAACATAAGTGTGACAATTAAAATGAGAAGAAAAATGTGCATGACTCTTAGAAAATTTTAAGGTCTAAAATGAAAAAAAATTTACTTGCAATGCACGTATCAATACAAAATAAATTTGAGAGAACGAAAAACAGTTAAAATACAAAATATGTAGAAAAACAACGAAGATCCTGAGGGAATTCCATTTGATATTACCGGGCCACGAAGTCAGAGCATGTTCATCGATCTCCCTTGACTTGTGTTTCTTCTCATTCGATGTGTTTCATGCGGGGCTTTGCCTTCCTCTACACACATTCGTTAGAGAATTTATGAGGTGGTACGATTTGAGCCCCGTTCAGTATATGCCGAACATGTGGAGGCATGTGAACGGATTTGTATTGCATTACCTGGCATCGGCGATTGAGCCACGACTGAGTGTATTGAGGACGCTCTACAAGCTTCATCAGAAGGTGAAGGCGGAGTTAAGATTTTATTTCACTCCTCGGAAGGGCATGAAGTTAGTCAACAACCCTAATTCGATCAAGTTCTGGATGGATAAGTTCTTCATTGTTCGTAGTAGATAGTCATGGGGGATTCCCACAACTTGGAGAGAGGATGTGGCTAAGAGGGTGAAAGTTGACCCGGTTCTGAGCCCCGAAGAGGAGGTTATGGTGAGAACTCTTTTACAGCGGCCGTTTCTGAGTTGGAGAGAGATGGCTGAGAAGGCTCTCTTCAGAGGGGTCTCAGCCCGATCGAACCTAGTATGCATTTCTTTTGCATCGCATTTTATCTTCGTTGTTGTACTTGCTTCCCTTTTTAACCACTTTGTGTTGTCTATTGCAGGAGCCGCTGATATGGACTTTGACACGATCGTGGCGAGGCGAGTGAGGTTGATCTACGAAGCTCCCGAAGGAAGAGGATGGTCACGAAGCTCGCTCCTTCGGAAGCTGCGAAGGGCTCGGTGGACGCCACTCTGGGGGAGGATGTAGTATCTCTGCTTGCTTCTTCAACTTCCCCTGCTGCTGTTGGTTTCTTTTTAGCTTCGGCACTCGCGCTTGAGGCTCCCCCTCTAACTACGAATGCCAATAAGATCCTTTGTAACACCCTGAATTCCAAATACAGGTAATTCGTATCATAACCAGGATCTTTACTTCAATTTCGTACAAAATTACAAGGGAATTAAAACTTTTTTCATTACAATATTATTCTTTACAAAGTATAGCAGAAATTTAAATATAAAATACAACTTATATCATCAAAAATTTCAATCTTGCAACAACCTTTGACACCAAACCCATGCCTACGCTGCTCGCTAATCTGAGTCCTGCAAAACTTGAGGACTGCCGGCATATCAGTTGATTGCAACTGACGCAATGCTAAAATAAAGCGATTCCTTAATTTAACAATCACAAACTTGAATGCAAAACTAAGTATATCATGTTAAAGGAGGGAGTATTTATAGAAGTATTGTGTGGTTGAGATGACTCCCACTACTCAAATAACTCCCCACTCACTCACACACACTCTCCACTCTCTCATCTCTCCCATGCAGAGCTGGCCAACTCATCTAGTGCACAACACGTGCACGTGCACCCTATTTGCACACACTTCTCATTCTATTATTAATTGTTATTAAATGTATGTGTATGTGTTACATGACAAGTGTACTAGCTTTTTATATGTGTATTTAAATGTAAATTTAATCTTGGGCTTTAATTTAAAATTAATTTTTAGTGGGCTTCAAAATAGATTTTAGGCCTAATGGGTTTTATTAAAATAAATAACATAAGTGTGACAATTAAAATGAGAAGAAAAATGTGCATGACTCTTAGAAAATTTTAAGGACTAAAATGCAAAAAAATTTACTTGCAATGCACGTATCAATACAAAATAAATTTGAGAGAACGAAAAACAGTTAAAATACAAAATATGTAGAAAAACAACGTTGCAGATATTTCACGTAACGGAAAATATACATAATCGACATGTATATTGGAAGCACGTGCAATGTAAGTGAAAACACAAATATTAAAATAAATGTTTGAGTTGGCTCAAAATAGGATAAAAAAAGAATTTTGAGAAGACGAAAAATGTAAAAATAGTCGAAATACAAAATACGTATGATGTTTATATTAAAAGACATTACGGATATTACTCGTAATAGTACAAAACACATGTCCGTAACACTCCCAGGCAAAATTTTTATAACTCAATTTTGCGGGGTGTTACATAGCACCCACTACAATAGCCACCAAGGAAGAACCTCCCGCGGAAACATCATACGACACCCCCAAGGCATCTCCATCAGAACGGTTTGGGCCAGAGCGGAGGGTTCCTTCGGCATCTTCGAAGTAGGGGTATGGATCGCCGTCCTCTTGCACTTCTTAGGCTCATCGGCCCATTTGTTCCAGAGGGTCTCCTGATCGGCAATCAGATCATCAAAATCCATCCTTGCTTTCCCTGCGAGATGAAACACAAAGGGATGAAAACTCACGAACATAATGGGATGAAAACTAATAATGCAATGCAACGCAAATAACAAAAGCATCAACTAAAAGCATTCGAGGAGGTGTATGTTGATGACATGCTTGTAAAAAGCATTCAAGGAGCCGATCATGTGACTGACCTACAGGAGGCGTTCGATGTTCTGAGAAAGCACAACATGAGACTCAATCCAAACAAGTGTGCGTTCGGAGTCTCGTCAGGAAAGTTCCTCGACTTCATGGTCAGCCAACGAGGAATTGAAGCTAACCCTAAGAAAATCCAGGCCATATTAGACATGGCCCTTCCTAAGAATGTTAAGGAAGTTCAAAGGCTAACAGGACGCCTAGCCGCCATAGGGCGTTTTCTCTCAATGTCCGGGGAGAAAAGCCTCCCCTTCTTCAAGGCCTTCAGGGGGGCTAAAGGTTTCGAATGGGGTCAGTAGCAATAGGAGTCGTTCGACTAGCTTAAGGCTTACCTCGTCAACCCTCCTCTCCTGAGCAAACCCATTCCTGGTGAACCCCTTTACCTCTACCTGGCAACCTCCGACCAGACCCTCAGCGCCGTCTTAGTAAGGGAAGAAGATCGGGCTCAAAATCCCATCTACTATGTGAGCGCGGGATGCTGAGCTCCGCTACCCGAGGATAGAAAAGGTGGCTTATGCCCTGGTGATGGCCGCGAGAAAGCTTCGCCCGTATTTTCAGTCCCATTCGGTGGTCGTTCTTACCGACCAACCGCTGAAGCAAGTGCTTCACAAGCCGAAGACCTCCGGTCGTCTTATGAAGTGGTCTATCGAGCTGGGCCAGCATGATATAACTTATCAGTCTCGGACCGCGATCAAGGCTCAGGCCTTAGCAGAATTCATAGTTGAAAGTACCATCCCCGAGTTCAGCCAAGCAATGAAGGGACCACCTGTCTGGTCAGTTTATGTGGATGGATCCTCCTGCAATGAGGGAAGAGGAGCCGGGGTCATTCTGGCAGGCCCAGATGACTTCATCCTCCAATACTCCCTCCGTATCAACTTCAAGGCCTTAAACAACGAAGCAGAATACGAGGCACTCATAGTCGGCCTTGAAATGGCTCGCAATGCAGGGGCACAATGCCTTCAGATCTTTATTGACTCCCAGCTGGTTGTCAATTAGGTCCTCGGCGAGTATGAAGCACGTGACGACCGGATGGTTAAGTACCTAGCCAAGGTCAAGAGCTTCATGGCACTATTTGAAGAAGCCCTCATCCATTGATCCCCCGAGAAGAAAATGTCCAGGCCGATGCCCTCTCCAAGCTAGCCTCTTCCTCCCTCCAAGGTCTCGAGCAGACCGTCTTGATAGAGGTCCTCCTGAAGCCAAGTATAGAGGATGAAACTTCCGACTCTATGGAGTCGCTGCCTGTCCTGCTTGAAGATTACTGGATGAAACCCCTCGTCGAATTCTTAAGGGACGAGCACCTCCCCGAAGATCCTAAGGAAGCTCGAAGAGTGAGAACCCGAGCCGAGCGATACACACTGATCGGAGGCATCCTATATAAATGCTCATTCACACAGGTAGACAGCAGGCCTTACCTGAGATGCCTCTCCCCCGAGCAGGCCGACTACGCCCTACAAGAACTCCATGAGGGCATCGGCAGGGCACATTCAGGGTCCAGATACTTAGCCCGCATGGTGTTGAATTATGGATATTTCTGGCCCACTCTCCTACAGGACGCCGAACAGCACGTTCGGCAATGCAGCTCATGTCAGAAGTACTCCAATATCCGACGCCTCCCACAAGCTCCGCTCGCTTCCCTATCAAGTCCAATCCCTTTCGCAATGTGGGGGATGGATTTACTAGGGCCATTTCCGCCGGTTCCCGGTCAGTTCAAATTCTTAGTCGTGGCAATCGACTACTTCTCAAAATGGGTAGAGGCCGAGCCCTTGGCCACGAACACCGAGAACAAGGTAGTTTAGTTCTTTTGGAAGAGCGTAATCTGCCGATTCGGCGTCCCTCGGGTCCTCTTAACAGACAACGGAACCCAGTTTACTGGGGCTGCCTTCCGAGCTCTATGTGAAGACCTTGCCATCCAACACCGATTCTCCTCCGTTTCCCATCCCCAGTCGAATGGCCAAGTCGAAAATGCTAACCGACAGATCCTCTTCGGCATTAAGAAGAGGTTGGATAAATGTTCCAAAGGCTTATGGATCGATCAGCTTCCCAACGTGCTGTGGAACTACCGCACCACAAAACGGACCCCCACGGAGGAGTTTCCATTCAACCTCACCTATGGGTCCGAAGCTATGATCCCCCTAGAAGTTGGTATACCCTCTCCTCGTCTAATGGCTTATGAGGAAGAACAAAATGCCAGAGAGCTCCGAGCAAATCTGGACCTGATCGATGAGATCCGAGAAAGAGCTGCCATTCGTTAACAAAGCTACCGAAGAAGGATCGAGTTGGCATACAACAAGAGAGTCCGTCCTACCGACCTCAAAGAAGGGGACTTGGTCCTCAGAAAGTTAGGCATCTCTTTCCCCGGTCAGAAGAGCAAACTGGCTCCAAATTGGGAGGGGCCCTATAAGATCGCCAAAGTTGTTCGGCCCGGCACATACAGACTAGAAGACCTCGAAGGCAGGGAGATCCCCAGGACTTGGAATGCCGACCATCTCTTAAAATACCAACAGAGAGCACCAACGCCTCTCTAAGTAATCTGGGATGTCGAACCGTTCCTCTCCTCTTACTTGTATTTTTTCTTTTATTTCTTTCTTGTAATAACGGCTTGCAACTTTAGAAGCAGCCGACCATTAGTCATCAATAAAGAAAGCTTTTTCATATTTTACTTGTAAAATGGTTTGCATCTCCCTGCTTTTGCTCTTCACTCTAACGACGGTTCGGAGTCCAACACTTGGCTCGATTCTACTTTGCAAGTTCGCTCTTAAGCGAGCCAGAAGTAGGTCGCCATTCGGAACTGCTCCCACAACCGTTGAACAACTCTACCAATGGTTCGGAGTCCAACACTTGGCTCGATTCTACTTCGCAAGGTCGCTCTTAAGCGAGCTAGAAGTAGGTTGCCATTCGGAATTGCTCCCACAACCGTTGAACCTCTCTAACGATGGTTCGGAGTCCAACCCTTGGTTCGATTCTACTTCGCAAGTTCGCTCTTAAGCGAGCTAGAAGTAGGTCGCCATTCGGAACTGCTCCCACAACCGTTGAACAACTTTACCGATGGTTCGGAGTCCAACACTTGGTTCGATTCTACTTCGCAAGTTCGCTCTTAAGCGAGCTAGAAGTAGGTCGCCATTCGGAATTGCTCCCACAACCATTGAACAACTTTACCGATGGTTCGGAGTCCAACACTTGGCTCGATTCTACTTCGCAAGGTCGCTCTTAAGCGAGCTAGAAGTAGGTTGCCATTCGGAATTGCTCCCACAACTGTTGAACCTCTCTAACGATGGTTCGGAGTCCAACACTTAGCTCGATTCTACTTCGCAAGGTCGCTCTTAAGCGAGCTAGAAGTAGGTCGCCATTCGGAATTGCTCCCACAACCGTTGAACCTCTCTAACGATGGTTCAGAGTCCAACACTTGGTTCGATTCTACTTCGCAAGTTCGCTCTTAAGTGAGCTAGAAGTAGGTCGTGTTGTGCAATCCAGCTATCTAAATAAATAGATAAACTAGACACAAATTAAAAACCTCGCAAGTGTACGAATCGTTTATAGAAGCGTAGTGACAAGCAAGGGTCGATCCCACAGAGATTGTAGAAATTAACTTACTAACCAATAAAACAGAAATAAGAATCTTAAAGTGTTGTTCTAAAAGAAATGACAAGATGAAAACTAGATCAAGTAGTTCTGAATCACAAATATCTATTAAGTAGTTGGGCTTTGATTTCCACCTATAGTCAATAATGCTAGGTTACCTTCTACACTACTCTCATCACTCATGTTTGTTCCTTTAAGGGCATAGTATCTACTCCTTAAAGTTAATGTTTCCCTAAGCCAAAAATTAGGCATGGTATCTACTCTAACTCGTTTCTTTCCTTAAGTATTTAGCATGGTATCTACTAAGTTGCACTTAAAGAAAACATAGGAACAATGGAAACGAACAAACACCTGAAGTTCTAGAAATTGGTATCAGATCTAGATCCTTCAAGTTGATTAAACCAAGAACCCCTAAAGATTCCTGTGTTACAAGTTATGAGCATGAGATACGGGTCGTCTCTATGCTCATATAACAAATTCAGATTTATATTATGCAAACTTGATAATATCAGGTTCTGCATGGCAGTCGACTTGCTGTCACTCTCAGTCGACTGCTCTTAGAACTTCTGAACAAGTTTCATTCATATTATAAATCTATACCAATACAATTAGGTTTAATCAATAAGTAATAGAGTAGCATTGAGAAGAATATAAGCATTACATGACTACGGTTTCAATCTACCCAACTATGAAATTAGTTCCACATAGTAAGACTTTTATTGACTAACAGTTTCGAATACATGATTAAAATAAAAACTAGAAAGAGAAGAAATAAACTGATGATGTTAGGCTCGAGAAGTCGACTTGCTGTCACTCAGTCAACTGGATCGTTCCTTTCAGTGTACTTGATCTCCTTCTTTCTTCGATGCTGATAGAATAATGCTTGTTGGTTGACGATTGATGATTCAGAGATTAATTGATACTCTCAACTCCTTATTCCAGCCTTTTTATAATTTGTTTTTCCCACATCTGCAGATTTCAATTTTATCTCTTTACACCTCGAATATAGATCTGAGTCAATCTTCTCACTTGCCAATCCTGGTTCTCTAGCTTGATTAATAAAGAGTTGTTATTCGCAGACGACCTGGGTTTGGATAACTTAATCTTGCTTCGGATTTGGATGAGGATGAATCTTCAATTGTTCTTATCTTCTAACTCTGCTGAATGCCAGTCGACTGGTTTTGGAGTAAGTCGACTGTGCTGAGACATCTGTAGATTCATAATTAATCAGTCAAGTCGACTGTCTTTGGAGTAAGTCGACTGTACTGAGCAGCTTCAACCTCTCTGTCCAGTCGCCTGTTTGAAGAACCAGTCGACTTGTGCTCTGCAGTTTCTGTGTATCATCCTCAAAATCCTGAAACTGCTTCGTTTTGCTGTTTTAGGCTGTTTCCTATGGAAAAGAGAAAATAAGAGTAAAATACCACATATAGAGCATTTAAATGTCCAATTGCAGTAAGATTATTGCTCCTAAATGTGAATATTATTGGGTTCATCAGGTCGCCATTCGGAATTGCTCCCACAACCGTTGAACCACTCTAACGATAGATCGGAGTCCAAACGCTCGGCTCGACTGTGCTAACTCAGTACCCCGAACCGAGCGGACGAGGAACCGACCTCCACATATGGAGAAAAATTCCGCCGAACCGATTCCACCGTTAGATCATCTCAAAATGCGTACTAGAACGTGATGAACGGATCAGATCGTGCCACGTATCCACAAAACGACAAGATAGTGTTTTCTTGAAACTCGTGCCCACACCTCGTGATGCGTGCCACGATCGTGATCGACTGTCTAGATTGAGCCACGTGGACTGGGTCTGAAATCCGAGCTATCACACCACCGAAGTGCAAAGTTGCCTCGGTATACTCCGAGCAGAAGCTGAAGTTCTACAGCTAAGGCAAGAGTTCTACGGCTAAATCACTCGAAGAAGCTAACTATTGGTCCTTACGGTTCGGTGTCAAGAGTAAGGCAACTACAGCACAACAATGGGCAAAGCAACTTCAGTTTTATTGAAACAACTTGATAAATTTACAAAGCAAGAAGTTACAGCGAAAAAGCAACTTGATAAATTTACGAGGCATGTTATTACAACGAAGAAAACGATGCAAGTCAAAAGCTCGATACAACTTGTTCAGTGCCTCCTCGGAATAGGGACATTCCGATTCAGAGACACTCGAGGTTTTCGTCTCTTCATCTCCGAGCTTGTCTCTAGGCCGACGAACTGAGACGCCTCTTCACCACTAAGCCTAACGGTGGCTCCGACCAAGGCTCTGCTCGAGCTGACAGCTACACCGCTTTGTGCGTCGGCTGCAGTCCGACCAATGACGGGAGGACGAGTCGCAAGCTCGTAAAAGGAGATCCCTCGCTCTCTCTCCTCGCGAGTGCACGAGGTGTGCGGACATTAGTCTTCACGGGCTGAGGCTTCAGACGAGCCACCTCCTCCTCGAGCTCAACGATCCTGTCTTTCAGAGTGTCGTCCTTAACCAGTATCTTGAATTGAGGGAGTTTTGCCGAACCGGGGTACTCGGCACTATCGGATATAATGCGATGCAAGTTAGTCACCTCGATGCTCTTGTCGACCTTGACCCTCTGCAGCTGCTCGACCTTCTTTGCGAGCTCATCTCGCTCGGCCCGCACCGAGGCTAGCTCTTCCTCCTTCGTCGAGAGTTCCTCCTCGACTATTCGCAGGTGGTGCACCTCGGCCAGCAGCTCGCTGTTCTTCTTCTCTACGTTGAGCGACACTCTCCGGATCAGCTCGATCTCACCCTTGAGGCGAGCCTCGCAAGACCGCTTAAACAGTTCAGCACGATGCCGAGCTGCTGCGTTGTCTGGAGCATGAACAAGGATCTGAAAGACGAGCACATTACATTCAAAGACTAAAAGTCCGAGCCAAACACTTGAGACAAATTTGAAGAAATAATTTTATTCATAAAAGAAGGGGCGGTGGCCAGTCCGCAAAAGGCATTACTTTTTTTTTGAAAAAGAAAAAGAAACTAAAGTACAAGAGACGAGGAGATCAGGGGTCCACCTGCGTCGTCGCCTCGACCACAGGCGCCTCGTCAGACGGCCCCTCATTTCCCGTCGCCCCGGCCTGAGCAACCACCTCTTCCTTCTCTTCGCCTTCTTCCTCGTCGCCTTCCTCCTCCTCGCCTTCCCCTTCTTCACCATCTGCCGCAGCTCTGGGCTACAGCCTGTAGCCGACCCGCTGAAAGCCGGGTATGCGATCCTGGACGTGGTCGAGGGCTCTCTCGTAGAACTTCTCCATGTTTGAGGCCATGTGCTTCTTTGCCTCAGCCTCGACTTCGGCCCGGATCACCGTCGCCAAAGCGTGCTTCTCCGCCTTCACCTCTGCCAGGGCCTTCGCCAATGCCGCCAGCTCCTCGGCAGCCTTGGCGGCTTTGGCAACCTCCTCAGTAAGCCGCCCCTTTGCTCGCTCCAGGTCTGCCTCAAGGTCGGCAACCCGGACCTCCAAGCCTTCAGCTCGTCTTTGCTCTGCTTCGAGCTGCTGAACCGCCCTCACCTTGTCCGCCCTGTCCTTATCACTGGCGGCCTTCAACTCCTTCTCCTGTTTGGCGAAAGCTTGAAGGAGGTGGCCGAAGTGACAAGTGGCCTGCTGAAAGAAAAAAGAGAATAAGAACAAAGTATGAGCCGAACAACAGACTTAAAGAAATTCTCAAGAAAAAGTATGCAAAACTTACCGATACGAGCGACCGAGCGACTTCATAGGTGTCGTCGCCAACCGTCCCCGCCTTCAGCGCGGCTCGATCCTTCGGGGTCGCCAAGTGCTTGACGGCTTGCATGCACATCTGCGAGTTCCCGAGGAAGCCGTCGTGGTTCTTGACTCGCCAGTCCGGGACGAACAGTTTCTTATGCTGCTCGGTCAAGATCACCTCGGCCTGAGGGGTCAGAGGCAGAGCCTGGAGCGACAGCACCGCCAAGACGTCGAAGGCCTCACCGGCCGTGGCAGATGTAGCAGGAGCCGAGGGGTCGGCGACAACGACTACCGCTGGCGAGGGGACCTCAGCAACGGGGGGAGGAGGAGTAACTGCCGAAGCAACCTTAGGGGGCCGACCATACGAAGCAGTCGTGCTCGGCCTCTTCCTCTTCCTCCCATCGGCAACTTTGCCCCGCTCGTTCATCATCCCCAAAAATTCCATCTTCGGCGCTTCTGTTCCAAACAACAAACAAACAAGTCAGTAAAACGAGCTAAAAACTTAAAAGAAAAAAAATATATTGCAAGATGTCAGGAGCATACTCGGGTCGATCGGACTGAGGCCCGACCCGTGTAGCACCTCCTCCGTCAATTCCCTCCAGTTCAACATCGGGAGGGCCATGATCTTCGCCACAACTTCCTCCTCGGCCGCAGTCAGTACCGGGTCGGCCCTCGAAAACTTTGGCACCTCTGCTTTCCACTGAGTCGGAATCTTCAGCATCGAGGGCTCCCTCATCAAAAAGAATTTCTCCTTCCAACCTTTGATCGAGTCCGGGTTCTCTATAATCCGAACACCTTTCCTCGGCGACAAGTAGTAGCGATGCTCGGTCTTGTGCATCCGGTGAACCCTATACATACTCCGCAAGATCGTCAGGTCTGGCTCAACCTCGGCGTTGCGGCAATGCAGCAGGAAGGCGTTCACGTGGCGCCAGGTGTTCGGCATGAACTGGGTCGGCGCAAGGCAGTACCACCCGAGGACCTGTAACACGAAGGGGTGTAGAGGGAAGCGCAGTCCAGCATTCAGCGAGTCGTAGTCGAACATACACATATCCGATGACGACAGTTTGGAGTTCACTCGCATCCTAGGGCCGGGGAGAATCAGCTTGTACTCCGGAGGGATGGCGAACCCTTTTCTGATCCGGAGCAGGTCCCTCTCGGATAACACCGATGCAATCTCGTCCACTTCGGTGGTCAGAACCGGGTTGTTCTCCTCGTAGACTTCCGATTGACCTATGATCGCCTTCTTCATAAGGTTGCCCTCGTATTGCCTGACCCCAGCATGCCCGGACAGTACACAAGGGTACCGGCCCGACTCAGGGACTTGCCTCGGGGTCTCCACAATCTCCTCGACTACAGGAGATTGGGCCACTACCCTCTTCTTCTTCTTCTTCGCCTCGGCCACGGACGGCTTGGCCACCTGCTTCCCCTTTCTTCGGATCTCCATTCGCCTCCTCTCCTCGGCGCCACTACCGCCCGAGGATGAGGCCTCACTCCCCGAGTCTACCCTTGAAATCTCTAAAAAAAAGCTAAGGCAAATAAACTGACCTTGATGTGACGTGTCCTTGAAGTGACGTTCACGGTCGGAATTAGTTCGCCGGAAATTGCCTGGCCCACGCGACAGCTAACACAACCGCCTTGGAACGAAAGTCGCCGCTAGCAGAGAACGCAGAGAGTAAAAGTGAAAATTTGGAGTAAAAAGTGAGAAATGAGCTTGGGGGTGGGGGAGTGAGAACTTATAACCACAATGCGACGTTTGGGCTTCCTTGGGAATTTAAAAGCCCACTAAGAGAAGCCAAAATGCCAAAACGGAAAGCTGCGACGTTTCAAAACAAAGACTCCTCAAATCGCTTAAGTCCATGACTCGGACACCGGTGTGCCTAGCCGAGCTACCGAACAGCTCGGCTAAGCAACCGAGCTACTGAGTCGGAGGGTGGCGACGCTTCAAAGCCGGAACGCTTCAAAACGTCTAACTCCATACCTCGGCTAACAGCACCGAGCTAAGTGCCGAGTTGCCGAGCCGAGGGGACGAGGAACCGACCCTCACATATGGAGAAAAATTCTGCCGACCCTCCTCAGCCGTTGGATCTTGTCAAAAAATGTGCTCGATGTGATGGACGGCCCAGATCTTGCCACGTTCACTAAACGACAAAATAGCGTTTTTTGGGGATCCGCGCTGAGATGGACGCTCAGGATCACGCCACGTAGTTCGGTAGATTTCGACCTAAGTGCCGAGCTGCCGAGCAGAGGGGACGAGGAACCTACCCTCACATATGGAGAAAAATTCCGCCGACCTTCCTCAGCCGTTGGATCTTGTCAAAAAACGCGCTCGACGTAATGGACGGCCCAGATCTTGCCATGTTCACTAAACGACAAGATAGCATTTTTTGGGGATCCGCGCTGAGACGGACGCTCAGGATCACGCCACGTAGTTCGGCAGATTCCGAGCTAAGTGCCGAGCTGCCGAGCCGAGGGGACGAGGAACCGACCCTCGCATACGAAGAAACTATCTGCCGAGGAACGCGGATCGTCCGATCGCCCAGAAAATCGCACTCGGCGTTGATGGAGGGCCTAGATCGCGCTACGCCATAAATCGGTATTAAAAATTAGTTTTTATTTATTTAATCATTTTATTTATTTAAAAATTGCGAAAAAATTACTAAAAATTTGGGAAAATTAACTAAAAATTCTAGAAAATAATTATAAATTCGGGGGTATATTTTTGAGCCCCATGAACGAACAATTATTGCCTAGAATGTGTTGTTAAGACCCCCGAACGACCGGTTAACACATCGCAAAATTAAATAAATAATCCGAAAAAATAGATAAAAATTACCAAATATCCAGAGAAGCTCAAGAACAGCTTAGAGTACGAACAGCTTGAAAAATCACCTCACTACCTCCTTCGGAGATTCAAAACCCTCCATTTGGACCCCGATACAACTCCACTAGCCATTAAAACAGTAAAACTACTCATCAAAGGCTGATCAAACTCAGTCTTTGGGAGTGGGGGACTCGTGATATGGCTAAAAATGAGGTTAAATCGGAACCGTCCAAATCGAGCACGAATCTTGAAGCCCAGGGGTAAAACGGTAATTTTACCTATCAATGGGTCTAAAGCGGGTACGGGTTCCCCTCCTCGAAGATCCACTAACCCGCGAACGGGTCCATCTCAACTGGGTGCGGGTCTCAACCCGCAGCAAACCCGGTCCAGAAAGGATAGAATTAGGGTTTCTGATTAAATCTTAATCAACGGCCCTGATTCATATCTATCCTTTCACTGGGGATTAGGGATTACATTCCTTATCTAACCACAAGGATTACATTCCTAATCTGATCCCAGCGGTGCCTATAAATACTCCCCACCCATCTCCATTAAGAGGTAATCAATCTTTTACCAGTTTTACGCTCTTTCTTAATCACTTCTGATTACTGACTTGAGCGTCGGAGGGTGCGTCGCCGGGATCAACCCCGGTGTCTTGCACTTTTTGCAGGTGAACGGCGGGAGTCAACGGTCAGTCTCCAGCGGAACATGCAACAGGTTTGCTATTCAAAGTTTTCCAAGAATCCACAAATACTATCTGTTTGCCCCCACACCAAATTCAGCGACAACAGTTTCTAACTCCTTCATACCTGCTTCTGTTATACCTAATTCTTCTTTAGTGTTATCTGTTATATACAAGAAAGTTCTTTTATGTTATTCTTTATAATTTTTAAATCTTTTCTTATAGTTTTTACAAATTCTAGACCATTTAATATTCTTCCAACTCTTTAATGTTTATCATATAAATTTCTGAAAATTTTGATGGTTCTTTCTTTGTAATATTAACTATCCTAACTTAATTCCTATAGTTTAAAAACTTGTACGATAATAGTTGTTGGCAATACCAGCTTGCTTCTTCGTTCCTACAGTCTAATACTTTGTATGCTCTCCTTTTGTATTTCCTTAGGTAGTTTCTCAGTTATTTTACTTGTTATTAACAAATATTATGATATTTCCTTATTAGGTATATGTTTTTTTTTCCTATTAATCTTCTATCAATGTATCTAATTTTAAATTTTGAAAGATTTTTTAATTTTAGTTTCTTTATTTTCCGTGAAATATCCAATTTTTATAAGGTTAAGGGGTATTAGAGTTTGTAATTTCTAAAGTAGGGTTATATAAATTTTTTTTTTTGTAAGTTATTATATTAACATGATCAGATCAGTTGGAGGTAATATTTTGTGAAAGTTTATTGGAAAGTGGATTGGTTTGATAAATATTTATTGAAAGTGGGTTGGTCGGTAACAATCACTCGTGCTTCTTCTCCCATCCCAAAAGCCTTCCTCCATCAGCGAAAGACTGACCCTTTCCGACCTTAATTTAAATTTAAATTGCTTTGACCTTGACCGAGACAACCAATCCCTCCGTAGCACCGACACCCAGTAGCGCCACTGCTACCGGCATCTCTGCGGCCACCGCCTATACTTGCTACTCCGACATTGGCATCGTGGGATCCATCGACATGAATATTAGACCTCCTTGCCCAATCACAGCTGGGAGGTGGAGAGCTTGGCGATCTTCTCCGGCCACCTACCTCGGCAGCGTCCACCCTGTCGTTGCCCAAGTCAACTTCCTACGACACAACATTGAAAGCGCGCCATCTCTGTACACTACATCGACGGCTTTGCGTAGACGGTGGACCCTCAACGTTTCTGACATCGAGTTGCCTACGGTGAGAGCCATCAACGCCGATCCGGCGATGTGATGTGAGTCCTCCACACATCATGGAGATGGAGTGCCTCACGACACCTTATTGCCAGCCACCCGCCTTGGCAGCCCTTCCACTTGTCAAGGTCGAACCCATCTTCGATGACTTCTTATAGAGCACGTGCCCTTCCTACCACTGCCTTGACGGCTCTGCATCAATCTCATAGGGCCTGTTTTGTTGGTTGGAAAATGTTTTGCAAACTAGGAAGATTACTATAGAGAAAAAAAAAGTGAAAATGAGTTAAAAAAAGTGGTTTGTTTGAATATAATTTTAATGTAGTATAAGATAGAGAGGAGAAAAGAAATTTAATGTAGAGGGTTAGGTGAAATTATTTTATTGTATAGAATAAAAAAGTAGGAGAGAGAAATTTTTTAAATTCGCTAGAGTAGCTTTCTGCTGAGGTCGGAAGGTTTTCTGTGAAATTCTTTTGGCATTAGTGTAGTGCTACAGTATGAATCAAAATCCAACAAAATCCAACAAAATCCAAAACTTGAACAATGCTCTTTCCCTAATTTCTTTTCCTACAGTAATTTTAGGGTCAAACAAACAGGCCCTTAGCAGTCTGATGTAAAAAACTCAACGGGCCGACAATACAGAAGAGGGTTTGAAGCCAACTTATCCAAAGGGGAGGTGGAGATGGAGGGGGAGGAGTTAGGGCTACTAATAGTGGTCTCGCCCCCTCGTCCCCCTCCCACCCTCCCAAATGTAGATCACATGTGGTGGGGGGGGGGATTGGTGAAAAACCTTCTTCAACATTTCTGTATATTTATCTGTATATTTATATACAGTAAAGCATTTCTGTATATTTATATACAGTAAAGCAAACATAGAGAAATAAAACTTTGCTTGTAATTCCATTTTGCGGTTGCTCAGAAAAATGAACTCGAAAGAATCAGCAAATATTTCTACTTCTTATTCTTCATCATATTTGCTTATTGAATACAACTCTCCACATATTCATTACATATTATTGCAGTTTGTTGCGGCATCTCCACCTTAATAATTATTGCAGCAGCATTTACCAAAAGGGTTACATCTTCCTCCAAGTCTATACCCCAGACTCAGGCAATACTCAAGGCAAAAGTTGCCTTTACTGGTACCGCAGTCAGTTACACACGTCACAATTGGTTTGTCTCCACTGCCAGCATTCACTGCAACTACCAAAAAAACATTAATAGATTTAATTAGCATGAGGCTGATTCAGTTTCCTTTGTAGTCGTCTACATCAAATAATAACAACATAGACGGGAATAAACATTCGTACAGGAATGTAAAGAACTTTCAGTTGTGCTATCATGTGTGTTTGTGTATGTGCTTGGAAGCCGGACAGACAAGTCTGCTAACACAAATTAATTTAAGATAAAAGACTTCATCTCATTGTTGTAATATGCACACCTGACTATACACATTGACAAAAGTGACGGATTTAAAAGCTACTAAATCATATTTATACGAGCTGTCTTTTTTTTGAACAATTAGGTCGTTGTTTTTCTTCTTAATTAGAGAAATAACATGTGGCACCTTTCTGAGAGTCGAAACTTAGATTGTGAACAATAATATTGTTTTTTATAAAAGAAAAAAAAATCATTGAGAATCAAACCTGGGTAGCTAATTGTGATGAGGGTTCAGAAAGATTTTTCTTTATATTGATCAGAAACACAAAAATCAGATGAAATTTTGAACTCACATTAAACTCATCGATGCGATCTATAAACTAACCTGCTGTGAAAACTAGGGAGAGAAGCAGGATAGCAACTGAAAGATTGATAGCATGTATATCCCTGCTAGCCATTTCCTACCACCGGATAATTTTTAAGTTTCTCTAGCTTCTTTGATGGCTTGAAAATGTATGGGTCACTAGTATTTATAGATCTTGGTAAATATGGAAGGATATAAAATTTAGATTTGGTAAGTTATGGTTAATTTTGAGATATGCTATTTGTAATGCAAAATACACTCTAATTATCTGCCATTGTTTCAGGATTGAAATTGATAAATATTAATCACATTTTGATATTCTAAATATCACTTAGATATGCTCTCTATATAATCTAGGATACTATGCATCTCTCTTTTTAATTTAGTAAATTATTTTAAAAAAAAGAAAGTTATTGGTGCCATATGAAAGTGTTTCATGAAAATTTGGGAGTACATACTGCAATTGCACATAATTGATGCTGCAATTACTTAATTGAAATGATTTATGATGCAATAAACACTACAAACTGTAATGTCTATCGGCGTTTGTACAGAAACGCCGGGATAGATAGTGGTTTTAATTTTTTTTTAAAATTTCGTTTATTTATCTCGGCATTTATAAAAAACGCCGGTATATATTGTACCTATACCGACGTTATTAGTATAAACGCCGGGATATACTATCCACATGTTTTGGTCAATTAATAGATATGTCTATCCCGACATTTTTATAGAAAAACGTCGGGATAGGGATAAAGTATTTATTCCTTTTTTTGTTTTTTTTATAATGTTATATTTTTTAATGTTATATTATATTTTTATTTATTATTTAAATATACACAGATAGCACAAATATTTTTTTATGGAATATTATGATGAATAATGCAAATTATTCTTAAATATGAATTTGATAAAGTAAGATTATCAGTACTATATATTACTCTATGATACACATTTATCAAATCTATATTCTCTCATTTTGATTATATATTTATCATCTGATTACTAATAACGGTGTTCTAATACATGTAGGCACTGAGTACTTGAAGTTGGAGAAGAAGAAGTGGAGACGAAGACAGCAAGTGAAGACTACAACAAGTAGAAGATGTGTAGTCTGGAGAGTTGCGGTCGCTGTCCTGTGTTGCGGTCGACCGACCACCCGACCGCAACTAGGCTGCTAGGTTTCTTCGAGTTTACAGGGTTCACCAAAGAAGCGGACGGTCAACCGGTCATGTCTCAGGTGTGGGCTTTACATGTTGCGGTCGACCGACGGTCGGTCCGACAGCGGCGCTGTGTGTTTTGGGCTGACGAGTTTAAGGCCCAATAAGATGGATTTGTGTTTATCTTTTAGGGTTTACTTGGGGGCTATATATATGGTTGTAGACTTTAGGGTTGATATAACTGATTTGAAGGATTGGTGAGTCGTTATCATTGTTCAACTTCAATAGGGGATTGTGCCGAGTGTTTCAAAGGTGAGGGAGAGAGATTGAGAGTTGTAATCTCTTTTGTAATCTTTGTATTTCTTAGAGAATAAGAAATATTTAATATTATCTCTGCATATTGATTGTATTCTTTTGAGATCTTACATATATCGTGGTAGTTTGTTCTTGGTTCATCAAAGTCTTGGTAGTTTCTATTGCTTGTGGAGTGTTTCCGCTATTAGCATTACGAGTGGTGGTAGATTCTTCAACAAGTGATATTAGAGCTCTAGGTTTGAGATGGCTGATAGCAAGTCGAAGATCGAGAGGTTCGATGGGAGTGATTTCGCGATGTGGAAGATTCAGATGATAGCGTATCTTCGTCAGAAAGATCTTGGTGGTCCATTGTTTGATGAGAAGCCGATAGGTGGAGACAAGGGTGTGAACACTACAACATATATGACATTTGACAACATTCATAGAATGCTATAAAAAGTCTACTATAGCGTTTAGGAAACGCTGTTGTAAGCCCCGCTGTAGACTTTTTTAGAGCGTTTTTGAAAATTTTGTCCCATTGAGAGCATTTCGAAAACTCTGTCTTTTTTATAGCGTTTTGAAAATGCTGTCCCTTTGAGAGCATTTTGAAAACACTGTCTTTGTTAGAGCGTTTGAAAATGCTATCCCTTTCGATAGCATTTTCGAAACACCGTCGTTTGACAGCGTTATCAAAATGCCATAAGAAAGTTTAGTGTTTTGAAAACACAATTAAATATACACCATTTTAGAAATGCCGTCTTTTGAAACTGTTTTAAGAGGTTTTTTTACAGCGTTTTGAGAATGCTATATCTTTTTACCTGTATGCATAAAAAATTTCTCTTAATGAATCAAAAATTGATATATAGAAAATACCAATACTACATTGAAATATAACATTTTAAAATTCTGGCACATAGTTGAAGGACTAGTAGCAAATTAAACAAGCTGAGTCATTGTTAATAGATATTCAGCAACATTATATTCAATCACTATTTCCTGTTACAGATGTCTGACACTAAAATATCTGCTGCCTTCAGCAACATTATTCACCATACAGAGTTCATATAAAATATTTGCTGCCTTCTAAAAACTAAACTTACAAGCAAAGCATCTGCTATTGGTACTGGTATGCCTTCTTAGTCTCTTTTGTACACTTGCTTATTAGTCTCTTTTCTACCCTTCTTAGCTTTAGGAAAATACTTCCACCCATGTTTATGAACCCCGCTAATCTTAACCGGTGCATCTGCTACTGGTATGACTATAATAACTAACCAACCAAAGTATTGTACGTGAGAACAAATAGCAGGCTAGCAACAACTTAATGGGAAAAAGAAATAAATCTTTTTCTTATAAATCATACCAGAAAATAAAAGAACAAATGTCTGATTGTGGTCTAGGTGAATTAATAAAACCCACATAACCCATAAACAGTAGCTATATGTCTTGTTAATCCGAAAATATACTATGAAGTTCAAGCTAAAAATAAAACAATTTAAGAACAAAAATTGCATGACTGTGATTTACCATACCAAACAAGACAAGACAGCCATATGGTGGTAGAGTCATAGCATAAAAATCTTTTAAAATAGAATGAACTGAAAGGTGCAGCCTTGACTTCATGAGAAATCTAATTATGACTTCAAATGATCTTAAGTGCAACAAGAGAAGTGATAGCAGAAAAGACTCTGAGGCTTACTCATTTTATGAATTAAACATGTGTAAACTTGGACAAAAGTAATAGTATTTTGATGCCAAAATTAGCGTTCTGTTATAGATATCGATCCCATAGTTTATTTTAATAATTTGTTCTGTGGGGACTTTACTTTCTTACATTGCCTCTAATATCTGGGTGATTATTCTTTAATTATGGCCATCATTGCATCCTACATCCTTAACTGATAAGTCTCAGCTTCTCTAGACCCAAATGTACTCAAATGTACTCAAACTGGAGTTAGTTGATTAAGATTGAAAAAGTTTTGCATCTTTCAAATGTACTCAAACTTTCATTCTTGTCAATTGATAATTAAAAAACAATAAATAGTAATGTTAGATCTATTTATCACCAATAAAACAACCCTTAATCGATGAAGTCATCAACATCCTTAATGCATAATCCCGGTTTGAGTAACGTACCTAGTTAGCATCCAACATGTAACCCCTGTTTTTCCAAAATTGTATTTTTCGTGTATTTTCTGTATTAAAAATTTTTGTAAATTATTTTTCCGCTCTTGTTCTTTTTGTTAAAATTTGTTTTTGGATCTGATATGGCTAAAAATAGGATTAAATCGGGACCGTTCACATCGGACACGAATCTTAAAGCTCAGGGGTAAAACTGTAATTTCGCCTACAAACGGTTCTGAAGTGGGAGCTGGGTCTTTATTCAAAGCCCAATAACTCATGAACGGATCCACGTCAACTGGGTACGGGTTCCAACCCGCTGCATGCCCGGTCCAGCAAGATACAATCAAGGTCCCTGATTAGATCTGAATCAACGGCCATGATTCACATCTATCTTTTCACTGGGGATTAGGGATTAAATTCCTTAACTGATTACAAGGAATATTCCTTATCTAATCACGGGGATTACATTCCTAAAACCAGTCCCTAAGACGCCTATAAATACCCCCCATCCATCCCCATTGCGAGGTAATCAGTATTTTCTCAATTTACGCTCTTTCTTAATCATTTCTGATTACTGACTTGAGCGTCGGAGGGTGCGTCGCCGGGATCCCCCCCGGTGTCTCGCACTTTTTGCAGGTTAACGGTGGGAGTCAACGATCAGTCAACGACGGGTCAGGTTTGGTTTCGCTATTCAGGTTTTTCCTCGAACCCACAAATTCATCTGTTTGCCCCCACACCGAATTTAGCGGCAACAGATTGGCGCCGTCTGTGGGAAAACCATACGAATAGCCTCTGCCTCTTCCTCGTCGACTAGTTCTTCTCCAGCCATGCCTCCCAGAAAAGTCAGATCTAGAGGGTCCAACCGCGGGCCCAACCCCGCCGATCAGCAAGAGGTAGTCCCCGTCCAATCTGCTCCGCGGCAGGGACAACCCCCGCCTCAGGTGGAGGACCCTCTTCAACAAGATCAGCCTCCTCTTCAGAATCAGGAACCCCCCAAGCGTCCCACCGGTCCTCAGAATGCCGGTGCGGGGGGCTCCCGCATGAAGCAACCTCTCCATCAAGACCGCGTCTCCATACACAAAGCCTCTACGGATTCCATGGCCTCTCACAATCCACAAAACCGGCAGAAGGTGGAGGACTTACGCCACCGTCTAGACGAGAAGCGGGCCCGAGAGGGAGCCTCCCGCCAGCGACGTCTGGGTGAGCGATCCCCTCACCGCCGAGACTACAGAAGATCCCCTGCCCGAAGGGGAAGGAGGGAGTCCCCCGAGCATTACAGAAGGAGGAACTCCCCCGCAGATCGGCAACGGCCCAGGAATAATGAGGCACCAATCACCCGTGCCGAGTTCCAGCAGTTCCAAGCAATGGTACAACAGGCACTCAACCTCCGTCAAAACCCTAATGAGCCGAAGGCCCCGTCCCCTCCTCCAGTCCGAAGCCCTCGCCGACGGTCCCCATCTCATCGTCCTGCTCCTACCAACTCCCGGCGTACCCCAAGTCCTCGTTGCTCCCGAAGTTACCATCGCCGTAGCCCTCTCTCTCCCTCCTACGAAGACGAGTCTAGAGGCTCGGCTGATTACCGTCGGAGGGACGACGCCATGTATCGCCGTCTTCATGAGGTAGAGAGGTGCCTGGGTCAGATAAACCGAGAAGAAGAGCTCAGGGGGAGAACTCTTCGTCCTAGCAGACCTCCTTTCTCCCGAACCATAGTGGATGCACCTGTGCCGTTCGGGTTCAAACCTCCCCAGTTCGAGATTTACATCGGAGAAACTGACCCCGTTGATCACATAGAGAGTTTTAAGACTCTGATGCTCCTCCATCAAGCTTCCGATGCCCTCCTCTGCAAGACCTTCCCCGCAACACTGAAGGGCCCAGCTCGAGAATGGTACTCCCGCCTCGCACCATCTTCCATATTCTCCTTCGAGCAGTTCGAAACACTCTTCATCACCCACTTCGTGAGTAGTCGCCGAACTGAAAAGACCAGCATTTTGCTACTCTACCTTAACCAAAAGAAGGGGGAGAAATTGAGGGACTACGTGAAGAGGTTCACAGCTGAAGCCAGATCCATTGCATCCCTCGACCAGTCCGTCGCTACCGCAGCATTCCAATCCAATGTCTTCAATTCCAGCCTCCGTTCCTCTCTTGCTAAGAAGCCCCCACAAAACTTCGCCGACCTCCTTCTCAGGTGTGAAAAGTACATACGGGCCGAAGAAGCCGAGAATTTCCCGGGCTTTGAGGAGACATCTTCCGGGAACAAACGGAAGAGCACGAGCGAAGAGGGATCCCAAAAATCTCAGAAGGACAACAATGGGCAGCGTCGCCCGACTCCTCGGTTTGAAAAGTTCACCCCCCTCGTTGCCAACATATCAGAAGTTCTTATGGAAGTGGACAAGGAAGGGCTACTCCGCGCTCCCCCTAGAATGAACACACCTGGAAAGAAGAGGAACAAAGATAAGTGGTGCCGCTTTCACAGGGACCACGGCCACGACACGGATGATTGTCGAGCTCTCAAGGAGGAGATCGAAGAACTCATACAGCGGGGACACCTGACCAAGTTCATCCAAAACGATGGAGCCGAGCTTCTCCCCTGAGGAGCCAACAAATGAACGGAAAGGCCCGCTGAGCTTCAAGACTCAGAACCTCCCAACTCTCGAGAGGTCTTCACCTTATCATAGAAGTAGGATCTTGATTTTCAATAAGGCCGATGCTTGTAACTCGGCCAACAGTATGTAATAATGGCTCGCCTTATTGAAGCAGCCACTTAGTTTATTTCAATAAAACTTTATATTTTTTCATTGGAAATTGTTGCTCTTGCTTCATCTCAATCTCTCCGAGTCACGACTCGCAAAAAGGCGAGTTCGGAGTCCAGCTTCTTCTACATGGCTGCTCCCGCAACTTACTAAGCTCTAACAACGAGGTCGGAGTCCAACACTTGGCTCGATTCCGCTTCAAATTACTCGCTCATAAGCGGGTAAAAAGTGGTTCGCCATTCGGAATTGCTCCTACACCTCGTTAACCCCTCTAACGATGGTTCCGGAGTCCAACACTTGGTTCGATTCTGCTTCGAATAACTTGCTCTTAAGCGGGTTAGAAGTGGTTCGCCATTCGGAACTGCTCCCACAACCGTTGAATGGTACGGAGTCCAACACTTGGTTCGACTCTACTCCGCAAGTTCGCTCCTAAGCGAGCTAGGGGTAGTTCGCCATTCGGAATTGCTCCCACGCCCTTAATCTTACGATGGTTCCGGAGTCCAACACTTGGTTCGATTCTACTTCGCAAGTTCGCTTCCAAGCGATCTAGAGGTAGTTCGCCATTCGGAATTGCTCCCACAGCCGTTGAATGGTACGGAGTCCAACACTTGGTTCGACTCTACTCCGCAAGTTCGCTCCTAAGCGAGCTAGGGGTAGTTCGCCATTCGAAATTGCTCCCACGCCCCTTAAACTGACAATGGTTCCGGAGTCCAACACTTGGCTCGATTCTACTTCGCAAGTTCGCTCCCAAGCGAGCTAGAAGTAGCTCGCCATTCGGAACTACTCCCACAGCCGTTGAATGGTTCGGAGTCCAACACTTGGTTCGACTCTACTCCGCAAGTTCGCTCCTAAGCGAGCTAGGGGTAGTTCGCCATTCGGAATTGCTCCCACAACCGTTGATTCCCTCACTTAAATAACGAGTCCGGAGCCCACAACTTTCTCCTAGGGTTGTTCCTCAAACTCGTCTCACAAACGGCTCTCTCCCAGAGTCAAGCTCTTCGCTCCGCTTGCCTCCAAAAGCGGACCTCTTCTCAGCGAGTTCGGAGCTCACCACTCTCTCCTAGAGTTGCTCCTTACACGTCTCACAAATGGCTCTCTCCCAGAGTCGAGCTCTTCACTCCGCTTGCCTCCCAGACGGACCTCTCCCCGAACAGGATGGGTCTTCCCACGGCTCTTACAAGGGTCTTCCTGGCACGAGGGTTTTCCCAGCACAGCTTCTCCGCCCCTAGGAGTGGAACTCCTCTTCCAGAATCCCCACGACCAAAACACTCCTCAACCTCATGTGTACAAGGACATTCTCCGGCTATTTTCACCATGAAGGACGGTGAATCTTCATCTCACTCCTGAAGGGAAGTTGTAGGTCTTCGGATTAGCTTCGAAACAAGGGGTCGCACGGCCCGAGCCGACCTCCGTAGCACCGGGAACATCAAGAAGAACTCTGCAGGCAAAATCTGGGGTCCGGCACCCGCTGCCGAGCGTTCTCGCCACCGACCGTATTACGGGCTTGAGTTCGGCAGCCAAGATCTCCAAAAAATTCCTAAGTCTCAAGCCTCGGCACATTCGAGTTCGGCACCAGCTGCCGAGCGTTCTCGCCACCGACCGTATTACGGGCTTGAGTTCGGCAGCCAAGATCTCCAAAAAATTTCTAAGTCTCAAGCCTCGGCACATTCGAGTTCGGCACAGCTGCCGAGCGTTCTCGCCACCGACCGTATTACGGGCTTGAGTTCGGCAGCCAAGATCTCCAAAAAATTCCTAAGTCTCAAGCCTCGGCACATTCGAGTTCGGCACCAACTGCCGAGCGTTCTCGCCACCGACCGTATTACGGGCTTGAGTTCGGCAGCCAAGATCTCCAAAAAATTCCTAAGTCTCAAGCCTCGGCACATTCGAGTTCGGCACCAGCTGCCGAGCGTTCTCGCCACCGACCGTATTACGGGCTTGAGTTCGGCAGTCAAGATCCCCAAAAAATTTCTAAGTCTCAAGCCTCGGCACAGTTGAGTTCGGCACCAGCTGCGGAGCATTCTTGACAATGAGTTCGGAGCTCGCAACTTTCTCCTAGGGTTCCTCCTCACACTCGTCTCCCGAATGGCTCTCTACCAGAATCAAGCCCTTCGCTCCGCTCGCCTCCGAAGCGGACCTCTTCTCAATAAGTTCGGAGCTCGCAACCCTCTCTTAGAGTTCCTCCTCACACTCGTCCCACAAATGGCTCTCTTTTAGAGCCAAGCTCTTCGCTCTGCTCACAGGACGGGTCTTCCTAGCACAAGGGTCTTCCTAGCGCAGCTTCTCCATCCCTAGGAGTGGAGCTCCTCCTCCAAAAGCCCGAACTCCTCTTCCTCACGCCGCTGAGCACTGTCGAGCTCACCACCTCCGTCGAGCTTGAGCTACTCTCGACGAACCCATGAGCTCCGAACCACAGCCGCCGAGCTCCACTCCCCAAAGCTCCGTCGAGCTCTTCTCCCTCGCCGAGCTCGCCCAACCTCGCTGGCCTCCACGCTCGAGCGCGTCACCTTCGAGCGCCCCGAAGAGGCTAGCGACGCTCCACGATCGTCGAGCTCCGCTCGCCGCTCAGGTTGCTCGAATGATGGGGACTAGCTCGGAGAAGGGATCGAAATGAGGCGAGTTCGAGGGGCGAGGCGAGGTTCGACGAAGAAGACGAACGAAGGAGAAGAAGAAACAGACCTGGCGCGAAAAAAAAAAAGAAAAGAAAAAAAAAAAAGAAGTTGAAGGAGGGAGAAAGTCAACGTTGACTTCGCCACGTGTCGTCCACGTAGACTTCGGCCACTTTTTGCCGAGCACTCATGAACCACCGACCATGTTACACCAAAAAAATGTTCTTCTCTTTCTCCTCCCGATGCGCGCTCGCTTGATCGTGATCAACGCACACGATCGCGCCACGTGTCCAGGTATTATTTAATTTATTTAATTATTTAATTGTTTTTTTATTTAAAAAATCCGAAAAAATATTTAAAAAATCGGAAAAAATTAAATAAAAATTCTAAAAATAATTATAAATTCAGAAAAATTATTTTAAATTCTGAAAAATATAATTATTTAATTAGAATAATTATTTAATATTTTTGATAATTAATTATTTAATTCGGAAAATGAATAAAAAATTCAAAAAAATGAGAAAAAATTCAGAAAAATCTGGAAAAATCACCAAAAATCCAGAAAATTCTGAGGATATTTTTGGGTATTTTACAAGCCCAGAATAACACCGTTACACCCCCGAATAAGATCCGAACTCCCTTAAGAACACCGATAAAATCCCGTACGCCATTAGAACAGTAAACTACTCCTCAAAGGCTGATCAAACTCAGTCTTTAGGAGTGGGGGGCTCGTGATATGGCTAAAAATAGGATTAAATCGGGACCGTTCACATCGGACACGAATCTTAAAGCTCAGGGGTAAAACGGTAATTTCGCCTACAAACGGTTCTGAAGTGGGAGCTGAGTCTTTATTCAAAGCCCAATAACTCATGAACGGATCCACGTCAACTGGGTACGGGTTCCAACCCGCTGCATGCCCGGTCCAGCAAGATACAATCAAGGTCCCTGATTAGATCTGAATCAACGGCCATGATTCACATCTATCTTTTCACTGGGGATTAGGGATTAAATTCCTTAACTGATTACGAGGAATATTCCTTATCTAATCACGGGGATTACATTCCTAAAACCAGTCCCTAAGACGCCTATAAATACCCCCCATCCATCCCCATTGCGAGGTAATCAGTATTTTCTCAATTTACGCTCTTTCTTAATCATTTCTGATTACTGACTTGAGCGTCGGAGGGTGCGTCGCCGGGATCCCCCCCGGTGTCTCGCACTTTTTGCAGGTTAACGGCGGGAGTCAACGATCAGTCAACGACGGGTCAGGTTTGGTTTCGCTATTCAGGTTTTTCCTCGAACCCACAAATTCATCTGTTTGCCCCCACACCGAATTTAGCGGCAACAGGATCTTCTATTAAAATCTATTTGTAATCAAAAGTTTTATTTGTAGCTATTTTTCCAATGATTTTTATACAAACCCTATTAGTATTATTGTTACTACAGTTATTTTTACTTTTATTATTATTATTATGATTATTGTTATTATTTTTATTATTATAACTTTGATTGTTTATTTAAAATCTAGTTCTATTGATAATTGTATTTGTGGTTATTTCAAATAATTTCCATATTGTTGTACAATAATTTTTTTTTTGGTTATATAACCCCACATTTTATTGGTTAATTAATTTTCTATTAGTTTTAAAACCATATTTTCCTTATTGGATTTTTATATAAACCCAAACCCAAATACCCATTATATTAAGAAACCATTATTTAATTATCTATCCTAAACCCACTTCAGATCCTACTTATCAACCATGACCTAAGTAATCCCCCAGAATCTATTCAAGCCACCATATACCCATTTAATTAACCACCTATTATAAACTCATCCACTACTTTCCTAATATATAATGAGTAATGCTTCAGCCACTACCAATTTCACTACCATTCTCTTCACTATCTTAGGTGGCATACTCTTATTGGAGAGTTCCCCCACATACTCTATCTTTCCCTACCTATTGGAGTGTGCCACCTAAGGTAGTGAAGAGAAATGTAGTAAAATTGGTAGTGGATGTAGCATTACCCATATATAATTCCCTTCCCATTAATTTCCTATCCCTACCTTAAATGCTTATCTGATTACCTACCGAATACCCCCCCTCCCCCCCCTCCCCACTCAACTACTCCTGATTTACACCCTCACTACCAAAATCAAATATATACCCATCCCAAGACCCGTAGCTGCACTACCCACACCCGGTTTTGTGTGATGTGCCGCCTCCCTTCAATCGAACCCTAATCCCTCACATATATAATTACTACCTTTTCACCCCATGCAGCCATATGCTCCTTCTAGCCGCCACCAAAAAAAAAAGAAGAAAATTTTCCCTCTGTTCTCCCACTCTTCCTCGTACTCTTGGGATTGAGTGTGTGTGCGTAGTTATTCGTTCATGGGTTGTGTATTGGATCTCGGGTGTTTGTGGTGTGTTTTCGTTGGTTCGTGTTGCGGGACGTTCTTGCTCCCGGGGTTTTTTCCATTCGTTTTTGGAGTATTTGGTTCGTAGTCATGTTCGTGGGTTGTGCTTGCTTTGGTTCGTTGACTCGTTCGTTCGCGTTCATTGTCCGGAATCCGTTCCCGTTATTCTTTGTAATCCCTGTTTTCATTTTTCGTATTTTTGGTGTATTTTTTTCTTTTCTTGTGTATTTGTACCCTCTCTCCTGTATTTTTTTTTCTGAACTGTATATTGAGTTGTTTCAATATATTTTTATTTTCTTTTCTCATTGTTGATTTTTGCGAATTATTTCCAATTTCTTGGTTGTTCTTGTTCATAGTTGTTGTTTCGCTCTTTATTGTTGTCTCGTTCTCTTTATTTGTATTTTTGGGTGCTCTTAGTGATTTGGTGTTCTACCCCATTCCTAATCCTATTATTTTTTATCCCTAATTGATTACCAAAGCCATATTACCCAAATCCTAGTTTGAATCCTATTCAATTTTATCTCCATTTGTCTTATGGGGTCAATCCTATTCCTACTCTTATTATACCCAATTACCCAATAACCTTAATCACCTCTATATATATATATAATTGTCTTTCTTCCCCTCAAACCCTAACCCTAACTCCTACACACAACTCGGCCTCCCTCTCTCTCCCTCTCCTCATTTGCTTGCGCCGCACCCAGCCGACCCCGCACCTAGCCCCAGGCTTCCACCTCTACTCCCGGCCTGTGCACCATCCCGACCCTACCTCCGGCCTGCATCCATCCCGGCAACACCCCATTGCCGAGCCCATCTCCACCTCTTTCCGTCTCTTCGTCTCTCCCCTTGGCTGTCGGCGTCGACGAGCAGCAGCAGCGCCAGCAACTTGGCCAGTGCCGCACCGCCCGTGCCCTCCCGTTCTCTCTCTTTGTTGGTGGTTGCATGTGCACGTAAGTTGCACGTGAGTTGTGGTTCGAGGATCTCGTTGCGTGGATTCGTTGATTCGTGGATATTCGTTCGTAGGTTTTGCTCGTTACTCTTGGTTCTCATTGTTCTTCATCCAGATTTAAGACAAGTAACTTGTACTTCAATTCATTTGTTTGATACAAGTTAAAAATACCACCTATAGTGTAGTTGGGTCTAGAGACGACTCTTGTTTGTGATATGTTTGATGGATTTTGTCTCTAATGTGAAAATTTGACCATAGATGACTCACGACATAATATTGACATAAATTAACTTAGGTTTTATCCGTTCTTGATTTTGATCATGTATGTGAGATCTTTTGTGAGAATTCGTATTTTGGTTGAGACCCATGTGATATACTTGGTGTGGACATGCTAGATACCCTAATTTATAATGTTTGTACACTTGGTAGACCCGATTTCATGTTTGGTTGTGTTTTGAACAAGTTTGTATGATATATGTTGAGTTACTGTTAAAGAAAAAAATCTGTATTTTGTCGCTAATCTGTTTTGTTTACTGTTTTGGACTATCTTGAAGTCAGTATCTTAATTTCGGTATGAAACATGATTTTTATATAATTTCGTCTATTTTCAAACCCCTCTGACCTTGCTTGATTTTGTTTTCGTATGACTGAGTTATTACTGTTTTACTACAGAGGTGTCAATCTTTTCCAGATTCTGTTTTTCGATAATTTTGATGACAAATCATTTTAAAGAACTATTCTCCATGTATTATTTTGATCCAAAACTTTGGTCAGTATTTCTTTATCAAGTTAGGGATTACCCAGAATTTTGGTAAATTTTATTGATGAGTTTTATATGTTGTTTCGTGCTCGTTTATGAAAACTATACATGCTGTATTTTGGCTACTGTTCTGTAAAGAACCCTATTTTCACTATGATTCCTTTTACTGTATGAAAAATGTTTGTGAAATATGAAAGTTAATATATTTTATCTATTTTCATCTCCCTTTGGCAGATTCGGATTTCGTTTCATGGCTGGCGAGATACCTCAGTTTTCGTACAGTAGTGTTGGGAATTCCAGATTTGTCAAAGTGTCGTTTCTTGATGTTTTCTTATTTTTGATGACTAAACTAATTTTCATGGAATATTATGAAACTTTTCATTTTGATTCTAGACATATAGGGGAATATTTTCCTGAATTTATTTGAGAATTTTTGATGCGGTTTTCCTGACTGAGAATTCGTTTTCCTAATTTCTGACTGAACATGTTTTCTGGATTCAACCCTGTTTTGAGTTATGATGTTGTGAATTACTATATGACTTATTTATATTCTCTGAATTCGTGTGGAAGTCTATTTTCCAGATCCTTTGATGGATCCAGATTTGGATGTTTGTAGTAGCGGGAATCACTATTTTAGTACAACACTGTCTTGCTGTCCTGAATTTGAAAGCTAGTTATTTTACCCTGTTATGTGTTATCTTGTACCTGTACTTATTGATCTTGCACCCTGAACCTGATACATGTTTACATTCTTTTATCCTTGCTTTGTTTTGCGACACATATATGCATGCCTGATTATAATAATAAATGACCAAGCCGGGGTTAAGAAAAAGACCTGGTAGTGAAAAATATAGAAATGTGTACTTAAGAAAAAGACCTGTACCCTGCCTGCATGTTACGAGTTCATGACTACATGATTCATGATCCTGTTACCTGTACCTGACTGCATGCTTCCCTATAGGAAGGTGTACTCGGAAGAGAACCACTAGGTTCTATGAAACCTATTCCTGTTTCCTGTTATCCTGTACCTGAGTACACTGCCCTATGGACTCCACTACGAAATCTAAAGCGAAATGTTTGTTGTAGCAACTATGTGTTATGTTTTTGGGGCGCATGAAGTGCTACTTAGATAGTAATATAACAAGACTTGACATGACATAATCTGATTTCCTGTACCTGTTTACCTGTATACGTGTTACCTGATACATGTTACATGATTACCTGTTTACCTGTATACCTATTACCTGATACCTATTGCATGTTTACCTGTTTACTTGACACTTGATACATGTTACCTATACCTGTTAGTATACCATGCTACTTGTTTCTATTTTTCTGATTCATGCTAGATATTATAATTTTGTTGACACACTTATACCATGCTAGGCCTGTTACTTAGAATTTCCTATCCTCTGTACTTGTATCCAACATTATAAGTGGCCCGTAACTTGCAATTAACGGGTACTTATTTTCTTTTTCCTTCTCCTGCAAATTTACTAATTGCAGATCAGGATTGTTGACTGCTAGATGGTATTGGCGAGATGATGTACTAGTGCTGGATTTTCTACTTATTATTATTATTATCTGTTGCTTGAACTTGAATAAAAATGTACTTGATGACTTGGCTATTTATTTGTAATTGGGCGATGTGACCCAGGATATTTAACTTGTTCAGAATTTGATTATTTGAGATTATTATATTTGGTTTCAAGTAATTTCTGTTGGTATCTTGTTTCAATTATGCATGTCTGGTTCTATCTTTTACTTCCGACTCTGATTATTCCTGTGTCATGTTGTAAAGATTCTTGAACAGCTTATGGATGATAAAAATCATTCGCTGGGCTTTTATTGCATATACGTATTCCGTATTCTTTTTGGAAAGCAGGGCGTGACATTCTTATTGTTCTTCGTTTCGTCTCAGTTAAGGCAAGTAACTTATACTCAAATTCCTTTGTATGATACAAGTCAAAAATACCGCTTGTAGTGTAGTTGGATTCTAGAGATAATTCGTGTGTGAAACCCCTTGTTGATATTGTCTCTATAGTGTTTTGATCATAGTTGACTCACGATACAAAATTTGACATGAAACAACCCTAGGTTTTGCCCGTTCTTGATATGAGGTCTATGTGAAACAATTATGAGAACTCGTGTGCCTGTGAGATCCATGTGAGATACTTGTTGTGGACATGTTGTATACCTTATTTCATATTATTTGGACACTTAGGAGACTCGATTTCATGTTTGGTTGTGTTTGGATCAAGTTTCGTTGGATCTATGTTGATTTTGGTTTTTGAGAAAATTCTGTATTTTGCCGATAATCTGTCTTGATCGGTAATTTAGACCATATTAAGGTCAGTATCTTAATTTCAGTATAAAACATGATTTGTAGAGAAATTCGTCTGCTTTCCAAGCCCTCTGACCTTGCTCGATTTTGTTTTCGTATGTGTGAGATATGACTGTTTTACTACAGAGGTGTATGTCAAATTCCAGATTTCGTTTCTTGTTGATTTTGATAACTAAATCATTTTGATACTTGTGCTACATATATTATCCAAAACTTTGGTCAGTATTTCTTTATCTAATTAGGAATTATCCAGAATTTTGGTGGATTTTATTGATGAGTTTATATGCCGTTTCATGCTTGTTTATAAAAGTTATACTTGCTGTATTTTGCTCGCTGTTCTGTAAAGAATCGTATTTTCACCCTATTTCCTTCTACTGTATGGAAAATATTTATGAAATATGGAAGTTAGATTACTTTGTCTATTTTCATCTCCCTTTGGCGGATTTGGATTTCGTTTCACGGTTGGCGAGATATTATAGTTTTCGTTTAGCAGTGTTGGGAATTCCAGATTTGCCAAACTGTCGTTTCTTGATATTTTCTGATTTTTGATGACTGATCTAATTTTACTGAAAAATTATGAAAGTTTATATTCTGATACTAGACATATAGGGGAATACCCCAGTTTTTTTTTGGATTTATTTGAGGTGTTTTCATGCTGTTTTCCTGCTCTTGAATTCGATTTTCTGATTTCTGGCTGAACCTATTTTTCTGGATTCAAATCAGTTTTGAGTTATGTTTTTGTGAAATACTATATGACTTATTTATATTCACTGGATTCGGTTGGGAGTCTATTTTCTGGACGTTTCAACGGATTCAGATTTGCATGTTTGTAACACTGGGAATCACTGTTTTACTACAGTATGGTCTTGCTGTCTTGAACTAGAGATTTGGCTATTTTTATCCTTTATGAGTTATCTTGTACCCATACATGTTTATCTTGCAACTTGAACTTATCACATGATCATGCCATGTTATTATTGAGATGTTTTGCATTCATACATACTTGTTTGACATTAATAATAAAATAACCAAGCCGGGGTTAAGGGAAAGATCTAATAGTGGATAATTCAGAAACGTGTACTCGGAAGGGGGCCCGTGTTTTCTATTTTGATTCATCTTGATACATAAACCTATTGCTGCATGGACCTGTTGGTTCATGTACCTGTTACCTGTTGCTGCATGGACCTGTTGGTTCATGTACCTGTATCCTGTTGCTGCACGTACCTGTTGGTCGTGTACCTGTTGCTTCATGAACCTGATGCTACATGAATCGGATGATTCATGTACCTATTGCTTCATGAACCTATTTCTGTTCTGATCACTGAGTATACTGACCTCTATGGTCCACTATGAAATTTAAAGCGAAACTGTTTGTTGTAGCAACCATGTGTTATAATATGAGGCGCATGAAGTGCTACCTAGATAGTAATAACTATAAGATTTGATACATGATACTTGAACATGACACTTGATGCATGATTACATGATACTTGATACTTGATGCTTGTTTACATGATCCTTGTTCATCTGACTCTTGATATATGCTACATGATACTTGTTTACCTTACCATGCTAGTTGTTTATTTTGACATCATGCTCATTCCATGCTATTAGTTAGTTTTTCCCATGTACTTGTATCCTGCATTATAAGCGGCCCGTAACTTGCAATTGACGGATACTTATTTTCTCTTTTCCTCTTCCCTGCATTTGTTAAATTGCAGATTTTGGAGAACAAGTTCCAGATGGTATTGGTGGCATGAAGTATTAGTGTTGGATTTTATTATTATTATTTCTTGTAGCTTGCTTGAACAATTTTGTATTCTTGTACTTGGATTTGTATTTGTATTTGGGCAATGTGACCCAGGATATTTGTGTTATTCAGATCATGACTATTTGAGATTTATATATTTAGTTTCAAGTATTTTTGTTGGTATTTTGGTTCATATGTGCATGTTGGTTGATTCTTTTGCTTCCGACTCTGATGATTCTTGTGAAAATGTTGTAAAGATTCTTGAACAGCTTATGGATGATGAAAATCATTCACTAGACTTTTGTCGCGTATCCGTATTCCGTATTCTTTTTGGGAAGCGGGGCGTGACACAACATCTTGATGTGGTCGGTCGGCCAGGCAATTGCAAGTCATGTAACACCCCACGAAATAGTAAATAACTATTTGCATTGTAATTCGTGCACGTTTGAGAATTGCACGTGATTATTTATTTTTCATAATTATTATCCTTAATTGAGGAATTTTCAAATATATTATATATTCTGAACCCGATTAGGTATTCGGGATATCTTCTCAATTAAATTGTGTGTATTGTCCCAATTGTTTTAATGAAACAATCTTTTGAGAAAATAATCTTTTGATCAAGTATATTCTTATGTTTTACAAATAAATATTTTTTTATTTGTATATATATATATATATATATATATATATATATATATATATATATATATATATATATATATATATATATAAAAATATATATACATATACATGTAAAAATACATACAAGTATCCATACATATACATTCATATATATATATATATATATATATATATATATATATATATATATATATATATATATATATATATTTGTATGTATACATATTTAATTTAAATTGTATTGAAGTGGATTGTAAATATGAATATATATATACATATCTATATTGGAGTGTAAGTATGTATATTTAATAAAGTATGTGTGTGTATATATATTATATTATGATGTAGAAGAAACTCACCCCCCCATTTCTTCTCCCCACTTCTCCACCGACCTTTCTCGCTCCCCCATTCTCAAGGGTTGCCGAAACCCAATCCCACCCCATCTCCATCTCATTTCACCAAAAAACCTTCACCTCCATCTTCTTCTACTTCTTCTACTCTCCATCTTCTTCTACTACCTTCTTCATGGGATGAGAAAAGAAAGAGAGAAAGAGGGATTTTGATTTTGCTTGTAGGTTCTTGGAGCTAGAGTAAAAGTTGAGCAGGAGGAGAGGAAGAAGCATTCAAGAGCATGGAGCTTGAAGATTATTCAATCAAATTTGGTGGGTGTTTTCCAACTCTAAATTAGTAATTTTTTTGTGTGAAAATTGGTGTTTAGTAGTAGCTAAGAGGGCATGATTACCATGTATAACTGTTTGATATGCTAGATAAATTGAACTTGTATGTTAGTGAAATTCACACCATGTTTCATGTTAAAGAACACTTATGTAGTATGCTGACATAGGATTTTCTACTGGGAAAACAACTTAGAATCTGGTCATAAAATTTAAATGCCATATTCTAGGATGCGTTTAGAGAATCCTCAAATTTTTTCGGATTTTTCTGGGTTCATTTTGTAGCTCAACAAAGTGTTTCTTTTCGGAACAGTGAGCAACACAAAAACTGGCTATATCCTGTTTTTAGAATGATGTTTGAAAACTCGTATCTTGGAATTGGTGTAGTATCTTGAGCTCAAACTTTTTGTAGAGATTCTTCAATGTGTTAACAACCTTAATTTCAAATATGATATTTTTCAGAATTTATTTGATATTTCTACAAAAATTCATTTGGTCGACTAGTTGAGATGGCAAGCTGGCTCTGTCCGGGTTTCAAGTTGAAGTTCAAATAATTTTAATTATTTTTGGGTATAGAATTTGACACTGAGAATTTTTGTATATCACATTCTATGTGTCTAGATCATGTTTCTAAAGTTTCAGAATTGTTAGATATCCCTTGATGCTCTTTAAAAATTGTATTGCAAGAGAGTGTTTGCACACTGCCTGAAAAACATAACTGATTTCCTACTAATTTTAAAAGGGTATGAATCTTTGAGTATTTTGAATCTTGATGAGATTTTTGGGAATAATGAACTTGTATATGTGTAGTTCTTGAATCTTAAGTTTCATAATAATTGGATGTATGGTTGCATTGATATTAATTTTTGAATACAACATGTTCAGTTCAGTTCAGATTTTAACTAGTCAGTAAATTTGTGAAATTCTGGATTTGTGTGTTGAGAATCTGAAGAACAGACCAACTAGTGGTTTTTAGTAGAGTCTTAGCTTTCCAAAACATCTTGAATCATGCAATTTCAGTTTGTGGTTTGAAAGATATGATTTTTCTAAGTTTGGGACAGAACCAGTCCTAAATAAAAAGACCTTGCTTTTGTAGAGTAACTCATTTCCTGTGTACACCTGGTGAGAAATAAGGATTTTCCAGTATTTTAATGAATGAATTTGAGGATGTGATCAACTAGGAAGTTGTAGTAGACACTCCCAGCTTTCTATAGAATCCAAGATCGCGTAATCCCGATAAGTAAGCAAGTTTTTATGTCATTAGCAAGATGCAGAAAATACATTGAAGAAGTGTACAATTGAGAACATATAGGGATTTTATAGCATCTAGATGGCTGAATCTGAAGAAATGGTTAACTCGAGACTTGTAGAATAGAGTCTAGATTTCCAGAATGGGTATGATCATGCAATTCCAAGTTATATTTTGAAAGTTATGAATTTTTCAAGGTGCAGCAACTGCATATCTTTGAACTGCTTATTATTTGTAGATTGCTAAGGGGTTTTCTCACTTTAGTTGGCATAATTTGGGATTGTTGTCAACTAGAGGAGTGAAGTAGAGGATTATACCTTTCTATAGGATCTGGAATCATCAAATTTGGGTTAATAGATGAATTGATATGGAATTTTCTACATGCTGCAGGATTATGACTATGAGTTGATTTGAGTTTTAAGATGTTGAATAATTATCCGTATTAAGCACTTCATTTGGAACTTAGATAAGATTCTTATGCTTAGTACTCATGGTGGACACATGAGTAAGTTTAGGAGAATAGCTATATGGTAGATTTGTTGTATTGTGGTACACGTAGCTAGTATAGCTTGGAGCTAGTCTAGGGTTGTTGATACCCTAGGACTATCAACCTAGTCGACAAGTATTGTAATTGAATTCTTCTACCTCGAGAACTAGATAGTCATCCCTCGTGTACCGACGAACTCTTATCCAATGGGTAGTTGATCTCAGACCGGGATACTGGATGCGATCCAAGTCAGAGGTGGTGGTGAACAATGGAGATCGGATCGCCAGTGTTTGAGTAAATTGACCAGGCCAGATCCATTTCTGACCTAGGTATTGCTGAAACTATTTTATGATCGGTGTATTAGTATCCTAGGTCTGTCAATAAGTCGGGTGTTGATGTTTATGTATGTTTACCTCTATTGCCGGGTGTAAGGCTTCTCTAGGGTCACGGGCCGGGGATTAGGTCGAGGACCAACAGGGGCATTGCAGCCGATGAGTATCGACTCGTCAGGTTATTAATTTGACAGATCAGTTAGGGATCAATTGTTTGATAAAACTTCATGCATGATTTTGGGCGACAAACGTATTTTCAGTAAACTGTTATTTAATTAAGTTTCTTCACTTTCTACTTAAAGACCGAGTTGATGTTAGGTGTGATTCCCTATAATTCGACTTGTTCTAAGGGTCAGCACTAGGCGGTGATAACTAGGGTTGTCACGCCCAGCTTCCAAAAAGAAAATACGAAATACGGATACGTGACTAAGCCCAGCGAATGATTTTCATCATCCATAAGCTATTCAGAATCTTTACAATATTTCACAAGAATAATCATAGTCGGAAGCGAAAGAGTCAACCAAGCATGCATATATGAATCAAAATACCAACAAGAATACTTGAAACAAAATATTATAATCTCAAATAATCCAGATCTGAATAAGTTAATATCCTAGGTCACATTTTCCAAATACAAATAAATCCAAGTAGCAAAATACAATTGTTCAAAATAAGCAACAAGAAAAAATAATAGCAAAATCCAGCAGCTAGTATCTCATGTCACCAACTCCATCTGGTAACTATTCTCCAAAATCTGCAATTTAATAAATTGCAAGAAGAGAAAAAAGAAAATAGACTCCTGTCAATGCAAGTTACGGGCCACTTGTAGTGCAGGATACAAGTACATGGAAAGGGTAAACTAATAACATGGAACAGGCATGATAACAAAGTAGAATAACTAGCATGGCAAAATGAACAAATGCAAGTGACATGTATCAAGTGTTAGGTGAACAAGTATCATGTAGTCAAGTAACAAGTAACGAGTGTCAAGTATCGAGTATCAAGTAGCATGTATCAAGTGAACAAGTATCAAGTATCATGTACAAGTATCAAGTAGCAAGTATCAAGTATCATGTACAATTAATCAAGTGTCAAGTGATCATGTTCAAGTCTTGTATTATTACTATCTAGGTAACACTTCATGAATCCATCGTTTTACTACATGGTTGCTACATTCAAACAGTTTTGTTTTAGATTTCATAGTGGATCATATTGGGCAGTGTACTCAAGGACAAGCATAAAAAAATAAGTATCAAGTATCAAGCCTCAAGTATCAAGTATCAAGCCTCAAGAGTGAAGTATCAAGTCTCAAGTAAAATATCAAGCCTCAAGTATGAAATATCAAGCCAAGTATGGAAATATCAAGCCTAAAGTGAAATATCAAGCCTCAAGTTTGAAATATCAAGCCAAGCATCAAGTATCAAGTAACAAGCCTCAAGTGTGAAATATCAAGCCTCAAGTAATCAAGTAACAAGTAAGATCAAGAGATCCTCTTCCGAGTACACGTTTCTGTATTTTCCACTATTAGATCTTTCCCTTTAAACCCCGGCCTGGTTATTTATTATTATTAGTGTCAAAAAAGCATGTATTTGTCACGAACAGGGTAAGTATATCATGGTACAAATAAGTAACAAGTTCAAATTGCAAGATAAACATGTACGGGTGAAAGATAACACATAAAAGGATAAAATAATGAAATTCCTAGTTCAGGACAGCAAGACA
This sequence comes from Hemerocallis citrina, assembly GCA_017893485.1. Classification (NCBI taxonomy): domain Eukaryota; kingdom Viridiplantae; phylum Streptophyta; class Magnoliopsida; order Asparagales; family Asphodelaceae; genus Hemerocallis; species Hemerocallis citrina. Next base: position 396,935,563 of record CM030358.1, read on the forward strand.
TTACTGCACTAAAACTGAGGTTCTCGTTGCTACAAATATGCAAATCTGGATCCGTCAAAGAATCTAGAAAATAGACTCCCAGCTGAATTCAGCAAATATATATAAGTCATATAGTATTCCACAAAAACAAGAGTCAAAACTAAATTGAAACCCGAAAACATGTTCAGCCGGAAATAAGAAGATTGTATTCAAAGTCAGGAAAATAGCATGAAAACTCATTAATTAAATCCACGATAAATCTGGGGTATTTCCTTATATGTTCAGCATCAGAATATAAAGTTTCATAATTTTTCAATATAAATAGTTTAGTTAACAAAAATTAGAAAACATCAAGATGCAGTAGTTTTGTAAATCTGGAATCACAAACACTGCAGTACGAAAACAGTACAAACCACAAATCGAAATCCAAATCCATGAAAAGGGTGATAAAATAGATACAATAGGCTAACTTTCATATTTACAAATATTTTACAATCAACAAGTAGAAATAGGTCGAAAATCAGGTTCTTTACTGAACAGTACGAACATTTTGCATGTATAGTAATTGTTTGGAAACATAGAACGGTTTGTAAAACTCATCAAATAAATCAACAACAATTCAGGGTTAATCCCAATCAAGTCTAGTTGTACTGTGCAAAATATTGGATCAAATTAATACTTTTAGCATCATGATAAAAATAGATTACTCCTTAGAATTCATAGAAAACAAAATCTGGAAATCTCTCTAAACCTATGTAGTAAAATAGACATAACTCACAAACCATAAAACGAAACTGAGATATGTCAGAAGGGTTGGAAACTAGATAGAATTCTCTACAAATCATGTTCACAAAATATTTTCAAATACTGACCTTAATAGGGTCTAAAATACTGGTCAAAATGGGAAAATCGACAAAACTGAAAATATCCTTCATGACCAAAATAAACTAGTTCACATAAAACTCATCCAAATCATAACCAAACACGAAATATGGTGTACTAGATGTCCAAACAACATGGTATAGGGTATTTCACAAGTCCACAATAAGTTATACTATGAATAACATGAATGAGCACATGATAACATATGAGCAACACGCATATATATTACAAGAAGTGTTCAACCCTAGGTTATTTCATGTCATGTATGTCGTGAGGTAACTTTGGTCGAATCAACACAATAGATACAATATCAACAAGGGGTTTCACACACAAATTGTCTCTAGAACACAACTACACTACATGCGGTATTTAGTACTTGTATTATACAATGAAAAGAAAACAAGTTACTTGCCTTATAACCGCCGCGAAATCGGTGCAAAGTAAGAATAACGGGAACGGATTCCCAGGGCACAAACACAACGAACACACGAACTCCAAAAGCGAGCAAAACCCACGAACACACGACCAACGAGCAACGAACACAAACCCATGAACCACAAACATACGAACAACGGACAACTAACAATGAACAACCAATACCCGCACACAAAAGGCCAGTCGGGTGCTAGCTCTGGCCGGCAACGTCGCAACGGGGAGAAGGACAGGGGAGACTCCCACCTGCGTCGCTAGGGGAGCAGCACAGCGGGAGAGGAACCCAGGGAGGAGGTGCAGTGCAGAAGGGAGGTACGGGGGTTGGTCGAGCGTCGGGCTCAGGAACACAGGGGAGAGAGAGAGAGAGAGAGAGAGAGAGAGAGAGAGAGAGAGAGAAAGAGAGAGAGAGAGAGAGTCGGGATGATGAAGATGAGCGGGAGAGAAGCACATGGCTAGGGTTAAGGAGCGGCTATAGGGAGGATGAGGGAGCGGTTTTGCATGGATATATATATATACGGGTTGAATTTTAGGGTAAGGGCAGTAGGGGGGAGGCGGAACAGTAATTTTTGCTAACGGGTCGGATAGGCGAATGCGGGCATGGGTAGTAAGTAAATAGGGGCATGAGTTAAGTAAACAGGGTAGGTTAGGTGTATAGTTAATGGGTTTTGGGTAATTAATTAATTAATGGGTAGGGTTAAATATAAATGGATATGGTTTATAGGATTTTAGGAGTTCTAAATGGGTATTAGGGTGCAAGCAATGGATAAAAAGATCCGAGAATCAAGGTAGAGCAAAGGAACAAATAAGAGAGAAGGATAATACGAACAAATAAAATACTTGAGATCAAAATAGAAGACAACAAAAACAAATAAATGAATATATTGAAAATACAAATCCAATATACGGTCCAAAAGAGTATACAATGAGAGAAATACACCAAAAAGGAAAATACACTCAAAAATACATAAAATGAAAAATCGGGGTTACAAATCCTACCCACTTAACAAGAAGAATTTCGTCCTCGAAATTCAAATAAGAAGATACATAGGGTAACCCTAAAAAGAAAAAAAAAGAAAAAAAACAAAAACTACTCAAACAAATGAGGAAACTTCTGCTGAGTCTACTCCTCCAGCTCCCAAGTCGACTCACCCGATGAGTGAGGATTCCAAGAAACACGAACCAACTTGATGATCTTGTTCTTAAGCACTTTCTCCCACCGATCCACAATAACAACTGGCAGAATCTCACAAGTAAAATCCGGCCGAATGGTCAGCTCAAAATAGTCGATCACGTGGCTCTCATATCTGATATATCTCCTGAGTTATGAGATATGGAAAATATCGTGCACTCCTGATAAAGCTGGTGGCAATGCAAGACGATAGACCACCTTGCCTACTCGTTCCACAATATCAAACGGTCCAATAAACCTAGGGCTAAGCTTGCCCCCACCACCAAACCGAATGACGCCACACCAAGGTGATACCTTTAGGAAAACATGGTCACCAACCTCAAACTCCAAAGCTCTTCGATGGACATTGGCCCATCGCCTCTGCCTATCCTGAGCTGCCTGCAAATGCTTCCTGATCTGAACCACCACATCAACTGTCCTGGTGATCAACTCTAGACCCAACAACTTCCTCTCACCAATGTCATCCCAACACATTGGTGATCGCACTTCCGCCCATAAAGTGCCTCGAACGGTGCAAATTTAATATTGGCCTGAAAGTTGTTATTGTACGAGAACTCTACGAGATGCAAATGGTCCTGCCATGATCCACTGAACTGCAACATACAGGACCTCAACATGTCTTCAAGAACCTGGATGGTCCTCTCTGACTGTCCATAAGTCTGGGGATGAAAAGCTATACTGTACTTTAATTTGCTCCCCAAACTATTCTGAAGACTCTCCCAAAACTGAGATCTGAATCTCGTATCCCTGTCGGATACATTACTAACTGGAACCCCATGAAGTCTGACAATCTCTTACATGTAATTCTCAGCTAGGCTCTTAGTAGATTGTCCGACACAAAAAGGAATGAAGTGAGCACTCTACGTCAAACAGTCGACAATCACCCAAATGGCTTTATGACCTTTAGGACTCCTCGACAAAGCAGTCACAAAATCCATAGTGATATGTTCCCACTTCCACTTCGGAATAGGAAGCGGTTGAAGAAGTCCAGCGGTCCTCTGATGCTCTGCCTTAACCTGCTGGCAGATCAAAAACTGAGAAACAAATCGAGCCACAGCCCTCTTCATACCATGCCACCAGAAACGAAGCTTCAAATCTCGATACATCTTAGTACCATCTGGATGGATAGAATACGAAGACTGGTGGGCTTCCTCAAGCAACTTCTGATGAACTTCACCCTTCGGGACACATAACCTGGATCCAAAACAAAGCAATCCATCAGCATGAATAACCATGTCCGTTCTGGACCCAGAATCAACCTTATCTCGAAAACCCTGCAACTGTGCATCACCAGCTTGCGCCTCTTTGATCTGGTCAACAAGAGACAACTGAAGCTGGAGCACCAAACAACTCCGATCAAAACTCGGCAACAAAACATCCAACTCCAACCTCTGCATCTGCTCAATCAAATCCCTCTGCTGAGTAAGGAAAAAAAATGCCGGTCTCCTGCTCAAAGCATCTGGCATCAAGTTTACTATACCAGGATGGTATTGCAAACTGATGTCATAATCGGCCATAAGTTCCAACCAACGCCTTTGCCTCATGTTCAACTCCTTCTGGGTGAAGACGTACTTGAGACTTTTTTGATCTGTAAAGATCTCCACTCAGTCCTCAAGTAAATAATGTCTCCATAGCTTCAAATCATAGATCACTGCTGCTAACTCCAAGTCATGAGTCGGATAGTTCTTCTCATGCAGCCTCAACTGCTTTGATGCATAAGCAACGACTCGGCCTTTCTGCATCAGAACTGCTCCAAGACCCTTACCAGAAGCATCACAGTGAATTACAAATCTGCCTAAACCATCTAGAATAGTCAACACAGGCGCTGATGTCAATCTGTTCTTCAACTCAACAAAAGCCTCACTACAAGCCTCAGACCAACAAAACTTCTGATCCTTCCCAGTCAGCTTAGTCAATGGTCCCGCTATCTTCGAAAAATCTTGGACGAACTTCCGATAATAGCCAGCTAGACCAAGAAAACTCTGCACCTCTGAAACTGACTTAGGAACAGGCCAATCCTTCACAGCCTCAATCTTTAAAGGATCCACAGAAATACCATCACCCGAAATAATGTGCCCCAAGAAAGAAACCCTATCGAGGCAGAACTCGCACTTGTTGAGTTTCCCATAGAGCTGATTCTCTCTCAAAGTCTGCAAGACCACTCTAAGATATTCAGCATGATCTTCCCGATTCCGAGAATACACCAAAATATCATTAATGAAGACCACCAAAAATCTATTTAAGAACTGAGAAAAGACCTGGTTCATACGACTCATGAATACAGCAGGAGCGTTCGTGACCCCGAACGACATCACAAGATCCTCATAGTGCCCATATCTGGTCCGTCACGTCCCGCTTCCCAAAAAGGAATACGGAATATGGATACGTGACTAAATCCAGTGAATAATTTTCATCATCCATAACTTGTCAGGAATCTTCATAACATTTTACAGGAAATAATCAGAGTCAGAAGTAAAAAAAGTCAACTAAGCATGCATATATGAATCAAAATACCAACAAGAATACTTGAAACAAAATTTATTATTCTCAAATAAACCAGATCTGAACAAGTCAAATATCCTGGGTCACATTGCCCAAATACAAATAATCCAAGTAGCAAAATACAATTGTTCAAAATAAGCAACAAGAAATAATAATAGCAAAATTCCAGCGTTTAGTATCTCATCTAGCCTATTCCATCTGGCAGCTGATCTCCAAAATCTACAATTTAATAAATTGCAGGAAGAGAAAAAAGAAAACAAACTCCCGTCAGTGCAAGTTATGGGCCGTTTGTAGTGCAGGATACAAGTACATGAAAAAGGTAAGCAAATAGCATGGAATAGACATGGTATCAAAATATAACAACTAGCATGGAAAGATAAATAAGTGTAAGTAAGATGTATCAAGTGTCGAGTAAAACAAGTATCATGTAAACAAGTATCAAGTAACAAGTATCGAGTATCAAGTACAAGTAGCAAGTATCAAGTATCAGGCGAACAAGTATCAGGTATCATGTATCATGTACAAGTAATCAAGTGTTAAGTGTCAAGTGATTATGTTCAAGTCTTGTATTTATTACATCTAGGTATCACTTCATGCATCCCGGTTTGTACTACATGGTTGCTACATTCAAACAGTTTCGCTTAGGCCTAGTGGTGGGTTTCTGTAGGGCCGTGTACTCAGGCATACAGTCAAGTAATAAGTAACAGGTAAACAGGCAAGAATCACGTAGTGAAATCGTGGCAATAGAAACAGGCATGAATCATGTAGTCATGAAACATGGCAACAGGTAATAACAGGCATGAATCATGTAATCATGAAACATAGCAACACATAATTATAACAGGCATGAATCATGTAGTCGTGAGTTCATGGCATAATAAAATAATAACAGGCATGAATCATGTAATCGTGAGTTCATGGCAGAATATAATAATAACAGGCATGAATCATGCAAGCATGAAACATGGCAACAAGTAATGGGATCATGGGCCCCCTTCTGAGTACACATACCTATATTGTCCACTACTAAGGTCTTTCCCTTAACCCCTGCTTAATTATTTGTTATTATTATCAAACAAGCATATACGTGTACAAAAAAGAGCAAGAATAACATGGCATGAATAAGTAACAGGTTCAGGTTGCAAGATACACATGCAATGGTGATAAACAACACACAACAAGATATAATAACGAAAACTCTAGTTCAGGATAGTAAGACATTATTGCACCAAATCTGAGATTCTCGTTGCTACAAACATGCAAATTTGAATCCGTCAGAAGATCTAAAAAGTAGACTTCCGGCCGAATTCAGCAAATGTATATAAGTCATATAGTGTTTCACAAAAACATGTGTCAAAACAAAATTGAAACCAGAAAACGTGTTCAGCCAGAAGTCAGAAGATTGTATTCAAAGTCAGAAAAACAGCATGAAAACTCATTAATTAAATCCATAAAAAATCTGAGGTATTCCCCTATATGTGTAGTATCAGAATATTAAGTTTCAGAAATTTTCAATATAATTACTTTAGTCAGCAAAAATCAGAAAACAACAAGATACAGTAGTTTTGTAAATCTAGAATCACAAACACTGCAGTACGAAAACAGCAATATCTCACAAACCATAAATTGAAATCCAAATCCGCTAAATGGGTGATAAAATAGGTACAGTAAGATAACTTTCATATTCAGAAATATTTTACGTACAACAAGTAGAATTAGGTCGAAAATTAAGTTTTATTGAATAGTATGAAAATTTTGCATGTATAGTAATTGTTTGAAAACATAGAACAGTTTGTAAAACTCATCAAATAAATCCACAAAAATTTAGGATCCATCCCAATCAGGTTTAGTTATACTGTGCAAAATAGTGGATCAAAATAATACTTTTAACATCATGGTAAAAATAGGTTACTCTTCAGAAATCATATAAAATATAATCTGGAAATCTTTCTACACCTCTGTAGTAAAATAGACATAACTCACAACTCATAAAACGAAACTGAGATCCGTCAAAAGGTTTAGAAAATAGACATAATTCTCTACAGTTCATGTTCACAAATATTTTTAATATACCGACCTTAATATGGTCTAAAGTACTGATCAAAAACTGAAAACCAGCAAAACAGAAAATATCTCTCAAGTACAAAGTCCACTAGTTCACGTAGAACTCATCCAAATCATAACCAATATGAAATATAGTGTACTAGATGTCCAAACAATATTATTATTATAAATATAGTGCACAGGGGGTCGACCAAGGGGTTTGATCGCGCTGTGGGGGAAGTGACGCGACAGTGAGAGGGAGAGAGGGATGGAGATGGGGTTGGCAACGGTGGACAGGAGCACCGCACACGGGGGTGCACGCTGTAGGGTTGGCTGTTGTTGACTGCGGAAAAGGAGCAGGGCGAGGGGCTGCTGCGTCTGCCTGCGCGTCTGTAACCCCTGTTTTTCCAAAAACGTATTTTTGTGTATTTTCTGTATTTAAAATTTTCGCAAATTATTTTTTTTTCGGTTTTTCAAATTCTTTCGTCAAATTGTACTATTGGATATCCTATTAAATTCTGTTTTCGATCAATAATTTTATTTGTAACTATTTTCATGATTTTTTATATTGTAACACAACTCTTATTTTTATTATTATTACTCATATTAGTATTATTGTTATTAGTATTATTGTTCTTATTTATATTTTTGACTGGTTATTAAAGTCCATTTTCATTTACTAACTCTATTTGTGGTATTTTAAGTAAATTCTATTTTGTAATGCAAATTACATTTTTATTATAAACCATATCTTTTATTAAAATCCTTTAACCCCATATCCATTTCAAACCCAACCCAAATACCCACCTAACTACCCAGACCCGTTTAAAACCTTTAAACCCATTTACCTATAGCCCTAACCCATACCCATTTATAAATTAACCCAACCTATTATACCCACAGAAACCCTAAAAACCCAAACCCTTATATAACCCATTGTGTGCCGCTTCATCTCCCTTCCCCTACCTCCCGACCTACCTCCTGTCTACCCTATCAACCACATCTCTCTCCTCCAACTGCACCCTGTGCTTCTCCGCCAGCCAGGTTGCACCCCCACCCCAGCCTCTCGCTTATCTCTCCTCCTTTCCCTGTTTTCCCTCTTCGCCTGCAGCCACTTGCAGTCGCCAGCCAGCGCCGTCTCTTCTCCCCTTGGCGATTGCAGCGACAACTGCACTCGCAACCACTGGAGCGCACCAGCCCCTCCCTGCCTTCGACATCCCTGTGTTACCCCTTCCAGGCCCCAACAACAGCCAGCTAGCGACAACCACTTCTTGGCCAACGACAACCCACAGCGTCCCCCGATGTCGCCTGGTTTTGCAGCCCTTCGATGCTGTGACACTCAGTCCGTCGACCACCTCCTTGCCAATGCTCCCTCACACGCTTTTGTGTGCGGGTGTGTTGGGTGTAGGTGTATTGGATCTCGAGTGTTTTAGTGCGAGTTGTTTCGTGTGTTCGTTGGAGTTCTTGTGCTCATCGGGTGTTCGTTGAACTTCATTCGTTCGTGGGTTGTGTGCAGTTGTCCTGTGTTCACGGGCTCGTTATTGGGTTCATGGGATTCGTCGTTCTTCGTTCGTAGTTGTTCGTGTGCTCGTTGTGGTTTGTGGTTGTTCGTTCGGTTGAGATCGTGCCCCGAGAATCCGTTCCCGTTATTCTTATTGTTCTTCGTTTTCGTCTCGAGTTAAGGCAAGTAACTTGTACTCAAATTCCTTTGTATGATACAAGTCATAAATACCGCTTGTAGTGTAGTTGGGTTCTAGAGACAATTCGTGTGTGAAACCCCTTGTTGATATTATCTCTATAGTGCTATTTGACCATAGTTGACTCACCACACAATATTGACATGAAACAATTTAGGTTTTGCACGTTCTTGATTTGATCATGTATGTGGATTTTTGGTGAGAATTTGAATAATTGTTGAGATACATGTGATAGACTTGCTTGGATATGTTAATTACTCTATTTCATGATGTTTGGACACTTGGTAGATTAGATTTCATGTTTGGTTGTGATTGGATCAAGTTTCGTTGGATCTATGTTGATTTTGGTTTTTGAGGAAATTCTGTGTTTTGTCGATAATCTGTCTTGATCAGCAAGTTAGACCATATTAAGGTTAGTATCTTAATTTCAGTATAAAATAAGAGTTTTAGAGGAATTCGTCTTCTTTCCAACCCCTTTGACCTTGATTGATTTCATTTTCGTATGTGGGAGATATGGATGTTTTACTACAGAGGTGTATTTCATTTCCAGATTTCGTTTCTTGATTATTTTGATACTAGTTCTAAACATGTTATTTTGATCTTAAGTTTTGATCAGTTTTTCTATACCTAATTAGGGATTACCCAGAATTTTGGTAAATTTTATTGATGAGTCTATATTCCGTTTCATGCTTGTTTATAAAGACTGTACTTGCTGTATTTTACTCGCTGTTCTGTAAAGAATCGTATTTTCACCATGATTCCTTTGACTGTATGAAAACTATTTGTGAAATATAAAAATTAGTTTATATTTTCTATTTTCATCTCCCTTTGACGGATTTGGATTTCATTTCTCGGTTTGCGAGATATTACAGTTTTCGTACAGCTGTGTTGGGGATTCCAGATTTGCTAAACTATCATTTCTTGATATTTTCTGATTTTTAATGACTGATCTAATTTCATCGGAAAATTATGAAACTTTATATTTTGATACTAGACAGATAGGGAAATACCCCATATTTTTTCTTGATTTATTTGAGGTATTTTGATGCTGTTTTTCTGACTTTGAATATGATCTCCTGATTTCTGGCTGAACGTGTTTTCTAGATTCAACCCTATTTTGAGTTATGATTTTGTGAAACACTACATGACTTATATGTATTCGTTGGATTCGAGTGGAAGTCTATTTTCTAGATTCTCCAACGGATTCAGATTTGGATTTCTATAGTAATGGAAATCACTATTTTAGTACTGTACTGTTATGCAGTCCTGAATATGAACATACACTATTTTGCCCGTTTATGTGACTGTCTATCATCTATACCTGCTTATTTGTTACCATAGACTCGATATTGATTATACTATGTTAGTTTGACACTGTTTCATGCTTATACCTGCCTGTTTGAGAATAATAATAAATAATCAAGCCGGGGTTTTAATGGAAAAGATCTAGTAGTGGATAATGCAGAAACGTGTACTCCGAAGGAGACTTGTGTTTCCTGTATGACATGTTACCGATAAAATTAATATTCTGTTACCGATCAAGTTTACCGATCAAGTTACCGAGCAAGTTAATATTCTGTTACCGATCAAGTTACCGATCAAGTTTACCGATCAAGTTTATCGAACAAGTTACCGATCAAGTTACCGATCAAGTTAATATTCTGTTACCGTTCAAGTTACCGATCAAGTTTACCGACCAAGTTACCGATCAAGTTTACCGACCAAGTTCTGTGATTCTGTGAATACCCGAGTACACTGCCCTATATGGTCCCCTATGAAATCTAAAGCGAAACTGTTTGTTGTAGCAACCATGTAAGGTGGGTTGCATGAAGTTTTACCTAGATAGTAATCACTACAAGACTTGATACATGGCACTTGAACATGATACATGCTTACTTGATACTTGACTACATGATACATGATACTTGATACTTGTTCGCTTGATACTTGATACTGGTTACTTGTTTACATGATACTTGTTCACTTGACACTTGATACATGCCACTTGTACTTGTTCATCTTGCCATGCTAGTATTCTATTTTGTTATCATGTATATTCCATGTTATTAGTTAGTTTTTTCCATGTACTTGTATCCTGCATTACAAGCGGCCCCTAACTTGCGATTGACGGGTACCTTGTTTTCTCTTTTCCTCTTTCCTGAAATTGTTAAATTGTAGATTTTGGAGAACAGGTTCCAGATGGTATTGGTGACATGAGATATTAGTGCTGGATTTGCTATTATTATTTCTTATAGCTTGCTTGAACAATATTGTATTTTGTACTTGGATTTATTCTTGTGTTTAGGCAATGTGACTCAGGATTTTGACTTATTCAGATCATGACTATTTGAGATTAATGTATTTGGTTTCAAGTATTCTTGTTGGTATTTTGGTTCATATGTGCATATTGGTTGATTCTTTTGCTTCCGACTCTGATTATTTTGTGAGATGTTGTAAAGATTCTTGAACAACTTATGGATGATGAAAATCATTCGCTGGGCTTTTGTCGTGCATCCGTATTCCATATTCTCTTTTGGAGAAGCAGGGCGTAACAAGGTTTTTAGTGGTATCAGAGCACCATGTTTGGCTAATGTATTAGTTGCCTAATATATTAGACAAGCTTGGCTCGAACTGGGATCGGCTCAACATTTCACCAACCATGCATGCATAAATGAATCGATAATCAACTTGATCTGGATACAAGTCTTATTCCATTCTTTTTAATCCCTTCTTATTCAATCCCTGGATTCCTTGATTCTTCCATCTTTTTTAGTCGTTCTCATTTGTTGATTTTTTCTTGGATATGAATTCATTTTTTTCGTACCCATATTCCTTGATTCTAGTGTCATCCATTCTTTTCTTTCTGCTTAGTCCGTCATCGGCATCGCTGGATGCTATTAGTGGAGTCTTCCCCGATCAGAGTGGTGCAGCGAAAGCGTGTGGGCCCATAACCCACAGGTCCCAGGATTCTCTTGTTGTTTCTCCTTCCCTGCATTGTTTGCTTCTCTAACCCTTGTATTCGTCTTCATCCGTTGACTCTTTGCTTGGTTCATCTTTTCCTTATCCATCCTTTCTTCGATTCCAGTTCTATATATTTCTGCATATTTTTGCTAGTCCTGTGTTGTTTCTTCTTCATTTTTGATACCAGTTACTTCTTTCTTACATTCCATTTTGCCATCATGCACCCAATTCATTATTTGATTTAATTCTTCCCTTTTCATTCTCTCTTTGATTCCAGTTTTATCTACTCTCTATCTTGCTTTGTCATCTTCTGTTGTTTCTTTCCTTTTGATACTATTTGTTCTCTTTCTACATTCCATTTGACCCCATTGTTATCCACTTCTTCTTTCTTTTTTTGGTGTTGCCACTGCTTTGTTCCTTTCCCTTTAGCCCTATGTTTTGTTACCCTTTCCCCAGTTTGCTTTTGCCCTGTCCTATGTACCGCCTAAGCAAATTTCGAGGACGAAATTTTGTTGTAAGGTGGGTAGGATTTGTAACCCCTGTTTTTCCAAAAATGTATTTTTGTGTATTTTCTGTATTTAAAATTTTCACAAATTATTTTTTTTCGGTTTTCAAATTCTTTCGTCAAATTGTACTATTGGATATCCTATTAAAATATGTTTTCGATCAATAATTTTATTTGTAACTATTTTCATGATTTTTTATACTGTAACACAACTCTTATTTTTATTATTATTGTTATTAGTATTATTGTTCTTATTTATATCTTTGACTGGTTATTAAAATCCACTTTCGTTTACTAACTCTATTTGTGGTATTTTAAGTAAATTCTATTTTGTAATGCAAATTACATTTTATTATAAACAATATTTTTTATTGGTTAATTTATTTTTCTATTGAATTTTTATTAAAATCCTTTAACCCCATATCCATTTCAAACCCAACCCAAATACCCACCTAACTACCCAGACCCGTTTAAAACCCTTTAAACCCATTTACCTATAGCCCTAACCCATACCCATTTATAAACTAACCCAACCTGTTATACCCACAGAAACCCTAACACCCCAAAACCCTATATAACCCATTGTGTGCCGCTTCATCTCCCTTCCTCTACCTCCCGACCAACCTCCTGTCTACCCTATCAACTGCATCTCTCTCCCCCGACAGCACCCTATGCTTCTCCACCAGCCAGGCCGCACCCCCACCCCAACCTCCTGCTCATCTCTTTTCCTCTCCCTGTTTTCCCTCCTCATCTGCAACCACCTACGGCCGTCGGCCAGCGCTGTCTCTTCTCCCCTTGGCGACTGCAGCGACAACTGCACTCGCGGCCACTGGAGCGCGCTAGCCCCTCCCTGCCTTTGACGTCCCCGTGCTGTCCCTTCCAGGCCGCGACAACAGCCAGCCAGCGGCAGCCACTTCTTGGCCGACGACAGCCCGCAGTGTCCCCCGATGTCGCCTGGTTCCGCAGCCCTCCGACTCTGCGACACTCAGTCCGTCGACCACCTTCTTGCCGATCTCCCTCACACGCTATTGTGTGCAGGTGTGTTGGGTGTGGGTGTATTGGATCTCGAGTGTTTTAGTGCAAGTTGTTTCGTGTGTTCGTTAGAGTTCTTGTGCTCGTCGAGTGTTCGTTGAACTTCATTCGTTCGTGGGTTGTGTGCAGTTGTCGTGTGTTCGTGGGCTCGTTATTGGGTTCGTGGGATTCGTCGTTCTTCATTCGTAGTTGTTCGTGTGCTCGTTGTGGTTTGTGGTTGTTCATTCGGTTGAGATCGTGCCCCGGGAATCCATTCCCGTTATTCTTATTGTTCTTCATTTTCGTCTCCGGTTAAAGCAAGTAACTTGTACTCAAATTCCTTTGTATGATACGAGTCATAAATATCGCTTGTAGTGTAGTTGGGTTCTAGAGACAATTCGTGTGTGAAACCCCTTGTTGATATTGTCTCTATAGTGCTATTTGACCATAGTTGACTCACGACACAATATTGACATGAAACAACTTAGGTTTTGCCCGTTCTTGATTTGATCATGTATGTGGAATTTTGGTGAGAATTTGAGTAATTGTTGAGATACATGTGATAGACTTGCTTGGATATTTTAAATATCCTATATCATGATGTTTGGACACTTGGTAGCTCGATTTCATATTTGGTTGTGTTTGGATCAAGTTTCGTTGGATCTATGTTGATTTTTGTTTTTGAGGAAATTATGTGTTTTGTCAATAATCTGTCTTGATCAGTAAGTTAGACCATATTAAGGTCAGTATCTTAATTTTAGTATGAAATATGAGTTTTAGAGGAATTCGTCTTCTTTCCAACCCCTCTGACCTTGATTGATTTCGTTTTCGTATGTGGGAGATATGAATGTTTTACTACAGAGGTGTATTTCATTTCCAAATTTCGTTCCTTGATGATTTTGATGATTAAATTATTTTGATACTAGTTCTAAACATGTTATTTTGATCTTAAGTTTTGACCAGTTTTTCTATACCTAATTAGGGATTATCCAGAATTTTGGTGGATTTTATTGATGAGTCTACATGCCGTTTCATGCTTGTTTATAAAGACTGTACTTGCTGTATTTTACTCGCTGTTTTGTAAAGAATCGTATTTTCACCATGATTCCTTTGACTGTATGAAAAATATATGTGAAATATAAAAGTTAGTTTATATTGTCTATTTTCATCTCCCTTTGTGAGATATTACAGTTTTCGTACAGCTGTGTTGGGAATTCCATATTTGCCAAACTATCGTTTCTTGATGTTTTCTGATTTTTGATGACTGATCAAATTTCACTGGAAAATTATAAAACTTTATATTTTGATACTAGACAGATAGGGTAATACCCCAGATTTTTTCTGGATTTATTTGAGGTATTTTTATGCTGTTTTTCTGACTTTGAATACGATCTCCTGATTTCTGGCTGAACGTGTTTTCTGGATTCAACCCTGTTTTGACTTATGATTTTGTGAAACACTATATTACTTATATGTATTCGCTAGATTCAGGTGGAAGTCTATTTTCTAGATTCTCCGATGGATTCAGATTTGGATTTCTTTAGTAATGGGAATCGCTGTTTTAGTACTGTACTATCATGCTGTCCTACATATGAACAAACACTGTTTTGCCCATTTATGTGACTGTCTATCATCTATGCGTTCTTATTTGTTACCCTAGACCTGATACTGATTATACTATGTTAGTTTGACACTGTTTCATGCTTATACTTGTATGTTTGAGAATAATAATAAATAATCAAGCCAGGGTTTTAATGGAAAAGATCTAGCAGTGGATAGTGCAGAAATGTGTACTCGGAAGGAGACTTGTGTTTCCTGTATGACATGTTACCGATCAAGTTTACCGATCAAGTTACCGATCAAGTTAATATTCTGTTACCGATCAAGTTTACCAATCAAGTTATCGATCAGGTTAACATTCTGTTACTGATCAAGTTACCGATCAAGTTCACCGATCAAGTTTACCGAACAAGTTACCGATCAAGTTAATATTCTGTTACCGATCAAGTTACCGATCAAGTTTACCGACCAAGTTACCGATCAAGTTAATATTTTGTTACCATTCAAGTTACCGATCAAGTTTACCGACCAAGTTACCGATCAAGTTTACCGACCAAGTTCTGTGATTCTGTGAATACCCGAGTACACTGCCCTGTATGTTCCCCATGAAATCTAAAGCGAAACTGTTTGTTGTAGCAACCATGTAAGGTGGGCTGCATGAAGTTTTACCTAGATAGTAATCACTACAAGACTTGATACATGACACTTGAACATGATACATGCTTACTTGATACTTGACTACATGATACGTGATACTTGATACTTGTTCGCTTGATACTTGATACTTGTTCGCTTGGTACTTGATACTGGTTACTTGTTTACATGATACTTGTTCACTTGACACTTGATACATGCCACTTGTACTTGTTCATCTTGCCATGCTAGTATTCTATTTTGTTATCATGTATATTCCATGTTATTAGTTAGTTTTTTCCATGTAGTTGTATCCTGCATTACAAGCGGCCCCTAACTTGCAATTGACGAGTACCTTGTTTCCTCTTTTCCTCTTTCCTGCAATTGTTAAATTGTAGATTTTGAAAAATAGGTTCCAGATGGTATCGGTGACAGGAGATATTAGTGCTGGATTTGCTATTATTATTTCTTATAGCTTGCTTGAACAATACTGTATTTTGTACTTGGATTTATTCTTGTATTTGGGCAATGTAACCCAGGATTTTGACTTATTCAGATCATGACTATTTGAGATTAATGTATTTGGTTTCAAGCATTCTTGTTGGTATTTTGGTTCATATGTGCATGTTGGTTGATTCTTTTGCTTCCGACTCTGATTATTTTGTGGGATGTTGTAAAGATTCTTGAACAGCTTATGGATGATGAAAATCATTCATTGGGCTTTTGTCGCGTATCCGTATTTCGTATTCTCTTTTAGGGAAGCAAGGCGTTACAGCATCGATCAAGGGACACAGTGGTCGGCGCAAGTAGACGGGGCACACAGTGGGGAGTAGGTGCAACGGGAAGTAGGGGACCAGTGGGCTAGGGGATCGCTGTAGGTGGTGCAGGGCAGCTGACTGGCGGCAAGGCGGAGGCGCACAGGCTGCTGCTGCAGCGTCATCGGAAGAGGATGACGCACACAAGGAGGAGTGCAGGGAAGACGGGCGGAGCAGGGGGATCAGAGTAGGGTTGAGAAGGAGGCGGTGACGAGGGTGCACAGGTCGAAGAAGAGGAGATGTGGAAGACGAAGTGACGGCTAGGGTATTAAATGAAGAATAGGAAACAGGGAGATGGGTATATATATAGGTGAGGGTAATTATTAGGGTTAAACAGGAGGGGGGGGGGGGGGGAATATAGGCAGAAGGGTTTCGGGTAGGGTATTAATGGGTTAGGGTGGTAAACAAGGTATTGGGTTATAATGGGTTTGGGTAGTTAAAGATTAAATGGGTAGGGTCATGAACAAGGTATAAAAATAACAGTAATAATAATAATACTGATAACAATAATAATAATAAACATAAACATAAACATAAACATAAACATAATAATAATAATAATAATAATAATAATAATAATAATAATAATAATAATAATAATAATAATAATAATAATAATAATAATAATAGGATTTTTATTATAATACAAGAATCATTTGAAAATAACAATAAATACAATTAACGAAAACAACGAATTTTAACAGGAGAGACAAAATATTTTTGAAATAAAATGAATTTAAGAAAACGAAAATTTTTATAACGAACCCAAACCCAGATAATACACAGGAAAAGAAAATACACCCAATATACGAAAAACGGAAAACAGGGGTTACTAATCCTACCCACCTTACAACAAAATTTCGTCTTCGAAATTTGCTTAGGCGGTACATAGGACAAGGCAAAAGCAAACTAGGGGTAGGGTAACAAAACAGAGAATTAAATGGGAATGAACAAAGTAGTGGCAACACCAGAAAAAGAAGGAAGTGGATAACAATGGGGTCAAATGGAATGCAAGGAAAGAGAATAAGCAGTATCAAAAGGAAAGAAACAACACAAGATATCAAAGCAAGATAGGGAGTAGGTAGAACTGAAATCAAAGAGAGAATGAACATGGAAGAATCGAATTAAATAAAGAAT
Source organism: Hemerocallis citrina (assembly GCA_017893485.1). Classification (NCBI taxonomy): domain Eukaryota; kingdom Viridiplantae; phylum Streptophyta; class Magnoliopsida; order Asparagales; family Asphodelaceae; genus Hemerocallis; species Hemerocallis citrina. The sequence continues at coordinate 396,952,909 of CM030358.1, forward strand.
TGGTGCATGATGGCAAAATGGAATGCAAGAAAGAAGTAACCGATATCAAATATAAAGAAGAAACAACACAAGACTTGCAAAATAACAAAGCAAAGATATGAAGAAATAGATAGAGCTGGAATCAAAGAAAGGATGGACAAGGAAGAGATGAACCAAGTAAGGAGTCAACAGATGAAGACGAGTACAAGGAATGGAAAGAAGCAAACAGTACAGGGAAGGAGAAACAACAAGGGAATCTTGGGACCTGTGGGTTATGGGCCCACAACGCTTCTGCTGCGCTACTCTGATCGGGGAAGACTCTGTCAATAGCATCCAGTGATGCCAATCAACGAATTGAGCAGGAAGAAAAGAATGGATAGCACCAGAATCAAAAGAATATGGGTACCAAAGAAGGAATTCATACCCAACAAGAAATCAATCAAAGAGAATGACTGAAAAAGACGGAAGAAAATAAGGAATCAAGGGATTGAATAAGAAGGAATCAAAATGAACAGAACAAGACTAGTATCCAGATCAATGTTGATAATAATTCATTTATGCATGCATGGTTGGTGAGATGTGGAGCCGATCCCAGTTCGAGCCAAGCTTGTCTAATATATTAGGAAACTAATACATTAGCCAAACCTGGGCTCTGATACCACTAAAAACCTTGTCACGCCCCGCTTCCCAAAAAGGAATACAGAATATATACGTGACTAAGTCCAACGAATGGTTTTCATCATCCATAAGCTGTCAAGAATGTTTACAACATTTCACAAGAAATAATCAGAGTCGGAAGCAAAAGAAGTCAACCAAGCATGCATATATTAATCAAAATACCAACAAGAATACTCGAAACAAAATTTATTATTCTTAAATAAACCAGATCTGAACAAGTCAAATATCCTGGATCAAATTGTCCAAATACAAATAATCCAAGTAGCAAAATACTGTTGTTCAAAATAAGTAACAAGAAATAATAATAGCAATATTCCAGCGGTTAGTATCTCATCTCGCCTATTCCATCTAGCAGCTGATCTCCAAAATCTGCAATTTAATAAATTGCAGGAAGAGGAAAAAGAAAACAAGCTCCCGTCAATGCAAGTTACGGGCCGCTTGTAGTGCAGGATACAACTACATGGAAAAGGTAAGCAAATAGCATGGAATAGACATGGTTTCAAAATATAACAACTAGCATGGCAAGATAAACATGTGTAAGTAGCATGTATCATGTGTAAAGTAAAACAAGTATCATGTAAACAAGTATCAAGTAACAAGTATCGAGTATCAAGTACAAGTAGCAAGTATCAAGTATCAAGTGAACAAGTATCAGGTACCATGTATCATGTACAAGTAATCAAGTGTCAAGTGTTAAGTGATCATGTTCAAGTCTTGTATTTATTACTATCTAGGTAGCGCTTCATGCATCCCGGTTTGTACTGTTGGATCCTGTAGGCAAGGCAAAATAACACTAGAGGGGGGTGAATTGTGTTATATAAAAATTAATTAAAAAATTAAACTTTTCGTTCTAGACAGTCTAGTCGACTTAAAAAAAGAACACAGTCGACTGGGGCATCAGATAAGAAGAGTATTTTATACAAGTCCGATCAGTCGACTGATAGCGAAAACTTAGTCGACTTACCAGACAAGTGTTCGAAGATTATTTTATACAAGTCTAATCAGTCGACTTACAGAGGAGACTCAGTTGACTTGGCAGACAAGTTTTCGAATAAAACACAGAAAAATTGAAATGCAAGTGAAGAAAATACAACCACAAAGAGAGTCAATCACATAGTACACAACGATGTATCCTGGTTCGGTCCTCTCGACCTACATCCAGTGCCCAAGAAACCCACTTGAGATTTTCCACTATTCTTGAAGAAAATACAAGAATACCCTACGGCGTTCGACAACAACCTTGCCAAACCCGTAGACCTCTCTCACCACTAGAGAGAGCATACCCACTCTACAACCTAGAGTGAAAACTTGACTCTACAACCTAGAGCCCTACTATCCAACCGAGAGGACCACTCTCACAACCCGAGAGTGAAGAACAACAACAAAAGAATTACAACAACCTATAGCCTTGTTTGTGATTGTGATTTTTTATGGTGGCTAATAGGTCAACTTCTGAAATCAGTCTAAAACGAATTCAATGTTATACTAGACTGACTTTCAGAGAACCAAGACTTAGAGATTATGATTGCTTCTCAGGAAACTTGTTCTCTTTAAAAACAAAAGCTTTAAAACTAGAGAGAATGCTTGGAACCTTTACATGGTGATTCCTATGCTCTATTTATAGAGAGGAATCATAGGAACGTTGAAGTATAGTTCCTAAAACTGAATTAAAACAGATAGATTTTGTTTTGAATTTGAAAAACAAGTTATGAAATCAGAAAATTATCGAAATGCCTTGAACAGTCGACTGGGTTGCCATAATGAGTCGACTGGTCAGAGCTTGTATGAGTTCAGACAGTTTCGTACTAAGACAGTCGACTGGTTCCGAAGAATGGTCGACTGGTACTCAACAGCTGATCTTATTCAAGCTTATTTCGACCTTTTAACTTTTGTAAAAACACTCATATATTAAAAGATATGTGTGAGTGTGTGTGTGACAAGCCTATTACAACATTTCTAAGACTCAAAGAATAAAAATTACAATTGTTACAAGACACTTTAATACAAACAATTTGAAGCACTAGTCTTGTCTTGAACTTGAGTCTTTGACTTGAGCCATTGTATTTATATCTTGAAGCTTGCTTGATCAATGTGGCTTGAACTAAGTTCTTTGTGGTTTGATCAATTGTCTTAAAAGCTTCATTGGATCAACTTTGCCTTTGTGAATTGCACCATGGTATTGATCTTAATATACCCTGCAATAAATATAAGTGATAGCACAACTTTGCATTGTGTTGTAGTCATCAAAACCAAGAATCAATATTCTCCCCCTTTTTGATGATGACAACACAATAGCTTACAGTAGCAATAGTAATTAAAGATGCTCCCCCTAACTAATGTACAACATGCACAAGTTAACTAATGTACAACATGCACAAAAACATGCACATGAAAAATATGCACCAAGACCACATACACATCCTTTACACATCCTTTCCCCCCCTTGTCATCAACAAAAAATAGAAGGAGGAAAGAAATAATAACATATGGCAAAACCATAAAAAGTTTATATACATGAAATTGAAGGACATGGTTTCAAATACAGCATAAAAGTGAAATACATAAAACATAATAAAAAATTACAAAAAAAATAGAAAATACATCAAGTCAGTCTTCATCTTCGTCATCAGCACCTTGAGAAGCAGGAGGTGGAAATTGTTGGGTGAACAAGTGGTTAGATGAGAGACACTAGCTTCAAGGGTATCCTGACGATCCATGAGATAGTTGACAGAATGATAAAGACTCTCAGGATCAGAAAATACAGCTCTAGGACGAAATGAACTAGAGGTAAACCTACGACCTGAAGTAGCTAAAGGAATAGGAGGGGTATTTCTTCAAGGAGGAGAGTGAAGAATCTTCATACAAGCTAAACTCGCATGATCAAAAGACTCATAATGAGTCACAACACTAGTCTCAGAAGTAAGATCAACTTCATAGAAGTTGAAAACATGAGTAAGTATTGCACCAAAAGGAAGAAAAGAAGTATGAGCCTTATGAAGACAATTGAAAATGACTTGACTCCAATTTATTTAGATGTTGCCAAAAATCGCATAGACGGCTTGTTGCAACTCGTGGGAAAATTGATCGTAACTTCCCGTTTTAGGGATAATATTATATGATAAAATTCTTGCAACTAGCTTAGCAAGCGGTGTAATTGTTTGGTTAGACATTGGGAAACCGCGATTCGGTAAGGAGATTTTTGAATGGATAGAGTCGTCATCCATTTCAATTTCCCCTAAATCTAATCCTTCAGATGGAATACCCAAAATGATTCCCAATTTAGCAGGAGTCAACCTCATATGAATATTTTTTACCGTAGTAGTAATAAATATTTCGTTACCATCCTCGGAAGTGGCAACTCTCATATTTGTATAAAACAAATATATAAGTTGTGGATAGTAATAAGGTTGATTAATAAGGGAAAGCAAGTTAAATAACCCACATTGTTCAAACAATGGGGCTAAAGGGAACCTTTCTAAATAAGGAAAATTTACAAATCGGCCTGGAAAGATAGCAATCTGACAAATAAGAAAAAATTTCTCAACAAGGTTGGGATTCCTAAGATATTGAAGGTAATTGATAGAGGATTGTCCTTCCTCAACATTAGAACCACGAGCTCTCTTTGGAGGCATGATTCAACTCTAGAATATTGAAAAGAAAAGAGGACAAGCAATTATACATAACAATGGAGATTGAAAGAGAGGCACAAAGCTTCAAGAGATCTCGAAAAAGATTTCAACAAGTTAAATGAACTGAAAAACTGAACGAAGTCTTCAATTTTTTAGCATCAAAATGCTGAAATCGCCAGGTTGAGGAGCAGCCGACTTCTTCTTCTATTTCTGGAGAGAGATAGTGAAAGAAGGTAACGTGAAAAAGAGAAGTAAAAACTAGGGTTTCACTTTAGAATAGAGGGCTGAGATCTAGGCTGGGGTTAATAAAAGGATGAGATCAATCAATGGGTAAGAAAAGATAAAGAGAAATGCCTCAAAAAGTGCGTCGTTTCGAATCAGAAAGACAGACTGATGTCGTGACAGTCGACTGGGTTTGAGGAACAGTCTACTTAGTCGATAGAATAAAACAAAACAAAAATATCAAGTAATACTTCTGTCAGTCGACTGGGTGTTGTTCACAGTCCACTGCCCAGAGCATAAAATTCAGTCAAAAAAGACAATGAAAAAGTACTTGATCAGTCGACTGAAACATAGCTTTAAGTCGACTTATACAAGATAAAAATTCAAAAAATATCATGAAAATGGCAAATTCCTAGTTCTCTTCTTAAGGTGATAAAAATGTCTTCCTTAAGTGGTTTAGTAAAGATATCCGCTACTTGTTTATCAGTAGAAATAAAGTCTAAAGATATATCTCCCTTTAAAATATGATCACGTAGAAAATGATGTCTAATATCAATGTGTTTCGTACGTGAGTGTTGAATCGGATTTTTAGATAAATTAATGGCACTGATATTATCACACATTATAGCAGGTTGTGAAAATGAAATACCATAATCTAATAGGGTTTGTTTCATCCATAAAATTTGGGCACAAGCCAAACTCGCAGCAATATATTCAGCTTCTGTAGTAGATAGGGATACAGAATTTTGCTTTTTACTACACCAAGATACTAGTGAATGTCCCAAAAAGTGACAAGTACTACTAGTATTTTTACGGTCAGTTTTACTGCCAGCAGAATATGCTTCACTATACGACAAAAGTTGAAAGTTATCAGTGCGGGGATAAAATAAACCTTACTCAGATGTGCCTTTAATGTATCTTAAAATACGTTTCACAGTTTTTAAGTGAGACTCTTTAGGATTTGACTGATATCTAGCACACAAATATACACTAAGCATAATATATGGTCTACTAGCTGTTATATATAAGAGTGAGCCAATCATCCCTCGATAGAGTTTTTGATCTACACTCTTACCTAATTCATCTTTGTCAAGTGTAGTAGTAGTAGCCATATGTGTGGTCTTACTACTAGTGCTATTCATGCAGAATCGTTTGAGTAATTCCTTAGCATATTTTTCTTGATTAATAAATATGCCATTATGTGACTGCTTTTTTTGAAGTCCAAGGAAATAATTGAGTTCACCCATGTGACTCATCTCAAACTCATTTTTCATGGTATTAGCAAACTCTTGACAGAGATTACTATTAGTAGAGTCAAAGATTATGCCATCTACATATATTTGTATGATTAGAATATCAGTTTCTATTCTGCTAATAAACAAGGTAGTATCTACTTTACCTATTTCAAAACTAGTTTCTAAAAGAAAAGTCTTCAATCGATCATATCAAGCACGAGGTGCTTGTTTAAGACCATATAAAGCCTTTTTCAATTTAAAAACATGGTTTGGAAATTGTTCATGTTCGAAACCAGGTGGTTGCTTAACATAAACATCTTCCTTTATAAAACCATTAAGAAAAGCACTTTTAACATCCATTTGGAAAAGTGTAAAGTTCATAAAACATGAAAAAGATAATAAGATCCTAATTGATTCTAGTCTAGCAACATGAGCATATATTTCATCGAAATCTATGCCTTCTTCTTGATTATATCCTTGAGCAACTAATCTAGCTTTGTTCCTAACGACTTGTCCTGATTCATCTAACTTGTTTTTGAATACCCATTTGGTACCAATTATAGTATGGTCAGGAGGTCATGGAACTAAATCCCATACATCATTTCTTATAAATTGGTTTATAACTCATCTTGCATGGCATTCATCCAAAATTCATTCTCACAAGCTTCTTGTATATTCTTCGGTTCAAAATTCGATAAGAAAGCCGTATGAGAAATCATGTTAACATGAGATCTTGTTTGAATACCACGTGAAATGTCACTAATTATTAAGTCATGAGGATGATCTCTAACTTCAACAAAAGATTTTGGTAAAGTTTGAGTCATCACAACAGGATCAGTCGACTTAACTTGTCCATCAGTCCACTGCTTCGCATCAGTCGACTTGATTTCCTTATCGGTCGACTTATCCGCTAGGGTAGTTTGCTCTAGAGATTTTATTACGTTATTTAAAGGGGATGAATCAGTTTCATCATCTTCAATAACAGTAGATGAAGTCAGAGATTCATCAATTGAAACATGCTTGAATTCTTCAATAGTCAAAGTTGACTTGTTGAAGATTCTATATGCCTTACTCCTATTTGAGTATCCAATGAAGATACCTTCATTAGATCTAGGATCAAACTTATCTGAATTATCTTTCATGTTTAAAATGAAACACTTGCATCCAAATACTCTAAAATAAGATACTTTAGGAATTTTATCAAAAAATAGTTCATAACATGTTTTCTTAAGCTTAGGCCTAATCAAGATTCTATTTAAAACATAACATCCTGTAGCAACAGCTTCAGCCCAGAAGTACTTAGGCAAATTGTTTTCAACAAGCATGGTACGTGCACACTCTTGCAAAGTCCTATTCTTTCTTTCGACCACTTTATTTTGTGGTGAAGCTCTAGGAAATGCAAATGAATGTGTTATACCATTCTTGTTGTAATATTCTGGAAACGTTTCATTCTCAAATTCTCCACCATGATCACTTCTAATAGTGACTATGGTTAGAGACTTTTGATTTTGAATTCGTTTACAAAAAATTGCAAATTCATCAAAAGCATCATTCTTATATTTTAAAAAGAAAACCCATGTGAATCTTGAAAAATCATCTACTAAAACAAATACATACCTACTTTTATTTAAAAAAGCAACTCTAGTAGGGACAAATAAATCCATGTGGATTAACTCGAGAGGCCTACTAGTAGAAATCATTTCTTTTGTCTTAAAAGTGGATTTGATTTGTTTACCTAGTTGACATGCATCACATAATTTATCCTTTTTATAGGATAGTCTTGACAGCCCTTTAACTAGGTTGTACTTAGACAATTTAGTAATATTTTTCATATTCATATGGCCATATCGTTTATGCCAAAGTCAAGAATCATTATTAGAAGGTACTAAGTAAAAATCGTTAGAAAAATCATTTGATTTTAAACATAACTCATAAATATTATTCTTCCTAAATCCTTGAAAAATTACATTTTGCATGGTAGAGTCATATATTAAACATGCATCTTTTTCAAAAACAATTTTATACCCCTTATCACACAATTGGCTTATACATAACAGATTAGGCTTAAGACCACTAACAAGAAAAACTTCTTCTATATTAGGGATAGTGTTCTTACCGACCATGCCTATACCAATAACCTTCCCTTTGTTATTGTCACCGAATGTGACTGTTGCTCCATCAATCTCTTGAATGGAAGATAGGAGGTTTGCATGACCAGTCATATGCTTGGAGCATCCGCTGTCAAGTATCCACCGTTCTCTTTTAGGTACCTATAAAATAATTATTGTGAATATGGTACCCTTTTTATTGGGTCCGAAAAAGATTAGTTTTTGGGAAACCAAACCCAAAGTGAGTTTGATTTTTCACCAAAAGCAGGAATATAATCTACAGAATTACATATATTAAGAACATATGAATTTATATATGTAATTCTATCTTTCTGACTCAGGTTGACTAGAACCCATATATTCTTAGTTTGTCCAGTCGACTTAATTGAACCTTTCAATCGCTTTTACTATGAGTCAGTCGACTGGAAGGTGAAATAGGTCGACTTATATGAGGTTTTCTTCTCTTTGAATAAGACTCAGAACCTCTGGATAGACGATTGAAATTGGGATTTAGTCGACTGGTCTAAACTACAGAATTACTCTTTTCATTGAAAACAACTGTTTTTGGTTTTTCAAAAGACCCATATAATTTATTCTTAACACTAGAAATATATTCAGTCTTATTACCACTAGTGTTCTTAGAAACATGATGTTTTTCAAGAGACTTTTAAAAACCAAGTCTAAATCTCTTATTAGATTGCACTTAATTTTGGAGAACTTCATTTAAATTCTCCTTTACTTTATTAAATTTAGATACATTCTTGGATATCTCTTCATAATTATTCTTAAGAAATACAAGATCTATATCCAAATTAGAAAGTCGAGAATTTAAAGACTTGACTTCTTTATCTAAGTCAAGATTCTCTTGAGAAAGTGTTTGATTAACTTTCTCTAAGTTTTTAACTCTAATTTTTTCTTTCTTAAGTTTTTGAAAAATCTCATTGAAAGCATCTAATAAGTCATTTGAATCAAAGTTATCACTTACCTCGTTTTGTGTAGCCATAAAGCATACATTCGCAACTTCGTTTGTCTCTTCATTTTCTTCTTCCGATGAAGAGTCGCTATCATGATACGCCTTTTTGTTCTTCATGTACTTGTTCTTTGTGTACTTATCCTTCTTGAAGTTGGAAGCATTTCCTTTAGATTTTGTCTGTTCTAGTGGGCAATCCTTCTTCATATGACATGTTTTGTTACACTTGAAACAAGTGGAAAGTTCATTGGTATCTTTAAATTTGGAATTAAATTTACCTTTCCTTAGAAACTTTTTGAACTTTCTTGTGAACATGGCTCTCTCTTCTTCATCCTCTTCTTCATCATCAGTGTTCGACATGTCCTTGAAAGCGAGTGTCTTTTTCTTTGATTGTTGAGGTTCTAGATCCTTCTTACATTCTTCAAGTTGTACTTCATATGCCATAAGATTTTCCATAAGATTCTCAAGAGAAAGTTGTGTTAAATCGCTGGCCTCTTCTATAGCGGTGGTCTTCTTCTCCCATTCAGGAGTTAAGGCACGATGAAATTTTCTCACCATTTCGGCTTGAGTGTACATCTTTCCAAGAGCCACAAGAAAATTTGTAATATCTGTGAATTGTGTGATCATGTCTGACACATTCTCGTTCTCCTTTCATGGGGAACATCTCGAACCTGTGAACAAAAACAGATATCTTAGATTCTTTTACTTTATTAGTACCTTCATGAGTTACCTCGAGTGTGTGCCAAATTTGATATGCCGTTGTTCATTGGACACACGATTGAACTCCTTCTTGGTAAGAGCACAAAATAGAGCGTTCATCGCCTTTGCATTGTTCATGGTTTCGCTCTTCATGTCATCATTCCATTGTGCATAAGGAATTGTAGGAGTGGTGTACTCGGTCTCCGTCATGTTCCATATCTCATAGTTGATAGACTGAAGGTAGATCTTCATTCTACACTTCCAATAGTTGTAATTGGTTCCATCGAATAGGGGTGGCTTTTGTGTGGACTGGCCTTCATGGTATTGGTTTGCATTTGAAGTTGATGCCATTGCACTCAACCAGGCTCTGATACCAAGTGTTGGATCCTGTAGGCAAGGCAAAATAACACTAGAGGAGGGGGGGGGGGGGGGTGAATAGTGTCATATAAAAATTAATTAAAAAAATTGAACTTTTCATTCTGTCCAGTCGACTTAAAAAGAGAACACAGTCGACAGGGGCATCAGATAAGAAGAGTATTTTATACAAGTCTGATCAGTCGACTTATAGCGGAAACTCAGTCGACATACCAGACAAGTGTTCGAAGAGTATTTTATACAAGTCTGATCAGTCGACTTATAGAGGAGACTCGGTCGACTTGCCAGACAAGTTTTTGAATAAAACACAGAAAAATTTAAATGCAAGTGAAGAAAATACAACCACAGAGAGAGTCAATCATAGAGTACACAGCGATGTATCTTGGTTCGGTCCTCCCGACCTACATCCAGTCCCCAAGAAACCCACTTGAGATTTTCCACTATTCTTGAACAAAATATAAGAATACCCTACGATGTTCGACAACAACCTTGCCAAACCCGTAGACCTCTCTCACCACTAGAGAGAGCACACCCACTCTACAACCTAGAGTGAAAACCTGACTCTACAACCTAGAGCCCTACTCTCCAACCGAGAGGACCACTCTCACAACCCGAGAGTGAAGAACGACAACAAAAGAGTTACAACAACCTATAGCCTTGTTTGTGATTGTGATTTTTGTATGGTGGCTAATAGGTCAACTTCTGAAATCAGTCTAAAATGAATTCAATGTTATACTAGACTGATTTTCAGAGAACCAATACTTAGAGATTATGATTGCCTCTTAGGAAACTTGTTCTCTTTAAAAACAAAAGCTTTAAAGCTAGAGAGAATGCTTGGAACCTTTCCATGGTGATTCCTATACTCTATTTATAGAGAGGAATCATAGGAACGTTGAAGAACAGTTCCTAAAACTGAATTAAAACAGATAGAAATTGTTTTGAATTTGAAAAATAAGTTTTGAAATAAGAAAACTGTCGAAATGGCTTGAACAGTCGACTGGGTTGCCATAATGAGTCGACTGGTCAGAGCTTGTATGAGTTCAGACAGTTTTGTACTAAGATAGTCGATTAGTTCTGAAGAATGGTCGACTGGTACTCAACAGCTGATCTTATTCAAGCTTATTTCGACCTTTTAACTTTTGTAAAAACACTCAAATATTAAAAGATATGCGTGAGTGTGTGTGTGACAAAGCTATTACAACATTTCTAAGACTCAAAGAATAAAAATTACAATTGTTACAAGACACTTTAATACAAACAATTTGAAGCACTAGTCTTGTCTTGAACTTGAGTCTTTGACTTGAGCCATTGTCTTTATATCTTGAAGCTTGCTTGATCAATGTGGCTTGAACTAAGTTCTTTGTGGTTTGATCAATTGTCTTGAAAGCTTCATTAGATCAACTTTGCCTTTGTGTATTGCACCGTGGTATTGATCTTAATTTACCCTGCAATAAATATAGGTGATAGCGCAACTTTGCATTGTGTTGTAGTCATCAAAACCAAGAATCAACATGTACTACATAGTTGCTACATTCAAACAGTTTCGCTTAGGCCTAGTGGTGGGTTTCTATAGGGCCGTGTACTCAGACATCAAGTCAAGTAACAAGTAGCAGGTAAATAGGCACGAATCACGTAGTGAAATCGTGGCAACAGAAATAGGCATGAATCATGTAGTCATGAAACATGACAACAGGTAATAACAGGCATAAATCATGTAATCATGAAACATGGGAACATATAATTATAACTGGCATGGATCATGTAGTCGTGAGTTCATGGCATAATATAATAATAACAGACATGAATCATGTAATGTGAGTTCATGGTAGAATATAATAATAACATGCATGAATCATGCAAGCATAAAACATGGCAACAAGTAATGGGATCACGGGCCCCTTCTGAGTATACATACCTATATTGTCCACTGCTAAGGTCTTTCCCTTAACCCCGGCTTGATTATTTGTTATTATTATCAAACAAGCATGTACATGTACAAAACAGAGCAGGAATAACATGGCATGAACAAGTAACAGGTTCAGGTTGCAAGATACACATGCACAGGTGATAAACAACACATAACAAGATACAACAACGAAAACTTTAGTTCAGGACAGTAAGACATTACTGCACCAAATCTGGGATTTCCGTTGCTACAAATATGCAAATCTGAATTCGTCAGAAAATCTGAAAAGTAGAATTCCGGCTGAATTCAGCGAATATATATAATTCATATAGTGTTTCACAAAAACATGTGTCAAAACTGAATTGAAACCAGAAAACGTGTTCAGCCAGAAGTCAAAAGATTGTATTCAAAGTCACGAAAATAGCATGAAAACTCATTATTTGAATTCACGAAAAATCTGTGGTATTCCCCTATATGTGTAGTATTAGAATATAAAGTTTCAGAATTTTTCAATATAATTAGTTTAGTCAACAAAAATCAGAAAACATCAAGATGCAGTAGTTTTGTAAATCTAGAATCAACAACACTTCAGTATGAAAACAGAAATATCTCACTAACCATAAATCGAAATCCAAATAAGCCAAAAGGGTGATAAAATAGATACAGTAAGCTAACTTTCATATTCAGAAATATTTTACGAACATCAAGTAGAATTAGGTCGAAAATTAAGTTCTTTACTAAATAGTATGAAAATTCTGCATGTATAGTAATTATTTGAAAACATAGAACGGTTTGTAAAACTCATCAAATAAATTCACAAAAATTCAGGGTCAATCCCAATCAGGTTTAGTTATACTGTACAAAATATTGGATCAAAATAATACTTTTAACATCATGGTAAAAATAGATTACTCTTCAGAATTTATAGAAAACAAAATCTAGAAATCTTTCTACACCTCTGTAGTAAAATAGACATAACTCACAACTCGTAAAACGAAACTGAGATCCGTCAAAAGGGTTAGAAAATAGACATAATTCTCTACAGTTCATGTTCACAAATATTTGTAATATACCGACCTTAATATGGTCTAAAGTACTGACCAAAAACTGAAAACCTGCAAAACAGAAAATATCTCTCAAGTACAAAGTCCACTAGATCAGTTAGAACTCATCCAAATCATAACCAATATGAAATATAGTGTACTAGATGTCCAAACAATATGGTATAGGGTATTTAGCAAGTTTTCAACAAGTATATCACGAATAACACATCAAGCATAGATATCTCAAAGTAGCATGAACATATATACCAAAAGTGGTTAACCCTAGGTTAATTCATGTCATATATGTCGTGAGGTAACTATGGTCGAATCAACACAACAGAGACAAGATCAACAAGGGGTTTCACACACGAATTGTCTCTAGAACCCAACTACACTACAGGCGGTATTTAGTACCTGTATTACACACAAAAAACAATACAAGTTACTTGCCTGAGAGACGGCGACGGAAATGACAAAGCAAGAGCAAGAATAACAGGAACGGATTACCGGGCAGGAACACAAACACGAACAAAGCGAACACGAACAAGATAACAAACATAATCGGACGACTAGATCCAAGAGATCAAGATCAAGATGATCGGATCAGATCGGACGGCCAGATCTCCCTGATGATGAAGATAATGATGGAGATCAAGATAGATTGAACGACTGCGATCAAAGAAAATTGATGATCATCATGATCATGATGATCAAGAGGAGATCGGACGGTCCAGGATCACTTGATGAAGATCATGATGATCAAGAGGAGATCGACGACCCACACCAAAGATGGTTAAAACCTTGATTAATAGCACACCCATCCATGGTGCTGCATTGGATGGCTGCTGTCGTGCAGTGCGTTGAGACAGGGTGGACGCGCACTGGGGGATGAGTCGGCAGGGGAGCGCTGTTGGTGCTGCAGACGGCAGGGGCATAGGGCCAGCACAGGGGGTCGACCAACGGGTTTGCTGGCGCTGTGGGGGAAGTGACTCGATGATGAGAGGGAGAAAGGGATGGAGATGGGGTTGGCAACAGCGGACAGGAGCACCGCACACAGGGATGCGCTCTACAGGGCTGGCTATTGCTGACTGCAGAAAATGAGTAGCGCGAGGGGCTGCTACATCTGCCTGTACGTCGACCGAGGGACACAGGGGGCAGTGCAAGTAGATGGGGCACACAGTGGGGAGGAGGCGTGACTGGCTGCGCGACGGGAAGCAGGGGACCAGGGGGCCAGGGGGTCGCTGTAGATGGTGCAGGGCGGTTGACTGGCGGCAAAGCGGAGGAGCACAGGCGACTGCTGCAGCGTCGTCGGAAGAGGACGATGCACACAGGGAGGAGTGCAGGGGAGATGGACAGAGCAGGGGGGATCGGAGTAGGGTTGGGAAGGAGGCTGTGACGAGGGTGCACAGGTCAAAGAAGAGGAGAGGTAGAAGACGAAGTGATGGTTGGGGTATTAGATGAAGAATAGGAAACTGGGAGATGGGTATATATATAGGTGAGGGTAATTATTAGAGTTAAACAGGAGGGGGGGGGGAAGGAAATATAGGTAGATGGGTTTCAGGTAAGGTATTAATGGTTTAGGGTGATAAACAGGGTATGGGGTTATAATGGGTTTGGGTAGTTAGAGATTAAATGGGTATGGTCATGAATAGGGCATTGGGTTACTATATAATGGGTTTTTGGGTTTAAATAAATAGAATATAGGGTTTAAAATCCAATAAAATAATGGGTTTGAGTTTTTGGGTTATAATAAAATAACCAATAAAAATATATAATTAGGATTTCATAGAAATACTAATAATAATAAAAACAATAACAATAACAATAATAATAATAATAGTATTAAAAATAACAGTAATAATAATAATACTGATAACAATAATAATAATAATCATAAACATAATAATAATAATAATAATAATAATAATAATAATAATAATAATAATAATAATAATAATAATAATAATAAGAATAATAATAATAATAATAATAATAATAATAATAATAATAATAATAATAATAATAAGAATATTATTATTATTATAACTAGGTTTGTCCGTTGACACTTGCCTACGACACTTCTTCGGAACGGTGTACCTGGGTTGATTATATAAAATAGTTTTAGAGGTCCAGCAAATTAATTGAAGTAGCAAGCATATTATATGAGGAAGCAGTATATCTACCTTTACGCTCAATCATTGTCTTCTTGATCATTAGCTTGAACTTACCTGGAATGCATATTGTTTGTTAGAAACACTGCATAAAGTTTTTTTTTAACTTCAGCATCACTTTTTGATGCTTGTAATAGTTATGGGACATTATCATATAGGTTTTATGGAGCTTACTCTAATCCCATAACCACTATTTGCATGTCTAAATACAATGGTAACGCAAGTGCACGTGTGTAAGTATCTACAATACCAATAATCTAAACATTTGTTTGTCTGAGACTCAGTTTGCAATTGAAATACCTCTTATTATTATTTCAACCAGAATTAAATACATGAAGTTCTCAAAACTCTAAACCAAGCTAATCATTTCTTTTATCTCCACTTTATCTCCTCATTGCACCTTTATAAAAAAAATCAAAATGGATAAATAACAAATTTACTTAAGCTGTCTTCCTTGACTGGAGAGTTTGCACCATTCACTGGTAAACTTCATTCATCCCAATCCTATATATCCAAACATACACTAAAAGTTCTTATATGTTATGTTATCCATGGTTTAACCAGTGAATGGAATACTTCACGATAGTATTTTCTCTTGTAGTAAAGAAATTAATGTTGCATATTTGCCAAGTTATTTTAGGTCACTGGTCAGCTTACCTGTCATGCTATGGTTTGGAAGCCCAAATTGAGGCCACCAAATAATCCATCTCTAATTTGCGTACACCCTAAATCAAAACCAATAAAAAATTAGTCAAATAAATCACCAAATTTAAATTTTTTAAACACAAAAATAAAACAATCATACTGCTCTGAACTTAGATCCCATGCACACAGAAAATCCGATTAAGCAAAAAACTGAGTAATCCCCTGCACACACAAAATTAAAAATTGGAATGAAAATTCGGTTAATGAGATGAAATTAGAGTCACCACATGTCATATAGAGGCTCTCGATTTGGTGGAGGGGAGTTGCCGATACGAAGTCACTTGATATTCACGCTCGATTTGGTAGAGCGGAGTCACTGATATGGAATCAGCAGCGGATCAGATATCGGCGACGATATCTCGATTGGGGTTTGACGTTGGAATTGAATTTGGATTTGCTTTGAGATTTTCAAATTGTCAAAATTTAAACTGTTCAAATTTTCAAATTTTTAAAATTTTAAAATTTAATTTTTTTTAGATTTTTTAAATTTTAATTTTTTTTTGAAAATTCTAAAATTTTAAATTTTTTTTATTTTTTTAAAAAATGTTTTTAAATTTTTTATTTTTTTTACATTTTTCTAAAATTTATTATTTTTAAAATAACTTTTTTATAACTTTTTTATTTTTTTGAACTATTTTCAAAGTTTTTAATTTTTTTTTAAAAATTTATTTGTTAAAAAAATTTTTAATAAAATATTTCATTTTTTTTAACAAAAATTTAAAAATCAAGTTTTTTTTAAAATTTAATTTTTATTAAAATTTTAAAATTTTTTAAAGTTTTGAAAATGTTAAATTTATTTAAATTTTTTTTGTTTTTAATTTTTAATTTTTAATTTTCTTACAATTTTTATATTTTTTTTATTTTTAAAATTTAAAATTTTATTAAATTTTTTAAAAAAATTAAAATTTTTAAAATAGTTTTTAATAATTTTTTATAATTTTTGAATTTTTGAATTATTTTTAAAGTTTTAAAGTTTTTATTTTTTGTAGTTTTAAAGTTTTTTAGTTTTAATACTTTTAAAATTTTAATTTTTTTTTGAATAGGAGATAGAGAGAGAGAGAAAATTAAATAAATAAAGGAGTTGTTTTAGGTGAGGGGATTTGAATTTGAGTTTTGGGGAAAAATTTTTGGAGGGAAAATGTGTTTTGTGAGGTTAGATCTGGGCCTTTGATTTTGGGGGGTTTGAAGAAGAGCCACTTGATAGCTTTATTTGTGTTTTATTATATAGATATAAGAATCATTTGAAAATAACAATAAATACAATTAACGAAAACAACAGATTTTAACAGGAGATACAAAATATTTTTAAAATAAAATGAATTTAAGAAAACGAAAATTTTTATAAAGAACCCAAACTCAGATAATACACAGAAAAAGAAAATACACCCAATATACGTAAAACGGAAAACAGGGGTTACAGGTCCTGAATGCAGTCTTCTGTACATTAGTCGTCTTCACTTTGACCTGATGATACCCATAATGAAGATCCAACTTCGAGAAAACAATAGCCCCACTAAACTGATCAAATAAATCATCGATCCTGGGCAACGAATACCGATTTTTCAAAGTAACACTGTTCAGTTCCCGATAATCCATGCACA
The DNA here is from genome assembly GCA_017893485.1 of Hemerocallis citrina. NCBI lineage: Eukaryota > Viridiplantae > Streptophyta > Magnoliopsida > Asparagales > Asphodelaceae > Hemerocallis > Hemerocallis citrina. Next base: position 396,970,230 of record CM030358.1, read on the forward strand.
GTCGACAACTACCATCCTTCTTGTTGACAAAAAAGGACTGGAGCACCCCAAGGAGAAACACTGGGTCTGATGAACCCCAAATCCAACAACTTCTGAATCTGCACCTTAAGCTCTGCTAACTCAACCGGTGCCATCCTGTAGGGACTTTTCAATGTAGGGGCCGTACCCGGCTGAACTTCATTACCGAACTCTACATCCCTATTAGGGGGTAAGCCAGGAAACTCCTATGGAAAAATATCCAGGAAATCCCGCACTATTAGAGGCGCAGCCTCACAGCCTGAATGCAATTCCATCGCACAAACCTCCTGATCAACTGCAGCTCGGCCAAGGGACATCTCCCCGGCATGGAACTCAAACTCTGCGTGATTTGGAATCCGAAGTACAACTTTATTGGCACGACAATCAATAATGGCGTGGGTTTCACCCAACCAATCCATGCCCAGAATAACTTCGAATCCTGAATTCCCAATTACAATCAGATTGGCTTTGAAATCTGTGCAACCAATAACTACGGGACACTGCCTGCACTCCCGGCACTACAAGAAATTTTCCATTTACCAACGGACACCTATAGTGACGGATCACTAAAACCGTGGGTATAGACATTGTATACCTACAGACGTATAATAAGCTGTGGGTATAGGTATCCTATAGCTTTAGAGTTTTTAATCCGTAACTATAAGTTTTACCAACGGGATAAAATACCATGGGTATATTCTATAATTTATTTCCCCCCAACTTTTTCATTTTCCCACCAAATCCCAAATACCCCCAATTTATACAGCTCTCACGCTCACACCCATCTCTCTCTCTCTCTCTTCTCTCTATCTCTCACACCCGAATCCCCCATTGACCACATCGCCGTCGTCGGTCTTCCACGTCGTCGTCGTCGATCTTCCTCGTCGCTGCCGTCGTCAGTCTTCCACGCCGTCGTTGTCTTCCCTCGCCACCGCAGCAGCTGTCTTCCTCTCGCCGTTTTCCTCTGCTGCCACCCACCGCCACCCACCTCCGTCGACCACTTCTTCATCCGCCGTCGTCTTTCGTTGTCCGCCGTCACCCACCGCTTCCACCATCACCCGCGGCCATCTATTTTTGATTAATTTTGCAAACCCTAGGTATGAATTTGGGTGCTTCCCCTTTAGTTGATGAATTTTGATTGCCATGTTGTTGTTTATTGTTTGATTTCATTGAGAATGCGTTCTGGTAGTTTATGGTTGTATTCATTGTGGTTATGGATTTTGATGTCTTTGAAAACAGGTTTTGTCACGATTTTGTTTTTATAAACTAGTTTATAGAAATGCCAATATGTTCGATAAAATTTTGGATATTCTCAAAGTGAAACAGATCACTTAGCTCTTATTTTCACTAATGTGCGAACAGTTACTGTAGATACCTTCAATAATATCTAAACTTAAAACAACAAAATCCTTCAATAATATCCATTTTGTTGTCGTCTTCTGTGCCTTTGTTCATCTGACATCAACTATTTGATATGATTAGTGAGGAGTTTATTGCAAAGATGAGGGATCATGAGGAGTCTACATTAATTAGTTGCTCTATTTTTGTTTCATATAGTAAGTATAGACGTAGTATGACATTTAAGTATACAAATCATCACTTTTGATCTTGTGACATCTCCCTCTCTCTTTTTTTGTCAACACTTTTGATCTTTTATTTTTTCCTATACTAGTGCTTTGCAATCTTCCTTATTATACTGTTAATATTATTGTTTCATCAATTAAAATTTGTGAATTCAAAATAGAAAGGTTTACGTCATAGGAACATTATATATAGGAAAGTTCCTTGAGCTTAGGGTTTCAATCAAATGACAACCAGTAAGTGCATTATACTTGGTCTGAAGAAGAGATGGTGACTTAAAGAAATCTAGATCTACTGGAAACTTGTTTGTAGGCTTGTAGCATGCTTAGAGAACTGAAAGATTGGTGGAGATCTTGAAGAAGAAAATTATCAGAGGAGAGTACACTTAAAGGACCTTGTATCACTTCTTACTAATAAAAGTGACTCATTACATTGTTGAATTCGTCGTATTTTCTGAAATCATATTATGTTTGCTTGCATCTAGTACTTATCTACTCATAGTAACCATCTTCCAGTCTCCACTGCACTTCTGTCCTTATCTATAAAATCTTCAATGGATTTGTGGATATGAGTATATTAGTGGTGTTTTTGTTTCATCTTCTTTTGCAATGCCCGAAGAGGTGGCTTCTACCAGTCATGAACCTTAGCAAACTTGAGATTGGATGAATTATAATTCCTTACTGATGATCATTTTGTGGGATTTAGTAGTAAAAGATTTGAAATCTCTGTATAGTTATTGATATTAGCTGACTATTTTTGATTTTTGTACTGGTAATATTGGCTATTTTGAAATTGAAAATTTGGATAGATATTATCAGCTACTATGCTGTGCTTCATAATTTTTTTTTTGTTATTTTTTTATACAACAGACCATTAATACAATGGTTTCATGTTTAATTTAGCATGAAGTTTTAGTCTTTGGACATTTGCAATGTCTGCATAGTTACCATTACATATACATTTTGGTTGGATGGTGGTACATTGGTTAAGTTTAATTTTTAAACAACTCTAGGACCATTGCACATTGTAGAGGGGTTTACTGATGCTTAAAACCATCTTTTAGGTGGACAAACTGTCAGAGAATAATTTGTACGTTCGCTTAATTAAGATATTGAAATTGAGCTGAAAAATCATATTGAATCTGAACATATTTATGCAAGGTACAACAAAACATGCTTGCAAACTCATTTTGAAAAGTTTGCTCAAGATGACTATAGATCTTTAACAGTTTTGTCCTGTAACAATAATTTTCTCAGAATTCTTTGCTACCATCACTATTATATAAGTGATATAGTTATGAACTTATTGAGAAGGCACCGATTCTTATGCTTGGTTCTTCTTAACTTCTTGATGCAGTATGTATATGCCATGCCATTTCATCAGGATTCTATGTGATATTTCTTTTCCCTTTTTCAAATTGATCTACCATATGTATCTGAGCCCATTAAGTAATATGTGATTAAAGAATATGTACTTGTAAATTTAGCCGGTTAAAGCTATGCACTGGTGTTTAATAGCCGTACAAGAACTGTCTATATTAATACAGTTTGTCACGAAATGTTTCAGATTTATATAAGTTCCTCTCATTGTAGATTGTTCCCAATTTAATGTATCCAGCTGCATGTATTTGGTCCTATCTCAAATATTTAGGAGGTTCTAATTGCCAATGCACGGTAGATTGAATATTAAATGGATCTATGTAGGAACTTAATTCTGATTGCATGAATAGGGGAGGCTTTATAACTGTATAGAATGGAGCACTTATATAGATTAAGTTAGCATGGACATACCAGCAGTAGGTATCAAGTCTCTCCAGTTTTTCGCTAATTAGATATTGAGAAGAAAGGAAATTGAAACTAAGGAACAATCAACATTATTAAATTGTCTTAATTATGTAGGTTTTGTTTTAATTATAGATGCGGAACCTAAACGGTTGAGAGGCCCAACAAGAATGTTAGATGTGTAGGACATGGAAGATGGTGATTTCATAATTGTTAATTTAGACAAGTACGGTCGACCCGTTGGTGAGGAAGAGACAACTCTTACTCATTTCATAGGCAGTATGGTTCGAAGGCATCAATATGCTCCCATCAGCTACAAATCCTAGAAAGACATGCCAAAGGAGGACAAAGATGCGATGCTGGGAATAATAGAGGTATTATAATTGTATATTTAAAGTATATTGTATCAAAAGCTATAATATGACTCATTTTATGGTGTATTTATTTAACATCTTTCTTTTTTTAGTCCAAATTTGAGTTTGTTCCTCCTATATATGACACAACAAGAGAAATGTTGAAATCTGAGTTGAATGAAAAGTGGAGGCATTGGAAGAGCGATTTAAAGTCAATGGCATATGACCCGAGTAAAACGGAAGAAGAAGTTGCATCTTCATTACCGGATGATAGGGTTGACCGAAATCAATATCGTAAATTGGTTCGTTATTGGTTTTCTAAAGAAGGACAAGAAAGTCATATAGCAAATAGATTCTTGCATATTATGAGTAATATTTTGACTTTGGTTTCTTCATTCGTCTAATAATTTGTTGTATCAATTGTAGAAAGTAAGTAAAATTAATAGACAGAATCGTGCTAAGTTTGAAGATCTCCATTGTATGGGTACAAAAAGTCTCCCAAAATTGATTGATGAAAATGTTTGTTTATATTTGTACTTTTCATTCAGTAAAATGTAATTACAAGATACATATAACTTGTTTGTTTGGTTTCAGAAAAAAAGAGCAAAGGATTATCACCTCAACGTAAAGAGATTTACATTGATACTCGCACTCGTAAAGATGGATCAATTGTCAATGAGAAGGCTGCTAAATTGATTGTAAGATTTTGTTCTCATTCACTTCTAAAGCTTTACTGTATGTTCACTAAATGATCTACTCAATATAATGTAAATCTGCTCAATACAATTATGTTCACTAATGCTTTACTGTATGTTCACTTCTAAAGCTTTACTGTATGTTCATTTAGTGAACATACAGTAAAGTTTGTAGTACTGTACTACAAACTTTGTAGTACTTTTTAAGGTGCAGAACACAAATACAAATGTAATTACCAACTTTGTAGTACTTTTTAAGGTGCAGAATTCTTCATTTAATTACCAACCTATTTCTATTTTAGTCTCCTAAAATTTTGCATATCTAGATAGTACATATTAGTTCATATTAGTTTACATTTATATATTAGTCCCTAATAGTGTAAGGCCCAGCAATGACGAGTCATCTACGAAGCACCGATCAGCAATGAGGAGTCCATGTATTCAAATACTCTCATATTAGAGGACGTCGCATCGTGTCTTTACGGTTGTGATATCCTTATCAGAGATAAGTGTTGTCACTAGCTGCTGGAAAAGAATCTCTGATCTATATCCTTGAAGAGTCCTTAATAGATAATTAAGAAACAGGATGACTGAAATCAATACAGTGATACATTCTTCCATATAGGGATTCTCCTTCAAAAAGAGCGAGCGGAGTACAGAGAGATTTGGTAAGATAGAGCTTTGTGTATAAACAGAAGCAGGGAGGAACAAGTAGGCTTTCTAGAGTGTAGAGAAAAAGATCTAAGCTAAATACCCCACTGTAGTATTAATACAAAAAGAGAAGATTTAATCTTTTATTCATACAAGGAGAGGAGATCGTGCCACTTCATTTAAACTAACGGGTTAAATAAACAAACTCAATTTACAAGATGAACCATTCTTGCATAACCAAATCAAAATAAATTTTAATGAAATCAAAGAATTAAAGAAAATGTAATATATGTGTCAATGGTAAAGAATTACCATCTAATTAATTTTAAATCAAAGTCTCTAAACAAAAAGTATAACTATTGAAGTATATGTTAACGAATTTGTTTCTTGGTCCAGTTCACATTACTGTATATCTACTATAAATCTTTTCGAGACAGCTCATGCAATTTCTTCAATGTCACGAAAAGGGTACTCATGTATCAAGTAAAAGAACATGTCTAACATGATCATAAACGACTGGCTCATATATTTACATGCATGAGGAAATGAAGAAAATCAAACAAGAATACAGGTTATACTGCAAGAGGAAAAAATCAAGAAAATAAAATAAAATGACAATATATTTTTATTGATTGCAGGGTTTCAGGAACAAGAAGAAAAAAAATTAAAAGAAGATTTCTAATAACAGAAGAACTTCATATTTCCCCATGTAATTATAATTACAGAATACACACCTTGGACAATAAATCAGAAGCTCCAAGTATAGACCAAGCTTAAGTACCATAACCTAAGCTTGTGAAGTATATTTTTCAATAGCAGCAATAATCTTCTCTTTGTCTCTGGTTGGAAATGCTTCCAAAAGAACACCATCTTTATAGAAGTGAAATAACGGTACAACCTACAACCATTTGAAAATAAATTGGGCATTCTCAATCTTTACGTCACATTTTCAACAAAACTTTCTGTGGTCCTTCTCAATCTTTACGTCAACCAGAAAGGCCCCGATAGTTTCAGGGAATCCTAGTCTTATTGTCTGCACTCAATTATGGGAGGGAGGCAATTATAGACTGAGGAAGAAAGTTTTCCTGTGATCAATTAATAGACCTCAGATTTGTGGTCCTTTAAGAGGTCGTTACAAAGAACACATAACAAGAATAAGAATAGTTAATGTGGTCCTTAAAATATGATAGGGTTCATCACATTCAAACCCCCAGTATCACATCCATTCAATGTGTGAAGTTACAGTGGACAGCAAAAAGACATGAGCAACTTTTTTGAAAGCATTATTCTGCCTTTCTCTGTTTATCATTTCTTTGTTTGTTTTGTGGTTGCTTCAGCTTGGATGCTGATCTGTTCTTTTTTGTGAAAATTAATAAGCCAGTCTTGTTTATGCATTAAAAAGTAGTACTGATACTTTTAGGGTATGTTTAATATTATTAATGTTTGAAATGGATTAATTACTATGGGCAATTATTGAGCCAGTTGAAGGTGCAAATAATTCAGTTTTTTCTTATGTGTAGATGTATTAGTCTACACAACCAAAGACTTCCAATTTTCTGCAGTTAAGATATTGATGAGTCTATGATTTCTCTAATATTTGTAATGTTTCAGGTTGAACTAAACAAACACAATAATGAGGCTGGAACATCTCAATCAGCCCAAAATACACAAAGTCATATGCCTTGGAAGGATGACACATATTCCCAAGTACAAGGACCTGAAAAGAGAGGACGTGTGCGTTGTATGGGCAAGATTCCTAAGCCTAAAAAATAGAAGGTTTCTTTGTTTGAATATCAAGAGTTACGTAATAGAGTTAAGCAAGTGGAAAGCCAGTTGACAAATGTTCTGTCGTTGATTCATAATCGATTCTCTGGAGAAGATATGAATGACATTATACAGGCTGCAAGACAGGTATATTATATTTTACTCTTGGAGTTCATATTTCAATGTTATGTTTTGTGTGAGATAATTTTTATTTATCACTGATTTTCCATATGTTTAAGTCTAATGTATTGCATTTGTAATGTCTTTTTTTCCATAATTTTTTTTCTTTAATGAATGATGGAAATATTTATTAAGAAGAGTCTATAAATTGTATTTTATTTTTAATAGGTTACAGATGCTTCAAGTGCCCCTGACCATAGGAATTCTCCAAATCCAGACACTAATGAAGATACTGAAGATGGTATCTAATACAGTTTTAACTAATTCTTACTGAAATTGTTAATATTTCTTATGTTGAGTTATGTTATGATTCATTTGTTCTTTTTGTTATTTGCAGGTGAGGATTAGAAGCTAATTTTTTCTTGATGGAGCAAACTTAGAAATTGTGTGGATGAGATTGTTATAAGACTTTACTCTTAGATTGACTTTTCAACTATTTTGTAATTGACACTCTTGTAATACTTCATATATTTTTAATATGATTGAAGTTTAATTTTATTTAATTTTGTTTCATAAACACATTTATTTATTTTATTGCGTACTTAGTTTATAATTGGATTAATATTATAAAAGAATATATTAAATTATCAAAAGCGTAATTAATGAGAAAAAATTATGTATAGAGCAAATTATGACCTATCCATAAAATTCGGGGGGGGGGGGGGGGGGGGGAGGGGGGGGAAGGGGGTATGTGTAAAAAATGTTGCTAAATCCTATACCAACGGATCGCACGAAAAGAACTATACCAACGGAATAAACACGGTGGGTATATATTCAGATAATTGGATGTGAAAACCATCGCTAAAACCTATAGCAACGGAGTTTCAATTGTGGGTATAGGAAAGCAAAAGGTGTCTTTAAAACCTATACCAACGGATACGAAACCGTGGGTATAACACCGAGGTTTTGTCCAACGGGTGGAAAAACCGTCGCTATAGGCTATAGTGACGGCATTTTGCCGTGGGTATAGCTAATTAAAAACAACGGAAAAATATGTCCGTTGGTATAGGTTTTACGGGCTATACCTACGGTTTTTTGCCTTTTACCCACGGATTTTTGCTGTCACTATATGTCAAATTCCTTGTAGTGTGGGAACAAATGACAACTCCACCACCTGTCACAATATTCCAAGCCTCTGACATGTTGCTGCACTCCAACTGATGGCGAGCCACAAATCGAGAGGAGACAAAAGAATGGGTTGCCCTGGAGTAAAAAAGAACATGAGCAGGAAAAGTGCAGACTAGGACGACACCTAAGGCAGAAACAAAAGAAACAAAGAAAAGAATGGATGAACAGGGGTGAGGAAAACACAATGCAGAAAGAAAAAGTAGGAAAGAATAAATGCAAGAGAAAAGAAAAGAAGCAAAAAGAGAAACAATAAAACAACAAAACAATAAAAGCAAAATATACCTGCAACAACACCCTCTGCTAGCTCAGCATCAGCAGTAGTCAGGTTGAAAGCCTGACCTCTACTGGGGGCAGCAGTTCTCTGACCGACAATCTGGCATTGAGGAGGAAGGGGTGGCCTGACTGGACCACGAGCTGGGGTAACTTGCTGAACGGGACCCCTGGCTGGAAGAGCCAACTGCTGCTGCTGTGAACAATCCATACCATATGATCAGAAGCACCACAACCAAAATAGCGGCGATTGGCATGCCTGCAGTCCTTGCGCTCATGCCCAGCAAGTCGGCAAAATTCACAAAAACTAGCCCTCTGAGGAACAGCAGAAGGTAAGGAGCTGCCCGACCGGATGGGCTGGGACATGCCTCCGAACAGGCCCACCAGAAGGTCTAGCAACAGAGTACGGAACAGTCTGCTGAGGAGGAGCCAATCCACCACGAGCCTGCTCCTGAGCTCGAGCTACCTCAAGAGCTTCTGCATAAGTGCGCAAGCGAAGGGAGACAAGCTGCACCCTAATCTCTCGCTCAAGCCCCAATGTCAATCTACGAGCCATATCCTCTTCGTTTGCCACAAGAACGGCAGCGAAGCGGCTAAGTCTTATAAATTCAGCTGCATACTCATTTACAAACCTAGAGCCCTATTTCAAGAAAGTCTGATGTTACAACATTGCATGGACAATATGTAACAAAATTCAAAATATAGAAATAATGACAAACCTATTTCAGGGCCAGGAACTGTTGCTCCATCTCAACTCTAGTGCTACTAGGAAAGAACTTCTCCAAGAAGCTCCTAGTGAAAGTGGCCCAAGTGATCGGTTTTTCGAGCCTTTCGGACTCGGATCTCCACCAAATATGAGCCAGATCCACCAGCTGGATGGCTACCACATCCACTCGATCAGCATCTGCAACTCTAGCTGCCAAAAGCAGTTTTTCAGTCAGGATCAACCACTGTTTAGCATCCAAAGGCATCTCAGTGCCTAAAAACATGTTGGGATGCAGCTTCATGAAGTCCGTGACTGTACCCGAACGAGGAGGAAGAGCTGCCTGCATAGGCACAACGGGCGGCGGAACCCGAGCAGCTTTCAAGGCAGCCATCACCAAGTCATTGTGGTTCAGCTGCATATTGATCAGCCGTTCCAACACAGTGGTGACAGCCTCAAACCCGGGATGCTCATCTTGAAGACGAAAAGTAGAACCTCTGGAGCCATAGTCTGCACAAAAACAAAAACAATTAGCATCCATACCAAAGTTGATTTATAATTTATTTATGTATGCATGGTTGGTGAAATGTTGAGCCAATCCTAGATTGAGCCAAACTTGTCTAATACATTAGGCAACTAATACATTAGCAAAATCTGGGCTCTGATACCACTAAAAACCTTATCACGCCCCGCTTCCAAAAAGGAAATGCGAAATACGGATACGTGACTAAGCCCAGAGAATGATTTTCATCATCCATAAGCTGTTCACAATCTTTACAACATTTCACAAGAACAATCAGAGTCGGAAGCGAAAGGAGTCAACTAAGCATGCATATATGAATCAAAATACCAACAAGAATACTTGAAACAAAATATTATAATCTCAAATAATCAAGATCTGAATAAGTCAATATCCTGGGTCACATTGCCCAAATACAAATAAATCCAAGTAGCAAAATACAATTGTTCAAAATAAGCAACAAGAAATAATAATAACAAAATCCAGCAGCTAGTATCTTATGTCACCAACTCCATTTGGCAACTATTCTCCAAAATCTGTAATTTAATAAATTGCAGGAAGAGGAAAAAGAAAACAAACTCCCATCAATGCAAGTTATGGGCCGCTTGTAGTGCAGGATACAAGTATATAGAAAGGGTCGACTAACAACATGGAACATGCATGATAAAAAAATAGAATAACTAGCATGACAAGATGAACAAATGCAAGTTGTATGCATCAAGTGTCAGGTGAGCAAGTATCATGTAGTTAAGTAACAAGTAACGGGTGTCAAGTATCGAGTATCAAGTATCAAGTATCAAGCGAACAAGTATCAAGTATCAAGTAGCAAGTATCAAGTAGAAAGTATCAAGTGAACAAGTATCAAGTATCATGTACAAGTAATCAAGTGTCAAGTGATCATGTTCAAGTCTTGTATTATTACTATCTAGGTAGCACTTCATGCATCCATTTTTTTACTACATGGTTGCTACATTCAAACAATTTTGTTTTAGATTTTATAGTGGGTCATATAGGGCAGTGTACTCAGGGACACGCCTCTAGAAAACAAGTATCAAGTATCAAGACTCAAGTATCAAGTATCAAGCCTCAAGAGTGAAGTATCAAGCCTCAAGTAAAATATCAAGCCTCAAGTATGAAATATCAAGCCAAGTATGAAATATCAAGCCAAGCATCAAGTATCATGTAACAAGACTCAAGTGTGAAATATCAAGCCTCAAGTAATCAAGTAACAAGTAAGATCAAGAGATCCTCTTCCGAGTACACGTTTCTGTATTTTCCACTATTAAATCTTTCCCTTTAAACCCCGGCCTGGTTATTTATTATTATTAGTGTCAAACAAGCATGTATGTGTCACGAACAGGGAAAGTATATCATGGTACAAACAAGTAACAAGTTCAAGTTGCAAGATAAACATGTACGGGCGAAAGATAACACATAAAAGGATAAAACAACGAAATTCCTAGTTCAGGACAGCAAGACAGTACTGCACTAAAACTGAGGTTCTCGTTGCTACAAAAATGCAAATCTGGATCTGTCAAAGAATAAAAAAAATCGACTTCCGGCCGAATCTAGCAAATATATATAAATCATATAGTATTTCACAAAAACAAAAGTCAAAACTGAATTGAAACCATAAAACATGTTCAGCCAGAAATCAGAAGATTGTATTCAAAGTCACGAAAATAGCATGAAAACTCACTAATGAAATCCACCAAAAATTTGGGGTATTCCCCTATATGTTCAGAATCATAATATAAAGTTTCATAATTTTTCAATATAAATAGTTTAGTTAATAAAAATCAGAAAACATCAAGATGCAGTAGTTTTGTAAATCTAGAATCACAAACACTGCAGTACGAAAATAGCAATATCTTACAAACCACAAATTGAAATCCAAATCCGTTAAAAGGGTGATAAAATAGATACATTAGGCTAATTTTCATATTCACAAATATTTTACAAATAGCAAGTAGAAATAGGTCAGAAATCAGGTTCTTTAGTGAACAGTACGAAAATTCTGCATGTATAGTAATTGTTTGGAAATATAAAACGGTTTGTAAAACTCATCAAATAAATCCAAAAAAAATCAAGGTTAATCCCAATCAAGTCTAGTTGTACTGTACAAAATATTAGATCAAAATAATACTTTTAACATTATGATAAAAATAGATTATTCTTCAGAATTCATAGAAAACAAAATCTGAAAATCTCTCTACACCTTTGTAGTAAAATAGACATAACTCACAAACCATAAAACGAAGCTGAGATCTATCAGAAGGGTTGGAAGATAGACATAATTCTCTATAAATCATGTTCACAAAATATTTTCAAATACTGAACTTAATAGGGTCTAAAATACTGATCAAAACGGAAAAATCAACAAAACTGAAAATATCCTTCTTGCACAAAATCAACTAGTTCACGTAAAACTCATCCAAATCATAACCAAACACGAAATATGGTGTACTAGATGTCTAAACAACATGGTATAGGGTATTTTACAAGTCCATAACAAGTTATACTACGAATAACACGAACGAGCACATGATAACATATAAGCAACACACATATATATAACAAGAAGTGGTCAACCCTAAGTTATTTCATGTCATGTATGTCGTGAGGCAACTATGGTCGAATCAACACAATAGAGACAATATCAACAAGGGGTTTCACACACAAATTATCTTTAGAACACAACTACACTACATGCGGTATTTAGTACTTGTATTATACAAAGAAAAGAATACAAGTTACTTGCCTTATAACCGACGACGAAAATGGTGCAAAGCGAGAATAACGGGAATAGTTTCCTGAGGCATGAAAACAACGAACACACGAACTCCAAAAGTGAGCAAAACCCACGAACACACGACCAATGAGCAACAAACACAAACCCATGAACAACGAACGCACGAACAATGAACAACCAACAACCAACAACCAATACCCGCACACAAGAGGGCAGTCGGGTGCTAGTTCTGGCCGGCGACGTCGCAACGGGGAGAAGTACATGGGAGAATGCCACCTGCATCGCTAGGGGAGTAGTACAGCGGGAGAGGAACCCAGGGAGGAGGTACGGTGCAGGAGGGAGGTACGGGGGTTGGTCGAGCATCGGGCTCAGGAACACAGGGAGAGAGAGAGAGAGAGAGAGAGAGAGAGAGAGAGAGAGAGAGAGAGAGAGTCGGGATGATGGAGATGAGCAGGAGAGAAGCACAGGGCTAGGGTTAAGGAGCAGCTGTTGGGAGGATGAGGGAGCGGCTGTGCATGGGTATATATATACGAGTTGAATTTTAGGGTTAGAGGCAGTAGGGAGGGAGGCGGCATAGTAATTGGTGCTAACGGATCGGATAGGGGAACGCGGGTATGAGTAGTAAGTAAACAGGGGCATGGGTTAAGTAAACAGGGTAGGTTAGGTGTATAGTTAATGGGTTTTGGGTAATTAATTAATTAATGGGTAGGGTTAAAAATAAATGTTTATAGGATTTTAGGAGTTCTAAATGGGTATTAGGGTACAAGCAATGGATAAAAAGATCTGAGAATCAAGGTAGAGCAAAGGAACAAAATAAAAGAGAAGGATAATACGAACAAATACAATACTGGAGATCAAAATAGAAGACAACAAAAACAAATAAATGAATATATTGAAAATAAAAATCCAATATACGGTCCAAAAACAGGGGTTACAAGGTTGTCTCCTCCTGTCAACGGAATACGAGACCTATATCTCGCTCTGTTAATTCCTGAAGTGCCGTGGTAAGAACAGGAGAGTTCATGTCGGATAGGGGGATTAGACCCTCGAGGCCGTCATGTTCTTATGTTGAGCGAACACGAACGAACCATGGGGCTACGGTCCTATGGATCTTCGGTGCCATTAATATGCGGTAGTGTATACGTAAGATCGTCACGTCATTTGGTATGATCCAGACCGGATTGGGGTACTAGTGGTAAACGGGGACACCACTATGTTTAGCAGTAATAACTGTAGGATTTCCAGCCACGTTATATCTACCAGGATCAGGTTGAGTACAATAGTAGAATGCATTGCATGGCGAGGGTTCGAAACCCTGGACTGGAGAAGACGACTTGATTTGGAGCGTATGTAGTATGGGATGCATGCGTGTCCAAAGTTTTGCTGACATTAGACTAAGTGCATCTGTTTTCTGTGCATTATGTACTATGCATTAGACTTCAGGTCATGGCATACGCTGACACTAGGAAATTAGGATGCATGTTTCTGTTTTCATCAAAGGCTGGTTATGATTGTTAGTGGGAGATCGCTATTTCATATCAGCACTGCATCAGTATATGTACTGACGTGCCCACTCAATTAGGTGCTAGATACCGAATCGCGAGTGCAGGAGGACTCAAGACAAGCAGGGTATCCAAGTGGAATAGTAATATACCTGCCTACCATTCGAGCTGGTGCAGGAATATCTGAGTAGCGCATCAGTAGATTCAGGGCGCATCTTAGGGAAGCAGTTTGACCACTCAGTGGAGTTCCAGTGGAAGATTAGTTGACTACCGATCAGAAGGGCAGGCGAAATGTTGGGTAGTATTTGTAATACTTTAATGTAATTTGTATTCCTTGTTAAAGAACAAGATAATAATTTTAATTGATGATGTAATGATTTTATTTGGCAATAATTTTTTTTTTAAATTTCCGTGTTATTACTGTGTTGAGATGCATTTGAAGGAAAAGATTCTGGTTTGTGTCACGGATTTCCGGTAGTGGGATATGGGGCGCTACAAGTCCCACAACCTCATCTATAGTATCTACACCACCACCTCGCCTAAATAACGGAGCTGAAGGTTGTCGAACCTCATCAACCCAAACTTTGGAAGCATTTTTTCCAAGGGGTACACAGTGCACTACCTCCTCAAGATTGTTTGTCACCCACCGCCCAATTGCAACCACTTCACTAGGTGCCTCCCAGTTTAACAATTCACACTTTCTACTTCGACGATTACTACTTCCATTGAGTGACTTAAATGAAAATATAAAAAACTTTATTACAAGTATAAGATATATAAATAAATAAATAAATAAATAAATAAATAAATAAATAAATAAATAAATAAATAAATAAATATATATATATATATATATATATATATATATATATATATATATATATATATATATATATATATATATATATATATATATATATATATATGAAAAATACCATTGATGTATTGAGTTACTTGTGGAGTATCAGTTGTATTAGTAGGTGATAATGGATCCTTATTACACTCATTTGAGCGCTTATCCTCATCCTCATCCTCCTTATCATCATCCTCATCACTATCGTTTTCACTATCAGTGTCCATATTTTCATCACTATCCCTATCCTCCTCATCTTCATCATTAGCACAAGCTTCTTCTTCATCATCACTGTCCTCTTTGACTAGATCATCACTATCTTCTTCTTCCAGATCATCCTCATTATCCTCTTCACTGTGATCAACATCACTATCTTCTTCTGGTTGAACCACACTTTATACAATAATAAATCTCTTATGTTTAATCCAATCTACTATCAAATGAAATATAAGTATTCTTACCTTATTAAGTTTCTTGTGTTTCTTATACTTTTTGTGCTTTGAGTGAGAGTTTTTATGCTTGGGTTGCTTTTCAAGTAGACTGACAAATTTTTCTCCGTTGTAACAAGTGAATCAACCTTGCCTCTTATCAATTCTTTTGAATGTCTATCTTGAAGTAAAGTTTCATTTTTGATCAGACGTTTGTCCAACTCCTTCAAATGTATCGTAATTAACAATGGTTACTTGACCTTATATAAAAACATTATCATTGAAAATAACTTAAAGTAATACACTTACTCTAAATATGGCTCAACCTCAGTAGAATTTAACAGTACACACCGATGAGCACTTTGTAGCATTTGATAATCCAAGGTGATCGACGTTCCTTTGGAATTTGGCCGATCTTCAAGTATTGCATCATTCTCATAATCTTGATTTCTAATTGGACGATTATCCATATGAGCCACTTGACTCATGCGTCGATTGAAAAATTCCATGCACTCATCTAATAAATAACATTGTTCTATATAGCCTTCAGGTCTTGCCATATTTCTAACGTATCCTTTGAAAGTCTTCATTTCTCTACAGTAAATGAAATCAATATTTTATGAAAAAGTTACATAAGTATAAATAGAATTACAAAATTATTTATTCGTCACCTTTCAAAAGGATACATCCATCATTATTGAACTGGCCCACATAATCGGGCTTCTCGCCCCAAATGAATTATCAAATGAACCATAATATCGAAAAAAGAAGGAACAAAAATTCTTTCGAACATGCACAAAGTCTTAACAACCGAAGGATCAATGACTTTTTGACATAATGCATTGAAAAACACACATAGACGAAATATTGCATTTCTAGGCCCTTTTGGGAGAAGACCACTTAATGCAACAGGAAACTATTGTTGCATTAACACATGATGATCATGAGACTTGAGGCCAGTAATTTTACACTTCTCACTGATATATAGTTTCCAATATTTGAATTATAACTCTCAGGTACCTTAAATTCAAATATCCATTTACAAAACAGTTGTTGGTCCTTTTTCGAAAGAGTATGTGGCCCAGGTGGTAGATAAGTTCTCAAACCATTTTTCCGTTTTGGATGCAGGTCATGTCTAATTCTCATGTCTTCCAAATCCATACGTGAATTTATCCCATCCTTTGACTTTCCCTTCACATTCAGCAAAGTACTAATAATGCTATCACACACATTCTTTTCAACGTGCATTACATCCAAATTATGATGCAACACTAAATGCTGAAATTGAACAAATAGAAAACAATTAAGAAATGTAAGAAACGTAATACTAACCGTTTGCCAAAAAATTGTCAAACTAGATATTAAGATAAATAAAGTGGGTTATATATATATATATATATATATATATATTACATCCAAATTATGATGCAACACAAAATGCTAAAATTGAACAAATAGAAAACAGTTAAGAAATGTAAGAAACGTAATTCTCTTAACTGTAAGAAACGTAATACTAACCGTTTGCCAAAAATTTGTCAAACTAGATATTAAGATAAATAAAGTGGGTTATATATATATATTACCTCCCACTAAGGCAAGTCGAAAAATATTGACTTCTTTCACCACATCTGTACAGTTTGCAACTTTCTCTTATTTTTTTTGACCCTTCCAAAATTCATTTTCAATATTTTTAATCTCATTCACAATTCTAGACCCGACCATTAATCTAGGTGGCTCTTCAAGCTCTTGTTTCCCATCAAACCAACTTTTCTTGAACCGTAATGTATGTGTTGGTCCAAGAAACTGCCTATAGTTCAAGTATACAATTTTTTTACTGTGTTTGAACCATTAGAAATAGTATTAGTACCACATATGGGGCATGCTAGTTTTCCCTTCGTAGTACATCCAGCTAGGTTACCATAAGCAGGAAAGTCATTTATTGTCCACATCAAAATTACTTTCAAGTTGAAAAAGAAGCATCATATGTCTGCACAGCCACATAATAAAACCTGAAAATCATCTATTATGGGTTGTAAATAAATATCTATGTTATTTCCTGGTTGTGCTGGTCCTGAGATTAACAATGATAACATAATATGTTCCTTTCTCATGCATAACTATGGTGGAAGATTATATATTACGAGCATCACAGGCCAACAACTATGTTTGGAGCTAAGACCCCGAAAGGGATTAAATCCATCTACAGCCAGACCAAGTCTAAGGTTGCGTGGCTCATTGCGAAAGATGGCCATTTATTGTCAGTTGTTTTCCAAGCCAAACTGTCCACAAGATGCCTAATTTAATCATCTTCACTTTTATGATTGTGATGCCATCGTAAAATTTCATCATGTTCGGATGTTTGAAACATTCTTCTAAACCTTGGAATTATTGGAAAATACCTCAATATCTTAATCGGAACTCCACTTAGAATCTTCTTAGTCCGAGGATCTTTCTTCCATCGTGACTAATGACACTTTCTACATTCATCATGACCTTTGAATTCACCTCTAAATAGGCAACAGTCGTTGACACATGCATATATGATTTCACAATCAAGTTTAAATGACTTAATTAATCGTTGCGCAGCTTGTACAGATTCTGGAATTATATTTTCATCAGGTAACATGTCATGCAATATCTCCAAAAGATGATTAAAGCATTTGTCAGAAACACCATACATGGATTTATACTTATATAGAATAATTGTTGCTGATAACCTACTGTATTTAGTGCAACTCGGATATAAAAAAATATTGGCGTCCTTCAACATATTTGTTGAGTCATCCTCTCTATCTTCACAATTAGGTTCAGGAATATCTTCATTATCAACATATGCATCTTCAATTATCCTATCTGGCAATACAGTTTCCTTATTAGAACTCTTCGCATTCAATCATTCCCCATGCCAAATTCAATTTGTGTATGTCATATCCATTCCGCGCTTGAGCAAATGAAGTAAAAGCATACCCTCATTTCCACGCAGAAATTTTGGCAATCTCTACATGGACATATAATCCAGTTTGGGTCCTTCGCAGTTGACTTTGCAATTTCCACAAACTGATGAACTGCCACTTTATATGCTGTTGTATTTCTACAAGTACAAAATAGCGAGCATAAAAGAATGTAATATCTTAATATCTATTTTAATACTATATTATTATTTGGGGACAAATTTCATTATTTGTTAAAATGAACCCAATCTTTATTCATTGCGATGTCACACCGGTTCCTCTCACCTTGAGGAGATGAGAACCAAAGAGAAAGAAACAAGATAATACCAATAATACACACATCAACAACATGGATGAATAAGAAAACTAGTTCAGAAGATTAATGGAATTGCAATTAAGTAACATTCTTTGTTATTAGAATTCTTACTATGCATGAAAGACAATAATATGGACTGGACAAAAAATATAAAGTAGCTTCTATTCGTACATTACTTCATGTAACACAATATCTACTTTCTTCTATGATGTTTAATATGCATGTTTATACCTAAATTATGTTTATAACTGGGCCTCACTTATTCTCTCTAAGTATAACTATTCCCTTTGATATTCAATATTGTTTCAAATAGATGTCCATTTTATTGCATACGAGAATTGAACTAAACTCATTTTTCGCACATTATACTATACTATAGATGCACATTTAAAAAAATGAAAAACAATTGTTGTATAAGGAATGATTTGGTAAATTAAATAGCTCTCAATCACCAGTGAGCTGTAGTTCAAATGGTAATAAGTTTGGGATGGATAAAACATTTCTCAAGTTCAAGAACAAGATCAGATTATGTTGTATCCCGCTCAAAGGGAAAAAAAGGAAAAAGAGAAAAAGAAAGAACAAAAGAAAAAGAGCTCCCAATCTCAAACCTAGAATATAGCATCAAACAGGGACACATATACAATCAAAATCAATCAGTTCTCTATTTACAGGAGGAAAAAAAAGATAAGTCACTAATAATTCAACCTTTTTTCTTGCTATGTATCTTTGATTACCTTTTGGACTTTGACAATTAACATAGCTTTTTCAGTCAACAGATCCAAACAATTATTCCTCCGTTCTTTGTTTCCATGATTGGTGTGAACATCTACCCAACCCTAACACTAGCTTCTTTTTCCTAAAAATCCACAGAAACATTCTTCTTTGCAGTTTGAAGATTGCTGTCCATTTCTTGCAATTATTCATTTGGAATAATGTTTTTGTCCTCTAAACACAATTAAATTTAGCATATGAATTTTTATTTGGCTTTACTAATTAATTTAGCATACAAAAAAAATCTCACACCCTTAAAATTGTAACAATTGAAACCCTAAAACAATTTATAATGTTTTTATTATCAACTACACTACTGTACTAATTGGGATTTCCAATTATTGCTCCTTTATGTGATTCATGCATGACAAGTTCTATAGCTTAATCAGATGAGTACTATGAGAGAAAGTTACATACTAGACACCACACCAAGCAATACAATAGGTGGCGTAGTGTGAGCGGCGGTGCAAGGGGTCGATGGTGCGGAGGTGGGGGACGTAGTGATTGAGAACTTGGACTTCGCGGGTGCAGGGGGAGGTTGACGGTAGCCCAGTGGCGAGCGGTGCACAAGGGTCAGGAGTCGGCAGGGTGCGCAAGGGTCAGGAGTCGACGGGAGATGCGCAAGGGTCAAGAGTCGACGGGGGGTTGGGGACGGCATGATTGGGGGGGTTTTGGAGTAGGGTGGGAAAGAAAAAGCTGGGGTATTGGGAGAAGAATCGGGGGAGGAATTAGAATTAATTTGAGTTGTAATTGGATTAGTTGAAATTTCCTATCTTACCCTTATCTATTCAACTTATTTTTGGATATAACAACATTTTTAAAACGCTATAAAAAAGTATAGCATTTCCAAAACGCTGTCTAGTTAACATTAAAATTTAAAATTACTAAAAGACAACATTTTCTTTAGAAATTCTGTTGTTGATCACTTTCAACAGCATTAACAGTTAAATGCTATAATAAATATGTTGTAGAAAGCCATATATGTTGTAGTGGAAGGTCAACGTTTTTAAAATGCTATAAAAAGTATAGCATTTCCAAAATGCTGTCTAGTTAACATTAAAATTTAAAATTACTAAAAGACAACATTTTCTTTAGAAATGCTGTTATTGATCACTTTCAACAGCATTAACAGTTAAATGCTATAATAAATATGTTGTAGTGGAAGGTCAATGTTTTTAAAACGCTATAAAAAGTGTAGCATTTTCAAAATGCTGTCTAGTTAACATTAAAATTTAAGATTACAAAAAGACAACATTTTCTTTAGAAATGATGTTATTGATCACTTTCAATAGCATTAACAGTTAAATGCTATAATAAATAAGTTGTAGAAAGCCATATATGTTGTAGTGGAAGGTCAACATTTTTAAAATGCTATAAAAAGTATAGCATTTCCAAAACGCTGTCTAGTTAACATTAAAATTTAAAATTACTAAAAGACAACATTTTCTTTAGAAATGCGGTTATTGATCACTTTCAACAACATTAACAGTTAAATGCTATAATAAATATGATGTAGAAAGCCATATATGTTGTAGTGGAAGGTCTTGGTGGAGTGGAATCGTTTGGATCAGAAGGTGCTAAGGCAGATTCAGTTGGGACTGAGTAGAAAGGCGTTATTTCATATCTCGAAGGCAAAGACCACAAAGGAGGCTATGGAGATTCTCATGGATATGTATGAGAAATCGTCGATATCTAATCACATTCTACATATGAAGAAATTGGTTAATATGAAATTGAGGGAAGGGAGATCAGTAGCGAACATGTGAACAATTACTGTGTGGTTGATAACCAAATGGAAGCTGTAGGTTTGAAGTTTTCGGAGATGGGGTAGTCATTGTTACTTCTATCTACTTTACCCGATAGTTATGGTACGGTGTAACAGACTATTACATGCACTATGATAGATTTGACGACTCTACAGGATGTGGCTAGTAGCATTCTGAATGAGGAGGTGAGAAGAGTGAGAAACAGGAGATATCCATCATCATCTTCAAGAGATTCTGTAATTTTTTTTGAGAGGAGACGTGGGAGATCTAAGAGCAGTCGAAGAAGAAAAGATCAGAGTAGTTCATCTGAGAGTGGGTCTGATGACAGCGATCGGACATGAGTCTGAGTGCTGGTCTTGTCACAAGAAGGATCACATAATGCGTAGATGCAAGACTTATATGAAGAAGAAGCAGGAGAAATTGAAGAGAGATATCCCAAAGGAAGCTCAAGTAGGGCTTGTTGAAGAGTAATGCTTATCAGCTCGGGAGGAGCTAGGCACTCAAGATTGGTGTAGTGATTTGGGAGCTTCTTTTCATTGAATTCCTAGGAGAAAGGTGTTTGATGACTACAAGGAGGGTTCTTTTGGAGATGTGATCGTGGAGAATGGTCACCGGTGTCCTGTACATGGGGTTGATACTGTTTGCGTGAAAGTCAATGATGATCAGTGTGTTGTCTTGCGGGAGACAAGGCATGTTCCAGACTTGAAGGAAAATCATATCTCGATTGGAAGGATAGACAAAGAGGGTATGTCTACGACGGTTGGTAGTGGGGAGTGGTGTATAATTGCAGGTTCAAGGGTGATTGCAAACGGGAAGTATGAGGGAATGCTGTATTTTCTTAGAGACGTGAGGGGTGTTTCTCCTGTAGTTGACTCTCAACCGGAATCGAGTAGTAGGCTGTGTGGGGTGCAACTGAGTTCTTTCAGTTGTGGAGGGGAGGTTACTAATTTAGTGGGAGCTACTGGCCATGGAAGTGATCCTAGAGGCAAGACGTTGCTGAGGTGAGGGTACTTTGCGATATGGCAGACGAAGCTTCAAATCACTCTTGTGAGGTAGAGAGCACTAGTATCAATATGCGAGGTGATGTCAATGAGGATAACTGAAATGGGACTGTAGGGGTTGAACAGTCTGCGGATGTCTGGAGGTGTCATTCACGGAGACTTCTAGTGCAGTGGGTGTATTGAGAGTCTTTGAACCATGTCCGGTGTTGATGAAGGTTCTGCGAGTTGGGGAGTCTTGTAACACAGAATCCGATACGGGAGGTTGTTTCTCCGGTATTCGTGCTCTATGCGATTGGTGGAGCACATCTTTCATGAGGTGATGAGGGGTAGTTGGTGCACTCCACGAGGTGGAGTTGCGGAGGTGCTCTTCATGAGAGTGGGGAGTACTTGAGTTTTCCATGAAAGTGGGAGATTGGTAGAGATAATGCGGAATAAAGATAACTTTGAAGCATTGTGTATTTGGTCCAAGTGGGAGATTGTTAGGATTGTGACCTCAAATACACGTAGGCACAGAGTACTTGAAGTTGGAGAAGAAGAAAGGAGATGAAGACACCAAGAGAAGACAACAACAAGTAGAAGATGTACAGTCTGGAGAATTGCGGTCGACCGACCACCCGACCGCAACTAGGATGCTAGGTATCTTCTAGTGTACATGGTTTAACAAAGAAGGGGGCGGTCGACCGTGTAGTTGAACGATCATGTCTCGGGTGTGTGCTTTACACGTTGCAGTCGACCGACCTAGGGGTGCGATCGACCGATAGCGACGCTGTGTGTTTTGGGCTGACGAGTTTAATGCCCAATAAGTTGGATTTGTGTTTATCTTTTAGGAATTACTTGGGGGTATATATGGCTGTAGACTCTAGGGTTGATATAACTGATTTGAGAGAATTGGTGAGCTGTTATCATTGTTCAACTTCAAGAGGGATTGTGCCGAGTGTTTCAAAGGTGAGTGATGTTGAATTTGCAAGTGTACAAAATCGCACAAGTAATATAGATAGGTGAGTAGAGTGTCGAACCCACAGGGACTAGATATTTTACTGAGTACCAATATCGCTAGATTAATCACTATTTGGAAGGTCGAATTTTATAAGGATAAAATAACTAAATTAAATTAATCTAATTAAATATAACTAAATTGGTGAAGAGGGAGAGAGCTGTGAAACTATGAAGCTCTTGTACTTTATTAAGGGTAAAATTAGTTCTAGGGCTCTTGGTTCACCTTGTTTATCACACACACAAATTATAATTCCTTATAAATAAAAATATTATCTTTCCAAATTGTCGACCAAAATCCTAAAGATATTAACCACTCTATCAACGTAGTCTAAAAATTATTCTCAACTAATTCTTCGCATATCCATCAAATTATTAATTGAGAAATTGGATTTCTTAACGGTCACGTCCTCCAATATACAGTGTTAATTTTTATTAATCACAAATCACCTGTTCGGTCTCTTTATGATTTGAAAAATCATACAAATGTCTATCCACCATGTTGTACGCATAAATAATAAAAATTAAAACACAACCTGGAAAAATAGAATAAAAATAAGGAATTAAAATTTGTGTTCTACAAAACTCGGCTACATCTTAGCCTCTAAAACAATATATTCAGTTCATATTCATTTTGCAATTAATAACAATATTTTGGATTGCATCAAAAATTATAGAGAAGAAGAGATTGAAAAATAATACAAAATTTAAAGCAAACCCCTGTCTCAAAAATTGCTCTCAAAGAAACTGTCTTGAAAACAGTGCCCCCAGTCAGATCGTGCAGCGCGTCCTGTCGAAGTCAGCGTTCGCACGTGGTTGTCGGGTTCCGTGCGCGTCTGTCCACACGCAGAGAGAGAATGAAGAAGCCACGTCAGCGGGATCTCTCTCTCTTCGCTTGTTTACTGCCAGGTAAAAGACCAAAGGGAAGATGCCTGTCTCGGTGGTCCCACGCGCCAGTTGTTGAGTCGCCAGGTCACGCAGAGAGGGGCCCTCGCGTCAGTTGTTGAGTCGCCAGGTCAGAGAGCAGTAGTTGGGTGCACTTCGAAAACCGCACAGCAGCCCTACTGCCCACACTACTGTTTCTCCTTGCAACTCGCACACGTTTTTTATCTCCTTTTTTTGTCCTTTGTATTTGGTAGCCGTCACCTCTTACTCTTCTCTCTCCTGTTTGGCTTGTCTTTATAGAGAACGGGGAGGAGTTTAGGGTTTGCACTTTTGCATAAAAGTCCACACTCTTTCTTTATTTCCTTTCTTTAATTGATCTGAATTTTATTTCTTTCTCTTTCTTTCATTTCTTCCTTTTCTGCCAACCACGTGCTTCTGCATACACAAAATAATACCAGAAATTAGGATTTTTAAATAAAATAAAATTAGTTAGTTTAAAATTAATTAAACTAACTACAAATCATATTAACGTATAAAAATCCTTTTAAAAATTATTTGTCGCACTTTTAACTCAGCAAAATAATAAAAATGTATAAATCCATTATTTTACTTTGTTTGTTGATTTTTTCCAAAAATCTTTACTTTTTGCATCAAAAATATTATTTCTTCAAAAATAATTAATTAAATAAAATCATATAGAAATAAGATCAATTATAGACAATATCAACGAAAACAAGCCATTTTTATTGGTAAATGAGTACAAATATTTGTATATAAATTAGACACATCAAATACCCCCAAACTTAAGATTTTGCTTGTCCTCGTGCAAAAAGTAGAATCATGAACAAGAGAATAATAATAGTAGACTCAACCCATCACACTAAAAGATCTTATCATGCAAGCATCAAAATTTCAATTAAAAATATAAACAATTGCAAATAAAGTCAACCTAAGCATACCCACTTTCTCCAGTGCAATTATTTATTCATAATTCCTAACCCAATCGCATTTGTCATGCAATTAATGTAATTATAGTATGCAACAACTCAATCTGTGATTATCCCTTCTCTCTACTACAAACCGAGTAGCAAACTAGAGTTTTTTTTTTTTTTTTTTGTAGTCTCTTCTTTAAGTTGTCACTTGCCTTTTGACACGAATGCAAAACATTTGTGATGAATTCACCCGGTTACTCAACAAGTCACAAACATAAAGTGCTTTGCATACTCATATTTCAAGTTGCCGTTTTACGTAAAAGTAAACATTTGTGATGAATACCCCTAGTTACTAAGCAACTCAAAACATTGGAGTAGATTGACTTTATTCATATATTTTTATATTTTTTTATTACTCTATTTACTTAAACTCTGTTTAGGACTAGATCGAAGGGGATAATCACGAGAAAAAACATCACATTTGTCTTTTCTGTATAATAGCATGACCCATACAATTTTGTAAGGAATTTTGAAACTCAATAATCCTAAAGTAAATAAGTATGCTTAATATTGCTTTATAAAAAAAATTGTTTATCCCAAAAAAAAT
The DNA here is from genome assembly GCA_017893485.1 of Hemerocallis citrina. Classification (NCBI taxonomy): domain Eukaryota; kingdom Viridiplantae; phylum Streptophyta; class Magnoliopsida; order Asparagales; family Asphodelaceae; genus Hemerocallis; species Hemerocallis citrina. Next base: position 396,995,631 of record CM030358.1, read on the forward strand.
TGTTTAATGCTTATCACAATAAAGAACTCAAAAGTGTAAAGGTATGCCTAATTATAATCATTTTGTTTTGTTTTTCTTTTCAAAAATAATAAAAATAAAATTTTTTTGTAAACCTTCCCCCCAAACTTAAATATCACATTGTCCTCAATGGGAAAGGAAAAAGAAAAACAAAAAGAATACAAAAGTTTAGAATTTCTCCCCTGATTCGTCTTTAAATTTCTGCACGCGCAGTGTTCAGTGTTTTGACGATATCTGGAGCTGTAGATGTCCAAATGGGCTGAATTTTTTTTTGCTGGAAAGCTAAGACGATAGGCTACAACTTCTCTTTGAATCAGTGTTCCAGATTTTGACTCCAAACTGCTCAAAAACAGCCATCAATGCATGCGTTCAAAACAGCTCCGCCCGGTGACTTCCAAAATTTATGCAATCCTATAAGATAAAATCAAAAATTAAAATAAAATAAACTAAAATATAAATAAGAACTAAATGCAACAAAATAAAACATGGATTGCCTCCCAAGAAGCGCTAAGTTTTAAGTCTTCAGCCAGACATGGGGGTGAGATGGTTAAGTAACGCCAAGATCCAACAACATTAACACATCCTTTCTAATTTTTCTCTTCAGATGTGGATCAGGTTCAAGCTCCAGTTTGAGGCGTTTCCTTTTAGATGATGATTTCTTTGATTCCCCCACCTCTTTGAATTTATGCTGCAAAAATGAATAAATAGAAGGTTCAGCATCCAAGTACATAACATGTTCAAAAATATTTTCTTTAACAGGTTCAAAAGTTGTTGAATTTGTTGGACATACTTCGATTTGTGATTTTTCAAATTTAGCCTTATGTTTCTCGCCCACAATTAAATCGGTTTCACTTACTTGAATAGGTGACTGTTCTTCAGGAGGAAAATTTATGGAATTAAAAACATCAAAAGTTACTTGCTCATGCTGAATTTGTTCCTCCACAATTTGTTCAATCTCATTTTGCTTTTCAACTACATTTTGTTCGTCATTTTCTTCTTGTGGTTGCTCAATTGTACTCCCGTTGCTTAGTGTTATCGCTTTGACATGCTCCGTGGGGTTGACAACTGTGTCGCTTGGGAATGTTCCTGCAGTTTTTTCGTTAAGAAGATTTGAAATTTGACTAATTTGTACCTCAAGATTGTGAATGGAAGCCGAAGTTGAATTTGCAACATTTTGGATTGTCAAATCTGTCTTTTGTATGTAGTGCATAAACATGTCTTCAAGTGTTGGCTTCTTTTCTGGCTGTGGAAAATTTTGAGGTTGTATAACTGCTCCTTGATTGTTGTTCCATGGATAATTGGGGGTATTTCTCCATCCTGAATTGTATGTGTTTCCATAATGATTGTTTTGCATTTGAAAGTATGACACAAAATTTTCATGTTCGGCAATTGATGGAGCAAAAGGGTTCCCCACTTGACAATCTGAACTTGGATGATTTCCTGCACAAAGATGACAAATCATATTAGAATGAATAGCATGAAAATTCATATTTTCTACTTGTTTAAATAAAATATCATTGTTTGCATTTAAAGTAGAAAAAGATTCAAGTTCAAAAACTCCAGCCACTTTTCTTGGCATTGCTCTCTCTGAAGACCACTGATAATGATTTGATGCCATCTCCTCTAAAAGATCATAGGCTGCTTGGTAAGTTTTGCTCATCAGTGCACCACCTGCTGCTACGTCAACCATAGATCTATGTGTAACTCCCAAACCATTATAGAATGTTTGCATTTGCAGCCATTTCGGTAGTTCATGATTAGGACACTTTCTTAATAACTCTTTAAACCTTTCCCATGCATCATACAAAGACTCAGTCTCAAATTGAGTAAATGTGACAATATCATTCTGTAGTTTTGCTGTCTTTGCTGGAGGAAAATATTTGGCTAGGAATTTTTGTGCAAGTCCCTCCCAAGTAGTAATACTACCGGGTGGTAGATAATGTAGCCAAGCCTTCGCCTTATCTCGTAGTGAAAAAGGAAAGAGTCTTAATCTAATTGCATCGTCTGATACACCGTTGTGCTTGAAAGTGTCACAAATTTCCAAAAAATCTGCAATGTGAGCGTAAGGATCCTCGTGTGGTAGTCCCCAAAATTGAACAGTCTGTTGAATCGTTAGAATCATCGCCGGTTTAATTTTAAAATCGTTAGATCAATAATCAGCTTTTTTATGCTTGACTCATAAATTGAGGGCATAGCATAGTCTCTCAAAGGCCTATTTTCATCGTTCGCCATGATAATGCACTGTATGTCCTGAAATGTAAGTATCGAAAAAGAAAAAGAAAAAGAAAAAAATAGAAAAACTAAAAAAAACTAAAATAAGAAAAATAAAATAAAAAAAATTAAAAGTTAGTCAAAAGAAAATAAAGATGTAAAATAATAATAAAATAAAAATAATTACAAAAAATCCAAATTAGCAATAATCTAGCAATTTTCAATATCAATAAAAGAATAACTAGTCCCCGGCAGCGGCGCCAAAAACTTGATGTTGAATTTGCAAGTGTACAAAATCGCACAAGTAATATAGATAGGTGAGTTGAGTGTCGAACCCACAGGGACTAGATATTTTACTGAGTACCGATATCGCTAGATTAATCACTATTTGGAAGGTCGAATTTTATAAGGATAAAATAACTAAATTAAATTAATCTAATTAAATATAACTAAATTGGTGAAGAGGGAGAGGGCTGTGAAACTATGAAGCTCTTGTACTTTATTAAGGGTAAAATTAGTTCTAGGGCTCTTGGTTCACCTTGTTTATCACACACACAAATTATAATTCCTTATAAATAAAAATATTATCTTTCCAAATTGTCGACCAAAATCCTAAAGATATTAACCACTCTATCAACGTAGTCTAAAAATTATTCTCAACTAATTCTTCGCCTATCCATCAAATTATTAATTGAGAAATTGGATTTCTTAACGGTCACGTCCTCCAATATACGGTGTTAATTTTTATTAATCACAAATCACCTGTTTGGTCTCTTTATGATTTGAAAAATCATACAAATGTCTATCCACCATGTTGTACGCATAAATAATAAAAATTAAAACCCAACCTGGAAAAATAGAATAAAAATAAGGAATTAAAATTTGTGTTCTACAAAACTCGGCTACATCTTAGCCTCTAGAACAATATATTCAGTTCATATTCGTTTTGCAATTAATAACAATATTTTGGATTGCATCAAAAATTATAGAGAAGGAGAGATTGAAAAATAATACAAAATTTAAAGCAAACCCCTGTCTCAAAAATTGCTCTCAAAGAAACTGTCTTGAAAACAGTGCCCCCAGTCAGATCGTGCAGCGCGTCCTGTCGAAGTCAGCGTTCGCACGTGGTCGTCGGGTTCCGTGCGCGTCTGTCCACACGCAGAGAGAGAATGAAGAAGCCACGTCAGCGGGATCTCTCTCTCTTCGCTTGTTTACTGCCAGGTAAAAGACCAAAGGGAAGATGCCTATCTCGGTGGTCCTACGCGCCAGTTGTTGAGTCGCCAGGTCACGCAGAGAGGGGCCCTCGCGTCAGTTGTTGAGTTGCCAGGTCAGAGAGCAGTAGTTGGGTGCACTTCGAAAACCGCACAGCAGCCCTACTGCCCACACTACTGTTTCTCCTTGCAACTCGCACCCTTTTTTATCTCCTTTTTTTGTCCTTTGTATTTAGTAGCCGTCACCTCTTACTCTTCTCTCTCCTGTTTGGCTTGTCTTTATAGAGAACGGGGAGGAGTTTAGGGTTTGCACTTTTGCATAAAAGTCCACACTCTTTCTTTATTTCCTTTCTTTAATTGATCTGAATTTTATTTCTTTCTCTTTCTTTCATTTCTTCCTTTTCTGCCAACCACGTGCTTCTGCATACACAAAATAATACCAGAAATTAGGATTTTTAAATAAAATAAAATTAGTTAGTTTAAAATTAATTAAACTAACTACAAATCATATTAACGTATAAAAATCCTTTTAAAAATTATTTGTCGCACTTTTAACTCAACAAAATAATAAAAATTTATAAATCCATTATTTTACTTTGTTTGTTGATTTTTTCCAAAAATCTTTACTTTTTGCATCAAAAATATTATTTCTTCAAAAATAATTAATTAAATAAAATCATATAGAAATAAGATCAATTATAGACAATATCAACGAAAACAAGCCATTTTTATTGGTAAATGAGTACAAATATTTGTATATAAATTAGACACATCAGTGAGGGAGAGAGATTGAGAGTTGTAATCGCTTTTGTAATCTTTGTATTTCTTGTGGAATAAGAAATATTGGTTATCTCTGCATATTGATTGTGTTCTTATGAGATCTTGCATATATCGGGGTGACTTGTTCTTGGTTCATCAAAGTCTTGGTAGTTTCTATTGCTTGTGGTGTATTTCTGCTATTAGCACTACGAGTTGTGTTAGATTCTTCAACACCCTCAACCCTTCTACAACTTCGCAGCTTGAGCTTAGTGGCGTAGACTTTCATATAGTATCAGAGCAACCCAAGTTCTAATCCCACCGGCTATGCAATTTAAATGCAAATTTATTAAAAAAAAACACTGTTTCGTATTGTCTTGGTCTTGACCCACAATTTGTTGGGCATTTATCTCGTTTCTTTGGCCCATAAAAAATAATTTTTCGACCTGAGGGGGCGTATTAGAATATAAGTGCAATTTTCCTCAACCCTTCTACATCTTTGAAGTTTTAGCTTAGTGGCAGAGACTTTAACATTTACTTTTATTAGTTAGTATTACTAATGAAATAAAGAAGAAACTTAATAATGCTTTATGTTTAACACTTGTGTCAATAAGATGATTACAGCTAGATTAAGTTATTGATGTATATAAAATGAAACCAGTTGGCAATTTGATATAACGACAAACCGAGGATTGTAACAAAATGAAGAACATAGAGAACGAGCAGGGGAGCGATATCATAGGGGCCGGGCTTAAAAAAGGAAGCTCTAGTTGAATAAGAATGTTATGTCACCGAATGTATGAACACTAAGTAGAAGAGTCTATTTGTTGTTATTGGCAGTAATAATTCTCATATAATGTGGTTCACCAAGAATTAGATGCAAATTGTTCTTAAATGATATTAGAGATGTTAGTGAAAATTGTTTATTCAAATGTTATAGAATTTTGGAAATATTTTTGGTTTGTTTGATCGTGAAAACAGTTATTAATGACTAGAAGCAACGACTGTTTGCTTTTTTATATGCAAAGCATTTATATTCCAAGTTAAACTGGAAAGAGTTTAAATTTTTTATAAGCGGCCGATAATTGAAAATGAGAGGGAAACGAATGAAAAGTGCACAAACGACATCAAAAAATATAAAACTTTGGGACAAGCCAACATTCACCACACACAACCTAACGGAACTTGTAGAAGCGCATTTTAACTCACGGTTTATGAGATACAACTAAAAATGCAATAATAGTATAATTATATATATATTAAAATACATATGCCGGTGTTTTTGCGAAAAAATGCTGGGATATGGTATGTTTTTATTACTCCCGCCATTCCTTTTTCATTTCCCCCAATTCTCTATACCTCTCTCTCTCTCTTCAATCGCTGAATATTTCTCCCTCACCACTCACCGCCGCCCCTCCCTTCTTCACCGTTGGGCCTCCCTTGCCGCCGTTTTACCCTTGCAGCCGCTATACCGTTGCCATCTCTTATTCCCTCGCTGCTGCCCCTCCTCTTTGCTGCTGCCGGAATAATTTCCCCTCGCCGACATTCTCTCTCCCTCCATCCCCCGCTTGCTACTCCCAGCGCTCTTTACTCTGGCCGCCGCTATAGCCTCGCCACCTCTTGTTCCCTTGCCACCGCCCCTCCTTCCACGCCCTTCCCTCGCTGCCACCGCCGAAACAATTTCCCCTCACCAATGTTCACTCTCCCTCCGTCCCCCGCTTGCAGCTCCCGACGCTCACTCCCTCCACCGCAGCTCTCTCACTCCCTCCACCGCAGCTCCCTTAATTCTCAATGCCATCTCTCTCTCTCTCTCCCCACCACCGCTTTCTGCCACCGGTGCTTTATCCCTCCGCCAGTGCTCTTTTTCCTAATCGGCAACTTCGGTAATTTATCAATCTTGTATTGAATTTCTAAATTTGATTAAGCAAGAATGAAAGGTTAAGCATGTTCATGAGACTTTTGTACTAAATTGCAGCTCACATGATAAGGAATTGGGATAGACATAGAGGGGTCTTCAATTTGAGACTAGATGTAACGCCCCATTTTTTTTATTTTTGTTATTTTTTTTACACCAAATTCAATTCTTTCAATTTCTATATCACTTTAAACATAAACTAGGATAGTTATATTTACAAGAAAAATTTTGGCAGAGTTTTCCCTGAAATTTCTGCCCCGAAACACAAAAAGCTTAGGAATTCTGCTCTAAATTCCGCAGCTCACATCACAGGCAATAATATCATGGGCTCCCCAGGCCAAAATGAGCAATATCACACAGGCAATATAAATATTATGCTCTGGAGGCTAAACTCATAATAGAATATCAATTATCAATTAAAAACCATACATTCCTTTGAAAACGTAGTAAAGTTTTTAGAAAATAACTTACAAAACATACCACAGGGCTCGGTACACCACAACAAGATGGGTACGGGTCAAAAACATATCATGCCACTCCACACTATACTCATCATCATTATCCACATACTTATACATCTAAAATACAATTTAAATCATAAATTTCACTATTCACATAATTAAACTTAAACAACAATTTTAAAATAAAAGCTCCACTCCACAGAATCTACACCTCACCTCTGCACTGCTGAGGACCTGTAACAGTAGGGGATCTAGGATAGTCCAGGAACTCCCTAACCCCCCAAACACTAAGGGGTTAGCCATTTCTGGTGTGAGCATAATTCACTAGTCTAATGAATAAACCCAACTATATAAAAAAAAATAAATTAAATTACAAATATCAAGGTAAGAAGATTCAACCAGAATCTGAACATAAAAGCATCAAGAATACGACTTTATATCAAGTACTCGGCAAATCTGCATCCATCCACATATATATCCATAACTTCACACCCTTCACTAAATGCATCATATTAATATATATATGTATATATATTTATATATATATATGTATACAACTCCTTCAATTCACACTCAATTACAAAGCCGTATATTAATTCACATTCCATTACTTTTCATTTTGAATTATCCAACACAAATACTCATCTTTTCACAATTGCCATCACCTCATCATTTCTTTATGTTCATAAATAACCACACAAAGTCACTGCCACTTTTCTTCATACTTATTTAACCACGCACTTCATTTACCATTCATTTGCATCTACGAACTCACGACTCATATTCTTTCATACTCATCTTCATTCATAAACATTTTCTTTCTCATTCTCATATTACATAACACCGCATTCATTCATTTCTTATAACACATATCATCACGTCTCGCAATACATTACTTTTACTCTCATCATACATTACAACTATCTTCTTTACACTCTCAATACATCATCATACTCATCATCAAACTCATCATTGTTATAACTTACCTTCATTTTCCCTTATAACACATATTTCAATTTACTTCACTTTTTATTTTCAACCCGTAATACCGGCATCATATTAACAACTCACCCATTTATCCTGAAAGTTATGCTAAGGCAGGTAGTTCCCACCATTTGTACGAAAATAGCGGGCGAGTAGTTCCTCGACACACTTCCAAGGTACAACAAACTCATAACACAACATATTTTTCTTTAATAATCATTTTCGTGACCACTCTCGTATTATATCTTCACTTTCATTTATAAGATGCATAATGCATTCTCTCTATTTCCTGTATTCATTCTCGTAACACAATTTCTTCATTTAATCCATATTAATACACTTTTCGTATTTTCTGAATCTCATCTCTTAATTAACTTATTTATTCTTTATTCTTAACTCATAATACACTTGCTTTCTCCACTTTCTCATATTCATTTCATGTCATACGCTATTGTCACTTTCTCATTTTCATTTCACAGCACAAGGTATTCTACTTTTCATTTTTCATCTCATAATACAATTCACATTAACTCTCATTCTTTTTAGATAATACACTGCACCCCAAACATAGTTTGGGTAATATACACCACACCCCAAAGCCGATAGCTTGGGTAATAATCACTGCACCCCAAGTAGAGCTGGGTGATAACTTATCACATCTTAAGCCAATAGCTCAATTATTACTTTACTTTAATTTTCTTTTTACCTTACACTTTACTTTACTCCTCATTTTCATCACCCAATACCGATATTAGATTAACAATCCACCAGCTCATCCTGAGTATTGCGCCAACTCATATCACCACATATTTCTCATTTCACAACCATTCTCACAGTACATTTTATTATTACTTTAATTCTATTCATCTAATACTATATCATACCTATTATCTTACTTTGCTTCTCATGTTTAATCACATGCTTCCTTTACCAATCATTTTTACTTGCATACTCATGAATTGCATTCTTTCATGCTCTTCATCATATACTCATTTTCTTTCACTTTACTTATTCATTTCCACCCATACACATACTTCACCATTTCATTTTATTTTACACCAAGTACTTTCTTCTTTTTCTCATTCACATTTCATATCATATTCATTTTATTAATTAATCGACCAGTGCGTCACAGTACCCCAAGTCTATCCTGGAGTATCAATTCTATCTCAGGTTTATCCTGAGGTATTAACTCTCTCTCAGGTTTACCCTAAGGTATCAACTCTCTCTCTCAGGTCTACCCTGAGGTATCAACTCTCTCTCTCATGTCTATCCTGAGGTATCAACTCTCTCTCTCTCAGGTCTACCCTGAGGTATCAACTCTATCTCTCAGGTCTTCCCTGAGGTATCAACTCTCTCTCTCTCAGGTATATCCTGAGGTATCAACTCTCTCTCTCAGGTTTTTCCTGAGGTATCAACTCTCTCTCTCAGGTCTACCCTGAGGTATCAACTCTCTCTCTCAGGTCTACCGTGAGGTATCAATTCTCTCCCTCAGGTCTATCCTGAGGTATCAATTCTCTCTCTCAGGTCTATCCTGAGGTATCATCTCTCTCTCTCTCTGGTCTTCCATGAGGTATCAACTCTTTCTCTTAGGTCTACCCTGAGGTATCAACTCTCTCTCTAAGGTTTCCCTGAGGTATCAACTCTCTCTCAGGTCTATCCTGAGGCATCAACACTCTCTCTCAGGTCTACCGTGAGGTATCAACTCTCTCTTTCAGGTCTTCCCTGAGGTATCAAATCTCTCTCTCAGGTCTACCCTGAGGTATCAATTGTCTCTCTTAGGTCTATCCTGAGGTATTAACTCCCTCTCTCAGGTCTACCCTGAGGTATCAACTCTCTCTCTCTCTCAGGTCTTCCCTGAGGTATCAACTCTCTCTCTCAGGTCTATCCTGAGGTATCAACTCTCTCTCTCAGGTCTTCCCTTAGGTATCAACTCTTTCTCTCAGGTCTTCCCTGAGGTATCAACTCTCTTTCTCAGGTCTATCCTGAGGTATCAACTTTCTCTCTCAGGTCTTCCCTGAGGTATCTACTCTCTCTCAGGTCTATCCTGAGGTATCAACTCTCTCTCTCAGGTCTACCCTGAGGTATCAACTCTAGTCAATCGAATTTATTGCTATTAACATTTTCTTTTCATATTTTCATCTCCATTTATCATCATAGCATCTCATCTTTTATTTGAACTTATTCACATAAACAATGATCACCATCTCACTTACCCTTTCAATGCATCGCATAAAAGAAATATCACTATAATTAACATATAAAATCATCATATCATATTATTGCACATCACAACTATGCTGTATTATTTATTTTATCATTACCTCACATATCATGAGCATACCATACTATTTATTATCTCAATATCACATGTTTGCATACGCCCAGTAGATCAACACACCACAACACCATATATATATATATACACAATACATTACCATCACACTGAATATTCAAAATCACATCAATTCACCATATATTGACATCCTTATATACATATAACTCATCCCCATATATATATAACTAATCCATTATCTATAAATTTATATCAATACACAAGAGACACGAGTATTTAATCGTCTTATTGCACACCAACACCGAGCACTAATTCCCATATATACATACACCTTATTCCGTGGTTCATACCAATCATTCAGATTATACTAAAATTTTCTTAAAGAAACTGATATGTAAATACATTCATACTCACCTAATAGCCCGTGAAGACTCGAAACATCACTTCTCCATCCCGCAGCCAAAGTCGCTAACATCTCCTATTATCAAATTTCAAAGCAATTAGGGCTCAAAACATCCAAACCAGCCACAGGAAATTAATAATACCAATCCTAATATCACACATGTGTTTTATTGAACGTCTGGGAGGCACACGTGCGATGCACGTAATAGTCAAATTCCTATGGGGTTTTTATCCCCAAACAATTACTATAACCACTCCCAAATTATTTTAATGGCTCAACTACAATTTCTACTACCATACGAGAGATAATTCTTATATATATAATTCTCTTTTACAAACCCAAAACCCTAATTTATTAGCAACTTGCAAAATCTCCAATGATTTGCTAATTTCTCGCCTCTACTATTCCCAATATCTTCTAATCTCCCTACTACCATATTTCTAGTCAATAGAAATTAACCACACTAAATTTTATACAAATAAATAAAATAGGGTATACCTTCCCGTAGTTGTTTCTCCAAATTGACTCCACCACGAGCTATAGCACCCTTCAATTAGTCATCCCCTCAATTTAATTCAAAAACCACGGAGAGATGGTGTAGATTTGGGCGGGAGAAGGGTGAGGCCGAAATGGGTTTCGGCGGGTTCTTGCGATCGGGAAAGAAACAGAAAGAAAAGAAGGGAGGAGGAAGGAGGAGAGGAGGGGGTTTTTGGACAGTTTTAATTATATATATATATATATATATATATATATATATATATATATATATTTAAAGGGATATTAACAAATAAACCCCCAAGACTCTAAAATATTTCAAATAACTCCAACCCTATACTTTAATAATACCAAGAAATAAAATAAACAATATTTATTCACATAAAATCTCAACTCATGACTCTAATATCAATAATACTGATCGAACTCAAATATCAACACCAATATCAATATTTAAAATAAAATATACCTCAAAAGATATTAAGCGGGTATTTTCGGTATTTTACAAATTTGAGGTGTTACACTAGACACAATGATATATACCTGTTTGTTAGAAAGAATTTGCTTTAGTGACTAGGTTATATTGAATTGTTGCTGAGTTGTAGGAAAGTTAGGGTTTTGTCACTTATGAGATTGGTTGATGTTATATCTGGATTTGAGATTGGTTGATGTGGTTGTCACGAATATTTAATCATCTAATTCTAAAATTTGGATAATTTTTTATTCGCATAAATGTCTAGTATAGTTGTTGATATATACTCCACATTTGGATTTTAGTTTTAATTTGGGTTGAATGGACTCATATATGAAAGTACTGCTATTGTATTCTTTGTTATAGTTGATGTGGGCAAGTGATGTAACAATGGAGGAAAGGGGCTTGCATCACTTTTTTTGTTCTTGAGAATATGTGTGTTGGTAGTTTTAGGTATGTTTTTATTGTAGAAATTTGTTGATGTTGATGTTGATATCGATGTTGTATTAGCCAAGTCTATTTTACTATCTTGAGAATATGAAAGTGTTTGCCTAATTCACTAAATTTTGGGTATCTATTTTGCTATGAGTTTATTAAACAAAATAGTTATTGGTTCTTTAAAACTTCTTAGATCGTGATGTTTCCCGATGGAGAATGATTTTATGATTGTTATGAAAATATTATGATACTAATCTAATAACTACTATTGGAAAAATTATGAAAAGATTCTGCAGTTTTGGTTCCTTTTACATATGTAGATGAATACATATGTTGTATGCTTAGTTAGATATTTATGTATATGTTGGGAATGATCTACATATGTTAGTCAATTTAATGAAAGAATATGAGTTTTAATTTTCGAAACTTAAATTTCAGATTGATTCATATTTTTCAAAATGGATAAAAGTTGGATTAAAAATGTGACGATTATCCAAGGCGTATCGGAATTGTGTTAAAGATTTTTTTAACTTTGCAAAGAGAAATTCTCCTGATTCGAACATAATTTTGTGTTCTGTGTCCGATGTTCAAACCTTAATTTGAGGATGTGCGACGTAGTTGAGACACTTATTTTGCAATGGTTTTCTACTAGGGTATACACATTGGTTTTGTCATGGAGAGTCTACTCGGTCAGTTTCCGCTGGTTCAGTTGTGCATTAAGAAGAGTCTTTATTTACAAAGGATCCGATTATTGCTGATGAAATGCACTCTTCAGTGCGGGATGGTTTGGGATTCCATAACTTTCAAGCTCGCATAAAAAAATCCAATCAACCAAGTCCATAACGAGTCAGCAGAAACATCACATCATGGTGGTGGGGTGGCAGAAGAAATGCCCAGTCCTGAAACTAATAAAGAATATGAAGCCTTTAGTAAGTTGTTGAAAGATGCAAATATTCTTTTGTATCGTGATTGCCCCAAGTTCTCTAAGTTTTTGTTCATTGTTAGACTGTTTTAGATTAAATGTCTAGATGAGTGGTCTGCCAAATCCTTCATCTTGCTTCTTGAATTGTTGAATAAAGCTTTTCCACAAATATGTATCCCCAAATCAGCCCATGCCAAAAAAAAATTCCTCAAGCATTTTGATTTAGGGTAAGAGAAGATAGCAGCATACTCATATGATTGTATGCTATTCTGGGGGGATAAGGAGACTCTTGAAGATTATCAAGTCTGTGGTACTTCAAAATGGGTAAAAATGCTGAATGTAGATGAGCAAACTGATGAGCCAGTTACAACAGGTAGGAGAAATAAGCCTGCCAAACTACTGCGTTACCTTCCTCTAATTCCTAGGCTACAAAGACTGTTCATGTTGTAGCACCCCAATATAATATCTCAGAAATACGTGGCACAATTCCCAGCATCTACCTCAATGTAACAGCAAACACAACCAAAACAAAATCAATTTTTTCAATGTTTATTACATCAATTCTATACAAAGTACATCGGAAAATTAAACACCTTGAATTACAATTTCTTTCTTTTACAATTTACATAAGCCACATTACCAGTTTACCACATGCATCTAAATCCCAATGCTATAGGTACCTACCTGTAAAACATGAGGCTAGAGATAACCCTAACCCTCAAAACTATAGGGTTCAGCCAAAACGGTGTGAGTGACATAAAAAGAAATACAACATAAATAAAATATAAAGAATAAAGTTATAAACAATACATACCAACAATAGTAACAAATGGAATATGAAATAACAGTAAATAAAACATGAAAACATCAAGTGAAACTATACTAAGTGTCAAGTATGGGAAAACAGAAAACAAACATGCATAGAACCAAGTCAAGAAAACACAAATGCAATATGATGACTCTCTAATGCATACTTGTCGAATTCTATGCATTCCATACTACATATGTCCGGTGCAAGCCCTTATCGTTATCCACTTTATAGGGTTAGATCCCTCATTATGCAACTAATCCTACTACGGTGATGGAAACAAGATCCAGATTACTCCGCAAATAGGCATCACAACCCTTGACGCGCAAGCATCATGTAAGAATAGCTCAAAAAAAAAAAAACTGGAGAATCACCTCCTTGTCGTGTACCCCACCGCCGCCCCTCAACGTGCAAGTACACAGGCACATCCGTGAATAGACCCGTCGGCCCTCAACACGTGAATGTACCTGTATATTCCGTGAATAGGCACTGCGGACCATCGACATGCGAACATACTAATAGTCCTCTCGAGACAAAACACACAAGTCCAGGAACGCATCCGTTGGACTGGACCCCAAGAGCATATACTTACGTTTCCCAAGTTTCATCACATCTCCACTACAGCCTGTCCTTAAGTTGATTATTATTAAAACAAAAATTCCCCCTCTCTAGAGTTAGTGTATCCTGCCGGATTTAATTCAACAAAACAACCACAATGACCCCAACTGGTCAAAATTCACAAAATCTCATCTGCCGATTCACAGGACTCCCACTCAACTCCTAGAGACTCATAAATCGAATATGAACACCAAAACATTCAATACCGCTTTGAATTCTAAATCTCGAAATGTTTATATCAACGAAAACTTCTTTAATCAACAAAACCAAATTCATTCAGTATACTCACAAATTCCAGAATTGAAATAAGGTATTAAATCTATTAAATAACTGAAAATCATATTTTGAAGTCATAGAATACCACAAAAAATAATCTCTTCGAAAACTGTATATATTCCACTTTATAAAGTCATAGAAATACAATTTAAATTCTATTATAAACAAAATATAATTCTCTGTAAAATACTGTAATATGTAGCAAAAACATCATCTAAAAAAGAAGATCAATAATCCATAATATCGAAGAAATAATTGTTCAAGAAAAACGAAAAAAACTCAACAAGACAATTAACTAGAGTGCTGACAGTCGACTGCCAAAGACAGTGCACAACACGGCGGTCGACTGTCGAGCAAAAATCCAAAAACCCAAGAATTGACAGTCGACCGGCATTTTTAGTTCAAAACAGAGCTGTCGACTGTCATATTCGAAAATTGACAACTTTGAAATTCGTGCACTTTTTAATTGATACTTGAACAAATCTTTGTAAAATCATAAATTTGCAAAAACAAAATTCCTGAGATGATCAAATAAAACTTCTATAACATATAGGAGTTTATAAAACTAATCGAAATCTCATTAAGATCATCAAAGAGTCATTTTTCATAAATCTTCTTAAAAATAGCAGAAGTATATATATATATATATATATATATATATATATATATATATATATATATATATATATATATATATAGTATATATGAGAAATCTTTGGTTGCACACTACTTTGGTGAGCACTCCGTGAGCACTCACGAAATAGAGCACCTATGACAAATCTGAACCGCTCATATTGTTCTATATACCTAAGATAGCCTAACAATAAAAAATCAATTAATTTGAAATTCATTTGTCCATGATTTACATCATCACAAAATTGTATGGCTGAAAATTTTAACAGCATGATGGATGGGCAAATGAACTTCAAATTACTTGATTTTTTATTGTTAGACTATCTTAGGCATATAGAACAATATGAGTGGTTCGGATTTTTCATAGGGTCTTTATTTCATGAGTGTTCACGAAGTGCTCACCAAAAGTTGTGTGCAACCGAAGGGGACTATATATATATATATATATATATATATATATATATATATATATATATATATATAGGGAAGTCTTCCGTTGTGCACCACCTATGGTGCACACGGCGTGTGCACTCGGCCTTCCCGCCTTCATATCGACGATCCGAACCATTCACATTGATCTACACATCTAAATTAGTCTAAATATGTAAAACCAAATCATTTGAAATTCATTTGCCCATCCATTGAAGTGTTACAAAATTATCTTGTAACCCCTGTTTTCCTAGAAAGGTATTTTTCGATATTTTCTGTATTTAATTTTTTTTTCTCAAATTATTTTTTCTCCGGTTTTCAAATTTCTTTTGTCAAAATATATTTTTATATCTCTTATATTTTTTCGGAACCATATATTGGATATTTTCAATATATTTTCTTTTTCTTTCATTTTTGATCTCCTTGTGCTGATTGTCCGTCGTTTGTTCGTTTTTTGCCATTTTGAGTTCTTTTTCTCTTTTTCTTGGTCTCGTTCATTATATTTATTCATTTTGGGGTTGTGGTGAATTTTGGAGGTGTTTTGACCAATTTGAAATTTTTATCCCTTAAGGAGATTTTTAGGAGCCATAGGATTCATTGCATTTTGTATCCCCATTTGAAATCTACCCAATACCCATTACCCAATTGTATACCTATTAATTCCTATTGATATCCACTACCCATTAACCCACATTTGACCCATATAAATAACCCCCTAATCTCCCAAAACCTTAACCCTAATCTTTCTCTCTCCCTCTCCTAATTGTAATCGGCCTCCCCTCCTTCTTGACCCCCGGCCTGCACTTCCATCTCCCAAACCAACCTACTTCCAATCCCCTAGCCGGCCTCCCTTTGCTCCCATACTCCTCCATCCACCATACTACACAACCCCGATACATAAAAACTCCACTTTTTCCCTCTCCTTTAGTTGCCGATCACCCAAATCAGTACCATCTTCCCAAAACAGCACCTCAACCTCTCTCTTTGCTGATTTTGACAAGTGGGCATCTCCCACTTTGGTTCGTGCGTCAAGGAGACGATCGTAGGCAAGTTTCGGCTCGTGGATTCGCTTGATATCGCGCGTGGAAGGACTTTTGCTCGTGGGTTTTCATTGCTAGGCTTCGTAGCATCGTGTGCATCTTCAAAGAGGCAAGTAACTTGTACATAATTTCATTAGGTTGATACAAGTCGAAAGTTCACATATAGGGTAGTTTGAGACTAGAGACGGCCAAAGATTAGATTTTTATTTATGGGTTTCGTCTCTATTGTTCAAAACAGGCCATAGATGACTTAGAACATGAGTTTTGATAAGGTTTATGCCGTAGGTTTCACCCAAGTGCGATTTTGATCGCATATGTCATATATTGCATGAGACGTGTTTGTTGGATTGCCCACATGAAAATATTAGGTTTTGACATGTTAGAAATCCTTAGACATGATATTTAGATGATGGGTATGCAGCGTTTTGAATCTGGATGAGTTTGGATCATTTTTGTAGAAGTTATGACGTTTTGAAGTTTAGTTGTGAAATCTGGAAATTCGGGCTGTGCTGTGTTGATGGCTGTTTTTACATGGGTTAGAGTCCGAATCTCAACATGGACATCTAAATAATTTGTAGAGGACTGAATTTATTTTCTGACCCCACTGGTTTCACCCCGTTTGGAGTTCGTATGAATTAGTTATGATTATTTTAGTGACTGTATGTTGGTAGTTTACAGATTCAGTACAGGGTAGATTTTATTATCTATTTATTTTCAAGATTCAAGTTATACATGATATCATCCACAATATTTTGTCCAGTGTTTCACCATGATGTTAGGTAGTTCCCAGATTTATGTGGTATTTTAAAGATAAGATTTGAGCGATGTCTTGTACCCTTTTCTAGAATGTACTGTTGCTGTAAACTGCGTGTTGCTCTATGTTGAATGCCGTTTTCACCCTAGTTATAATTACTGTATGAAGATTTTATGTGATATATGAAAGTTGGAGAATTTTGTCTACTTTCACCCCGTTTTGGCGGAGGAGGATTTCGATACGCTGTTTGCGAGATATGGTTGATTTCGTACAGCAGTGTTGAGAAATTCCAGATCCATCAAAACCATGTTTTGTGTTACTCCTCATTTTTGATAACATATCTATATTTTCTGGAAAGTTATAAAAATTATTATTTTGAGTCTATATATGTAGGGTATTACCCCAGAATTTTCATGGATTTATTTGATGACTTTGCATGCTGTTTATATGTGTTGGAAGTCATTCCCCTGTTTTCTGGCTGTATATGAAATCTGTGTTGAAATGACTTTTAAGCTGAGATGTTGTGAACTAGTATAGGTATTTATTATACTCGTTAGAAGCGTGTGGATGTCTAGTTTCCAGATCCTTCGACGGATCATGATTTTCATGACTGTAGCCCTGTTAATCACAAATTTAGTGCTGACTAGTCTTGCTGTCCTCATTATGAACCTAGTATATTTTGCTCGTATATGTGGATCTTTATTAACCATGCACGCTGATTTGATAACCTGAACTTTTACCTGATCCCACCATGCTTATTTGACACCAGTTTACACGTATACATGCATGTTGGACATTAATAAGTAAAAGTAACTAAGCCTGGGTTTATGGGACAGATCTAGTAGTGGATAGTGCAGAAATGTGTACTCGGAAAGAGACTTGTGTTTCCTGCATGACATGTTACCGACCAAGTTTACCGACCAAGTTACCGACCAAGTTTACCGACCAAGTTACCAACCAAGTTCTGTGATTCTGTGAATACCCGAGTATACTGCCCTGCATGGTCCCCTATGAAATCTAAAGCGAAACTGTTGTGTTGTAGCAACCATGTAGGATGGGGTGCATGTCGTGCTACTTAGATAGTAATCACACAAGACTTGAACTTAATACATGAGCATGATACCTGACATGATACATGCGTGCTTGACTACATGATACATGAGACTTGAAACCTGATACTTGATACATGATTACACGACACTTGACACTTGATGCATATTTATAGGATACTTGATTTATGCCGTGACCCTTGACACTTTTACCATGCTAGTTTGACTAGGTTGACTTTACACCTATACCATGTGCTAGTTAGTTATCCCATTCCATGTGCTTGTATCATACTTTATTTGTGACCCGGACTTGCCATTGACGGGTACTTGTGTTTTCTCTTTTCTCTTTCCTGCATTCGTTGTATTGCAGATTTTGGAGGACAGGTTCCTGAAGGTATTGGCAAGATAATGGGCTAGAGGCTGAAATCCTGCTTATTATTATTTCTCGTAGTTGCTTGAACAATATTGTATTTTGAGACTTGTATTATTTCTTGTATTTGGCTGATGTGACCCAAGATTATTTGTGTATTTCAGATCATGACTATTTGAGATTAATGTATTTTATTTCAAGTATTCTTGTTGGTATTTGGTTCATATGTGCATGTGGTTGATTTTTCTGGCTTCCGACTCTGATTTTACTGTGACATGTTGTAAGGATTTCTTGAAACAGCTTAAGGATGATAATAATCATTCGCTGGGTTTTTGTTACGTACTCGTATTCCGTATTTTTGGAAAGCGGGGCGTGACATGTCTAGCTGAAAAACATTGTTTTTTATAGTCACATGATGGATGGGCAAATAAATTTCAAATGATTTGATTTTAGATATTTAGACTAATTTAGATGTGTAGATCGATGTGAACGGTTCGGATCGTCAATACGAAGGTGGGATGGCCGAGTGCACACGAGTGCACATGGAGGGGTGGTGCACAATGAAAAATTTTCATATATATATATATATATATATATATATATATAGTGTTTAAGCATCAGTTAAGCATCAAAATTCATCAAAGATAAGTAGTATATGTTTCAATTCAAACTCAGTATGAAACAAAACAAGATCCAACTGAGAACTTCACAAAAATCACAAAATCCACTTTCGGCTGAACATCCATCAGACCCGAAATCGAAAACCCTTTTAAAAACATTAAACTTGATCTCTTTTGATCCAAAACCCCTTCTACAACTTGTTTTACACTTGCCCCACTGATTTCAATAGTTTACTCATGACTAATATGCAATTATAATGACCATTCATCAAGTTTTACTCATCAAAAATACCCAACAATGTGTGTATGTACGCTTAACAGTAAAAAAACTCATCTTTATCCAAATTTGTGCATCTCTTCATATAATCTCAACACAATCAATCAAACAACCAGAATAGTAAAGCAACAGCATACCCACAATTTCTATTGGGTTCTCTAATAATCCCAAGTCATCTATTTAGGAGTTTAATCATCTATAGCATAGGTTATATGTAAAGATTCAATTTTTATTCATACATCCATCAAAATTCATCATATCATCATACAAACTCCTAACATACTTTCTAATCGACAAATCATCACATACAACTTGCATACAACAACAAGAAATCAAACATATGTCACTCACCTTATTGAAGAATCAACCAAAGTAATAAAAGAATAAGAAAAGTCATTCCGTTCGCAAGAAAACCTAGATCATCGCTTCGAAACTCCAAGAAATCAATAATAAAGAAAACCCTTTGTGTAGTGTAGCAAAGAGACGGCAGCACTCTTTTTATTATAGGCCAGAAATTTGGTTATTAGGGTTTTGAATAGGTTTTGTAAAATATCCCTTTTGAATATATCTTTACAAATATAAATCATTATACTTGGAAATTAGATAAACCAATTAAATTTAGATTTAAGAACAAAAAAATATTCTCAGATCTGGCAGGCACTTGTTTCAAAACCCAGATTTATTTTTGTAATTTTGGCATCTAAGTGACAATTTTGCAAAAAGACCATTCATTAAGGAATTTGCGAAATAAACTAAATCTATTAAAAAAAAAGTAAACTTTTTAACTCTGAGTTGAATAGCAATCATGCTCAGCCCAACAGTCTGAAAATTTGGAGTTTTCACTCAAAGTGGTACAAAAGCCCATTTTTTTGTAATATTTGCAAATATGTCAAATAAATATCAGAAAAATCCAAAAAATTTACAAATAATACCTAATAATAAATATAAGGTTTTCCCAAAATAATTTCTGACTTTGAACTTCCTAAGAAAATATTTGCACGTGTTTTGCATATTAAAAAGATAAATTTTAGAAAAATATTAATTAAATCATCAAAATTATTTTAATTCATTTATTAATCTCGAAAACATTATTTAAAAATAAAGGGTGTTACATCACTCCCTCTTTAGAATAGTTCTATCCTCAGAACTACTACTAATAGGGACCAAACAAAATAAGCAAAAGAAAATGCGATCACTTAAATGGAAATATAGTTTGAAGAATACAATCATACACGAGAATAAAATTTAACCCAAAAGGATACAATTCAATCAAAGGAATACAATCATACAAAAGGAATACAATCATACAAAAAGCTCAGGAAAATCCTTCTGCATGCGATCCTCCGGCTTCCTAGTAGCTTCCGCTGCGCAACTCTGATAACTTGCCCTCGAAAACCTACTACAACATCCTCTGAATCTCTGCATCTAATTTCCGACCTTTCACAATCTGCTATCTCAAAGAAGGCTATAACCTCAACTGAGCCAAAGATGCTCCCAAACCCTGCAGTATCACCTCGATACCTGCCTGATCAAACTCTGCTACCAATTCTCTCTAAGTAGTGATCAAACTTGACAGACTGCTCTTCCGACTAAGCCCATCAGCCACCACATTTACCTTGCCTAGATGATACTTGATCTCAGGACGAATGTCCTCCAATAATTCCAACCACCTTCTCTACCGAAGATTTAGATCCTTCTGCTGATAAATGTACTTCAGGCTCTTGTGGTCGGTATACATGTTGACCTTCTCACCATATACATAATGCCTCTACTGCTTCAAGGCAAAGATAATAGCTGCCAATTCCAGATCATGCGTCGGATAGTTCTTCTCATGCGGACGCAACTGCCTCGAACCATATGCAATAACCTTCCCTTCTTGCATCAAGACGCACCCCAAACCTCTGAGAGATGCATCACTGAAGATATCATAGTCCTTCCCAGCTTGTGGCAAAGCTAAGATAGGTGTAGTCGTCAACCTCTCCTTTAGCTTAAGGAAATTCACCTCAAACTTATCAGTCCATGTGAATGCCACATTCTTTCGAGTTAACCCTGTCAAAGGAATGACAATCTGTGCATAGCTCAGAATGAATCTTTTGAAGTACCCAGCCAAACCCAAGAAACTTCTAACTTCCTTCACTGTCGTTGGCCTGGGCCAATCCTTCACTGCTTCATCCTTCTGAGGATCGGTGGCCACTCCCTCCTTAGAAAGGATATGACCAAGGAAAGCTACCTCAAACTTCCAAAACTCACACTTCGACATCTTGGCATACAAGTTATGCTCCTGTAACTTCTTCAATACCTCTGCCAAGTGCTTAGAGTGCTCTTCCTTCGACTTCGAATACACCAAAATATCATCAATGAAAACCACCACGAAGAAATCAATGAATGGCCGCAAAATCCGATTCATCATATCCATGAACACTGCCGGCACATTCGTCACTCCGAATGGCATTACCAAAAACTCATAGAGTCCATGACGAGTCTTGAAAGCTGTTTTACTCACATTTTCCTCCTTGACTCGAACCTGATGATACCCTGATCGCAGATCAATCTTCGAAAACATAGCTGCTTTCCCAAGCCTATCAAACAGATCATTAATATGTGAAAGCAGATACTTGTTCTGAATAGTCACCCTGTTCAACTCCCGAAAGTCAATGCACATCCTCATTGACCCATTCTTCTTCTTCACTAACAAAACTGGTGTTCCCCACAGTGAAGAACTCGACCTGATGAATCCCTTACTCAGCAATTCCTCAATCTGCTTCTTAACTTCATCATGCTCTACAGGTGCCATCATGTACGGAGCCTTAGAAATCGGAGCACTCCCCGGCTGCACATTAATACAGAACTCCACATCTCGCTGCAGTGGAAATCTCGATAAATCTTCCAAAAATACCGTAGCAAAATCCTTGACAACTGGAATGCCTCTGATTTCATCTGGAATCATCAACTTAGTACCATAGCAGTCACTTTTGGGTCCTTCTTCTTCCCCTGAAAAGTCACTATGGGACCTCCTGGTGCTTTCACTAACACCTCTTTCTTCTTGCAATCATTTGTGGCATCATATATTGCCATCCAATCAATGCCAACGATCACATCCACACCCATGACTTGTAGCTCAATAAGATCAATACCAAATAATCTCCCACCAATCTCGATATCACAGCCCTCGTAATATCGATCAGCAATCAATTCTTCTCCTGATGGCGTTTCCACCGACAAGACTCTGCCTGGAAACACCATAGATTCCACACCTAAAACTTTAGAAAAGTTGGGCGATACAAATGTATGCGAAGAACCAATATCAAATAAAACATTTGCTTTTATTCCATTAACCAAAACAAATCCTGTTACATGAAGAATGATACTCAAATCTCCAATTTATTCTCAAACAAAGTTTTACTTAATACATCGAATAAAATTAAAAATTCTTGCATACCCTGGATCACATCCTCTGAGTTACCCGCATCCTCCTTAGTTAATGCAAACACTCGCCCCTGCCTCTGAAATTTGCCTCCGCCTGCACCTTCCTTCTTCAACTGCGGACAGTCTGGTCTAAGAACCCTTTCATGACCACACTGATAACAGGCCCGTGCCTTCCGAGGCTTGGTGCATGTTGACTGATAGTGACTTGTCTCTCCATAGTTGAAACAAGTCAAGCCTTGATTTGTGGGTGACTTCTGCTCTGGCCTATTGAACCTGCCTTGCTTCACTGGGAACTTCTTCCCACTCTGACTAGTTGCTGTCCTCTTGTTCCTATTCCTGGTCTCCTGCTTCTTCTAGAACTGATCCATATCTTCTTCTGTCATTGCTACTCTCCTGACCAGCGTATCAAACCTTTTGATGCCTAACGGTATCATCTGCGACCTCAAATTCGGCCTCAAGCCCTGCTCGAATTTCTTGGCCTTTGTCGCTTCATCAATAATCAGCTCCGGTGCATACCTTGATGGCTGGACGAACTTAGTCTCATATTCGCGCACTGTCATGCTACATTATTGCAGATTTAAGAATTCCATTGTCTTCCTCTCCTGAATATCCAGAGGAAAGAAACGATCCCTGAACTCATCCAGAAAAGCCTCCCAAGTCATGTGTTGATCCCCAAAAGTCCTCTTCACTGACTGCCACCAGACGCCAGCGTCCTTCTCTAATTGCAGTTTAGCCAATTTCACCTTATTGGCTGGTGGGGTTTCCAAGAATTCGAAGACCACTTCCATCTGTCTAATCCACTCATCGGCCTCATTTGGATTAGACTTCCCTTAAAAAACAGGCAGCTTCATCCACTTGAATGACTCAACTTGTTTAATTGGATCAACATTAACAAACACTGGTCCAGCCCTATGATTCTGATTCTAATTTTGTGCCATGTTGGACGCCATGAATGTGTTCAAGGTCTGATACACCCTGGCAATCTCAGTCTCAAGATCAAGTCCAGTCCCATGGGAACCTTCAGCCCCATCACCATTTCCACCATTCCTGGTCCTAGGTCCTGCCATTATACTGAATACTGCAAAATAAGGAAAAAGTTAGAGCATCACAACACATTTCAGATTCACATCAATATCCCATGGCAAAACCTCAATCATACCCCAAATCATAACATCTTGTTTTAATTCTATGTGATACTCACACTCTAATGTCGACACCAAGGTACTCACGCTCTAATGTCCACACCAAGGTTTATTTTTTATACTATGTTTATCATTACTATTGAAGCATGTACTGATACCAAACTCTGTAGCGCCCCGAATTTTCAATATAATATCTCAAAAATATGTGGCACAATTTCCAGCATCTACCTCAATGTAATTGTAACTCCTGTTTCCCCGTATTTGTATTTTTATGCTGTATTTTGCCCCATTGTACTCTGTTATCAATTTGAGATCCAGTATTTTATTCATGTTCGAATAAAATCACTATTTTTGCCTCGACTCAATTTTTGGTCCTTTTATCGAATTCATTTGTGTGCACTTTGTGTCGTTCTTCATGAAGAATTGACCAATTATTCTCATTTATCTCTTTAATCCCCATTTTAGTGCATTTTGATCATTTCTCTTGTTGGGTTCTTTTTGAAACGGATACCCAAAACCCACGAACCCGCAAACCCTACTATTTAAACCCTACCCTAACCCTAATCCCAACACTTACTGTATAAACCTAATCTAACCCTGCCGCTCTTCTCTTCTCCTTCACCGATTCCTTCTCCTTCGTTTTCGCCAACCAACCCATCCCGATCCCCTTCCGCTCGCCTCGCCCACAGCACCACCACCTCCACAAACTCCATCGCCGTTCGCCACCACCACAGAACCCACCACCGTCGTCCCCAAACTCCGAAACCCATCCAACTCGCCTGCACCCAAACTCAATGCCTCCCTCACCTTCGCTCTTGACCTCCGACCATATCCCCATCGCCTCGCCGCCTCCAACACCATCCCCTCCGTTCGCCTGCAACTGCCGAACTCCTCCCCTGTTCTTTGGACCGAACAGAGAGCGCCGCCGTCGTCGCCTCCCGTCACCCTTGCGCCTCCGCCGTGCCACAGTCGCCGCGTCGCTCCCCGACGTAGTTTCACCGTCGAAGCACCACCGTACGTCGCTGTCCCCATCTCTCTCTCTCTCCCTATTTCAAAGCAGCGAACGAAGAAGAAGAAAAGGGAAAAAGGCGGGGTCTGATTTGGACCGTTGGATCGCGCCAGATCCGTGCCTGTGATCGCTGTTCGGTGTTCACCCACAGCGAATCCCAGAACTGCTGTACGCTGTTCGGCCCCGATCCGGTGTGTGGGATAAATCCGATTGGTGGAAATTGCTGTCCCGTGTTTTGCCGCGCCAAATCCTGTTCCGTGTTTGCTGTTTGGGCTTGGATCCGGTGTGGAAAAATTCACTCTTTTATTGGAGCTTCGCACGTGCTTTTGGAGGACTTCTTCCGGGATTTTTCAACCCAATTTTCTACAACAAGTGGATCTAATCATCGTCAAACTAAGGCAAGTATCCTTGTACAATTTATTGTTCTAGTACAAGCACCCTTGAAAATACTACAAATAGTTAGATTGTGACTCCTCCTTGAATATCATTGTAGATCAATATTGAACCTCCAAATTGACAATTCTAAGAGTCTTAAAATTTTCTTGTATTTAATTTATAATTATTGGACTCTTTTACCCCTTGAGCACATGTACACATAGACTTATGAATTTAGGAGCCCTAAATTCGTAGACACATGTTACACTTAATATTTGACGAACTTGCAACCCTATAACTTGAAAAACATTTATTATTTGCTGTTTTGACCTCCATTATCATGTATTTATGCCACATAATAACTTAGACGCCAAATGACATTTTCCCATGTAACCTACGCTAGTAAGTTATTTCTACGAGTTGCTGTCCTGAATCTCCATTGCTGTTTCGACCCATTTATCATTTGAATCTGGGCCCGAGCCCTGAATAGAAATTGTAGATCTGGATGTGTAGATATCGATAGCTTCCGAAAGTTTTGAATTTGGAGTTACGGTCTAGGAGTTATGGCAGTTATACTGCAGCTGTGTCAGTAGACGCAGTTTTGCAAAACTGCTATATACATTTACTTTGCAAATTAATTTAGCTGTGTAAACAGTGAGCGTTTGACACGAAATTTTATATGTAGCTGCTAGACACCATATAGGACATCCACAATTTTTCCTAGAATAAAATCACAATATTTTACATATGTATGCTTGCTTGATAAGAATTAATAAAAGTAACAAGCCGGGGTTTTGGGAAAGACTATAGAGTGGACAATATAGGTAAGTGTACACGGAAGGGGGCCCGTGTTTCCCAAATACTTGGTTCATGAACTTGTTGTATCTTGTTCGATTCATGGAGTCAGTTACTTGGCTCATGAACTTGTTTGATTCATGAACCCATTGTGCGGTTCTTGAACTTGTTAGTGGATTCGCGAACTTGCTTCGTGAACTTGTTATTTATTTTCCGATTCATGAACCATGGCTTGCTTGATACTTGATACCTGAGTACGCCGCCCTATAGACTCCATTACTAGGTCTAAACGTAACTGATTTGACTGTAGCAACCATGTAGTAAAAGTATGGATGCATGTCGTGCTACCTAGATAGTAATCACCACAAGACTTGAACTTGATAACTTGAACTTGATAACTTGAACTAGACTTGAACTTGATAACTTGAACTAGACAACTTGATACTTGAACTTGACAACTTGATTTTGAGACCTGACATTTGAAATAACACTTGACACTAGACTTGGCACTTGTCACATGACACTAGACTTGAGATTTGTCGCTTGATGTTAAATACCCCTATAGGTACACCTAACATGTGTTTCACCATTAGCAGTTGTTATCCAACCTACTTATTAAGATGTTCCCTCTTGCTAGTTAGTCCTTGTTTTGTCCACTACTTGTTATAACTCTGTTACATTCTTGATTCCAATCTCCGTTCCCCATACTTGTACTTGTTTTCACTATTTGTGGCCCTAGCTTGCACTAAAGGCATCTTCTCTTATTTTTCCCTATTTTCTCTTTTTATATTTATTAAGCAGACTTTGGGACATGCTACCAGGTGGAATTGGCGAGCAGACATTTCAGGTTTTGCTTGGAACAAGGACCTGTTTAAATAGTTACTTTCCTTAAGGTATTTATTTCTCCTGCCGTATAAGACTTGTTTCCGAGTTTACACTTGGTCCAGACATGGGAACTATTTGAATATTATTATTTGTTTAAATTGTTTTCTGTTGCTTAATAAATTATTCATGCATGCTTAGATATATATAAATCTGGTTATATTCTTGTTATGACGCTGAGTCGATCCGACAGCTTATGGATGATGTAAAAATCATTCGCTGGGCTTCGTCACGCGCTCGTATTCCATGTTTTTTGGGAAGCGGGGCATGACAGTAATAGCAAGCATAGCCAAAACATAAATAAAATTTTCAACTTTTATTACATCAATTCTTTACAAAGTACAATGAAATTAAACACCTTGAATTACAATTTCTTTCTTTTACAATTTACATAAGCCACATTATCAGTCTACCACATGCATCCAAATCCCAATGCTATAGGTACCTACCTGTAAAATATGAGGCTAGAGATAACCCTAATACCCAAAACTGCAGAGGTCAGCCATAACGGTGTGAGTGATATCAAAAGAAATACAATATAAATAAAACATAAAGAATAAAGTTATAAACAACACATACCAACAATGGTAACAAATGGAATATGAAATAACAGTAAATAAAACATGAAAACATCAAGTGAAACTAGACTAAGTGTCAAGTGTGGGAAAACAGAAAACAAATATGCATAGAACCAAGTCAAGAAAACACAAATGCAATATGATGACTCTCTAATACATACTTGTCGAATTCTATGCATTCCATACTACATATATCCGGTGCAAGCCCTTATCGTTCTCCACTTTATAGGGTTAGATCCCTCATTATGCAACTAATTCTACTACGGTGATAGAAACAAGATCCAGATTACTCCGCAAATAGGCATCACAACCCTTGATGCGCAAGCATCATGTAAGAATAGCTCAAAAAAAAAAAAACTGGAGAATCACCTCCTTGCCGTGTACCCCACCGCTGCCCCTCAACGTGCAAGTACACAGGCACATCCGTGAATAGACCCATCGGCCCTCAACACGTGAACGTACCTGTATGTTCTTTGAATAGGCACTGCAGACCCTCGACATGCGAACATACTAATAGTCCTCTCGAGACAAAACACACAAGTCCTGGAACGCATCCGTAGGACTGGACCCCAAGTGCATATACTTACATTTCCCAAGTTCCATCACATCTTTACTAGTGCCTGTCCTTAAGTTGATTATTATTAAAACACAAATTCCGCCCCTCTAGAGTTAGTGTATCATGCCGGACTTAATTCCACAAAACAACCCCAATGACCCCAACTGGTCAAAATTCACAAAATTTCATTAGCCGGTTCGCAGGACTCCCACTCAACTCCTAGAGACTCACAAATCGAATACCAACACCAAAGCTTTCAATAAAGCTCTTAATTCCAAATCTCGAATTGTTTATATCAATGAAAACTTCTTTAATCAACAAAACCAAATTCATTCAGGATACTCACAAATTTCAGAATTGAAATAAGGTATTAAATCTATTAAATATATGAGAATCATATTTTGAAGTCATAGAATATCACAAAACATTAATATCTTCGAAAACCGCATATATTCCACTTTATAAAGTCATAGAAATACAATTTAAATTCTATTATAAACATAATATAACTCTCTGTAAAATACTGTAATATGTAGCAAAAACATCATCTAAAACAGTAGATCAATAATCCATAATATCGAAAAAATAATTGGTCAAGAAAAACAAAAAAAAACTCAACATGATAATCAGCTAGAGTTCTGACAGTCGACTGCCAAAGACAGTGCAAAACACGATGGTCGACTGTCGAGCAAAAATCTGAAAACCTAAGAATTGACCGTAGACCGACATTTTTAGTTCAAAACAGAGCGGTCGACTGTCATATTCGAAAATTGAAAGCTTTAAAATTCGTGCACTTTTTAACTGATACTTCGACAAATCTTTGTAAAATTATAAATTTGCAAAAACAAAGTTCCTGAGATGATCAAATACAACTTGCATAACATATAGGAGTTTATAAAATTAATTGAAATCTCATCAAGATCATCAAAGAGTAATTTTTCATAAATCTTCTTCAAAACAGCAAAAGTATATATATATATATATATATATATATATATATATATATATATATATATATATATAGAGAGAGAGAGAGAGAGAGAGAGAGAGAGAGAGAGAGAGAGAGAGAGTGTGTGTTTAAGCGTTAGTTAAGCATCATAATTCATCAACTATAAGTAGTATATGTTTCAATTCAAACTCAGTATGAAACAAAACAAGATCCAATAGATAACTTCATAAAAATCACAAAATCCACTTTCGGTTGAACATCCATCAGACCCGAAATTGAAAACCCTATTCAAAACATCAAAACATTAAGCTTGATCTCTGTCCAAAACCCCTTCTAAAACTTGTTTTACAAATTCCCCACTGATTTAAATAGTTTACTCATGAATAATATGAAATTATAACGACCATTCATCAAGTTTTACTCATCGAAAATACCCAACAGTGTGTGTATGTATACTCAATAGTAAAAGAACTCATCTTTATCC
Source organism: Hemerocallis citrina (assembly GCA_017893485.1). Taxonomy (NCBI): domain Eukaryota; kingdom Viridiplantae; phylum Streptophyta; class Magnoliopsida; order Asparagales; family Asphodelaceae; genus Hemerocallis; species Hemerocallis citrina. The sequence continues at coordinate 397,025,283 of CM030358.1, forward strand.
AAATTTTTTATCTCTTCATATAATGTCAACACAATCAATCAAAACTGCAAGAATAGTAAAGCAACAACATATCCATAATTTCTATTAAGTTCTCTAACAATCTCAAGTCATCTATTTAGGGTTTTAATCATCTATAGCATAAGTTTCATGAAAAGATTCAATTTTTATTCATACATCCATCAAAATTCATCATATCATCATACAAACTCCTAACATGCTTTCTAATAGACAAATCATCACATGCAACATGCATACAATAGCAAGAAATTAAACATATGTCACTTGCCTTATTGAACAATCAACCGAAGTAATAAAAGAATAAGAAAAGTCCTTCCTTTAGCAAGAAAACCAAGATCCTCGCTTCGAAACTCCAAGAAATCAATAATAAAGAAAACCCTTTTTGTAGTGCAACAAAGAGATGGCTGCGCTCTCTTTATATTAGGTGGGAAATTTGGTTATTAGGGTTTTGAATAGGTTTTGTAAAATTTCCCTTTTGAATATATCTTTACATGTATAAATCCTTATACTTGGAAATTAGATAAAACAATTAAATTTAGATTTAAAAACAAAAATAAATTCTTAGATCTGGCTGGCACTTGTTTCAAAATCCAGAAAAACAATTTTGTAATTTTGGCCTCTAAGTGGCAATTTCGCAAAAAGGCCCTTCTTTAATAAATTTAAGAAATAAACCAAATCTATTAAAACAAAAAGTAAACTTTTTTTATCTCTGAGTAACTAGCAATCATGCTCAGTCCAAAAATATAAAAATATGGAGTTTTCACTCCAAGTGGTAATTTTGCACAAAAGCCCATCTTTTTGTAATATTTGCAAATATGTCAAATAAATATCAGAAAATTCCAGAAAATTTACAAATAATACCTACTAAAAAATATTAGATTTTCCCAAAATAATTTCTTACTTTGAACTTCCCAAAAAAATATTTGCACGTGTAAAAAGAAAAATTTTAAAAAAATATTTATTAAATCAACAAAAATCATTTTAATTCATTTATTAATCTCAAAAATATTATTTAAAAATCTAGGGTGTTACACATGTCCTCTAAAATATCTTCTGATATGAGGTGGCATGCGAAAGGTCGCAAGAATGATGAGATTCTTTGGAACCCAGCTAATTCCGAATCTTAGATAAATTTTGATGAAAGATATCCTGATTTTACTAAGGATCCTTGGAATGTGAGACTTGGATTGGCTAGTGATGGTTTCAACCCATTTAGGTAAAGGAGAAGCACACTACAACATATGGCCCGTTGTGTTAATTCCATATAATCTACCCCCTTGGTTGTGTATGAAGCAGTCATCCTTCATTTTTTTCATGATAATTTTTGGACCAAAATATTTAGGAAATGACATAGTGTAATCCCTGTTTCCCTAAATACGTATTTTGTGAATATTTTTCGTATTTTGATTAGTTATAAATTCAGTATTATTTTAAACTCGACTAGAACAAAATGTATCTTGCAAATTATATATGCCATTTATTTTGAAAGCCGCTCTATTTTATTATTATTATTATTTTGTTATTATTATTATTATTATTATTATTAATTTGAGTGTTAATTAAATTGGTATTATATTATTTAATTTTCCCTTATTGGATAATCCACAACCCTATTTTAAAACCCTAAATATTCCTATTGGATATTAACCAATACCCTATAACAACTACCCTACCCTACCCGTTTCCTCTATCCCATATATAACCTGTCCTTTTTGTTTCCATTCTCCTATTATAAACCCTACCCCGCCGCTATACTTCTTCTCCCATATCTCCGTCACCCGACTGTTCATCTCCCCTACACACACGAGCCGCCTATCTTCTCAAACCCACTCCCCCATTCGTCATCTGCACCTCCCGACCTCCCGTCTCCCTCCCGAAGCCACCTTGGCGCGCCATGCCCACAGTCGCGACCCCTCCTATCACGACAGCACCAGCGCAGCGCGGCGACCCTCTCCCGGAGTCGTCAACAACAGCCGGTCGCGACCACAACCTGCGTGCGCCCTGCCACAGAGATCCCCTCATCCCCCGACTTGCAACGTCGACGCTTCCGCCCGCACACCCTACACTTCTCCCTGCGGCAGCAACCTCCCGTCCCCTCACCACGATGCAGCCCCGACGCGCCTCTGTTCGCCGTGCCGCCAGCGCCACCGTCGGGTTCACCTGGCTGTCGGAGCCATGCCGGAATCGATGGTGCAATTGCTGTGTATATGAGTTTGGATCAGAGTGATTGTGGGCCGTCCATTCGATCAGATCTTGATCTCTTGATTTCTGGCCGTCGAATCTTCATGATCTTCATCACCGTCATCAGATCTTCATTATCACCACCAGATCAGATCTCTGCCGTCCGATCTACATCTTTGTCATCGCGATCGTGATCGCCTCTTGATCCATCGATCGTCACCGTTGGATTTGCCTTGATCATCACCATCATCATCATCATCAAGATCTTAATCTCGATCGTCGGATCAATTTGGATCACCGCGATCGTGATCATCATTTTGATCTTGATCTTGATCTTCGACCTCGGCCGTCGATTGGTTGATCAACTTGATCTCGGCCTTGGATCGTCTTGTTCGTCCTTTGCTTGGTGAGTAAACATTGATCTATTTTTGTTCTTATTCATCAATTGTCAATCATGATATATTTTGGTTCTCTTCTAATTCTCATATGTTTTATTTCCGATCTCGACCGTTGGATTCGCTGGATCTTCATCTTGACTTTGATCATCATCGAGATCCGTGCCGATCGTGATTATCATGATCGTTTGCTCGTCGCCGTGTCGTCGGGACCCGTTCTCGTCATCCGTCAGATTCATCGTCTTCTCCCCTAAAGGCAAGTAACCTTGTATATCTTTTTGTTCTAGTACAAGCCTCCTTGAAATACTACAAATAGTTAGATTGTGACTCCCCTTTGAAATATCATTGTAAATCAATTTTGAAACTTCAAACCCACAATTCTAAGAGTCACAAAACTTCCTCGTATTAAATAACAATCAATTGGACTCTTTTATCCCCTTGAACACATGAATCACATGGACATATGAATTAAGGACCCCTAAAATTTATAGACGCATATAAAGTTAGTATTTTGACGAATTTGCGACTATTATGACTTAAAAAACATTTATTAGTTGCTGTTTTGATCTCCATGATTATGTATTTATGCTACTTAACAACTTAGACACCAAATTACATATTTCCATGAAACCTACATTAGTAAATAAATTCTGAGTGTTGCTGTCTGAATATTCTTTTGCGGTTTCGACCCTTTTATCATTGGAATTTGGGCCCGAACCCTGAATATAAAATGTAGATCCGGATGTGTAGATATCGGTTGACTCCAAAATGATCGAATTTGGAGTTACGGTCTAGGAGTTATGGCAGTTATACCGCAGCTGTGTCAGTAGACGCAGTTTTGCAAAACTGCTGTATATATTTACTCCACAAATTAATTTAGCTGTGCAAACAGCGAGCGTTTGACCCCAAATTTTATATGTAGTTGCTGGACACCCTATAGGACATCCCCAATTTTTCTTAGAATTAATCTACATTATTTCAACTCTATTTCATATGCATAAATACAAATATACAAATTCTGCCTGAACAAATGTAATAAGCCGGGGTTATGGGAAAGACTATAGAGTGGACAATATAGGTAAGTGTACTCAGAAGGGGGCCCGTGTTTCCCAGTACTCGGTTCATGAACCTGTTGCATGTGATGTATTCATGGAGTCAGTTACTTGACTCATGAACCTGTTGTATTCATGGACCCACTGTGTGGTCCTTGAACCTGTTAGTATTCACGAACTCGTTTCGTGAACCTGTTATTTAATTTCGTATTCATGAACCGTGCCTGCCTGATACCTGATACTTGATATCTGAATCCTGAGTACGCCGCCCTATAGACTCCATTACTAGGTCTAAACGGAATTGTTTTGACTGTAGCAACCATGTAGTAAAATGATGGATGCATGTCGTGCTACCTAGATAGTAATCACACAAGACTTGAACTTAATACCTGTTACCTGATTATCCTGTTACCTGAATACCTGGTTACCTGATATCTGAAACAAGAAACCTGAACATGACACCTGAACATGACACCTACAACTTGAAATATGAAACTTGATACGTGAAACCTAACACATGAAACATGATACTTGATGTTAGTTACCCCTACAGGTTCACCTGACATATGTTTTACCATTAGCAGTTGTTAACTAGCCTATTTACTAAGTAGTCCTCCCTTGCTAGCTAATTCCTGGTTGTTCCCACTACTTGTTGTATTCCTGTTGCATTCTTGATTCCTGTTCCCCCTACTTGTACTCGTTTTTACTATTTGTGGCCCTAGCTTGCACTAAGGGCATTCTCTCTTGTTTTCCCTGTTTTCCCTGTTTTCCCTTTTATATTTATTAAGCAGACTTGGGACAAGCTACCTGCTGGAATTTGGCGATCAGACATTTCAGGTTTTGCTTGGAGCAAGGACCTGTTTAAATAATTGTTTTTCTTAAGGTATTTATTTCTCCTGCCGTATAAGACTTGTTTCCGAGTTTACACTTGATCCAGACATGAGAACTATTTAAATATTATTATTTGTTTAAATTGTTTTCTGTTGCTTAATAAATTATTCATGCATGCTTGGTTATATATATAAATCTGGTTATATTCTTGTTATGATGCTGAGTCGATCCTACAGCTTATGGATGATGTAAAAATCATCCGCTGGGCTTCGTCACGTGCTCGTATTCCATATTTTTGGGAAGCGGGGCGTGACACATAGATATGTATCTGTAGCGTTGATTGATGAATTGCAACGATTGTTGGAGGGTGTTCCAACTTATGATGCTACATCTAAAGAAACTTTCCATCTCGGGGTTACGTTGACTTGGACAATCAACAATTTCTCTGCATATGCAAGTTTATCTGGTTACAGCACGAAATGACGTTATGCTTATCCTTGTTGTGCGCAACAAGATGTTTCAAAGTGGATGTATAAAGATAGAAAGTTCTGCTACATGGGTCATAAGAGATGGTTGCCTACCACACATATATTCAGGGTATAAACAACGACATTTGATGGTACCGATGACTGGAGACATGCTCCTATAGCCAATTCTACTTCAGACGTGTTAAGGCGGCTAAAAGACCATCAATTCATTTTTTCAAAGGAACTGGAAGTCATTTAAAAAGCTAAGAAGCGGGATAGAGATGAGCAACAGGTGAACACCGATGAATGTGATGCAGATGAGTGTGACAGTCATCTTGTTTTAGGGTCATGGAAGAAAAAGACTATTTTTTTCCAGTTGGCATATTGGGAGTTCAACTTACTGCGCCATAACATTGATGTAATGCATCTTGGAAAAAAAACATTGGTAAAAATTGTATAGGAATAGTTATGGGGGATGGCCAGAAGACAAAAGAAAATCTTAAGTCTCGCCTTGACTTAGTAGCAATGGACATAAGGCATGAGTTGCATCCTGAAGAATTATCCAATGGCAGAGTATGACTTCCTCCTGTAATTTACTCAATGTCGAAAAGCGAGTTGGAGATATTTTACAATGTTTTACAGGAGCTTAAAGTCCCCGGTGACTATTCATCTAATATAGCAAGATGTGTCAACTATAAGGAGAAAAAGCTCCAGGGACTAAAGTCATACGACTATCATATCTTGATGCAAGATCTCCTTCCCGTGGCTCTGAGGTCTTCAATGTATGAGCAAGTCACTTTTTCTTGAAAGATATATGTAGCATATATAAAGGACTTTGCTTGAGATTGCTACGTGTTCAAGATATTGAAAAATTGGAGTAGCGTGCAACATTGACACTTTATTAAATGGATATTCCCCCCATTATTCTTCACAATAATGGTTCACTTGATAATCCACCTTGCCAATGAAGCAAGACTTGGTGGACGAGTACATTATTAGTGGATGTATCCCATTGAGAGGTAGTTCTACATCCTTCACTCAGTTTAATAATCTGTACTTCTTAGGTGTTTATTTCTATACATTTTCCAATTAAAATATGCTTGTTTAAGTACTTTACTGACTTAAGGACTATGTTAGAAATAAAGCTTATTCAGAAGGCTCAATAGTAGAAGGGTATCTTTTGGAGGAGTGCTCCAATTTCTGTTCAAGACATCTTCAGGGTGTGGAGACATGTCTTACTCGACCATGGAGAAACAAAAGACACTTCAAACCTCAAAGGGGCTAAATATCTATTCCAGACTGCTGTCACTACTTTCGGGAAGATTGATGCATTTGAGTTAGATGACTTAACATGGGAACAAGTGCATCAATATATGTTGGACTACCATGCATCATGTGAGCCATATCAAGTGCATGTTGGATTTGTCATTAGTGTGAATTTAATTATTACAATCAAGAAGTTGTTAACCTAAATTTTAAGTTGTATTCGTTTTATTTTGTTCCAGCAAATTTGTCAGGAAATGAAAAGAATGTATAAACCAAAAAACTTGAAGCCAGGTGAACAACATAAGTTAATGAATGAACAATTCCACAAGTGGTTTGAAACTCACGTAAGTGACCAACCAAGGTTTGAATTTAAGTATTTTAAAAAAAATTAAAGTCTTATGCTAATACCATTTACTTTATAATGATAGGTTTCCTCATTGGGTAATGATGATGTGACATCTCAAATAAAGATTCTTGCCAAAGGTTCCTGATGAGGGTAAAATTAGCGGACGATCCCATAACAGCTTGTGGGACGACTATAGGCCCATCACCCGAATCCAACCCAACGTGAATCGGCTCGCATCCCCTAATCAGGGGATCCAGAAATATTCCATGATCAGGCTGTCATGCCTATAAATGCAGCCCTACCTTTACAGTAATCAGGTAATCACTGTTGACCACTTAAGCCTCTCTTAATCCTCTGGTTATTGACATGAGCAACGGAGGGTCTGTCGCCGGGAGTCCTCCCGGAGTTTCAGACTTTTTTGCTGGTATTTGGCGACGGTTAACCGCTCCCAGATCCACCAAATTCTATCAACATCAGCATCACAGTAGGGTCAGATCGGCGATCGAGATATGAGCTTCCTCTTCCCCATAAGAACACATTATCTGTTGCTCCCACACCCGAAAATAAACATCATCAAATTGGTGTCGTCTATGAAAAATACATATCCAAGCCTCTTCTTCAGACACCACTCTGTGATCGACGCATCCTATGGCTTCCAAAGCCAAGAAGACCCCACCTAGGGAATCAGTCTGACCTTCCACTTCCTTCTTCGCGTTCGACGCGAAGTCGCGCGGCCACTCAAGGATCTCGACAACCACAGGACCAAGGGTTGCAGAAACCCGCCCCGAGCGCATCCCGCTCGGTAGCACAAGAGGTCACCCATCCGGTGGTGTCCAACCTAAGAAATGTCATCAACAACCGACAGAATGAGGACGACCTCTGAAATCGTCTCAACCGTTCCTGAAATGGAGGGGAGCCCTCGAACCACAATCTGAGTCGAAGCCACCACTCCTATATGGATGAGACCGATAGCGCAGCTGCTCCCCGAGGGACCGCCGACTCTCAAACAACCGCGGGGATGGAGGTCATGTGACGAAAGCAGAGTTCCATGAATTCAGGATGAATTCCTCCAGGCAATTTGAGGTGGGACTCGGACCGAGCAACGCACTGAGGAGCGGACCAAGGGGACGATGAGTCCCACAGGAAATTCGATGTGAGGGAAATGAAGACCCAATCCTCAATCGACTGTAAGAAATTGAAGATCGCCTTGCTCGAATCGGCGAAGGTGGGAGGAAGTCCGAACAGATATATTGGCCGAACAGGCCACCATTCTCCTCTCACATCCTCGACGCACTCGTCCCTAGGAGTTTCAAACCTCCATCGTTCAAAACCTACAACAGGGAAACAAATCCAGCTGATCACATTACCCTCATGATGATTCACAGCACCATAGATCCCCTTCTCTACCGTGCATTCCCAGCCACCCTGAGAGGCCCCGCACGGGAATGGTTCACCAAAATCACCTTTGGTTCAATTTACTCTTTCGACCAGCTCGAGGAGAATTTTCTCGCTCACTTTGTGACCAGCCGAATGGCTGAGAATACAAGCGCCTCCTTACTGTGGACTTTAGATCGAATGACGGAGAATCCCATCAAGATTTCGTCCAGAGGTTTACTACCGAAGCACGGTTGATCTCCTCCTCGATGTTGGGGTAGCAGCAGCAGCCTTTCAGCACAATGTCTGCCATGAATCGTTAAAGGCCTTCCTGGCCAAGAAGCCACCCATTTTCGACCTTCTTCTCAGGAGTGAGAAGTACATCCGGGCCGAGAAGGCCCTGTAGCGCCCCGAATTTCCAATATGATATCTCAGAAATACGTGACACAATTCCAGAATCATCTTCAATGTAATCATAAACATGACAACCAAATACAGGGAAATTTAAAACTTTTTATTACATCAATTGTTTACAAAGTACAGTGGAAAATAAAATACCTTGAATTACATTTTCTTTCTTTTACAACATGTTCTTTTACAATTTACATAAGCCATATATTATTCTAGCACATGCATCCAAATCCCAAGCTATAGGCACCTACCTGTAAAACATGAGGCTAGAGATAACCCTAACCCCCAAAACTACAGGGGGTCAGCCATAATGGTGTGAGTGACATAAAATAAATGCAACATAAATAAAACATAAGTCATAGAGTCATAAACAACATGTATCAATAGCAAGAATAAATGAAATAAGAAATAACAATAAATAAAACATGAAAACATCAAGTGAAACTAGACTAAGTGTTAAGGGTAGAAAAACAGGAAACAATATGCATAAAACCAAGTCAAGAAAACATCAATGCTATATGCTGACTCTCTAATGCATACTTGTCGGATTCTATGTATCCCATACTACATAGGTCCGGTGCAATCCCTTAACGTTCTCCACTTGATAGGGTTTAATCCCCCGCTATGCTACTAATCCTACTACCATGACTACTATGAGATTTAGACATTCTGCAAGTATTGGTTCTCGCCCTTGGAATACTGGAGCCCAATCCCACTCCGCGGATCATCCTGTGGCCCATACATCCATCGTCTCGGAAATGGAGATTGCTTCACTCTGCAGGTCATCCTGGAACTCTCATTGCACAAACATCCCATGAGCGTCGCTCTCATCGTCGGAATACTGGAGATCAATCCCACTCCGCAGATCATTCTGTGGCCCATACGTCCATCATCCCGAAATACTGGGGAATATCTCACTCCTTGGATCGTCCTGGAGTCCATAACTCACGTTTGCACTTATTTCATCATATCACCATCTAGTGCCTGTCCTTATCTTGTCAAGTTAATTAATTACTTTCGAATCTCCTAGAGTTGGTGTACCCTACCAGACTTAACTCAACTGATCAATAACAAAGCCACAACTGGCCAAACCATAAAATCCCAACTACGGTATCTAGGGTTCCACACACCCTCTAGAGACTCACAACTCAACCATTAACAAAAAATAAATCTTTCATTTTAATAATTTCATTGTTAATCTACTCACAGTGAGAACTCATCCATTTTCGATTACTCATCTTTAAAACATACAAGCTCCCAACAGCTTAATTAATATCATATTAATGCAACAATACCCCCAACAGTTAACAGAAATAGTTCATTAACAAAACAGTTTAATTAATAAACAGTAGAAGCATGATTATAATCAGTTACCCCAAAATCCAACAATTTAAAATTAATAAACACTTAACAAAACCAAACAATTTTAATTAAACTAAACTACACAATTTAATTAACGGTTAACAGAACCAAACAATTTAATTGATAATCATTAACAAAAATAGTTTGATACTGATCGTTAACAAATATTTTAATAACAATCGTTAACAGAACAAATTAATATTAATTGTTAACAAAATAAATTAATTTTAAATCATTGGAAAATTAACATTTTAATAATAATCCTTAACAAGGCAAATTAGTATTAGTCATTAAGGAAACCCCTACGAATCTAAAATTAACTTCTTCCAAAATCTGAAAATATGTGGTTAAAATTGAACAATTGAACTCTGCAGAATAGATGGTCCTCATTAAAATGGAGTTTAAATATATATGTAAAAAAATAAAATGAAATTTATCTCACAAAAAAGGAACCTGAAACTAAATCATCCGAACTTGTAGTTTAAAACAAGAAATTTATAACATATAGGTTTAATAAACTAATTCTCATTTAAAATTTTTAAAAAGAAATTAAACCAAGGAAACTCAATGCCTAACAGAAAATAACCCACATAAAATAGAAAACAAAACTAAAAAAAGTACCAAACTGACAGAAAATAACCCACGAAAAAAAACAAAACAAAACAAAAAAAGTACCAAACTAACAGAAAATAACCCACACAAAGAAAAATAGAAAACAAAACAAAAAAGAATACTACACCCAGGTTTTGAACCCGTGAACACCCAAGTAGCCGCCCTACACTTTTGTCTAGCCAACTTGGTCGAATGCGTTAACTGATTTATTATGAAGCCATAACCTTTTTAAGTCTTCGGTCACTATACAGACCTTAGGTCTGTACAGTATCGATCTGTCTCCTTCCTTCTCAATATATATATATATATATATATATATATATATATATATATATATATATATATATATATATATATATAATTTTGTTGTTTACTTAATAACAGTACAACATAAATCCGAAAAAATTATTCAAAACATTTAAAAATTATTTATACCATGTATATATCCATCATAACAATTTCTAGGGTGCAAATAAAAAAATCCATTTTTTTTGCTAGAATGATAAATACATCTCAAGATCTCCCCTTTTGAATAACTAATAAAAAAAATTAATCAAATACCAAATCTGTCAATCTAAATCATGACATATTTAAAATATCTATTATGCCAAGATCTAAATACATCTATTCATAAACAAATATACAAAGATCTAAATCATCCAAAATCTAGCACATAAATCTATTCTACCATGGAAACACAACAATTAAAATGAATAACTACTCAGAACATGCAAATAGTCAAGTTTTATCTATCGAAATGTCAAGAATAAAACAACATATGCATACACACAGTAGGGTTCATCTTTAATCAATTTTGTTTACTTTCATGCAATAATATCATACAACTCATATATGTTTAAATCAGCAAAAATATGATTGAAAACATCCTACTCATGATTTCTATTAGGTTCTTTAAAAATCTCAAGTCATTAAATTAGGGTTTCAATCATCAATAGTGTAGTCTTATAAAAAGATTCAATTTTTAATTCATCTACTCATAAGAATTTATTATACCTTCATAAAATCATCTATCATGTTTTCTAATAGATAAATCAACACATACAACATTCTTAGAACAATAAGAAAACAATCACAAGTCACTCACCTTATTGGAGAAATCAAATTGAATTAATAAAGAATAAGAAAAAGCTCTTCTTTTGCAAAATCCAAGATCATGGCTTCGAAACTCTAAGAAATTGATAGTAAAAATATATCTTTTTTTTTTTGCAGAGGAGAGGGAAGGCTTTAGTGGCCATAATATAGGTAAAAAATATGGAGTTTTTAGGGTTTTACAAGTTTATGGAAACATCCCTTAACAAATTATTACTTTACATATACTAGTAATTTACACGTGCGATGCACGTCTTAATAAATATAGTTTTTTAAAATAAAAGTTGAGACATAGTCTGGATTTGAACTTGGAAGCTCCTTTATAATAGTTATGCAGGGTTATTGCACGGGTTGGTAAATCAACACATACAACATTCTTAGAACAATAAGAAAACAATCACAAGTCACTTACCTTATTGAAGAAATCAAATCTAATTAATAAAGAATAAGAGAAAGCCCTTCTTTTGCAAAATCCAAGATCTTCGCTTCGAAACTCTAAGAAATTGATAGTAAAAATATATCTTTTTTTTGCAGAGGAGAGGGAAGGCTTTGGTGGCCATAATATAGGTAAAAAATCTAGAGTTTTTAGGGTTTTACAAGTTTATGGAAACATCTCTTAACAAATTATTACTTTACATATATAAATCTTTCTTTAATAAAGTAGTTAAATAAGTTAAATAAATTAAAATAAAACCAAATCTTTTTACTACTGAGTTACCCAACCCTCAAGCATAGCCCAAAAATTAAAAAATTCGGATTTGTACTAAAAGTGGTAATTTGCACAAAAGTCCCTCTTTTTGTAATATTTGCAAATATGTAATCAAATATTCGTAAAAATCTAGAAAATTCAGAAATAATATCTAATAATAAATAATGAGTTTTTTCAAAATAATTTTTGACTTTGAACTTCCCAAGAAAATATTTGCGCAAGATCCACTTAAATTTCATATTTGCAAAAACACCATATTTGTTTAAATCTTTACCAAATCAACTCTAAATAAAAATTAAATAGATTTTATTTTCAATGATCACCATGGAAAGTCCAAAAAAATTTGTAAAAATGAATTTTCATTATTTGTTTGAGATCCAAACGGCTTTTTACATAAAAGCCCCTCTCTCTCGAAGTATTTACAAAAATAGTTTCTTTGTTTAGAAAAATCCCAAAATTTAATATATACTTAATTATAAATAGGAGAATTTATTCAGAAATCTAAAAGAGGAGATTCGTACCCCAAAAAATATTTGCACTTATTTTGCACGTGTAAAATCGACAATTTCTTAAAATAGTCAACTAAATTCAAATAAATCTAAAAATTAAAATATCATAAATAAATGAGGAGAAGTCAATCATTAGCCATAAAAATTCAAGAATTCAAAATTCCTAACTTTGCACGTGTGTTGCACGTGCAAAATTGTAATTTCAAGAAAATAGTCAAAATAGTCAACTTTATCAATATAATATTAATAATGTAAAATAAATCATTTTATTTTGTAGGGTGTTACAGGCCCTCCTCTCTGGGGGTGGGAAAGGATTCCCCACTAAAAGAAAGAGGAAGATGGACAACTCCGAGCTTCCCAAGAAGGCCCAGAAAGATGCCTTGGGACCGAAGTGCCTCCCCCTGCATCCCCGGCTCGATAAGTTCACATTGCTCAGTGCGAGTTTGTCAGCTATCTTGGTGGAAATAGAGTGTGACGACATAGTCCAACACCTTCCTCGGTCCAACAACACCAATAAGAAGAGAGACCAGAGGTTCTACTGCCGTTTCCATCGGGACCATGGTCACGACTCCGATAGCTGCCGAGCTCCGAAGGAAGAAATTGAGGTTCTCATCGAGAGAGAATACCTTGCCAAATTCACTCGGAATGGTCCGAGAGCCTCTCTACCTCCTCGGGAAGCGAACAAACATCCAGAGCCGAGTCTGGGTGTCAGGACATCGAGAATCTGGCCATCCTCCACTGCATCCACGAAGGACCGATGGGGGAGAGTCGAGCTCCTCCTATAGAGCTTTCATCCGGGAGGTAAACTCCGTTCACAATAGTCCCCCTCCTCGAAGTCTCGAGTTGGTCTTTTTCCCGGACAAAGACCTCGAAGGTGTCCGGGTCCTGCACTGCGATACCTTGGTCATTAGCCTTGCTCTCACCAATCAAGAGGTCCGCTGTATCCTCGTCGATAATGGAGTTCAATGAACATCCTATTCCTACTGGACTTTGAAGCATTAAAGCTCTCTCGGGAGAGACTGAAACCAGCAGAGTACACCATCCATGGCTTCTCTGATGCCCCAGTCCAGATCGTGGGAATGTTACTCTGGATGTCACTGCAGGGATATCCCTGACCTCCCGAACGGAAGAGGTGGACTTCATGGTGGTGATGTCAAAGCCTTTTATAATGCTGTAACCCCCGTTCCTGCCAATAAGTATTTTCCGTGTATTTTCTATATTTTGATTTTTCTTATAAATTCATTTTGTGTTAAATTCATTTTGAATCTTCTATTAAAATCTTTTCTATTCGACAATTATATTTATTTCAAATAATGTTGTATTTAACTTTGTTTCCTATTCCTAATTGTTTGACTATTTACATTTTAACCCAAATCGAAGGTATTTTTACTATTTGAACTATTTTAATAAATTTGTTAAACCCAACTCCTATTTTGTTATTTAATCTTATTATCATTTCTATTGTTATTATTATTATTATTGTTATTGTTATTGTTATTGTTATTGTTATTTTATTTTAAAGTACAAACCAAGTATATTATTTATATATGACTATTCTAATTATTGTAAAAAGCTAAATCTTAATCTAAATGTTTTCTGTCAGTTAATTCTATTTTCTATTGAACCCTGTAAAATCGTGTTGTACAACCTATATTGAGTACTCTAATTTAATCTATTATTATCCTAATTGTTTATCCTATTTATCTAAACCCAATAACCCTTCTTATTGAACCCAAAACCCTATTATTTTTCTATTGG